>MU968411.1:41807295-42252200 GCA_034641835.2 Pinus albicaulis | reverse complement strand
ACTAGGTTTTTCTCATCATAGGCTGATTGAAAAAGGTAGGAGGACAAAAATGTTTAGTGGTGTTTTTCAGCTGATAGATTTGACAAATTTGAGATCAGCTTCTAGAAAAGTTGGCTTTAAAAACTAGTCATCATCAGCAGGTGAAAAATACTGATGACTAACACTCTGGTAATCTAAGCAAGAGGGTGTAGCAAGTTTCTGTGAACTGCCATATACACCTTGGTGATCAAATGAAATAGAAATGACCAAGGACTTGACGTACGTGCAGGTAGTCTCCCCGAATGCTGTGTTCGATGTATCACAGTTACAGGGTGGCAGACTCGGCTTCCTATGGATAAAGGATTACAACCTATGAGGGTCTCCCTTTATATACACGACGGTACTGGGAGCACAAGTCCGTACTAGCATTGTCTAAAGCCAGGTGGCGAACGACAGCTACTAGGTTTAATGATGTTGAAACACGTCACTAGCCTAGACCTCTAAAATATGTATGTTAGGTTTCAATGCTTCCTTAGATTGATTGAATTGATTTTAAGGTTGACCTTGAATTAATGTTTCGATTTCAAGGCCTTACCGAATGTGATCTAAAAATTCCTAAATGCACACTACATGCAAAAGAACATCATTTATGTTCGATGAATGATACCTAAGAGAAGAATAGGAATCTTTAACAAAGTAGCAATCAATGAAAACATATGAAGAATTTCACTAATGCATCTAATACAACCAAACAAGAAAACAAAAACTCTTTCCTAGTTCACTAAGAGCTAGTTATGCAAAAGAACTTTTCATTTTCAATTCAAGCGAAATAATGCAATTTGTAAAAAAAAATTTTAGATGAATGAGGCACACAATGCACTGTTACACTAAAAAATCAAAGAAAACAATAGTTTTAAGCACTACAAATGTAAATATCTAAAATGAATAAATCAAATGCAATACAAACATAAAACACACTCAAAACAAGGATATGCTCTGCCAAGCCAAAAAAAGGCTTTCAAAATGAGCCAACGAGCAATGTGATCTATGCTCAAAGTGACAAAATGGAGAGTTAAACAAAAACAAAAGTAATCATCCAAAAAACCAAAGACACAAAGAATTGAGAAAGAATAACACAATCAGTCAGCGAATTGAAATGACAAAACAAAAGTGACTCGAACTTAACTCAGAAGGCTCAGTGAGGAGAAGGCCGAAAAAACATCATAATACACCTAGAAACCCTAGGGATACAAAACTTCACTGATGAGACAATGGAAAAATAGCTGAGAAGACCGAGATTACAGAGTCAAAAAAATCTCAAAAGACCAATTGCAAGGCAAAGAAACAACCCAGAGCCAAGAACTATTAAACAAAAACTCAAGAAGAAGGTCAAATCAAATCCTACAGGATTCAACGCGACTGTCAGGCTCTAATCTGCGCCTAACAGGGGTTGGCACACCTGTGACAAAAGAAACAAGTGCCAATTGGTGCGATTGTTCAAGGAAGAACCGAACCAAGCTATAAAACTATGGGAAAAGGAGAAAACCACCGAGAAGGGATCAGTCTTGACACTCTATAACTGAACAGGAGGATTCAAAAAAGTCAGGCATGTCTAGTAAGGAAGAAAAGCAATCAAAGGACCAAAGTCGACTCGACAAGTCAAAATCTCAACAAACAACGAGACAACAAACACACACTAAATCCCTAGTGGAGTCGCCAACTTGGTGCGTAGGTAAATCCTCTCTGCGGACAAAGGTGATCCCTCTAGCCCTAGGGTGGGTCTAGCAGTAATAGGAAATGCTAATGTATCAGTTCCTAGTTAATGAATGAAATGAGTTGAGATAGATTTTCCTACCTGTGATCCAATGCAGTTGTCGTAGCTATAACAGAGGTCTCCCATTCCTCGTCGCGACACGTCGGGATCCTTCAACAATGGTACTCGGGTGCCTGCACAAAGATCAAAGGATGGAAGCAACATACAAGATAACAATTGCGTTCATAACTAGCTAATCAATCAAGGAGAATTAAACGTATTGCGTAAGGTAAATAAAATCGACACAAGATGGGAACCAAAACATCGATCATGCATATATTAATAGAAAGAAAGAGATTACAACTCGAGCCTTAACGTCACAGCCTGCTTCAGCGGGTCCATTCGAAACATGACTCGAGCATTTGTTGGGGAATTTTGACGTGGCGAGGCAAAAGCCTAAGCTCTCTCTCTACAAGGGTCTCTCTCTCCGCTCTATCTCACACCAGCTATATCAGACTGTTTCAGCAAAATGTTCAACTATTCCTCTTCATCTCGCTGCATCTATGTGAGAGAGATGTCTTTATAGAAGGAGCGGATGAGGTTGGGATCCCTCAAATGGTGGAAGGGAGGCCTTATCCTTTGGGAGGTTTCCCCAAAAGGAGGAAACAAGAAGCCAAAGGAAGGTGCTTGACGTTATGCAGTCAAACAACCCAAGCTGACTCTCTCACGAAGTAGTTAGCTTGGAAACTTCACTTTTATATTTAAAAAACTTTCCAAAAACATCTCGGCACGGGCATCTCACTGAGACAAAGCACCAATGGGTGCAGGGCTCGATGTTAATTTCCTTTATCGGCGCGAGGCCATAAATTCCTACCAGCACCAACCCAAAAGCATGTGTTTTTGATGGTTTTTTCCAAGAAAAGTCAACAGAGGAAATGTTCTCCTCATGGAAAGGGATGCAATGACACTTTTTGCATGGCATGACACTTCATATAAGTCACATAAATGGTCCTCCAATGTGCGGGATGGGGATTGCAGGGACGGTGACAAAATGTTGTGTAACACATGACTGCTAGTGGGTGGGCGGAGCTATGACAATAGAATTTCGGACTTTCAATATAAGTGGTTTTTATAAAGTAATAATTCAAAAAAGGTCTTGGGTTTTAAATGGGATGTAGAGCATTGGAGTTTAGAGTTTGGGAAAATGAAAGGTAAGAAGAGGGTGGATGGAATGAATGAGGGCAACAACACTTTCCTCTTTCAACTGAACTTAAAGGAAGATAGATTCATCTGATGCTCTTGACAGTCAGGATCTCCCTTTCTTTCTCTGAAAATAAATGATAGCCATGGAATATTATTTTTAGTATGAAAAATATAAGCAATAATCAGTTACCTGGTGATACTGTGAAATACAGGAGTCTAACAATATCTATATTTTGTTGCGTTCCTGTCTAAGTTCGGATAGCCATTACACTTGTGGGTATTTGCATAGGCTTACCATCAACCATTATGAGTGGTTACTACTTACCACTAACAACACTTCACAATGAATGGTTTTTTTTTACCACAAACATTATTGGTTTTGATCACAAATCTTACTTTAAAAATAGTTTTTCACAATGTAGTTTTAAGAGTACAATGAACTTTTCAACATAAAATAATTTGGGAGTATACATATCTCATTGGGCTTACATTAAAATTGACCTAGGTACATTCAGTTCAAATAAAGTAAGAACATTCAAATTTTTAGGGATGTTTTACTTTCATCTATAATTTTTTTTTTAGGGATGTTGTTTTCATCTGCATTTTACATTTTCATCTACACAATGCTATTGCTATATCCTTTTTTCTTTTGTTTCTTCATCCCTTGCATGTTTTCTATCTTTCTTTGTTCTTTGTGTCTTCATATTTCACTTTCATTTTCCCATGGTGTTGCATCAATATCTTTGTCGTCTTCTTTCATCATTGGTCATTCTTTTGCTACTGCATCATTCTATTTCTCATCAATTATCATCCTTTTTCATCATATCGTTTTCCTTGTTCTTTTTTGTTGCATATTTATCATTGTTATCAAAATTTTTCATAATTTTGTTTGTTGTGGCATCTCTTTTTTCTTTGTTTTCACAACCTACTGTTGTCATGGAGTCACCATTATTCCTACAAAAAATTCATTATTGATGTCCATATCAAAAGAAATCCATCTACCAAAATGCATGAGTACTATCTTTTATACTTGCTAGTTCTCTAGGAATCCTTTTCAATCACTAGATTCATCAACTTAAACTCTCTCTTCATCATAAATTGGTCCTTGATTTCTAATATTATACCAACATTCTAACATTAACCCCCCTCACTCTTTCACTCGCATCAAACCATTGGCTCTTTAGATTTTGGTCATTTGAGGCATTCTCCACTTGCCAATAATATGTGGGTTAACCTCAAGCACAAAATATGAAAAATACATACGATTAGAAAAGTACTTATTCACTTCAATTAATTATTCAAAACTTCACCAATACTCAATATTTTGCCACACATTTTTCAATAAACCCATAATAAATAATTTAAAATATTTATGCACTTTTACCTTTAAATTTTTACATGGTTGGAAAATTTCATTCTCCTCCATCCCATTTTATTTTAATGAGAATAAAATAAACATAAACAAACATTTTTTATATGATTTAAAACACACATGGTTAAAATATGAGCTTCGATGAATATTAAAATATTAAAATAAATTCCAATACCGATTGCGATGTATTTTTGTCAAAATAAATCTCCACTCTTGTGATCGCTTAGCAAAAAAGAAATTTCAAAGACCCTTCCATCCAAAATAACTTCATTGTCTTAAAAAAATCTCACGAGCTAGGGTTTATCATTACACTCCCTTGAAGTTCTTTTCCAAAAAAATAAAAGAACCATCATGACTTACCTCATGGTGACAATGTGTTGCTATTTGCACTAGATCTTTTGGCATATTTCAGTAACCAAATTTCTCTCACTATTCTAGACTAACCCAAGAGCACATACTATGGTTTTTCCTTGGCCATTTCCTCTCTTTCATGGCGAAAGACAAGCATGAAATCTCCTCTCTCTCCTTTATCAGTAAGCACGACTATGGCACCTTAGTGTATTTTTTCTTCACAATAAGATCTCATGCTCTCTTACAACTTCCTCTTCTCCTTACCATGGGTTTGATACCAATTTTTGGTTTTAATAGCTCGAAAAAAACACAAATACAAATATACTTAAGGATAAGAAGAAAGGAACACGGGAGTGATAAAGACCTGAAGGGGGAATTCATTAGATTATACCATCCACATGTTACATTTAGAGTACAAATCACCTCTTATATAACTGTAGGTGATCATTGTATGTTTTAACCCTGTACATAAATTATCTGAAAACTAACTCTTAAAACGGAAAATATCAATATTGAGAGAATAAAACATAAAATAGATATACACAGATATTTACCCTGGATCCCAAAACGGGGACTACCGGCTTTTTTTTTCATTATGTTCCTTTCAATGTTACAATACATATATATACATGTTGAAGCATTCATAAAACCCAATCCGTTAACCCTAGATTAGACCATAACCATAGTTCCCTTGACGAGATCTACAAAATTCCACGGAAAAAAAACCATCATGCCCAAAACCATGTGCTAAACCCATTCACAAAACAATAGGTAGGTCCACCCACCTAATATAGGGTCCAAAAAAAAATTTCCTGGGGTGGTGCCTCGGACCCCATGCAGGGGAGCTACCGCCCCCTCGTTGCACCCAACACAAGCGAAGGGGGAGCATCCACCCCTTGCTTAGCGAGTCAATCTAGTCATAGAAAGAATATAACACACACCCAACAATCATATCCGTTACACCAAACTCATATATTCTCTTCTAACCAACCACACAATAGTTCACCCATACAGTTCATCTCTAACTAATTTCATTTCTCATATCACAAGTAGAAGTTAATCCAACACATAGGGTGTTACCTTATTCCAGGAATCAAGAATCCCCTACTAGTTCTTAGCATGAGCACAAGGTATAATATCAATATCTAAAGCAAAAACTGAAGAGGCTCACTACCAAAGACATTGAGTGGGAAGATTCACAGAGCGGGAATGGATATTTCAAGAGGATTGTAGATAACTTGTATAGCATATGGGGGTCTTTCAGGAGGGTTGTGGAGGAAATCTCATGTCCTATTACTTCGTAAAAAAATAATAAGCTATCGAGATCAAGATAGCCATACTTTTCTATTGGTTCTTAACAATTTACTTCGCATTGAAACTCTTTCGATGTTAATATAATGAGAGAACGTGGATAGTAAAGCCAAAATTATAATTACAACTTAGCACTTATAGAGATATGCTAGGAAGAAATCTACAACTAAGGAAAACCAAGTAGGACTAGAATTGTTGAGTGGTGTATTTTAAATCTAATGGTGCAAGACTTAGTTTGTAAGCAATGCTAAATTGTTGAGACAAGGAGGTGAAGGAGCACTATAAATGATTCACAATTCGAGGTGCTAAGAAAGAAGAAAAAATTTGCTACTGAAAGGAACCACCCTTCATCATTCCCTCGATGTGCTCCTCAAGAAGTTGTGATTGTCTAGCAAAGCCTTTAGTTATTGGGATAATTACTAAACATAATCCTATGAATGACTTCTCAGTTTCAAATAATTCCATTAAGTTTTGTAAGGAATTCTTGACTTCATTAATAGTCATGGTTGGTGTGAGATTGTATTTCATTGTTTTCTATTTTATGCATTTTATCTATTACATGCACAATAGAAAATAGTAATTAATAATAAGGAAGTTAACCCTCATAGTATAGATTTCAGTGTATTTTTATTAAATATGTTTTGACAAATTATCTAGTGAAATATCCACAAAAAAAATAGAGATTTATTTCTAAAGAGAAAGATGTCTCATTTCTATACTTTAAAATTTCTAAAGACACGTAGCTAAGTCATTGACTCTTTTCTTGTGCATCGATTAAAAAAATAAACACTATTACATAATTAGTGTTTTGGAATAGTTTTTACGAATTAGAATAGTCCCTCTTCTTTAAAAAGAATATTTGTTTTTTAATAATTAAAAATTAAATAAGTAGCTTCATAATTGGAGTCATTTCACATGGAATTTGTAATAAATAGCGAATGTACTCTACATGTGAATATGATTATAATAAAAATGAAGTTATGGTGGGGATTTTTAATTTAGTTTAATTTATATATTAATTTCCACTAAAATCTAAAATTGGCATATGTCATTAAAAGGGTTAGAATGTTTTGTAAAATGTGTATTGTTAAGGAATTCCATGTGAAAGTCATTGGTTCAAAACCTTGTAGATTTAATTAACAGCAAAAAAATGTACAATTTGAGTGAGCCTAATGATTAAGAAAATGTATTTCCTCCTAAAAGGTTGCATGTTCAAATCCATAGAGAAGTAGAGTATGTACAACTCCGTAGACTTTAGCATTCAAAACATTGTGCATAGGAAATCCCTTGTCCCACAAATAAGGAGGTATGATACACCAATTTGATGTCTAGCTTGGTTGTGGCCTTAAAAATAGATTATTATTATTATTATTATTATGGAGTGCAAAAATAACTCCATGTATTAGAAAACAATAATAGAACCTAGCCTGTGATTTAACAAAATTAAACAAGAGAAATATTCATCTCATCAAAATGGGAACATCAAGAATTCATGTGATCTAGGTGGATATTGGTGGCCATCCGCCTATTCCAATTGGACCCCCAATATTGTTTTCTATCAGTGTCCTATTTTTTTTAACAATTTCGTATTTCAGAAGTTTTCTATTTTTGGAAGCTTTCAGGTCCTGAACTTTTAGAGCCGTTTTGAGGCCCTCTACGATCTTTTTTGTTTTGTTTTTTTTAAACGAAATTTTATACTCTAAACTTGTTATCCATGAATATACATTTATAATGGGCTATCATGCATGCAAAACAGAGATCGTATGCCAAAGTTATGACCCTATGAAGTTGACATTCCAAATAACCCCATCGGGGTCCATTACTTTTGGCGCATCATCTCGTAGGGTTAGGATTAAAGAGGCCTCCTAGCCTCATTGTAACATATTTCAAAAGACATGTCACCATCACATATCTTCTTAGACATAATCTACCATCTTCCAAGCTTGTTTGATTTCATTCTGCATGTAAATAGTTTTCAACATTTTCTATTTATTAATTGAAGTTTAGTTTCATTGTATATATGTGTTTTTTTTTAATTTGTAATTTATTTCATTCCTTATAAATCTAGATCAATGGTATCAAATTGGTCTTCTCTTTATTTTTTTGTCCATGCATGTCCCAAACGAGTTTGAGGTATAAGGGTTTGGGACTCGAACTTCTTGAGCCCTTGCAAAACTGACCTCACCAACCTCGATGGTATCCCATGGTAGAAGAAAATAAAGATGAGGGAGAAAGAGATCCTATCAAATTTCTGTTGAAAGAAGCCCTCGAGTAACAAAGGAGAAATATAATGCATAATTTTTCCCAAACCTTTCGGTGGATACTAATGGGTGACGCATCTTCATCTAACAATCACTTCAGAGGTTCCACTCCCTTTAAGGTACAAGTTAATTTTGAAATTCATATATATCAAGGATAGATAGACGCAAATGCTCTAAATAAATGGTTAAATCTGCTAGAAGGATGTTTCTCAGTGTAATCGCCTCCTCCCACATTTACCCACTTTTACAAGATCTCTAGGGTAAACATGAGTTGAGTGTTACTATGATATGAACCAGACTCCAATTTCTAGTTATGGAAGTGGGGCCTACAAACCAGAAACAAAATGACATCCCAAAGAGACTACATATCACTCAAGATCCTCACAACCACCCCTGGTGATCAATCCCTAAGTTGGAACTGTTTTTCACTAGGTTTACTCACCAACCACACCCATAGCACTTCATGAATTCGGTTGGGAGGCTATAATCGCACGCAAGAGCCTGTCTACTAGTGGTTATGAACCAAAATCCTTTGTTCTATGCATGTGATCATGATATGTATGCCACATTTTCAGGCTAGCCTCTTGACCACTACCCATAATTTCTTGTAACTATATATAATCATGACAATAATGAAAACAATGCTAAACACTCAAAGCTTGAGCGAGATCTTAACTTAGAAATTCCTAATGAAAGATATAAATTTCATCAAACATATGATAAACATAGAATTTATCGGTCATGAATGCATATTTGATCATAAACCTCTAAACTTCATCTGAGAATCACTAGCTAGCTACCATAACACTTATTAGGACATGTCTTCATCAACCATTCAATAACTTAGCAATCATGAGCAAGATCCATAGTAAGTGCACATCTTATAACCATAATGGAGACCATGACAAATCAACCATAATGTCAACACAATAATCAATACAACTACTCATAGATCACAATAGGAAAATAAGTGATATTAACATATGAAAATGCCAACCAAGTTAGTAAATTCCATGTACCACCTAACCATAGATTGGATGAACCAAAATATCTCTTTCAACCAATCACCCTCGCGCCATATTCTAGGCATGGATGTGGGAACATAAGGCTTAAAACAAAATATAAATAGTCAGGGGTTCCAAATGCCAAACCACCTCAACCCTCCACCATAGTGATTTCACCTAACCAATCCAGAAATCACTAACAACAACCAGATCGGTCTCTACCCAAGTTTTCTAAGGCTCTAGGAACTAGTAACTCAACCCACATCCTCGAGGGCACCCAAGCTATTACAGGGCTCCAAAGATCTCCTATCTCAACCCATAACCTTCGTGGAACCCAAATTGTTTCAGGGTTCCAGATAATTTTTTCCAACCCACAACCATAGGGAATTTGTTGTTCATAACCTAGATCTAGCTGAATTTTCACTTTTAGTAAAATAATATCATATAAACTTGGTTAAATTATTAATGGATTACATTTTATATCTTTATTTATTCTAAAATATAAATGATTGGATTATGGGATTGACATATGGATTTGAATTTTTTTTATAGAGGCTCGATTGAGATTAATATCTCGATTGAGCTCCATAGCTCGATCTAGCCCCTGGTTAACCACAAAAATGGCTTGAACAAGGGTTTAGGAAACTCTCGATCGAGCTATTTGAATTTAAAATTTAAGCACTCGATCGAGCTTTTAAGGTCCTAAGAACCACAATTTTAGCTCCCCCTCTACAATTTTTTCTACAACACCATTTTGTACCCTAGCATACTTAGGGAAAAATTTGCTCTTAGTTGGCGAAGTTGATCATGTTGGATTCATGAAGGAATATTTTATCCAATGGCATATGAGATTGATATTTTTGAATTGATATGATATTTTTCATCTGATTTATTTTAAACATAATTCTTGACTTTTTTTGCATAGTTTTAAAGAGGTTGAATAAAAAATCAATAACATAAAATATACAAAATGAAAAAATTTCAAAAGAAAAAAAGTGCTCTTGTTTTTTTAATTTAATTAAAAAGTTGAAAAAACTTTACAAACACGTGTCTACAAAACGCAATAGAAATATTTTCACTAACTTCTAAAAATAATAAAAAATATTTTGCATAAAAAATAAATTTCTAATGAAAACTTAGTTTTGTTTTGTGTAGATCATGCTCATATATATATATATATATATATATATATATATATATATATATATATAAAAATTAGAAAAAACATTTTAGACTAAGGTATGTTATGCAAACACACACATACCTTTGCAAGGACAAGCATTTAATTTAAAGGAAATTTGACATATTATAAGACACTATTATTTTGCACAAAAAATATCATTAGGACACCAACATAATTCTCCACAAATTTTCTTTTTACTCCAGAACAAAAATCACAATGCTTATATCAATTTTGAGGGCTTCAATTCGATAAAAGAGTAAAATTTTGAAATTTCATCGCCGCATTTGGCCCAAAAGTGTAACCCATCTTCATGTATTCACCTAATAGTAGTTAGTGATATTTGTCCTCATTTTTAATTTAAAATTGAATATTGATAGGTTTCACCACATTAAGAGGAAATGATGAATACGATTTCCTTCACTACTCAAAACCACAATTTGATATTTGTTTTTGTAACCCTTTATCTAAGAAAATATTACAAGTAGGTGCTTGACTTAGCTAAGTTTAGTGGTTGACGTGATGCCATTTACAACTTTTAAAGATACACATTGGGATTTTAAGTGATTTTCTATGGATTTAAATATGCAATGTATTTTCTCTTTTCCTCCTTTTTCTTTTTGATATCTTTCAAGTCCACTAGAAGTCTATATTAAACAAATGATGGAGGGATAGTTGACTCATAATGCCTTTTGAAATCTAAATTTTATGGAGACATTGTCTCCACTTCTGACTTCAAATTGTTGTATTCATAATGATTCTTCCCCTTCTTGAAGGGTTCTTAGAATGTTACACACCTATCCACATTAAAGGGGAGGGAATTGAGGTCATACCATATCACAACCCTCATAGAGAGGTTTGACACTTGAACTAATGTTGTTTGAATTTATCATTCATCATGTTATTTCAAAGTTTCTTCTAGAGAATTCCTATTGGATGATGTGCAATCTTTTGGGTTTTATGTTTAATTTTTTTCCACTAAGAATTAAGGTTGTTAGACACAATCATGCAAATATCTTGTATATCAGAAGATTCCAAAATAAAAATGTTATGTTCTCACACTTCAATACCTATATACATCAAGGGTTGTTCCAATATAGAATTATATTATATAGTAGAGAGATATAATGATCAAGCTAAACTAAAATTCACATATAGATAATGATTACTTTTAAAATTTAAGTTACAACTAACTCAAAATTTTATTTGTTATATTTTTAATTGTTTCTCAAACTTATAAAAATCACATGTAAATTTTGAAATCATGCCTACATTAATTTTTTTTTTGCTAAACCTAGCAATTAACATAAATTTTTTGTTATAATAATATATGGAAGAGCCAAACCCATAATTCCTTTTGAAAAATAGTTTTGCAACCCTCGAGGTTTAAAACAACAATAAGAAAAACCTTTAAATAAAAGTTTAAAACAATTTGTGGCCTTGTTGTTAACCATAATCATTTCCAGAATTAGTCACTGGGATTTAGAACATGCGTCAAACTATTGTTTAGACGGATTTGAAGGATCAAATGAAAATTTACTACTGGCCTTGTTATTACCACCACTACTTCCTAAAACTAGCCTCTAAGACCTAAGGCATGAATCAAACTCTTCTTTAGATGGATTAAAATATTATTGTCATTACCATCACTACTTCCTAAAATGAGCTAATAAGACTTAAGACAGAGGTCAAACTTTCTAATAGATATTTGAAAGATCAAATGAAAGGATCCCTACCACCTGTGTATAAGAGGAGCACTCAATAATTATCACAAATCTTGTGAATTTTCTTTGAGTCACATAATTAAGAAGCATTAAATGATTATAAGTGTGAATTTAATGAATATGCCTTTTCCTTGTTGTTTATTGATAGAATTGTAATTATAAACATTATTTAGATCACTATAAGTTAGAGAAAGCTAATAATTCATGCCATTATATTTGGATTTTCATTTGAATTGGATCACTATATAATTTTTCATCCATATTGATGATTTTAGAGTGAAAAAATTGAAGGAAACAACTTACAGGAATAATTTTATGGACATGATCCAGTTTGGATAATAGTGCTCTGAAACTTGTTGGGGTGAATTTGATACCTTAAATAATGTTTTTTTTTTTGGGGGGTGGGGGGGATTTCCATCTTAATACCATATGATTCTATTCTACACTAAGATACCTTTCCAATGATGCAAGAAATACATTAATCAAAGTTCATGTGAAAGAGTTATGCCTCTTGGAAGTTGAACTATCATGATTGACCACCATAATTCAAGGGGATGCCATGTTAGCCCCTACTACTCATAGAAAAGGGGCTAACCATGTGAATAAAATAAATAAGACACTATAAAGGTAAAATTTATAACCCTATTTGAGAGTTGAAGGTGTCAAAATTAACCCCTAGTTTCCTATTGGGCTGTGTTATAACTAGGCCAATGGAAGGAAAATGGATTCCAATCATTTTGATTGCATATTTGTTCTGCAATAGAGTAGAACAACCTAGGAGTAGGATTGAGAGAGCACAATAGATGGGGTTTAGTGTCTGTAGCAACCTATTATGCCATATGACTCAGATAACTCCAAAAATAGTACCTTCTCCTTTGTACTTGTGTTACTTCCATTCTAGAAAAAAAGAGCATAGTAAGCTCAAAAAACTTCAATATGCTTACATACAGAATGTAAATAAAATATCTCGGGTGATGATAGCTTATCCATGAGAAGATATGTGGCAGATACATGCCTCTTAACTATTTTAAAATGTGGCGTGAGATCCTATTTATGATTGAAAAATAATGGAAAAACTTAAAAATCCAAAAATATAACCCTAGGAAATGAAGCACCAAAATTGTGGGCCTCGTTGGGGTAAATTGGTACATCAACTTCCCGGGGTTGTAACTTTGGCATATGATCTCTGTTTTACGTTAATGATACCTTGTTATAAATATATATCAAGAATAAAAATTTCAGCTACAAATACTAGTTAAACACATTTACCATTTTCCAAAAAAATGTCGTTTAGGGCCTCAAAATGACTCAGGAAGTTTAGGACTTGAAAAATTGTCAAAAATAGTAAATTGTCATACAGTGCGAAAATGAAAAATTGAAAAGCTTGATAGTGGGGGGTCCAAGTGGAATAGGCAATTGTACAATATCCCTGGATTAGTCCTCACCACTTAGGATGGGAAACAATGGTCCCCATTTTGTTGAGTGCCTCCGCAGGATGGGGAAACTTCGATGAACTTGGTCCTGGTGAAGACTTACCTTGGTGCAAGAATTGGGCATATTTGACAACTCGATACAATTGGATCTTATGTTGGTGAGTGTTCTTGATATGAGTTCTCATCGGTGTGGCCTATTCCATGCATTCGTTTAACTCTACTAGGGTGAGTTGTTCTACAATGTCTAATGTGTCTAGTAATGGTGGAAGGTGTTAGCCACCTATAATATTTGATTATACCAAAAGGTGGCTAAGACCTTTTTGAGCCTCCAAGGAACAAATTTGATCACTAAAATTGTGGCTCTTGAAGACTTTTAAGGCCTCATGCCTCTATCCAAAATCTTCATTACCTTTGCCATTTTATACTCAGAAATTCTACTAAAATCATGAAAAGAAACTGCTGCAAAATCATCATTCTACCCCTTCTCTCACTCCAACTAACCTTCATTTGTTTTCCATTTTTCTCCATAAAAACTCCCTTGTTTTCATAAATCCTCTTCTTCCATTTATGAAAATCACTTTCACATTGTTAAAAACTCACTTTTTTAACTTTACCGAAACCCCCAAATCCATTGAAAACCTTGAAAATTTTCATAAAAACAAAGTTTTATTGACTAAGGACTTAAACCCCCTTGGGCTAAGTCCTAAACCACTTCCCCCACATGCCCACACCTTGGAGCCACGTGCTAAACAGTTTTGACGCTTATCGCATCGCAAAGTTTCAAAGTGCACAAGTTCAAAATGTTCAAAATGTTCAAAATGCGATCAGCCCCTTTGTTATAAGCCCCGGATCTCATGCTTTCATTCTGAAATACCAAGAGTTATGGTCCTGACGCTTATCGCATAGCAAAGTTTCAAACTGCGCAAGTCTTTTTCCATGATCCAAAAGTTCCGATGCGATTAGCCTTTTTGTGTTTAAAACCCCGATCTCATTATCATTTCATATAACCCATAAGCCCGCCTCAGGCACTTAAACCCCTATATATTTCACTCCCGGTCATTCTTTTTCTTTGTAAAACCAAAAACCCGCTTTTCCAAAGTTTCAATTAAAAAAAACTTAAATCACGTGTTGAAATAAAATGGGTTGATTGAAAAGAACCGATCGCACGATCGCAATCGCAGAAATAAAATGGGTTGGTTGAAAAGAACCGATCGTGCGATCGCGCGATCACAGAAATAAAATGGGTTGATTGAAAAGAACCGATCGCGCAATCGCACGATTGGGTCATATATGTGTAAACTCTGCTCCTGACCGTCGATCTCTGTGCGATCGACGGCTCAGATTCAATTTTCTTCCGCCCATTCTACGATCTCTCCCAATTAATCCCAACCATTGGATGATGCCATCCAATGGCTAGGCTCCTTTCCCCACCATCTGAAGTAGTCTAAACCTAAAAACGCAGGATTTCTTAATTGTTTTTGTGTTTTGCAGGTGTTTTAATAGTTTTTCATTGTATAATGAAGGAAAGCCAAGGGTTGGGAAAGACGTTTCCTGCGCCTTCGAGCTATTAAAAAGAACCATTCACAGGTTTGAATTCAATGATTTATCAATGTTTCATGAGCGTTGATAGCACGTAAAATGGCCTGTGCAGCCCTGCACATCGACAAGACACTGTTTTATTCAAAAAAACAGTTAAAAGAGTATAAGTTTGAAGACAAAGCACAACAGATGAAGATTAAAGATAGATCTGGGGAATTACAGCTAAGAATGATTATCAAAAGCCTAATTCCCTGGGTTAAAACACAATTAATAGAAAATCATAAGTGTTTCACAGACAGAAAAGGCTTCCACCACTTCAAAGGAGGTGAATTGATTCCTCAGCTACCAAAGGAGCCACCTGTTGCCTCAAACCATTCAAACGGAGGCCAAAGTTATTGCAAAACCAAATATTTTGCCTCAGCACAGCTAGGGAGTTACTTCTGTAAGGAAATCAATGCAGAAATATCTGCAGAGTTACTCCAAACATTACACAGAGCCTCAAAGTCAATAAAATCTCCCATCGAGTTTTGATATTTATTGTAAAACAGTTAATACAGTAGTCCACCTGTAAACTTCTCCATCGAGCCCCTCAAAAGGCTAAGAAGTCTTGAATCTGTATTAATTACCTTAAGAGATCTTTTATCAAGTCTCACCTCCTCATCCTTCTATAAATACTTCTGTAGAAGGTGAGAATTTGTTGATTGATTGGTTGTTGTTTGATCAAAAGTTGTAATACTGAAACCCTCTAAAATAAATACATAGTCTGTTGAAGTTGAAGAAGAAACTGGAGTCTTTGAAGTCTTTATGATGTTGTTGCATGCTTGTTCCTGAGAAGGCTCTATCATTGGATCCATGAGCTTGGCTGTTGGTGAAGTATTCTGAATTGTTTTATGTTTTTTCCCCTGTTTTCATTATGTTCCATAATTTGTTACTACAGTAGGCTGAAATTTTTAGGCTAAGAAATGACTCTTGGAAGCACCTTAGACCCGTTCACCCTTCACTGTTTAATGTTTTCTGCTGCTGAAGTATTTTAGAGGCTTTAACCTTTCTCTTTAGTCTTCATGCTTGTTTATTTCCTTAATAGTTTGAATAGTTGGTTTCAGCATGATTATGGTTTGCCCTGCTTGTCTGCTCCCACTTAAAAACCTTTATTGAAGTCTCCCTTTGAAGTTCTTTGCTTACAGTGAATTAGAGAGCTCTGTTTTGATCTTGCCCTTTGTCCTCACTTAAACAGTTGGCTTAAAGGTCGTTATAATTATGATCATAGATGTTTTTAGGTGTTCCCTCTTCTATGACTGCAATTATCAGTGAATCTTTTATGTTTTCTAAGTCATTTGAAATAAGATATTTGAGGAAATAGGGTGTTCCCCGAATCTTATATTTCATTTTAAAAGTTGTTTTGAAGTCATTATTTGCTTAAGGTGTGATTTGAAGATTTCATGGTTAGCCCTGTCTATCAAAAATATCTTTATTGTTCAAAATTATGCTTTTGAATCCACTTTGTTTGAGAATTAAAACCTCTCTTTCCAAGTCATTAATGTTCATCTCATTCCAAAAACAAAAGGATCCTGTGGCCAAGTTAGATTTGCCCTTTGATATCCCATATCCATTGATGAGTTTGTTATGACCTTTTCTTGACTCCATTGCCCAATGAAACAGATATTTTGTTGTCCTATATATCTTTCCTAGGCCCTTCATGTTCTGCTGTATCATTCCAACCAAACAATCAAACAAATAAATGCCTGCACTTAATAACTAGTCGAAAATCAATATTCTAAGCACACAAGATAAACCTTTGCAAACAAACATTTGAGAGATCCCTCTCTGAGAACAGGAGGACTAGATACTGTAACTCTAAAGATTGGTTCTGATGTTGCCTTGTCTTTTGATTTGCCAAACTATCAAAACACGAGACACCAACATAATGGCGATCACGGTGGGACTCTGAGTAAAATCTGCAAGACAAAACACTCACTGTCTAAGTATAACATAAGTAACCTTTTTCAAGCACTACCAAGCAATGGTAATCATGATAGGATCTCTTGAATCAGTGACAAACTAAGTAACCCATAGGATTCTTATAAAGCCTTATCTAACCTTGAAGGTTTCAGTTACCAAGCCATAAGAGTGAACTCTGTACGTTTTGACACCCTAGCTAAGTGTTAAGACAGATTTAGGACACTCTCATAACCTATAAGACCAAAATAAATCAGAAGAACCCAAAAAATTTCAGTTTGGCTTCATAATAAACTTGGTGGTGGACCATAAAACCTTTACCTCTAAAGGAGCTAAAAATTTCCACCTGGCGACTCCATGATCCCAAAAAATAGACCTTAAGACTCCACTGGGAAGACCCCAAGTCTTAACAAGAATCATACAAAATCAGCTAGAAGGCTTTAAGATTAAAATTTTCCTTCTTCTAAAAAGATCAGTTAGCCTCTTAAAGATTGTCATATTTGGCTAAAACTTTTCTTTTCAACTGGGTCTAAAAAACATAGCATAGTGGCTCCTAGAAAGATTCATACTAGAGCCTACCCTGACCCAAACCCACTGGAAGAAGTTGAAAACCCTGAAAGTATACATAGGAATTTTTCCAAGATAAAATTTTCAACTGTTTTCAGATCACCCTTGAGATCTAATTCAGTCTCGGAAAATCTCGCAGCCCTACACCAATCACAAGTTGACTTAAGAAATCCTTTTAGGACTAGGTCACTTGATGATATAATTCAAATATATTCTGAGTCCTCACTTTCATCCCCAGAACAAAGTGAACAACCTGGTAGTAGAGAAACCACACCACCTAATTCACATTTCCTTCTCAATTTACACTAGTACAAAATGGCTAATTTGTTACTAAAAAAATGACGAAACTACTCTTGATTTTACATCCTTGGAAATGACAAACTCAGAAATTTTTAAAGGCCAAGATAACAATCTTGTTGAATCACAAGAAAGGGCAATTTTAAATGGTTTTTATGCGCATGATGTGGTTTTTCTATTTGGACAAGTGCAAGAACGTACAGAGGTTTTTTATGATGTGAATGGTGAACTACCTCCTGCCATATTTTTTGAGTATGATGTTGAGAATCAAGATATAAAACAGCAACAACCAACATCTCATCATGAAAAGAATGCTTGTTTGTTGGTAGATCATTAAGAAGAAATGAATTTGAATGTTTTCCATGATCCTTTGGCTAGCTTGTTGGAGTCATTAGTGCAGGAAGATTTTATGTTGTCTATGGACCATGGGTTTCAGTTTCAGCTGGATTTTGAGTTGCATTTTTCCATTTTTTTCTTTTTTCAGAACAACAAAAACAACGTCCAGTCATTAAGCCAACTGCTTGCATGGTTAAATTGGGTTTTTTATTTCACAGGATTGGGCAGAGACTTTAAGTAGGTTAGAATAGGAAATGGCATGCAATGAGTTTGCTTTTTCAGCAGTGAGTTTTTCAATTTTAGTTTTCAGTTTGCAGTGTGCAGCAGTGTGTGGTTTTCAGCTGCAGAGTTAAGGTTGCAAGTTGCAGTTGTTGAGTTGGGATGAATCCAATGGATCAAGCCTCTGGTTTATAGGGGTTCTTGCTACCATCTATGATCGACAGCATCCCCATGAAGCCAGTTGTTATCACAATTTTAGTTGATAATTTTTAAAGCCCTGACAACAAGAGTGTCAACGTTATTGTAGTTTTGAAAATTTAAAATTGCGATGACAACCAAAGTAGCAACGCGAATTTCTGAAGATGGTCAATTAAACTTCGACAACTAGAAAATCAACACCAAATGAAAAATTCAAAATTGCATGCAATGAGTTTTATTTTTCAACAGTGACTTTTTCAATTTTAGTTTTCAGTTTGCAGTGTGTAGTTTTCAGCTGCAGAGTTAAGGTTGCAAGTTGCAGTTGTTGAGTTGGGATCAATCCAATGGATCAGGCCTCTAGTCTATAGGGGTTCTTGCTACCATCTATGATCGACAACATCCCCATGAAGCCAATTGTTATCAAAATTTTAGTTGAAAAAATTTAAAGCGCTGACAACAAGAGTGTCAACGTTATTGTAGTTTTGAAAATTTAAAATTGCGATGACAACCAAAGTAGCAGTGCGAATTTCTGAAGACAGTCAATTAAACTTCGACAGCTAGAAAATCAATGCCAAATGCAAAATCAAACTTTTTCATGACCAAATAAATGCACTGATGGAATAACATGTCTAATCTCAATTGTTTCTGAATGGTGTAAGTACTTATATTACCATGAGTTAAAAGTTGTGTAGAGTTAATCCTTTGTATTGTTTTATCTGCCAAAGTAAAAGAATTGTTATCCCACATTATTGTAATCAAATCCCACTCCCATCTTCATTGTATGTGTTTCTGGGTGGTGGAAGTTATGACACAAGCTCATCAGTCAAAGGGAAAAGGTGCCAAAGCATATTTGTTTTTACTTGACAAAAACTCCAAATAGCTGGAAAAAAAAATTCCAAATATGAAGGAGGCTTTTGTTGAAAACAAACCCATTAACAAAAACATCTCTTAGTTTTTACACAGGTGTCATAGTTTGAAGGATTCGAAGGAATCTTTGAAGCCTAGTTTTCGTGATTTTGCAATCTTGTTTTAGTCACTCTTTTAAAAATCAGATTTCGAACAACTGGGGATGAATTTTTGAAAAAGCCAAAGAGGTTTTTGTTGGGAACGGTCCCATTAACAAAAACCTCTCTCGTGTTTCTAACAGCTATCACGGTTTTGTAGTTTCAAAGGGATCACTGGACCCTATTTTTCATAAATTAGTGAGAGAAAATCTCATGGACAATTGTTGACTTAGATGCCACCTCATCAAACTTGACATGGTGATCCTTATTTCCAGCCATGTCTCCAGCAACAACAAGATCTTTAGATGAAGATAGGATTAGAAAGTTTTCTATATGCATGTATTTGATTAAGTACATTATTATTATTAGATTTTGTAATTAAGTTTTGCTAGAAAAATGTTGTAAGTTATGGTCTGTTCTATAAAGACAGATTATGAAGAATTAGAAAGGTTTGGAAAATTTGATAGAACCTTGATATATTTTGTATACAATTTGACATTAATATAAGCTATTGTGACTGGTGTTATTTCTTCAAAAGTTTTGAGATTCTTGTGTGATGATTTTCCAGTCTGTCTTTCTATTATTTGTTATCTCTCTTGTTTCATAATCTTTTCCCGTATGTCTTCTACATTTTGGAAGTTAAGTTATTAAAGTTGAACTCTGTTTGTCAGCTCAGTACTAGTAATTCCAAACTGCTTTATGTTTTCTACTTAGATATCTTAAACATAATTCATTAATTGCTCTGTTTTTTGGTATTAATCTCTACTTGCTTCTATCATAACTAAATGATAATTTTTCTAAGAAAGTTGTTGCAACCTCGCCTTTGTACTTTGTCCATATAGCCTATAAGTAGTAGCTTGTTGTCAAACAGACTCCATGCCCAATGGTTTTTCTGTCATTTTTCCATACCAACATTGCTCAAATCTAATTAGATTTAGCCATTGAGTTGAGTACATAACTAGTCCTTTTGACTGAGTTATAGAAGGGATCCTCCTTTGGATTGAGACGGCTAGCATTCAATCCAAGAAATTGGTTAGAGATTACCTTAGTTATTTCCTTCCACAACCAGCGAAATTTTTGAGTGATAACAGGTTTCATGCTTGGGTCAATTGTTTTTAGGTCAAAGCCTCCATTGAAGGCTTCCAGGGTTTATATCAAGTGTCCTTGTCCATGTCATATTATAAAAAACCCTTCTTGGGATTTATTTGTCAAAGAAGAAATGTATTTTACAGTAAAACAGGTCAATTAGGCCCAATGTTGTGAACATCGCGATCGAGATTAAATCAGCGAGGGTCCGATATCGAAAAAAATCAAAAAAATCAATAAAAAAATGGCAAAAAAATGGAAAATACAAAAATATTGATTTTTTTCAATTTTTTTAAATATCTAAAGCATCCAAAACATAAAATAAATGCATTGACACATAAATATGAAAAGAGAAGTAATATATAAGATGTATAATATCATGTCTAGTGCTACATCCCACATAACAATGAATCATGTCCTGAATACTAGGTCTTGAGTCCCAACTCAGCCTCAAAATATTAACAAAAAATATAATAATGTATCTCATATCATGAATCATAATTTCATATACAATGAAATGAACCAAATAACTAACACTATTGATTTAATTTGCCCCTATTAGGAGAAAATTTAACATCTTTCCCTCTAGATGTCAAAGGCGGTGGGTCTAGTAGTGGACTCTAATGTGCTCTAGAAGCTGAAGAACTAGGAGCTATAGGAGGTAGAACACGTCCTCTACTGGTGACAGGGGTAGGTGGTGTCACCTCCTCCTCCTCCTCCTCCTCCTCCTCCTCTACCCCCTCCACTACATCCTGCTCTAACCAATCAAGGGCCGACTCCATGATAGGCCTCTAGGCCGCAACCTTCCATGCAGCAGTGGTGTCAATCCCATCTAATGAGATGGCCTCCACACCAAGTTTCCTCTCAAGTTGTCTCAATCACAATCGAAGATTGTAGTAGACGTAGACCATGTCATTAATTTGTTGGGAATCCAACCTATACAAGGGTCATAAATTAATACATTATAAATAATAAATTAATAGTTATAAAAAAAATAAATTATTTAATGAATTCAAAAAATTAATTGGAATATTTTAACCTGTTATGATTTTTGTTTTGTATTTTTTCAAATACAGTCCAGTTGCGCTCGCATCCCGAGGAGCTACATGTTTGGTTGAGCACTCAAATGACAAGCCTTTGGAAATTGAGTACTTTGCCACCCTAACTTCTCCACCATGCATCTACAAAAAATAAGATAAACATAAGAAACAAAATGAAATTTGAAAGTTGAAGAAAAATATGAACTTGAAGAGACAATGAATTTTGAAACAAACTAAAGTTTACTTGGAATTTTAGTCTTCCTATCATGGATAGCCATGTCAAAGCTAAATGTGCCACCTACCATCCTGTATATCTCCATTTCTTTGAAGATTTCTGCACGTTCTGCTGGAGATGGCACCATCTTGTGAACAAAAGTGAAGAATCCATCCATGACCTCGGTATCAAATGAGAAACCACGGGAGTAAGAAAATGTGGGGTTTAGGTATATCCTTCCAGCATGAATGAGACAATGGAGTGTATTGTTTCATCGCTCATCAATCACTTCACATATGAGTTGTTTTTTCTCAAACCCCTCATCCCTCTTATCATCATAATAGTTGCGAATGGATTCTTTGGCCCTATTCATTGTTGATTTTGGGGTAGCATCGGATGTGCTCTAAGTCTCAAAATTTGCAGAGAGGATTAGACACATGTATTCCATATAACCCAAAAAATTGTTTGGTGAAATTCCACCCGGATTATATTCTATTAAAATAATTAATTATTTTTAAAGGGACCCTAAGTCTAAACTTAGGAAAATAAAATAATTAAAGTGAATTAATAGAATATGTGTGTGAATGTTCTAGAAAAGGCGGATCGAGTCAAAATTTAATGTTAGCCATTGATTAGAGATCTAATCTGGGTCGTTGAAGTTTCAACTAGAAGACTATAAGAATGGTTTGAAGGGTCATTTGGAAAATACATTTGGCGGAATAAAGATCAAGAGATCAATTTCTTTAGTGAGCAGTGCTCAGAGAGAAACTTTGATCGAGAGATCTTTTGCAGAGAGGGGCAGTAATTCCTGTTAGAAGGATTCCTGAGCCGGAGAGTGCATAGCAGCAGAGATAGAGGGAGCCACAGAGGCAGTGCAGAGCCAGTGATGCAGTGCTTATGCAGTCACTGCGCAGAGCCTGAAGGGAAGTCGTATTTTTGCTGAGGAGACAACATTGGGCCAGTGCTAGATCCCAGAGAGATTTTTCAGAGGCCAGAAGGCCTCAGTTTCCAGCCAGCAGACAGACTAGCACAAATATAGAGGGCAGTTGTAGATGTGATGTAGAGGCTACATGGGTGATGCAGTCACTGTGCAAAGGCAGCGCAGGGCAGTCCAGTTTGGATGCCGATTAGTGTCAGGTTCCCATGGAGGAGTGAGGTTTGTCTCACAAGATCTCTTCTATTAGTTTCTTTGCATGATTTGACGAATGTGTCAATCATAGACTTGTACTCATAAATATTTACTGCATAATATATAAACCCTCAACTGCTGCACTGGTTTTCCCGCATTGGGTTTTTCCAGGGACATTGGTCCAAAAATAACTGTGTCAAATGTGTGTGTGATCTATTCTTGTTCAGTTTTGTTTGCGCACTTGTATTTCTTCTGCAGTTTATTTGTGTAGGTTGCAGTGTGATGTATTTAGTGTTTGTTGTAGTAAATTGCAAATAGATTGTTAAATTAAAACTAACAATTAGGTGAATATCTTCCAGTTGCTGCAATAGGATTCCAGAGATTTACAAAATTTTCACATGGTATCAGAGCTTAAGCTGAGTGCAGGAGGAGCAAAGAACAGATCCAGCAGATTCAGCGTTGGTGAAGCTGGGATCAAAGAGCTGTGTAAGCAGCAGATCGATGTCCCAGTTAATTGCGCATTCCATGCCAGGAGGGCTAAACCGACAAGGAAAATCTCTCTGAGTGAGCCGATAGAGAGGTAGAATTGTTCCAGATTGTTGTTTGTCTGAGGCAAAGGGAGCAGCACAGAAGATCTACGCAGATCAACAGTTGGAGGAACGCAGTTTGCTGCGCATCAGTGGTTGCTGGTGCAAAAGCATCAGGAAGAGTAGCTAAGACACATTTTGAAGATTTCTGACCTCGGAGAGTTTCTTGCCCAAGAAACTCAGGTTTCCCGTGTAGTAGAAGCAGATTTTATGGCTTACTCCAACAAGGAGTGCGTAAATCTAGCTGCATAGAGGGTGAGAGGCAGCAGATCAACTATAGTTCGGTGAGATGGCCACCAAAGGATTGCGTGACCAGGACCAGTTGGAGGGTGCCTCCAACTACGTAATCTGGAAGGCAAGGATTTCCTTCCATCTAGATGAGTATGACCTCAAGCACTTTATCGAAAGTGCTTAGGCTGAACCGGTGGATGCAACACCATTAAGGGCCTTCAAGAAGAATATGGCAAAGGCCAAAAGACTGATCCTTGACAGAGTGAAGGATCACATTGTGTCTCAAATTTCTAGCAAAGGGACAACCAGGGAGATGTGGGAAGCATTGGCTACGCTGTATGAGGGATCTTCCGAGCAGCGGAAGATGTTTCTGGAGGAGAAAATGCACACCACCAAGATGCAGAAGGGAGAGTGCATTGATCCATTCCTGTCAAGACTTCAGGAAAACAGAGATCAGCAGGTAGTTGTGGGATCAACTCCTAAGGCCACAGAGATGATCAAATTGGCCCTCAACTCAATGTCTGATGACTATCAAGCCTTTTTCTAGAGCATCCTGGGCAGAGAGAATTTTTCAAATTGGGAGTTGATGTGGGCAGCTCTTCAGCAGGAAGAGATGAGGAGGGACTTATTCAAGTGTCAACTTGAGGGCACCAGCAACAGTGGTTCGAAAGTCAAGAAGGAAGAGCAAGAGAATGCAGCCCTTGCATCAAAGGGGCAGCAAGAGCAGCGCAAGAGGAAGAAGGATCTTTCAAAGATCAAATGCTTCTAGTGCGGTGAGATGGGACATTACACCACACAATGTCCTCTTAAGAAGAAGGACGAGGATGAGAAGCATGATCCTCAGGTCGGAGCAACGAAGATAAAGGAGGAGGGATTTGCTATGATTTCCCATATATCTCCAGGAGGGAGGTGGGGTGATTGATCCTTGAGGAATCCATCTCTCAGATCATCACCTTGCTATGGGAGCCCAAATCAAAAGTAGTAAGATGGACAGGTCCCAGTTGGTGCAGAGGAGCATAGAAGTGACAGTGCATTTGTTAACAGAGCCAGAGTCTGAGCAGCGTAGAGCAGAGTTGGTAGCAGTGTTGGAAGGCACAGTGCAGAAGCAAGTAGCAGCGCAACAGCTTCAAAGAGATAGCACAAAAGCTAGCAATAGTCAGATCTTCATCACCGATATGCATCATACTTGTCCAATTTTTTGATGTTTTTCAATTGCAGTAAGCAACTGTGATGTAGTGCAGTAGCAGTTGGCAATGGCAGAGTCAATAGTAGCATGGATGCAGAATTGAGAGGGAGTTGCAGTACAGATGCAGTGTTGACAGTGACAGTGCCAGCAGTAGCACAATTGCAGCATTTGAGCAGAGTCGATGAGTAGCAATGTCAGACATCAGCAATGCATAGGGAGATATTACAGAGTCAGAGTAGTACTCAGTGGGTGTATTGCTAGAGCACATTCCTCACTAAGAGGGAGTGATGTTTTTGGGGTATCATCGGATGTGCTATAAGTCTCAAAATTTGCAGAGAGGCTTAGACACATGTATTCCAGATAACCCATAAATCATTTGGTGAAATTCCACCCGTATTGTATTGTATTAAAATAATTAATTATTTTTAAAGGGACCCTAAGTTTAAACTTAGGAAAATAAAATAATTAAAATGAATTAATAGAATATGGGTGTGAATGTTCTAGAAAAGGTGGATCAAGTCAAAATTTAATCTTAGCCATTGATTAGAGATCTAATTTGCGACGTTGAAGTTTTGTAAATTTTTGTAGATGTTATATGCTTGATGCAAATTTACTTTTTATTCAATATCAGTCAACAATCACATAAACAAGAAAGTAAAATGTTGATAGAACATACCAGTAGATCGACAGAAGACAAGCCAAAATATATGTGTGTTGGTGCGTTACGGCAGTTAGCAAGATGCTTTAACCAGCAAATTCTCAATACGGTCAGCCAACCAGAAGTGTCACACAACCCTCTAGTACAGCCAAAACAGTCAACCCCAAAAGTCAACGAAATTCAACGTTGTCAGTCAATGGTCAACGCAAAACAGCAGCAGCAGCAAGGTCAACGCATCCAAGTCAAAGTCAATGTCCAGCCTCAAGAATTGTACCAAAAAATGCAGATTGAGGAAATCGAAGGAATGGGAGAGTTTCAAGTCAATTTGGCCATGCGTTGACCAAAGTCAACACTGGTCAATGATGTTGTAAACCCTAGGCCAAAAACAGAAAAGTCTCCTTGATACAATTTCCCACGTGTGAAGATAAGAGCCTCCAAGGTGATCGAACCAATCAGATGAGGAGAGAGAAATGTGTGAGGATGAAATGAGTGAAAATTTCCTCCAACATTGACCAATTTATATCCATCAATGAGGGTGTGTAACACAACTGCTGGGGCTCCAAACCTTTAGGCCGACCTGCACATATTTTGAATAAATTCAAAATAAATGTTTTGCTCATCGGATCAAGATGATCTTTAGATCGATCTTGCACCTCTCTGAAAGAGGAGTCCAATAAAAATATTGGCAACTTCATCCGAGCATCACAACATGGAGTTTGGACCTAGTTGTCCAAAATGAACACTCCCTCTCAACTAGGGGGGAATTCATCCACTTGTGCAATCCAAACATCGTTCGTCATCCTTCCGTAACTTGCTTTGTTGGCTTCTTTATTTCAGAACAAAGGTGGGTCAATCACAAAGACATCATCCCCGGCTGACAGATTCAGCCCAGAGGTCCAAAACCTCTATAGGACTCAAAAGAGTCACATACCAACCCGAAGTTGGTTTATCTAACCCGAACTTAGCAGGAGGTCCGAAACCTCACTATACTTGATCCAAGATCCAGTGGTTGGACCGTGCCATCCTAGATAGAGAGTACGCAATCTCTGATGCGTCCATCAGTCTTTGCTACTAGTCTCTAGCTTTTCCCACCTCACTGGCCAAATGAGAGGTACTTCCCATGAGTTTGGGGCTCAAATGGGTAAAATGTATATGGGGCACAGATCATGCAAGGTGAACTAACTCAATCGTCATAACGGTGGGGCAGAAGCACACTAACAAGGTTCGGCAAGCCTAGCCCTGTGGTTGCTCATAGCTCTGAGAAGCTATCCCCAAAGCCCCCCAGAGCTCCAAGAGCTCATCGTCCAACAGGACATTGAGCATAGGGTTGTTCCACGATACCAAGATTCTCACAGAAGGTTAGGAACTTGACCTTCCCCAAGGGCTTTGTGAGAATATCCGCGACCTGCTCATCAGTTCCTATATGATTGAGCCTTACGGCGCCTCGCTGTACCATATCCCGAATAAAGTGGTACCTGATATCAATATGCTTGGATCGATCATGAAACACGGGATTCTCAGACAACTGAATCCCACTCTAGTTATCACAGAGAATCACGGTGGTATCTAGCACATGCCCGAACAGCTCATTGAAGAGCTTTCGCAACCAAACTGCTTCACAACATAACATACTTGACGCAATGTATTCAGCCTCCGCGGTGCTCAAAGCCACCGACTTCTGCTTCCTGCTCATCCATGATATCGAAACAGAACCAAGTGTGAAGCAGCATCCCGATGTGCTCTTATGATCCACCACACTGCCAGCCCAATCGGCATCATTATATCCATGGAGTGTCACGCTCCCGGTAATGTATCTCAGCCCATGGTTTATCGTGCCCCAAAGATATCTCAACAGATTCTTGGCACCAACCCAGTGAATGTGATGAGGCTCAACCATATGTTGCTCAGAGTGTTCACTGCAAAACATACATCCGAACGGGTGTTCACTAAGAACATCAAGGCCCCTACAAGTTGATGATACTCAGTAGGATTTGCTAGCACAGGCCCAGCAGCGCTGCTACTCAACTTCTTAAATTTGAGCTCCATCGATGTCGATACGGACTTATAGTCCACCATTCCAAATCTTTCCAAAAGCTTCACAATATATTTTCTTTGAGAAAGGAAAATCTCGCCAGGTCTCTACCAGACCTCCAGGCCTAGGAAGTAATGCATCAATCCTAGGTCCTTCATCTTGAACTCAACAACGAGCTCCCTCTTGCACTAATGAATGAGAGGGTCGGCACCTGTCACGAAGAGGTCGTCCACATACAGCACCAAAATGAGAGGATTTTCTCTATCAACCTTGAAGTAAAGGTTTGGATTAGCATTACTACGAGTGAAGCCCAGCTTCATCAGGTAGCTATCTATCCTCTCGTAACAAGCTCTGGGTGCTTGCTTTAACCCATAGAGGGCTTTCTTCAACCTGCAAACATGGGTGTCCCGATCCTGGACTTTGAACCCCAGAGGTTGCTCCACATACACCTCTTCCTTTATCGCACCATGCAAAAATGTGGTCTTCACATCCATCTGATGAAGACTCCATCCTTGCGTAGCAGCAAGGGCTATGATAGATCGGATGGTGGTATATTGGGCCACGGGTGCAAATATATCATCATAGTCTACGGCTTCCTTTTGAGAGAAGCCACAGGCAATGAATCTTGCCTTGAACTTTTCAGCGCTTCCATCAGATCCATGCTTGATCTTGTAGAGCCATTTTGAGGTGACAACTGCTTTGTCCTCCGGTCTTGGAACCACATCCCAAACATTGTTCTTCATAATGGACTCATATTCTTCGTGCATAGCATTCTTCTAGACTTGATGCTTTACGACTTCCTCAAAAGATCCAAGCTCAGATTGTACGATAGTACTCATGGCTGCTAGATCCCTTGGTATCTATTCAGCTTCTTGCTTTCACGGAATGTCCCCCTTGGGGCCATATGTCCCTCGGCATCCTCGAGAGTGTCCCTGAGCCATGATGGTCTCTTCCTCATTGAAGGAGGTGGATCAATCGGGTCCATTGGTCCTTCAGCATCGGACATCATCTCATCCTTCGGTTCTTCTTGATTTCCAAGCCTTGCTTCATGATCTTCCTCAGATCTCGGAAGATTAACTACTTTCCTCAAAGAAGCATCTTCGTCAAAGGTAACATCGTGGCATATCGCCACTTCCCTTTGACCAGGCACATAGACTGTGTAGGCCTTCAAAGTTTTGTTGTAGCCCACAAACATTCCCTTCTTCCCAGAAGCATCTAGCTTGCTCCTCTTCGTCGATACATGAAAATAAAAAGGACATCCAAAAACTCCTAAATGTGAGACGTCAGGTTTCTTACCAGAGAAAACCTCTTCGGGAGTTTTGGAGTCCAGAGCGGAATGCGGGCATTGGTTTTGTATGTACACAACAGTGTTCGCAGCTTCTCCCCACAGAAACTTCGTTAGAACTTGGTCACATAGCATGGCACGGACAACTTCCACAATGGTCCTATTCTTTCGTTCAGCAACGCCATTCTACTTAGGAGTATAGACAGTTGTGGTCTCCATCTTAATGCCAGCTTCTCTGCAAAAGTTCTTGAACTCGTTCGTCTCATATTCAGTGCCATTATTGGTCCTCAATATCTTGATCTTCTTCCCTGTTGAATTTTCCACCAAGACTTTGAAGGTACGGAACCACATGAAAGCCTCATCCTTCTTTTTCAAGAAGTATATCCAGGTTTTGCGAGAGAATTCATCCATGAATGTCAAACAATAAGAACATCCTCCCAAGGATGTCACAGGCAGCGTACCAAACAGACCAGAATGTATCAATTGCAAGACATCAAATGTCTTTGTGACGCTTGAGGAGAAAGATCCCCATGTATGCTTTCCTTCGGCACACCCCTAACATACACCTTCATGATCATTTGTGAACTCAGGCATCCCCATCACCACCTTCCTTGCTTCGGGAAGGGCTTTGTAGTGAAGGTGTCCAAACCTTCGGTGCCATAGTTCAGTCTATCGGATAGTATCACATGTCATCACTCCCAGTGGACTTCCTCCAACCTGGTAGAGTGTATGAACTCTAAACCCAATCGTGATAGCTTCCTTGAAACTATTCTTCCAGATGCGCACCTTCCCATCAATGAATGCCACATTGAAACCCTTGTCTTCCATGGCCGATATAGACACAAGGTTCTTCTTCAAATCAGGTACGTATAGTACATCTCGCAAATGGAGGACTTGACCTTGAGACAAGTGGAGGGTCACAGTCCCTGTCCCTTTCACGGGATATGTGGCATTATCTCCAAGGATAATTTCCAGATTAGTATCCTTCTCAACCATATCAGAAAGTGCTTCCTTGAACCCAGTGATGTGCCTTGAGGCACCACTATCTATCAACCAGACATCCATAGTGTCGGGTGGAGATGCAGCACAGAGGGCAGATACAAGAATGAATTCATTTCTTTTATCAACAGCATTTGATTCCTCATATCTGGAATTTCTTGACCTTTTGAAAGGTTGCCCATTTCCATCGAAGGGAGCCTTCCTCTTCCCCTTGAACCTGTTGTTCTTTTGATTGCCATTCCTCTAGTTGTTGTTGTTGTCATCATCATCAGGAGAATCCTTCTTGAAAGGGCATTCTCTAGCATAGTGACCTGGCTTGTGACAAGTGTAACACTTGCCTTTCTTTCCTTGGGCCCCTGCTCTTCCTTTGTTCCTTGGACCACCAAAGTTCTTCTTAGTATGAGCAGCGAAGGCAGCATTTCCTTCATTTTCATATTCCTTCATCCTTGTCTCTTCTTGTACACATCTCAATAATACTTCGTCAAAGTCAGGTATGACATTGTTATTGAGAATGGTAGTGTTGAATACATGCCATTTGGATGAGAGACCTCCAAGTGCGGTGAGAACCATCTCTCGATCAACTATTGTCTCCCCAATAGCCAACATATTATTTCTGATCTTGATCAGCTTCAGAAAATATGATTGAACAGACTCATCCATGCCTTTCTTCAGATTCTTCAGTTGGTTCTTGAAGAATAGGACTTGATTCACATTGTTGGCCTTGAACATGTTGACCAACTTATCATACATCTCCTTGGATGTACCTAGCTCAGAGATGTAGGCAACCAGACCCTTATGAATTCAGTCCTTTATCATCAACTTTAAAGCCATTGTAGTTAGAGGAACCCATGCTCTTCTTCGGTGATTGCTACAAACTAGGGCTTTGTCTTCACCTCAACTCTAATACCATGTAAATTTTTGTAGATGTTCTATGCTTGATGCAAATTTCTTTTTTATTCAATATTAGTCAGCAATCACATAAACAAGAAAGTAAAATGTTGATAGAACATACCAGTAGATCGACAGAAGACAAGCCAAAATATATAAGTGTGTGGGTGCATTATGATGGTTAGCAGGATGCTTCAACCAGCAAAGTCTCAATACGGTCAGCCAACTAGAAGTGTCACACAACCCTCTAGTACAGCCAAAACAGTCAACCCCAAAAGTCAACGAAAGTCAACATTGTCAGTCAACAGTCAACGTGCAAAATAGTAGCAGTGGCAAGGTCAACGTAGCCAAGTCAAAGTCAATGTCCAGCATCGGGAATTGTGCCAAAAAATGCGGATTGAGGAAATCAAAGGAATGGGAGAGTTTCAAGTCAATTTGACCATGCATTGACCAAAGTCAACGCTGGTCAATGCTGCGGTAAACCCTAGGCCGAAAACAAAAAAGTCTCCTTGCTGCAATTTCCCATGTGTGAAGATAAGAGCCTCCAAGGTGATCGAACCAATCAAATGAGGAGAGAGAAATGTGTGAGGATGAGATGAGTGAAAATGTCCTCCAACATTGACCAATTTATATCCATCAATGAGGGTGTGTGACACAACTGTTGGGGCTCCAAACCTTTAGGCCGACCTGCACATATTTTGAATAAATTCAAAATAAATGTTCTACTCATCGGATAAAGATGATCTTTAGATCGATCTTGCACCTCTCCGAAAGAGGAGTCCAATAAAAATATTGGCATCTTCATCTGAGCATCACAACATGGAGTTTGGACCTATTTGTCCAAAATTAACAAGCTTCAACAAGAAGACTATAAGAATGGCTTGAAGGGTCACTTGGAAAACACAATTGGCAGAATAAAGATCAAGAGATCGATTTCTTTAGTGAGCAGTGGTCAGAGAGAAACCTAGATCGAGAGATCTTTTGTAGAGAGGGGCAGTAATTTCGGTTGGAAGGATTCCTGAGCCGAAGAGTGCATAGCAGCAGAGACAGAGAGAGCCACAAAGGCAGCGCAGAGCTAGTGACGTAGTGCTTACGCAGTCACTGTGCAGAACCTGAAGGAAAGTTGTAATTTTGTTGAGGAGACAACATTGGGCCAGTGCCAGATCCCAGAATATTTTCTGGAAGCCAGAAGGCCTTAGTTTCCAGCCAGCAGACAGACCAACGCAGAGATAGAGGGCAGTTGTAGTTGTAATGCAGAGACTGTGTGGGTGATGCAGTCACTGCGTAGAGGCAGCACAGGGAAGTCCAGTTTGGATGTTGATCAGTGTTAGGTTCTCGTGGAGGAGTGAGATTTGTCTCGCAAGATCTCTTCTATCAGTTTCTCGGCATGATTTGACGGATGTGTCAGTCATAGACTTGCACTCATAAATATTTACTGCATACTATATAAACCCTCAACTGCTGCAACGATTTTCCCACATTGGGTTTTTCCAGGGACATTGGTCCAAAAATAATTGTGTCAAATGTGTGTGTGATCTATTCTTGTTCAATTTTGTTTCTACACTTGTATTTCTTGCACAGTTTATTTGTGTAGGTTGTAGTGTGATGTATTCAATGTTTGTCGTAGTAAATTTCAAATAGATTGTTAAGTTAAAATTAACAATTAGGTGAATATCTTCCAGTTGTTGCAATAGGATTCCAAAGATTTACGAATTTTCACATCCATTTCTCCATACAAGTATCCCATTATGGGCTTGTCTCCACTAATTGAAGAACCTTTACCAAAAGGTTCAGTAATGCCGCACACCTCCTGCACTCCCGCCATGAAGCTTTCCTGGTTTGAAACTAACCTGCATATGGCCTCTCCCTCTGGTTTGTGGCTATATGACAAAGCACTCTACTCCTTTGAAGGAAACATTCTCTTCACATCCCACATAGAATTTAGGAGGGATTGAAGAGATATGAAACTAGCAGCAAACCGTGTAATGGCAAGGCATGTCAACTCCTTGTTGTTGGTGAATTTTTTCATCAAATGAAGCAAAAATGCATGATTATAAATAAATTTTGTAATGTTTTTTGATGATTCAACAATGCCCTTGACAAAAGAAATTTTCTCTATGTCCTCCAACATCAAATCAATGCAGTGTGTAGCAAAAGGTGTCCAAAGTAAGTTAGGATGTCTCTCCATAAGCATCTTGTCAGCAGCAACATAATTTGCAGCGTTGTTCGTTATGACTTGGAAAACATGTTGTGGACCCAACTCCTTAATGAACACTTTCAACAAATCACATAATAGCCATGCATATTTGATATGTGAAGATGCATCAACAGATTTCATAAACATTGTCCCCTTGGGACAATTAACCAAGAAGTTCATATGGCTTCTACCCTTTTGATCAGTCCAACCATCTGACATCGTAGTGCATCCTGTGTGTGCCCATGATCCCCTAAACTCCTCCAATCTCTTAGTGCTGTCAACATTTTCATTTTAAAGAATACGCCCTCTAAAGTCATCATATGAATGGCTTTGTACCCTGGGCCAACAATAGAAATAGCATCAATTGTGGGCTAGAAAAATGGATTGCTCCTGGCAATGTTGAAAGGAATATCACTCCAAAGAAGAAACTTTCCCAACAACTTGTAAGCTTCTTCCTTCTCCTTTTTTTTAATAACTAACAAGATAGATGCTTGTGCGCTAGGTGTGGTTCTAGGAACAAAAAATGATGAGGTATCTATGGGGTTGGGTGTAAATGCTGATGGTGAAGAAGAACCAGTACCACTCTCATGGTCACCTCCCAAACCTGACACTCCACCCCCTGCTATTTGACTCTTCAGAGATGCCTTAGATAGTTTGGTTGTCTCTATTTCTGCCAATGATTTGAGGGCTCTTCGGATGATTTCTGGATTTGTATTTGAGCAAGGCCCTGCCCCATGTCTAGGAATTTGTGCAAGGTGGTACTTCAATCTGTATACCCCTTTGTCATATGATGTCCACATAACTTGCAAGTCAAATTTGATCTGTCAAACCCTCCATCAGATTCACCAAATTCCCACATAGGCCCCTATTGTCGTTTGGATTGTACACGCATCGCGACAACCGCTCTGGACGGGGGCTGTCACTCTGATACCTGCCCACGTCATTCAAGTTGTCTCCCAACAACATGCTATGGGGGGTAGTCCCTATGGAATTGGGTGAAGGAAAACAAGTTGGGAATCAACTTGTTTGGGAGACACAAATGAGTGGCCTAGCCACTTGTTGAATTTGAGCAAGATTATTAATTAGATTGGATTTTCAAGTATGAGACCAGTGCCTTAATGGAGTCACAATTATTTCTTATGGTAAATTGAAACCAAGTGACTGGATGGACACTTGCTACTTTAATGATTGACTAATCTATATGATATGTGAACCCTAAGACCTATGTAAGATGCAGTGATCTTGGTTAATTTTAACTATATGCCTAATCTAAGTAGAACATTTCCCCTAACTGTTTTGAGACACAATCCTCAAAGTAAGTTGTGAAATGGAAGCCAACAAGAAGCAGGAAGTGGCCTGATTAACGATACCTCCCCCTGTGTTCCACTCACCCAGTGCCTTCGGCGATGTAGAGACTGCGGCTCTGATGACTGCAAGGTCACTGTGTTAACCACTAGGAAGAGTTGAATCTCTCAAGCTAGTTTGAAAAGGGTTGCCCTAAAAGTCTATCAACCTAGCTTATGATAGGAGGTAAATTCTTAATGCAGGCTAGATCCTATAATGCTTATGCAAGATTGTTAATTTTGGGCAACTAGGTCCAAACTCCATGTTGCATTGTCATATGATGATGATGATATTTTTGTTGAATTCCTCTTTCGGAGAGGTGCAAGATTGATCTAAAGATCATCTTGTTTGGATGAGCAGAACTTATATTTTGATTTTATTTTCCACACGTGCAATTTGACAAGGTCGGCCTGAATTGTAATGTAGGCTCACAAGCCCAACAGATGTGTCACACACCCTCATTGATGGATATAAATTGGAGAGACTTGATGCTCATTTTCTCATCATCTCATCACACACATTCCTCATAATATTATTGGTTTGTACAGCCTAGAAGAGGCTTCTCTCTCTCCCACATGTGAATCTGGATGCCGGAAATATGGATGATGCCAGAAATGGATGTCGGAAATCTGGAAGCCGGAAATGGATGCCGCAAATATGGATGTCGAAAATATGGATGATGCCGGAAATGGATGCCAGAAATCTGGATGAGGGATCTTTTTGTTGACTTGCTTTGACTGTTTTTGGCGCTGTCTCATGAGGTGTGTGTGACACTAAAGGAAGGTTGATCTTGTATGTGTTTGACTGAACCTCCGAGAGGTTGGAAGAGTTGGTTTGACTAGCCAAAGCCTTTGCTGGCTAGGGCATCTTGTTAACTGTTGTAACAAACATTTCTCTCTATCTTTGTTGGACAAGAAGAATTGTAAATTTTGATTTATTATATTGGCTTGTCTTCTGTCGATCTATTATTATGTTCTATCAGCATTTACTTTCAATGATTATGTGATTGCTAATTTGAATTGGGCCTATAAGAAAGATTGAAGTAAACTGCTTTAAGCATAGAACATACCATGGTTATCTAAATTTAGCATGGTATCAGAGCTAAGGTGAATACAAAGCCCAAGCTAGTGTGAAAAGAAATCGCTGAAGAAGTTGTCCTATCAAAGACCAATGGCCTCCACATAAAAGGGTTTCAAGAGTGATGATAAGTTTTCTGATAAGTCTGATTATCATGCCTGGAAGATGTCTTTGGATTTGGTATTGGAAGGTCAAGAAGTCATGGACTATGTGCAGGGGAAGATAAATGAGCCTCCATCAAATGCATCGGCTGTAACAAAGACGAAGTATAGAAAAGGGGAAGTCAAGGCGAAGATGATCATCAAGGATTCTATTCATAAGCATTTAGTTGCTTATATCTCCGATCTGGGTACATCTAAAGAGATGTACGATACGTTGGTTAGCATGTTCAGGGCTAGCAATGTTAATCAAGTTCTTTTCTTCAAGAACAAGTTGAAGAATATCAAGAAGGGCAAAGAAGAATCCATTCAATCCTATTTTATGAGGCTCACAGAAATCAGGAATGATCTCTTAGCTATTGGAGAAGAAGTAGTTGATCGAGAGCTCGTTCTCATTGCTCTTGGAGGACTCCCCCGTGATTGGTATGTATTCAATACTACTATCCTTAATAATGTGATTCCTGATTGGTATGTATTCAATACTACTATCCTTAATAAAATAGGATTGAATGGATTCTTCTTTGTCCTCCTGTTAGGGGCCATGACATGTGACACAACTCTTCAAATCGAGCTATGGCACTAGAGGTTTGCACACATTCATTACAAGGCCCTTCCCGAAGCAAGGAAGGTGATGACAGGGATGCCCGAGTTCAAAGATGATCATGAAGGTGTTTGTCAGGGTTGTGCCTAAGGAAAGCATACAAGGGGACCATTCCCCTCAAGTGTCACAAAGACATCTGATATTTTGCAATTGGTACATTCCGATCTATCTGGTATGATGCCCATAACATCCTTGGGAGGATGCTTGTATTATATCACTTTTATAGATGACTTCTCCCGCAAGACTTGGATATCCTTGTTGAAAAGAAGGATGAAGCATTCAAGTGGTTTTGTATCTTCAAGGCCTTGGTGGAAAATCAAACAGGGAAGAAGATCAATATTTTGAGGACCAATAATGGCACTGAGTATGAGTCGAATGAATTCAATGACTTTTGCAGGGAAGCTGGCATTAAGAGGGAGACCACTATTGTGTGTACTCCCGAGCAAAATGGTGTTGCTAAAAGAAATAATAGAACCATTGTGGAAGTTGTCCATGCCATGCTTTATGACCAAGGTATTTTGAAGTTTCTATGGGGAGAAGGTGCCAACACTGCTGTGTACGTTCAAAATAGATGCCCACATTCTACATTGGACTCCAAAACTCCCGAATAAGTCTTCTCTAGTAAGAATCCTGATGTCTCCCATTTTAGAGTTTTTGGAAGTCCCGTTTATTTTCATGTGCCGAAGGAAAAGAGAAGCAAGTTGGATGCTTCTGGGAATAAAGGAATTTTTGTGGGCCATAGTGAAACTTCGAAGGCATATAGAATCTATGTGCCTGGTCAAAGAGAAGTGGAGATATGCCACGATGTCACCTTCGATGAAGATGTTGCCCTTGGGAAAGTCAGGGATCTTCTTAGCTCAAAGGAAGAAAAATAAGAATAAGAAGGAGCAGGGAAGATGGAAGAACCGAAGGAATCGATGCCTGATGTTGAAGGTCTGATGGATCCTATTGATCCACCTCCTTCAAATAAAAGGAGAGTCGAGAGACATATTTCTCTGAGAGGAACATTCCGTGAAAGCAATAAGTCGAATAGGTACCAAGGGTACCTAGCAGCCATGAGCACTATTGTACAATCTGAGCTTGGAACATTTGAAGAAGTCGTAAAGCATCAAGTTTTTAAGGATGCTATGCACGAAGAATATGAGTCTATTATGAAGAATAATGTCTGGGATGTGGTCCCAAGACCAAAGGACAAATCTGTTGTCACCTTGAAATGGCTCTACAAGATGAAGCTTGGAACCGATGGAGTGCTGAAAAGTACAAGGCAAGATTTGTAGCCTGAGGCTTCTCTCAAAAGGAAGGTATAGATTATGATGATATATTTGCACCTGTTGCCTGCTACACCACCATCCGATCAATCATTGCCCTTGCTGCAACGCAAGGATGGAGTGTCCATCAGATGGATGTGAAGACTACTTTCTTACATGGTTCAATCAAGGAAGAGGTCTATGTGGAGCAACCTCTAGAGTTCGAAGTCCAAGATAGAGACACATGTATGTAGGTTGAAGAAAGCCCTCTATGGGTTGAAGCAAGCCCCCAAGGCTTGGTATGAGATGATTGATAGCTACTTCATGAAGTTGGGCTTCACTCGAAGTGATGCTGATCCAAACCTTTATTTTAAGGTTGGTAAATATAGGCCTCTTATTCCAGTTCTCTATGTGGAAAATCTCTTCCTAACAGTTGTTAACCCTCTTATTCATCAATGTAAGAGGGAGCTAGTTTCTGAGTTCGAGATGAAGGACCTAGGCCTGATGCACTATTTCCTAGGCTTGGAGGTCTGACAAAAGCCAAGTGAGATTCTCCTTTCTCAAGGAAAATATGTTGTGAAGCTGCTAAAGAGACTTGGGATGGTTGACGGTAAGTCTGTGTCGACACCAATGGAACTCTCAACTTTAAGAAGTTGTGTGGAATCGTTGTTGGGCCCAAGCTGGGAAATCCCACCAAGTATCGACAACTCGTAGGGGCCTTGATGTTCTTAGTGAACTCACGTCCGGGTGTATGTTTTGCAGTGAACACTTTGAGTCAACATATGGTTGAGCGTCATCACATTCACTGGATTGGTGCCAAGAATCTATTGAGATATCTTCGGGGCACAATCAACCATGGACTAAGATACACTATCGGGAGTATGAGGCTCCTTGGATATACTAATGTCGATTGGGCAGGCAGTGTGGTGGATCGTAAGAGAACATCTGGATGTTGCTTCACCTTGGGTTCTACTTCGATCTCTTGGAGGAGTAGGAAGCAAAATCGGTTGCTTTCAGCACCACTGAGGCCGAATACATTGCAGCGAGTATGGCCTGTTGTGAAGCTGTTTGGTTGAGAAAGCTCTTTAGTGAGTTGTCTGGGCATGTACTAGATACCATCGTTATACTTTGTGATAACCAGAGTGGGACTCGTCTTTCTGAGAATCCCGTGTTCCACGACTGATCCAAGTATATTGATATTAGGTACCACTTTGTCCGGGACATGGTATAGCAAGGCGTCGTAAGGCTTGATCACATTGGGACTGATGAGCAGGTCACAGATATTCTCACGAAGCCCCTAGGGATGGTCAAGTTATTAACCTTCTGTGAAAAGCTTGGAATCATGGATAGACCCTATTGTGAGGGTCCCACTTGAGTAGGACAATGAGCTCTGGGAGCTCCAGGCGACACTGGGCCTCTAAATGTGCAATGTTGTTGTCCTGGTGGCAAAAATGAATTGTTGTCCCACTATTTACTGTGTTCTGTTTGATGACTGTTTTTCTGGAAAATAAAATTAAATACAATCATAAAAATGAATTAAAATAGACAAGTTGCAAAGTGTATTGGGTTGTAGGTGTAGTTGGAGTTGTTGGAATCACTCTTAGTTGCCAAGCATCCCATAATCCTGGAGATAAATACTTTAATTTCCATCTGTTGAATAGTTCTCTTTTGACTGCCGCTTATCGTTGATTTTGACCCTTAAGAACAGGGATACTCTGCCACATATCTACTCCTCCCATGTAGCTTCGAGTGTACATTACAAGGACACCTTCTGCATCTTCAGGAACTTCAATGTTCACACCATCCACTTCTGTCGAATATGCCAAGGCAAATCAGCACATGTTCTATCTGTAATGTCCTTGGCACCTTCTCTTGTATACAAAAGTTTATTCATAAACCAGTAATAAAACTTCTTGGGGCTTTCTTCTCTTAAGATATGAATGTCTAATACAACCTTTGCATCACATCTAATTCCAAGATAATTGTTCAAGAATTTCACCGTTTGGTCACTGTTCTGATATTCTTTCATGGATTTCAATGATTGATCACCATCACCATTCTGAATCTATCGTGATCTTTGCCCACTTATTGTGACTCGCCATCAATCAAGCATTGTAACTGCTGCATGATCAATATGGTCGAGAACCATATTTATCTCCCCTTGTCTCTCTACAGCACCAAGGCCTCCTCTCTATGACAAAACTCTACCTAAATCATTTCGTGTCCCAAAAGGGAGTATGGCAACAGGTGAGGGGGATTCATAATTGTGCTTCTCGATAGCATCAAGCACCCAACCCATAGTACCATCACAACCACAAACAAGAACTCTGAAGAGTGGCACTTGGTCAAACAAGGCCAAACCCATCTCAGGTCCCTGTTTAAAGCTCACCTCAAACACTTGGATAGGGTTTAGAATAATATTTAAGCGCCTTGTGAGAGAAAACCCATGTTGAGCACCGCTCATTTTGTTGATGAAAACCAAAATAGGCCTAGATTTATGAGGTAAATTGACTAATTCATGTTGTTGATTCATCTCCTGCAAACCACCAATCTTCTTTTCTGATGCGCATTTTGCCTGGCTCTCTTTGACTCCTGCTACTCTGCTATTATCATCATCCTGATATGAATCTCTTCCATTTCCACAACCATTGCTCCTTTTTGTCTCAAAGTTTCAAGCCGTTTAATGCCGTTTGCTGAACTTTAATCAAATGTGGATGCTTGACCTGACCTCCTCTGCTCAAGAAATACAGGACATGAACCTTTCTTACCTTTCCGACTCTGGAATCCATTGCTGCCACCTATCTTCACCAGCTGTCACTTGAAACCAGAATTGGATTTCGGGAGGGGGTCTGAATTGTAAGCGGTATTTCGCCTGGGGTACCGAAATTAACCGTTGATTGCCATGTACTCATGAGTTGTTTTCAAAAAAACAACTTATTTCGGACCCCCTTCCTCCATTAAATGTTGAAAAGCATGAGGGGTTCGAAATTAACGTGAGCCATTGATCTTATCCCTTGATCTTTGCAAATTGCCCAATTTGAAATCTTGTTAATGGTAAGTTGTTTCAATGCTTTTACATAAGTGAGTTAAACTCATCACACTTGTATCTATTTTCCCTGTCAGAATATTCTCAAACTTAAGAGGCCAGCCCGTTGGCAAATTTTCAACATAGAAGAGCTAAAAGGTTCAGAAGTACTTTCTTCAAATCCAGAGCTAACTATTTGCAATGGACAATTCTACCATTGTCTTAGAGCATATTTCTGTAGTTCTTCTGCAGTTGGAAGCCTAACAACAACATTTGGAGGCATCAGTTCCCTAGGAGGAGATCCCCCATAAATATGTATTATCCGACACCCTAGATGAATTAATTCTGGAGCCAAGAGAGTATTGTTCCCATACTTATTGTTCCCACAAGAATCCAAGGCTAATAACAAAAGCAGAAGCGGCCACAAATCCAACAATTCTTCCTCTGCTACCCTGTATTCTATTTCCAGTAAGTAACCCAAGGCAAGGAAAATTTCCTTCATTATCATCATAGCCAAAGTTTCAAGGCCTGGACCAAAAACCTGTTCTTTGTTTCCAAATCTTTTGACGAGTTCATTTCTAACCTTGTTGTCAACTCCAGCAGCCACTCTTGCGCACAAAGTGGGTAATAAATCTCCCAATTGAAATATTGTATTGCATATCCTCTTCAAATAATTAAAGTGCACTTATCCTGGTGTATCCTCTGTAGGTATATAAATTTTATCATCCTTCACAATGCCAAGAAAATCATTTATAGCTACTTCTGTTAACTGAGCATGTAACATGTGATGAAACTTCTTACTCTCTTGAAGATAAATGAATCCTTCACATTTTTCAAGATCTGTCTGCAACGGTTCCATGAACTCTACAAACAGATTGAATAATGGATTACCTCTGACCTCTTGAAGATCAATGAATCCTTCACATTTAGTGGAATTTCCTATAGAAAGAGTTGTATCCTGCAACTCCTTGTCAGAGTTTATACCTTCTTGAGATTCTCCAAATATTCTTGATGATTTTATTTTCACACTGCCAGTGATATGGGAAAGCATTAGCTCCTTGATTTGTCTTCCTCCTAATAAAAATACTCAGAAGCCTCCCAATCACATGCCAAGCAGTTGACTTACCTTCTTTTACTAGATAATCTAGTTTCTGGAAAAAAGATTTATGATATCTTCCAAGAGAGGCACGTGGATCTACTCTTTCATGTTCCCTAGATGAAGCCAGTTTAGCTTTCTTATTTTCTTTTATGATTCTTTGAGATTCAACATGACTATAACTTTTGCAAACATTTAAATAGCCATCAATATGGACAGAATGAAATAATCCAAATGCAAATATGTCTTCAACAATTCCCAACAGCCTTATCCTCCAGATATGTGCAACATCATTCTTAAAGCAATCTGTGGAACTGAATTCTTCCGTCAGGACTACTAGTAGTGACATTAATGGTTCAAGCAGTTTTTTCCACAATGACCGGAAAAACACTCTTTGGATTAGGATGTGACCCTAGATACCTCGTAAAGGATTCCAACACTAAACATACAACCTTCAGCAGAACAAATTGGTCATCATCTCGAAGATCTTTGGAGAAGAATCTGTGGCCTAGACTAGCTGCTGCCAAAGCTGAGGAAGCCCACAAAACCAAAGTGGGCTGGAAGTATCTTCCATGTAAAGAAAACAATACCTCTAGGCTCTACAGCTTCTGCAAATTATTTTATAAGAACTCTTGGAACGATCATTTCTAATTCAGTTTTGACATGTTCAAGTGATATGCATGGAAACCCATTGTGAATTTCTCCTATTATCTTGAAATGATACTTCTGCTGTGAGCACACAATTTGGTGGGCGCATCAGGTTTGGTGAAAAATATGCTCTCTCAAAGTATTCAGACTACAAACATCACTTAAATATTACCCAACATCGAGCATCCAAACAACCATTTTTCTGTGTTAATATTTGTGTTGCACCATTCTGCTTGGTTGATGAGATTAGAATTGATTGTATCCAATCAAAGATTAGCAAAACCAGTTGTGGCCTGCCCATTCAGCTTTTCTACCATGGAAAACTCAAATTCAAACTCTGTTGTTGATCTTTAAGGGATTCCATAAACACATATGCTAAGTAAATCTTCAGTTGGAAAGCTGCTTCTGAGCACTTTCTGATGTAAACACCTGCAATCTGATCTGATCCAAACATTGTTGTGCAAAAATCTCCCTATCTTCATACTTGGTTTCTCTTTGGAAATAATTTGAAGCATGAAATATTATTTACAACATCTCAAACATGATAATCAACAATAATAATCAAACGACCCTATAAAAATTTAAAGGACCCTAACATAGGCTCCAATGGGGATGGCATCCTCCCTCTGAGGGGCCAAGAATACCGTAGACTAGTAGCCTGATCCATTGGGTCGTTCCCAAAGTTGCAACCTGTTCTGCCGTAATATCTCTGCGACTGAAATCAAAACCATTCTGAAAACTGAAATCTCAAACACTTGAACTGAAATCTGAAATTGCAATCTGAAACTGAAACTGGAAAGAATGCTTGAAAAAATTCTCAGGGCATTGTGCTTATTTGCATACTGTTACCTATCCTACACTGCTGAAAATCATGCTGAATCAAATAATACAAAAATGCCAATGAAGCCAGTCAAGTAGTTGCTGAAATAAGTGGACTGCTTGACTGCTTGTTAGCAAAATTAAAAGGACAGCTTGATTAATCATCCATAAAATCAAAGTTGTACTATGTAATGGGAACTACTGATGGATGTAGTCCTTACAATGAAAACATGGTTGAACACTTAAGCTGAAAGAACCCCCATGTAGTTTGTTGTAGGATCAGTAAAGGCATGATTAATTATTTTACCTTTCAGGCCTTCAATGATCAGTTGAGATGGATGATTTTATCAGTGGCATCCTCAAGGTTAAACTCTGATTTCAAATTAGGTCTGGGCCTCTTGTATTCTAAAACAAAACTCTCATCAATGTGCAAATCAAAAGGCAATAAAATATCCTCTTGTTTTGGAGAAGGAAGATTTTCCAAGAACTGTTTAGGATCTTGGAAACTATAGGACTGAATCTGAAGATCCAAGAGTTCAATATCCTTCTAAAGTCTTTCAGCAACTAACTCGAGAACACAAATTTTACCTTCGGGAGAAAATTTGTTTGATTTCAAACAATGAAACACGGTCGTTAAAAGAACTTCATCAATTTGAAAATATGCTTAATTATCCCTGAATTCTTTTAAAACTTCACCAGATATAGGGTTTGCCACATACCCTGTCATGTTTATTTAGCAAGAAATCTGATCAATGCAGTGGAGTCGCCATGAATGTTCTGCAGATCTGGATTCTTTAACAGTGGAGTCACCCTGAAAAGTTTGAAGCTCTGGATACTTGTAACATGGAGTCGCCAGGTGAAAAATTCAGCCTTCTTGTGTCTGATCACTGTCCACCATCAGTAATCAGATCTGGAACTTGATAATCTTTCCTGAGGATGATGAAACCTCGTTCCCAGTACAGTCGCCACTATGTTATCACTCCGTAATTTCCAAAGGTTGTGAAGGAAACCCAGAGGTAACCACAAAACCACTTTGGAAGCTGGGATCTAGCCCTGCCAACTTCAGAGAGGGATCTCTCTGTATGATTTAGCTTTGTTGAATAAGATATTAAGCTAGCTATCTAGTTCAGGGTTGGGTTTTGAAGTTGTTTTTGGGTCAAAACAATTGAGATAGGTCATTGGACAATGGAGTCACAGGTTGAGGTTCAGTTAAAGACAGGTTCCAGACAACTCTATAGGGCAAGGTAGGTATTTTTGTTGGATCCTTTAAGGTTTGATGAATGCCTGAGAAGAATTGATGAGTAGATCAAGTTATAACAGGGCAATGAAGAATCCTAGAATTAGCCTTCAAGTAGAAAACATTTAGATTATTTCTAAGTCGGAAGCAAAGTGTATTTTGCAAAAAATTATGTTTGTTCACTTCTTAGAATAATTCAGAGTTATTGAGAAAACATATGAATCACAAAGATAACACAAAAACATAGAAAGATGAACTTCACCAACATAAGTGACACAAGAATCCTGCAACTGGTGCAACTGTATTACTGCATTTGATAAGTTGTGGCTCTGTGAGATGATTACAACAATAAGTACTTTTCCTTCAACAAGTTCCAACCCTTAAGACTTCGAGAGTTGTAGTATTTATACAACTATTTACAAACTAAATATCTTGAAACATAATTCAAGATTTATTACAAAATTACAAAAATAGATTTAAATGCTGAAAATAATGAAAATATCAATCGGCTAAGAGCATTGGCACGATTTTTAGGATTTTGGGCAATGGTTGAGCCTCTAAATGTGCAATGTTGTTGTCCTACTGGCAAAAGTGAATTGTTGTCCCACTATTTACTGCATTCTGATTGATGATTGTTTTGCTGGAAAATAAAATTAAATACAATCATAAAAATGAATTAAAATTGACAAGTTGCAAAGAGTATCAGGTTGTAGGTGTTGTTGGAGTTGTTGGAATCACTCTTAGTTGCCAAGCATCCCATAATCCTGGAGATAAGTCCTTTAATTTCCATCTGTTGAAAAGTTCTCTTTTGACTGCGGCTTATGGTTGATTTTTACCCTTAAGAACAGGGATACTATGCCATAAATCTACTCCTCCCATGTAGCTTTCAATTTTCGTTACAAGGTTTCCTTCTGCATCTTCAGGAACTTCAATGTTCACACCATCCACTTCTAGTCGTATATGCCAAGGAAAATCAACACATGTTCTATCCATAATCTCCTTGGCACCTTCTCTTGCATAAAAAAGTTTATTTAGAAACTGGTTATAAAACTTCTCGGGGCTTTCTTCTCTTAGGATATGAATGTCTAACGCAACCTTTGCATCACATCCAATTCCAAGATAATCGTTCAAGAATTTCACCATTTGGTTACTGTTCTGATATTCTTTCGTGGATTTCAATGATTGATCACCATCACCATTCTGAATCTGTTGTGATGTTTGCCCACTTATTGTGACTCGCCATCAATCAAGAATTGTAACTGCTGCATGATCAATATGGTTCAGAACCAGATTTATCCTCCCTTGTCTCTCTACAACACCAAGGCCTCCTTCTCATGACCAAACTTGGAACTCTACCTAAATCATTTCGTGTCCCAATAGGGAGTATGGCAACAGGTGAGGGGGATTCATAATTGTGCTTCTCAATAAGATCAAGCACCCAACCCATAGTACCATCACCACCACAAACAAGAACTCTGAAGAGTGGCACTTGGTCAAACGAGGCCAAACCCATCTAAGGTCCATGTTTAGAGCTCAGCTCAAACTCCTGGATAGGGTTTAGAAGAATATTTAAGCGCCTTGTCAGAGAAAACCTATGTTGAACACCGTTGTTTTTGTTGACAAAAACCAAAAGAGGCCTAGATTTAGGAGGTAAATTGACTAATTCACGTTATTGAATCATCTCCTGCAAACCACTAATCTGCTTTTCTGATGCGCATTTTGTCTGACTCTCTTTGACTCCTGCTCCTCTACGATTATCATCATCCTGATATGAATTTCTTCCATTTCCACAACCATTGCTCCTTTTGTCTCAGAGTCTCAAGCCATTTAAAGCTGTTTGCTAAACTTTAATCAAATGCGGATGCTTGACTTGACCTCCTCTGCTCAAGAAATACACGACATGAACCTTTTTGACCTCTCCAACTCTAGAATCCATTGTTGCCACCTATCTTCACCAACTGTCTTTGAAACCAGAAATGGATTTCGGGAGGGGGTATGAATGGTAAGCGGTATTTCGTCTGGGGGTACCGAAATTAACCGCTAATTGCCACGTACTCATGAGTTGTTTTAAAAAAAACAACTTATTTCGGACCCCCTTCCTCCATTAAATGTCAAAAAGCAGGAGGGGTCTGAAATTAACGTGAGTCGTTGATCTTATCCCTTGATCTTTGCAAATTTCCCAATTTGAAATCTTGGTAATAGTAAGTTGTTTCAATACCTTTATATAAGCAGATCACATTCATCACACTTGTATCTATTTTCCTTGTCAAAATATTCTCAAACTCAGGAGGCCAACCCGTTGGCAAATTTTCAACATAGAAGAGCTAAAAGGTTCAGAAGTGCTTTCTTCAAAGCCAGAGGTAACTAGTTGCAATAGACAACTCTCCCATTGCCTTAGAGCATATTTCTCTAGTTCTTCTGCAGTTCGAAGCCTAACAACAACATTTGGAGGCATCGATTCCCTAGGAGGAGGTCCCCCATAAATATGTATTATCTGACACCCTAGATGAATTAAATTTGGAGCCAAGATGGTATTGTGCCCATACTTATTGTTCCCACAAGAATCCAAGGCTAAGAACGAAAGCAGAAGCAGCCACAAATCCAGCAATTCTTCCTCTGCTACCCAATATTCTATTTCCAGTAAGTAACCCAAGGCAAGGACAATTTCCTTCATTATCATCATAGCCAAGTTTAAAGGCCTGGACCAAAAACCTATTCTTTGTTTCCAAATCTTTTGACGAGTTCATTTCTAACCTTGTTGTTTGTTGAGATTTTGTGTATTGGGGTAGCATCGAATGTGCTCGAGCTCCCAAAATTTGTGGAGGGACTAGAGTACACATGATCTACAAGACCCAGAAAGGGATTTGGGAAATTTCATCTGGTTTGGGAGATATTTAGTTAATTGATTATTTTAATGTATTTCCTAAGTCTAAACTTAGGAAAATTAAATAATTAAAGTTAATTAAATTAAGCAAGTGATCAAACTGTCTTGAGTCACATGGATCAAGATTTCTTTTAATCTTAGCCATTGATTCAAGATCTGGTCATGGCTGTTGGTTTCCCAACGAGAAAAGTATAAAGGATAGACTTGAGATCATTTGTAAACACACACAGAGGCAGAGCACTGAAGCTAAGCTGAGATTCTAGGGCAGGGTTCGCTAAGAATTCTCATAATTGTTTCAGCTGCAGAGAGGGGTGTTTAGGCAAAGGGGATGGTCTGATCCCAATGCCTAGAATCAGCAAGAGGCAGAGAGCAGCTTCCAAAGGCAGCGCAGAGAAGCAACAGCAACAACAATAGAGAGGGCAGCAGCTGCGCAGCGCAAGAGCAGCTTCAGCTACACAGTCTCTCCCGGGGCAGCGTTGGGCAGCAGGAGACCCTCAGGGGTTACGCAAAGTCCATCAAGGGCAGTGTAGGGTCTGTGTCACCCATTCTGGGGTTACACAGCCCTCTCTAGGCCAGCGCAAAGGCTGCAAAGGTTGACGCAGGGGCTTTCGAGGCAGCGATGGGGTTTCTAGGGCCAAGATGTGGATGAGTCCTGTAAATCCCGTTTAAGGGTGTGGATCAGTCAATATTTTGGCTTCAGAACAGCTGGTGAGCTGCAGATCTATATTTTCTTTGTCAAGTTTTCCAGATCTGGAACCCAGATTTGTTGTATTCAGAAAAATCTTAATAATAAAACCCTCCAGCAGCCAGCAGACCAGTTTTCCCACATTGGGTTCTTCCAGGAACTATTGTCCAGAAAATCCTTGTGTCACTTTGTCTATGTGTGCATGTACTTTTTCTAGGTCTGAATTGGTGAAAGTATGTTATGTGTTTGCTTCGATGTTAATCTGAATTTTCAACTTAATAACTTAATTAAGTAGGAGAAGCATAACAATATCTAACAGTAGATTTCTGCATTAGTAACATTAAGAAGTTTTCACATGGTATCAAAGGGATTGCAAATCTAGCAGGGTCACCAGCAGAAGACTGAAGGATCTTGCTGCAGAAAGCAGCAGGAAGAGCAGCAGCAGCAGTAGAAGGCCAGATCTGAAGGGACAACGCAGTTTCAGAGGGAGCAGAATCATGCAGAGGGCAGGGTGACGCAGTCTTACGCTGTCTCCACGCAGGCCCACATACTTACTAAGAAGAGGCGACGCAGAGGCAGCGCTGGGATTGTCTGAAGCCAGCCAGGGTGACGCAGATCTGAATTGGTCTAATTCAGAAGTGGCTGAAGCAGAGCTCCAGAACTTCAGAAGGTGTTGGTGGGGTTAAATTTCTGAAGTTTTTAGAATTTTAGCCTAAGCACTAGTGACAAAGAGCAGGAGGAGATTAGCTTCTCAGAGAGATTCTTGCCACAGAAACTTGCAGAGCGATCAGAGGATCGAAGAGAGCTAAATCATTATTGATTTGGTAGATTTCCAAGGAGGGAAGTCAGTTTTCAGAGGGAACAGAGGGTGCCCATTTCGCAAAGGACCCTAGATCCGTATCTCTAGTAGAGAGAAGAGGAGCTCTGACAAATTTCTAAGCAGAGAGCTCCTCATGGACTGCGTGATCAGGATAGATTAGATGGTCTGTCCAACTTTGCAGTTTGGAAGGCTAGAATCCTGATAGTCCTATAGGCATATCATCTAAGAGACCATGCAAAACAAGTTATGGCCATGCCGACCAATGCAGATCTCCTGAGGAAGCATAATGAAGTTGTTGGACATGCCAAGCAGCTGATAATGGATGGAGTTAAGGACCATGTTGTTCCACACATAGCTGAGAAGAAAACAACTAATGAGATGTGGAAGGCCCTAACATCCTTATATGAGGGAAAGTCCGTCCAGAGAAATATGCTTTTGGAGACTCAGATGCAGTCATTCATGATGACCAAGGGGGAAGACATGAAACATTTTCTCTTCAGATTACAATCTATCAGAGACCAGTTGACTACCATGGGTGCAAAGGTGGAGGATGATGTGATGCTCAGGACTACTCTCAATGCAGTCACAGATGAATGGGAAACCTTTGTCCAAAGTATCTTGGGCAGAGCGGACCTTCCCGACTGGGACAACTTGTGGGCAATCATGCATCAAGAAGAACTCCGCAGGCTCACCAAGAAGCAGTACAACATGGGATCGAGTAAGGTGAAGAAGGAAGATGAAGACGATGTTGCCTTGGCATCAAAGAGGCAGCAAGGGAAGAAGAAGCGGGATCTGTCAAAGATCAATGCTTCCAGTGTGGCAAACTAGGACATTTCGCCAGCAATTTTCCTCAGAAGGAAAAGGACAAGGAAGCCTCTTCTTCCAAGGTTGTTGTGGTGGATGATCGGTCAGAAGATGATGCAGCCATGAGCACTCATGAACCACGAAAGTGGGGTGACATGGATTTGTAAAGCAGCTATAGAGTGGGGGTAGGATCCTTGAGCAGCTCATCTCTTGGATCACATCCGAGCTACAGGAGCCTTAAGACAGTAGTGGGACAAGTGGAGCAGTGGGTGCATAGATCACAGATGAAGCAGAGACAGATCTGAAGGCTGGAAGGAGCAGTGCAGTGCAGGTGCAGCAACAACGTAGAGGCAACAACAGCGTAGGGGCTTATGTGACTTCAGCAGCGCAGAGTAGAGCTGCAGCAGCGTGGAGGCTTCAGGAGGACAGCGCAGTGCAGCAGCAGCATGAGAGATTTCAGCACAAGGGGCTGATGTGACTTCAGCAGTGCAGAGGGAGTCTTCTTACGCATTGCAGAGCTATAGTTGTGCATCATTCTCCAGATGACAGCACAGATCAGCAGTCGATGAAACTTCAATGATGAGGATGCAGCCCAACTGCCTTGTCTGTCAAAGTCCGGACAGGAGATTAAATTATTTCTCTCAGAAACTAAAGATGTAGTGCAGCAGATGACAACACGAATGCAGCAGATTGAAAGGGAGCTGCAGTACAGATGTGGCAGTGGCGGTGACAGCGTCATGGGCAGCAGTATAGAATGGCAGCAGCAGTGCAGTGTTGAAGGGCAGCAGGCTCAGCATCAATAGCACAGAAACCAGTGCCCAAAATCTTGTGATACATGGTGTGATGTATTGCTAGAGCACACTTCATGCTAAGATGGAGTGTTGAGATTTTGTGTATTGGGGTAGCATCGGATGTGCTCCAGCTCCCAAAATTTGTGGAGGAACTAGAGTACACATGATCTACAAGAACTAGAAAGGGATTTCGGAAATTTCATCTAGTTTGGAAGATATTTAATTAATTAATTATTTTAACGTATTTCCTAAATCTAAACTTAAGAAAATTAAATAATTAAAGTTCATTAAATTAAACATGTGATGAAATTATCTTAAGTCACGCGGATCAAGCTTTCTTTTAATCTTAACCATTGATTCAAGATTTGATCATGGCCGTTGGTTTCCTAATGAGAAAAGTATAAGGGAAAGGCTTGGGGTCATTTGTAAACACACACAAAGGCAGAGCACTGAAGCTAAGCTGAGATTCTAGGGCAGGGTTTGCTAATAATTCTCAGAAGTGTTTGATCCCAGTGCCTAGAATCAGCAAGAGGCAAAGAGCAGCTTCTAGAGCCAGCGCAGAGAAGCAGGAGCGGCAGTAGCAGAGAGGGCAGCAGTTGCGCAATGCAGGAGCAGCTTCAACTACGCAGGTGCTACGCAGTCTCTCTCGGGGTAGCGTTGGGCAGCAGGAGACCCTCAGGGGTTACGCGGAGTCCCTCAAGGGCAGCGTAGGATTTGCGTCACCCATTCTGGGGTTACGTAGCCCTCTCCAAGCCAGCGCAGAGGGACGCAGAGGCTGCAGAGGTTGACGCAATGGCTTCCGGGGCAGCACTGGAGTTTCTAGGGCCAAGATTTGGCTGAGTTCTGTAAATCCTGTTTGAGGGTGTGGATCAATCAATATTTTGGCTTCAAAACAGCAGGTGAGCTGCAGATCTATATTTTCTCTGTCAAGTTTTCCAAATCTGGAACACAAACTTGCTGTATTCAGAAAACTCTTAATAATAAAACCCTCTAGCAACCAGCAGACCGTTTTTCCTGCTGTTGGCCTCTGACCACACACAAAGGGGAGAGAGAGAAAGGAAGGCTAGTCCTGACTGTCAAAGAGCTTCAAAGGAATCAATCTGCATCTTAGTTCAGTAGAAAGGGGGAAGAATGTAGTTGATAAGGCTTAAATAGCGAGCAAACTTCATTTCCACCATCCCTCATCTCATCTACCCTCTTTACCTACATTTGCCCTCTCTTATCCTTCAATTTCCCTTTTATAAAGCCCCGCGTTGCATTCCTTCATTAAGCAACACCACCCCCCACTAGTTTTAACCTTTACATCTTAAAAGACTCACAAAAACTTATATTGCCGCCGATGCGACTTGGTGGGACCCATCCAACCTTGATACACTACCCACATCTGCCTGCAAATCTTCGTATTCTACATTTTCCTTACCTTTCGCCTTTTCGCACTCATCGGCTTTCAGCGCATCGCATCTCGCAGTTCGCAAATTTCACAACTTACTTTTACAGCGCCTGCAAGTTAAACACTTTAGCTTGCGATATGACACGATCGCCATTGCACTTTGCAACAAATACCACATCACGAATCGGAAATTATAAATTTTTCGTCTCCGCCAACTTCTATCTTTTGCGATCGCCGATGTGCGCTATCGCATCGCACAAATTATAACTTTATGCTCCACCGCACCTCGCAAATTTTGAAGTCCAAATCATATTCCCAAAGGATATCCTGCTCCGATTACGATTTTGCGATATGCTTTGGGCCCCACTTCCTCGCCACCTCATCAAAACCTTCCCCACGGCCCTTGTCTCACCCTTTTGCAGTGATTAAAACCATCCTGCCATGTGTTATGTTCCGCACATCCCCTTCTAAAGCCTGGTCTCCGGTTCTCACAAGATTAAAACACAACATGAGTTTTTGATGGAACAACGTGGCTATGATTGTTCAGTTCGTCCATGAACCTCCGCTAACGAGTGGAGCACGCGCGGCACAGATGGCCTTTTCATTTCGGTTAATGCAAATCATGAGAACCTGGAATGAAGGCCTTTTCATTAGTAGATGAAATCAAGTGGTAGAAATCAGACCGCTCACCGGTTTTAAGCCAATTCTCGCCACTCCTCTGAATATTTTGGAATGTAGCCTCCGTGGCTAGCTGTTTTGCCTAGTTTTACTGTTAGATGGTGATGTTTTGTTGGTAAAATCCTGATTTCACCCAAATTCTATTTTGATTTTTCTGTGACAAAAGCGATTGCTTGAAGCACGCTATGATAGTTTGTTAGGATGTTTTGGCTCCACATGTGTGGATTGATCATGACAGAATATTCAGCCAGAGACAATCAAGGAGAAATCTATATGTAGTGAGTTCTAAGATTAAAAAAAAAAAAAGGTTCTGGAATTTTGGAAGAATTTTGCTCTGGTTTTGTAGAATTGTGCCCTTTGTGCTTTGAGATACATATTTGCGAGAGTTGTTTTCGACTTAATATAATACAGAGATGTTATCTGGATTCCAGGATGGAGCAGTAAGTAGTATGTATTTGTTTCCTTCTGTTATCAATGATCTCTTTCTTATATGTAATCATCTTTCACGCTATTCTGCTTTGATGGTTTGTGTAATGTAGCTGCTGGTAGTCTCCAATCTTATGCATGAATTCGTGTCTGTATAACATCCTGGTGTTAACGCTCATGTATTAAGTTTGTTGTGCTCCCTTAATTCGCGCCCCGCAAGCCTCTCCTGTTGTTCATCTTTCATTCATATCTGTTTCCTCAGAGTTCATAGGAGACAGATTCTTAAATCTCTTAAGCTTGTCTCGCGTGGGTTCCTTCTCATTTTTTTCTCAACGCCCATGCATATTTTTAAGGTTCTACTCATTGTTTTATACTTGGCACATTTAAAAGCCATCTAGCCTCGCAGCCTCTTGAACCCTCTTACAATATAGGGAATTCACATGAATTGACTCCAAGGTCTTCTCAGTCCATGAACCACCAAAATCACAGTTCTCTTATTTCATATTTTGTCAAAGGCATTTTATACAATCACTCACACTTATCCTCTGATTTTAAGATGTCCTAGGCATTGGTCTTTTGCAACTCAGGGTTGTCTCTAAGAGCTACAACATATTTTTGGCGCCGTTGTCGGGGAAAAAATTAGAAAACCTTTCCCTGGGATACGACATTACCTTCACCCTTCAATCAGGAGAGCACGAAGGGTTGAGAGTTGCATAACCCTCACCTTGGCAACTCCACTATTATCAAAGTTCAAATCAAGCGTAATCTTGGCTTACACCAGGCCTCATACTCGATTAGATACTTCCTAGCAGAGAACACCTTCTGTATCTGATCCTGAAAAGTATATATTCAGGAGAAGCAACCCATCCAGGTTGACCTACCCTCATTTTTCCTAGAAGATTCGCCTTCCTCTTCCCAGAAAGCTAATATCTATGGTCCTGGCTCCACAGCCCATGTACTTGAATATCCTCCAGAAGCCTCCGCTTTAGCTAGTGCAAACATAAAAGACAAAGCCGAATCAATAGATATTTCTTTGCCTCCTTTGCATCCTACTCCAGAGGCTGAAGAAGTCAAAGAAGTTACAGCACCCCAGAACTCCTTACAAATAAATATCCAAACCTCTGCTCAGCATATACCACAGCCAAATCAACCTCAGAACTTACCACCGCCCCTCATGGTTATACCCGGCTTCCTCCTCAACAAATATGCCCCATTGGCTTTGCCTCAAATATTGCATGACATGCCTCAAAATTATCTAAAGATCTTGACTTGGTTTACCGAGGAAGACAGTACTTTTGCGCAAAAACATATTGAAGACTTTTGTGCCTTTGCTGAAAATGTGAATGTAGAGCACCTAGATGTGGTGTTGAGGCTTTTCGTCCAATCCTTAGATGGAGAGGCTCGAAAGTGGTTCAAATCTATTGCTAATAATGTAGTCGCCACTTGGGAGGAAACAGAGAATTTCTTCACACTAAAATGAGGATAAAAGAGGGACCATGTATATGTCCTCACAGAGTTCAATGCTCTTAGAAAGAGACACAATGAGGATGTGAAAAAATTTATAAAGAGTTTCAATAAGCTGTATAATAATCTCCTTGCTGAAATAAAGCCTCCACAAGCAGCTGCTAAGGTGGTTTTCGCAGGAGCTTTTGAATCAGAATTTGGCTTCACCCTAAGGGAAAGAAAGTCTACGTCCCTAGACCAAATCCAGACTGATGCACTAGAGGTAGAAGCAAACTTTGCTTCTACAGGTAAATTCAAAGGGAGGACAGAGCATGAGGCCAAGAGAAGGGGTAGGGAGGAGGCTTCTACCTCTAATCAAGAAAGGGAATCACCGGAGTTTAAAATTGAAGAGATGAATAAGTTGATCAAGAACCTCTCAAATAAGCTGGTGAAACTTGAATTGGAGGCTAAGAATTCCTCCCCTCGTCCTAACCAAATGATTCCAAAAGGAGGGTTTAATCCCCATACCAGAAGCCTCCTCTACAGTTGTTACAAAGGGAAATGAAGGAGCAGCAAGATCACATCCAACCTCTTCTATACCTAGAAGGGGAGATGGAGGGACAAGCCGAGGAGGTAACTGACAACCAAGAAGATCAATTCCTCGCTTATTCAGAAGATGAAGAAGGTGAAAGCACCTTGCACGACGAGCTAGAAGAAAAGGAAGTCCCCCTAGAGGATCGAGATATTGATAACTACTGGAGGCAGTTTGTGGACTTCATGCAAGCTCAGCTCCATAAGAAGTATGACCTCAAGTCCTCTAGAAAGAGAACCCGAGTGCAAGAACCAAACGAAGAATCAATACCATGAGAACATACCTCTTCTAGTTCTGCCAGTAAAGGGAAGAAGCCTTTAGAAGATTTTGCACATCATAAGGCCACTGCATCCACTTCCACAAAGCTAGGTTCTGATCATCCTACAAACCAGAAGTCCTCTTCTGTAGCCTCGAACCTGCCTGATCACCCTAAAGACCAGCCTAAAGAAGTCGTTGCAGAAAAATCTCCCATGGCCTTTAACCTCTAGAAAGAGCTAGAGAAGGTCAAGATCCTGGTTCCCCTGATCGAGCTCCTAAAGTAGCCTTCATATAAAGCCCAAGTGTCTCAATTCATGCTGCCCCATAGCGTAGGCCCTCTCCCTAACAGCCTCAATCTCCAACAGGAATGACCCATGGTAGTCTTTGGACCTCATGTAGAAGAGTTGGACTCAACCACTCCCCCATTCTATGTGTATCTAGTTATTCATGACCTGTTACTGCACAACTGCATGCTAGATTCCGGGGCTTCACAAAATCTATTTCCATTGTCTGTCATGGAGCAGCTGGGGTTGTAGATTACCAGACCTTATAAAGATTTGTATTCTTTTGATTCCAAGAGGGTAAAGTGCCTAGGCATGATAAAAGATCTAGTAGTAAACTTGGCCCGGATTCCGGCCAAAAGTGTGGTGATGGACATCATTGTAGCTGATATCTCGGATCAGTTTGGAATGTTTCTGTCCAGATCCTGGGGATCCAACATTGGAGGGTCCATAAAACTGGACCTCACTTTTGCTACTATTCCAGTTTTCGGTGGGGAGGAAAGAAGGTTATACCGTGAATCCAGATTCATGAAGATGGGCACCAAAGGCAATGGTTCCACAAATTCTCCGATATATGGTAAGGAGGGCGAATTCTCTTGTCTTATGCTTGAGGAGGATGAATACTTCCTGCAGGAAACAGAGATTTGTTCTATAATACAGAAAGATCCTCTGAGCCGGGAGGAAAACAAGATATGGACCTTGTAGTTTGATGGAGCTAATTCACGAGAAGGCAATGGGGCCGGAGTACTCTTATATCCCTAGAGGAATGTTTGGTTCCCCTCTCCTTTAAGCTGGAGTTCAAAGCCACAAATAATGTGGGCGAATATGAAGCACTGCTGCTGGGTTGCAGACAACCCAGAATATGAACATACAAAACCTCAAGGTGTTTGGAGATTCAGATAAATGCTGATAAATGCTGGTGCTACATTTCAGCGTACGATGGACATTGCTTTCATAGGAGAGCAAGACAAATTTGTGGTGATTTATCTGGATGATATCACCGTCTTTTCAAAGAGTGATGTTGAACACATCGAGCACCTTCGTCGAACCTTTGAAAAATGCCGCAAGTAGGGTCTGTCTCTGAACCCTCAGAAATCCATGTTTGCCTTGGAGGAAGGAAAGTTACTGGGGCACATAGTAACTAAGTAAGGAGTGAAAATCGATCTGAAGAGGGTAAAGGCGATAGATGGCATTCCCATACCAAGAAACAAGAAGGAGATACAGGTGTTCCTGGGAAGAATAAATTTCCTCAGAAGGTTCATTCCCAACTATGCCGACATTGTCCGCAACATCACTGGGATGCTGAAGAAGAACAGTGAAGTTAGATGGACTCCTTCATCAAAATCAAACATGCCTTTGCAGAAGCTCCAGTGCTAGCCGGTCCAGATTACGAGAAGTCATTCCTAATTTTCTCTTTTGCATCTCCTCACACAATAGTTGCAATACTTCTACAGAAAAATGTTGTAGGACATGAGCGGCCCATTGCATTCTTCAACCAAGTCTTGCGAGACACCGAGCTGAAATATGATCTCTTGGAAAAGCAAGCCTATGCCCTGGTCAAATCTCTAAAGTCATTCCGGGTATATGTATTACAATTTGCTACAACTACCTATGTTCCCACAGCAGCGGTGAAAGATATCTTGGTACAAGGCGATAGTGAAGGAAGAAGGGGCAAGTGGATAGCCAAGATTCAGGAGTATGAACTGGAAATAAAGCCTACCAAGCTCATTAAAGGCCAAGGTCTAGCCAAAATCTTATCCGAATCCATCTGTCAAGCTTTGGGGATAAATCTGTCTATGACAGGAGGAGAGTCACAGGTGGGCACAGGAGCACATCAAGACATAGAATCTTCCACTCAAAAAACACACGTGAAGTACCTTCTCTCCCCATGGTATAAAGATATAGTGGAATATCTTTTATCGTTGAGATGTCCTCCTAACTATGATAAGGCCAAGTACCGCACCTCAAGGCTGAGGTCTCAAAAGTATATCCTGGAAAATGGGCGACTTTACTGGAAAGACCCTGCGGGGATCCTACTATTGTGTCTAACAAAGCAGGAGGTGGACCAAGTGATGGTTGAATTCCACGAAGGGATATGTGGCAGACATTATAGCTGGTGATCCACTACACACAAAATCCCGAGGACAAGTTTCTTCTGGCCTAAGCTGTTTGGTGATGTACATGCTCATGTCTAGGCCTGCGAGAAGTGTCAAACGTTCGCTGAAAAACAAAGGTATGCACCTCTCCCGTTGATCCCCCTGCACGTGGAAGAACCTTTTAAGGAGTGGGGAATTGATTCAATAGGAGAGATTCACCCGGCCTCTAGCAATCAACATCGATGGATCCTCACTGCTACAGATTACTTCACCAAGTGGGTAGAAGCTGTGCCTACAAGAAATGCTACAGATTCAGTGGTGATCAAGTTCCTAGAGGAGAACATAATAGCCAGGTTTGGATGCCCAGCTAAAATCATTACAGATAATGCCCAGGCTTTCAAGTCAGCTAAATTTGTAAATTTTTGTCAGCGTTACAACATCTTGCTGGGACACTCCACTGCATACTACCTGCAAGGCAACGGGCTGGCAGAATCATCTAACGAGACACTGGTGAGGATTTTGAAGAAGACTCATCAATGAAAATCAAAAGAACTGGGATTCTCAGCTCAAGTTCACACTCTGGGCAAATCGCATCACCACTAAAAGATCAACAGGAAAGTCCCCTTATGAGTTGGTGTATAGCAGAGTCGCGGTCTTCCCAATTTAGCTTGCATTACCTGTAGCTTGATTCTTACAAGAAAGTGAGGACGAGCCAAATGACCTTATCCAAAGAATGAATCAGTTGGTGAAGTTGAATGAAACCCGGGAACAGATAGGCCTCGGACTAGCAGAATATCAAGAAAAAATTAAAGGCTTATTTGACCAAAGAGCTAAAGATAGAGAAATCCAAGTTGGGCATTTGGTGCTGCGAAGGGATATCAGGTGAGCAGACAAAGGGAAGCATGGGAAGTTTGACCCTCTCTGGTTTGGTCCATTCAGGGTGGCAGAGGACAAGGGCAACAATACTTTTGCGCTGGAGAACCTAGAAGGAGACATACTTGAGGTGCTCGTAAATGGGTAGTTCCTCAAGTTTTACTTTCATCACTGATATGGGCTAATCTAGCTCATTGTATATATCTTTTTCACTGTATATTTCATTCCATTGTACTCCCTTTTGTTTACATTTCTCCCATTTCATCTTCCATATTATATTCCCCTATTTCCATTTCGTTTCATCCGTTGTTTGCATTTTCCATTTCATCCTCCATTTCATCTTCCATTGTGTGTCCACTTCACCGTTGGTATAAAACTTTGTCTAATCAGTGTGCATTTGCGACTCCATGTACCCAATAAAATCACAGGCATGGAGGTCTGCAGGTTCTCAACGCACTAAAGAACACGTTGTCCCCAGATGGAGCCAAAGTTGGCTTGTGCCACACAGAAAGGAGAGAGAGAGAAAGGAAGGCCAGTCCTAAATATCAAAGAGCTTCAAAGGAATCAATCTGCATCTCAGTTCAGCAGAAAGGGGGAAGAATGTAGCTGATAAGGCTTAAATAGTGAGCAAACTTCATTTCCGCCATCCCTCATCTCATGAACCCTCTTTACCTACATTTTCCTTCTCTTATCCTTCACTTTCCCTTTTATAAAGCCCTGCATTGCATTCATTCATTAAGCAACACCGCCCCCCACTAGTTTTAACCTTTACATCTTAAAAAACTCACCGAAACTTATCTTGCCATAGATGCGACTTGGTGGGACCCATCCAACCTTGATACACTACCCACATCCGCCTTCAAATCTTCGTATTCTGCATTTTCCTTACCTTCCGCCTTTTCTCACTCATCGACTTTCAGTGCGTCGCATGTCGCAGTTCGCAGATTTCACAACTTACCTTTACAACGCCTGCAAGTTAAATACTTTAGCTTGCGATATGACCCGAGCGCCATCGCACTTTGCAACGAATACCACATCGCAAATCGGCAATTATAACTTTTTCATCTTCGCCAACTTTTATCTTTTGTGACCGCTGATGTGCGATATCGCATCGTGCATATTATAACTTTATGCTCCACCGCACCTCGCAAATTTTAGAATCCAAATTATATTCCTGAAGCATATCCTGCTCCGATTGCAATTTTTTGATACGCTTTGGCCCCACTTTCTCGCCACCTCATCAAAACCTTCCCCACGACCTTTGTCTCACCCTTTTGCAGTGATTAAAACCGTCTTGCCATGTGTTATGTGCCGCACATCCCCTTCTATAGCCCGGTCTCCGGTTCTCACAAGATTAAAACACAACATGAGTTTTTGATGGAACGACGTGGCTATGATTGTTCAGTTCGTCCATGAACCTCCATTAATGGGTGGAGCACGCACAGCACAGATGGCCTTTTCATTTCGGTTAATGCGAATCATGAAAACATGGAATGAAGACCTTTTCGTCAATAGATGAAATCAAGTGGTAGAAATCAGACCGCTCACCAGTTTTCAGCCCATTCTTGCCACTCCTCTGAAGATTTTGGAATTTAGCCTCCGTGGCTAGCTGTTTTGCCTAGTTTTACGGTTATATAGTGATGTTTTGTTGGTAAAATCCTGATTTCACCCAAATTTTCTTTTGATTTTTCTATTACAGAAGTGATTGCTTGAAGCACGCTCTGATAGTTTGTTAGAATATTTTGGCTCCACATGTGTGGGTCGATCATGACAGAATATTCAGTCAAAAATCCTCAAGGAGAACTCTATATGTAGTGAGTTCTAAGACAAAAAAAAAAGGTTCTGGAATTTTGGAAGAATTTTGCTGTATTTTTGTAGAATTGTGCTCCTTCTGCTTTGAGATACATATTTGGGAGAGTTGTTTTCGACTTAATATAATACAGAGCTGTTATCTGGATTCCAAGATGGAGCAGTGAGTAGCATGTATTTGTTTCCTTATGTTATCAGTGATCTCTTTCTTATATGTAATCATCTTTCACGCTATTCTGCTTTGATGGTTTGTGTAATGTAGTTGCCGGTAGTCTCCAATATTATGCATGAATTCGTGTATGTATAATGCCCTAGTGTTAACGCTCATGTATTAAGTTTGTTGTGCTCCCTTAATTCGTGCTCCGCAAGCCTCTTTTGTTGTTCATCTTTCATTCATATCCATTTCCTTAGAGTTCATAGGAGACAGATTCTTAAATCTCTTAAGCCTATCTCGCGTGGGTTCCTCATTTCTCTCTCAACGCCCCTGCATATTTTTAAGGTTCTGCTCATTGTTTCATACTTGGCCCATCTAAAAGCCATCTAGCCTCGCAGCCTCTTGAGCCCTCTTACAGTATAGGGAATTCACATGAATCGACTCCAAGGTCTTCTCAGTCCATGAACCACCAAAATCACAGTTCTCTTATTTCATATTTTGTCAGGGGCATTTTATACAATCGTTCACATTTAACCTCTGATATTAAGATGTCCTAGGCACTGGTCTTTTTCAACTCAGAGCTGTCTCTAGGAGCTACAACACCCGCATTAGGTTTTTCTAGGGACTATTGTCCAGAAAATCATTGTGTCACTTTGTCTATGTGTGCATGTACTTTTTCTAGATCTGAATCAGCGAAAGTCCGTTATGTGTTTGCTTCGACGTTAATCTGAATTTTCAGCTTAATAACTTAATTAACTAGAAGCATAACTATATCTAATAGTAGATTTTTGCATTAGTAACATTCATAAATTTTCGCATTGTCAACTCCAACAGCCACTCTTGTGCACAAAGTGGGTACTAAAGCACCTAATTCAAATATTGCATTGTATATCCTCTTCAAATAATTAAAGTACGCTTATCCTGGTGTATCCTTTGTAGGTATATAAATTTTATCATCCTTCACAATGCCAAGCAAATCATTTATAGCTACTACTGTTAACTGAGCGTGTGACATGTGATGAAACTTCTTACTCTCTTGAAAATAAATGAATCCTTCACATTTTTCAAGATCAATCTGCAATGGTTCCATGAACTCTACAAACAGATTGAATAAGGACTTACTCGTGACCTCTTGAAGATCAATGAATCCTTCACATTTAGCGGAACTTCATGTAGAAAGAGTTGTATCCTGCAACTCCTTGTCAGAGTTTATAACTTCTTGAGATTCTCCAAATATTCTTGATGATTTTATTTTCACACTGCCAATGATATGGGAAGCATTAGCTCCTTGATTTTTCTTCCTCCTAATAAAAATACTTAGAAGCCTCCCAATCGCATGCCAGGCAGTTGACTTGCCTTCTTTTCTTAGATAATCTAGTTTTCTGGAAAAAAGATTTATGATAGCTTCCAAGAGCGGCATGTGGATCTACTCTTTCATGTTCCCTGGATGAAGCCAGTTTAGCTTTCTTATTTGCTTTTATGATTCTTTGAGATTCAACATGACTATAACTTTTGCAAACATTTAAATAGCCATCGATATGGACAGAATGAAATAATCCAAATGCAAATATGTCTTCAACAATTCCCAACAGCCTTGTCCTCCAAATATATGCAATGTCATTCTTAAAGCAATCTTTGGAACTGAATTCTTCTGTCAAGACTACTAGTAGTGACAATAATGGTTCAAGCAGTTTTTTCCACAATGACAGGAAAAACATTCTTTGGATTAGGATGTGACCCTACATACCTCGTAAAGGATTCCAACACTAAACATACAATCTTCAGCAGAACAAATTGGTCATCATCTCGAAGATCTTTGGAGAAGACTCTTTGGCCTAGACTAGCTGCTGCCAAAGCTGAGGAAGCCCACAAATCCAAAGTGGGCCGGAAGTATCTTCCATGTAAAGAAAACAATACATCGACAGCTTCTGCAAATTCTTTTATAAAAACTCTTGGAACGATCATTTCTGATTCAGTTTTGACATGTTAAAGTGATATGCATGGAAACCCATTGTGAATTTCGCTCCTATTATCTTGAAATGATACTGCTGTTGTGAGCACACAATTTATCGGACGCATCAGTTTTAGTGAAAAAATTTCTCTCCAAGTATTCAGACTACAAACATCACTTAAATATTACCCAGCATCGAGAATCCACACAACCATCTTTCTGTGTTAATATTCGTGTTGCACCATTCTGCTTGGTTGATGAGATTAGAATTGATTGTATCCAATCACAGATTAGAAAAACCAGTTGTGGCCTGCCCATCCAACTTTTCTCCAATGGAAAACTCAAATTCAAATTCTGTTGTTGATCTTTAAGGGATTCCATAAACACATATGCTAAGTCAATCTTCCGTTGGAAAGTTGCTTCTGAGCACTTTCTGACGGAAACACCTGCAATCTGATCTGATCCAAACATTGTTGTGCAAAAATCTCCCTAATCTTCATACTTGGCCTCTATTTGGAAATAATTTGAAGCATGAAATATTATTTACAACATCTCAAACATGATAATAAATAGTAATAATCAAACGACCCTATCAAAATTTAAAGGACACTAACATAGGCTCCGATGGGGATGGCATCCTCCCTGTGAGGTACCAAGAAGACTGTAGACTAGTACTCTGATCCATTGGGTCGTTCTGAAATTTGCAACCAGTTCTGCCATAACATCTCTACGACTGAAAATCTCAAAGTGAAATCAAAACCATTCTGAAAACTGAAATCTGAAACACTTGAACTGAAATCTGAAATTGCAATCTGAAACAGAAACTGGAAAGAATGCTTGAAAAAATGCTTAGGGAACTGAACTTATTTGCACACTACTACCTATCCTACGCAACTGAAAATCATGTTGAATCAAATAATACAAAAATGCCAATGAAGCCAATCAAGTAGTTGCTAAAATAAGTGGACCGATTGACTGTTTGTTAGCAAAATTAAAAGGACAGCTTGATTATTTATCCATAAAGCAAAGTTGTACTATGTAATGGGCATTGTTGATGGATGTTGTCCTTACAATGAAAACATGGTTGACAACTTAAGCTGAAAAGAACCCCATGTAGTTTTCTATAGGATCAGTAAAGGCAGGATTAATTAGTTTACCTTTCAGGCCTTCCATGATTAGTTGAGCATGGATGATTTTATCAGTTCTATCCTCAAGGTTAAACTCTGATTTCAACTTTTCAGCTTCAGTCTTGTATTCTAAAACAAAACTCTCATCAATCTGCAAATCAAAAGGAAATACAATATCCTCTTGTTTTGGAGAAGGAAGATTTTCCAATAACTGTTTAGGATCTTGGAAACTATAGGATTGAATCTGAAGATCCAAGAGTTCAATATCCTTCTCAAGTCTTTCAACAATTAACTAATCAGATTGGGATCAGGGCCTAAGGATTAGCTAAAATTTCAAAGTGCTCAAAAATGCTTCAAACCAAGACGAGAGCGTAGAGCTCGTCACCAGGATTCCAAAGCAACTCATTTCATCAAATTTTGAGTTCGTATGATTGATTTATGGCCTGTTGTTCGCTTTCCAAAACAGGGTTTAGAACCGGATCAACCAGCAGAGTGGGATCCGAATTGGTGGCTATCATGGAGTCTTGAACTCTGCATATAGAATCAGGGATTGCACAACCTCGGAAATGTTGCAGGTGGAACGGACGACCATGATCCAGTCAACAGCGAGGGTTGAACGGTGGTGATTAGATCACAGAAGCAGCAGTGGGAGGTCAACGGGAGAGATCTCATCGCAGTGTTGAAACATCGCACATCGCACAGAACAAATTTTACCGTTAAAAGAGTTTCGCAAGTTAAATTGTTTAACCCGCGATGCGAAGTGAGAAGGTGGAGATATAACGTGGATCATCGGATCGAAAAAAAAATCAACGGCAGAGATTGCAGCACTCAAAAAGTGATTTCGCAAATCGCAATATTTAGAAGTTAAGAGTTCGCAAGATATGTTAAATTGGTTGCGATGCAGTAAAGTTGAAATATGCGATGCGATGAGGGGAGCCGCGTGTCGGCATTGCACACGAGCGCACATTGCATAAATTATGGTTTAGTGTTATCGGTACCAAGTTAAACTTGCGGGCAAGCAATTTGAGATGCGCTGTGAATGGTTGTGTGTTGTGGGACTCGAGAACCCTGTGTCGCGTGTATCTAAGCTATTTAAGGCTTTGTGTGATCTGTTTTAAAACGTAAGCGCTGTTTGATCGCGAACATATGTTTGTTTAATGAAACCCCGATATTGTATTCCGATGTTTCCGCTAACTATCAAGCCCCTTAATGGTTGGGGGTGCGCATGTGGCCACCGCCCTAACCATAACTTTTAATGTGCGGATTATTAGACGGAGCAGATAGGGGCGTGCCAAATTTGGTGGTCAGCCCTAATTTAACTCTAGTTAACTGGAGTTCTCCACATTTACTGTAGTTTTTCTTAGGAGGTATTGGGAAAAAGTGTAGAAGGCTCAATTTTCAACCATTCTGAGGGAATGAAAAGTCATTCTTGACTAATTTGAGTATTCTGGAGCCATTGGTGAGGTTTGCAAAGCCAGCTGAGGACTTCTGAGCATGGTTTTGCTTCAGAGAAGTTCCAAGGGCCACTAGGAGCCACCAGGAGAATGAGGCCTAGCCAGGGCAGCCAGAGTCCATTATCAGGAAACCAATAGTCATTTATGACTATCTTGAACCTTCTGAATCCAATGATGGGGTTTTCAAAAGCATTTGGAGACTTCTAGAGCCGAATAAGCCACAAGGAAGTTTCAGGGAGCCCAGTGCCACCAAGTGTTGGAGGCATAGAACGGGGAGCCTGAGTTCATTCTGAGCAAATGAACAGCCTATTTTGGATGATTGATATGTGATGGAGACAGTAGAATAGGTTTCAAGAGCAGAAGAGGACTTCTAGGAGAGTTTGTGCCACAGAGAAGCTCATGGAAGCTCAAGGACACCGACCGAAGAGGTCAAGCCCAAGGGAGCCTAGGTCCATTACCAAAGATTAAGCAGTCAGTCCAGAGGTATTTTGGTATTCTAAACCCATTGGTACAGTCCAAACAACCATTGGAGTTGAGCATCAACTTGTAAAAGAAATTGACCATCTCAATCCCAAAGAGCCAAGTCCATTGACGGAGGCTCAAGGAGACGTAGCCCAAGTGTTGAGGATGACCTCCTTTATTATGTTAGTTGTTATGTGTTGTTGGTTAATTTGCTGCAATTTATGGTTTTTGTACATGTTTTTAATCAACTTAAACAAATGTTTAATTTCTCACACATAAAGCCTTAAACCAGTTAAAACACATACACCTAAATCAAGAATTCAATTCTGCACATGCATGTATAAGAAAGATCCTTTATTGTTTTAATTCACTGGGAGGTGCTTGCATAGCAAAACAAGTCAACCACCCATATCAGATCAGGTTGGTATCAGAGCACTAGTTTGCTTTCTTGATAGAGCACTAGGTTGCTTGCTTGACAGAGCACAAGGTTGCTTGCTTGCTTGTTTGACTTGAAGGGTCTTTAACAGTGCAAAAAATTTAACTGTTTGCAAATTGACTGATGCTTACAAGTTTGAGTTTGCTAGAGGTGAAGGGGAGCTACTACTAGCTAAGTCCAGAAGAGGACAAGAAGGAAGAAAGCTAAAAGCATCCTCCTTATCCAAAGGACCTCAAGGCAACCCTTGAAGCACAAGAGGGATTGTTTGCAAAAGAGGTTTCTTGAAGAAGAGCTTGAATGTACAGCCAAATTGTTTTTGAAGCTTTGTCAATTGTTGTTGAAGTTCTTTAATTCATTTACATAGTGATGACAACTTCATCAAGCGATGTTTCTAAATCCTCCTCCTTTGCAAGACTCTTTGATAAAGAGATGAAGCAGGACTTTCACATCATGAAAGATATGGTGCAATAGTTGTATGAAGATGTAAGGGAGAGCACTAAACTTCAAGAGCAATTGGTTGTTATGAAGAAAGAGAAGCAAGAACTTCTTCAAAAGATGCATGAGATGGAGACCCAGCTCCATGATGCCAAAGAAGCCTTAGCCAAGCATGTGCTTGAAGAAGAGGTAAATAATTCAAGTTTGTCTTTAATTTCCTCTCAAGATAAATGTGTAGGTTCTTTTGAAAAACACACTAGAGGAATAGGGTCAAAATTGATGATGAAAATGGGCTATGAAAGTCAAGGATTAGGCAAACATTCACAAGGCATGGTTGAGCCAATTATGGTTGAGGAAAGGCCTAAGTATTTGGGTCTTGGCTATAGACAATTTTATGGAGAAAGTTCTAAAGCCATGAAGGCACTTGAAACAGTTCCAAGAAGGACTTTTGTTGGAGGTTCAAACCATCAAACATGCAAAGTTTGTAATCAAGATGAATGCAATCGTTTGAAACCCATGTTGCAGCAAGATGCTTTTAGACATGCAGCTTATGGCGAACAAGAGAGTTGTGACAGCTCTAAGGACATGAACAATGTTGTTGGTCTTCAAAAGAGAGCTAGAACCTCTTCAAGTTAATCTTCTCAAGGTGAAAAAGATGGACATTCAAAGCAGCATTCAATGTATAATTCTTCCCATAATCATGTTCTTTATGACTATGTTAAACATGACAATTCTGCATGCATGAATGGGAGAAAGAGTTGTTGTTCCTATTGTGGTTTGTGTAACCATGAAGTTTCAAAATGCTAGAAGAGAATGAGAGCATACAGAAAACAGTCGAAGCGAAGGTGACTTGCAGAGAAGATGCAAAATATTTGCACTCATTGCCCAATGTTGGACACTGCATCCAACAACTCATCCAAAGCATTTGAAGCAAGTGGAGAAAAATATTGGCGAGAATGGAACAAGAGATTCCATCATCAATGTGAGTCAAGATGATTCACAAGAAGCGGATGTTCAGCAAGAAAAATCGCCATTGAAGTGGGTTGGCAAGAAATGGCTCGATTTCTTGACCAAGTAAGGCATGCATTTACTTTGTACATAGATGCAAATTTCAGCCTTATCTATGCCTGAATTTTTGTTGAAAGTATCACAAGTGGCAGCAAATTATCACAACTTGTATGATGCAAGATTGCATGTGAATGTCGTTCGGTTGAATGCATTTCTATTTGTTGCAAAATTTCACCAAGATGGTGTAAAACATGGGTATGTCACTCATTTATGTTGCATCAATATCATTCAGTTTAGCTCTTACAGTCACCCACATGTTTTGGGATTATGTACTTGTTGGTACTTAAAAGGAAGAGTTGAAAGTGTACATATGCATGAGTTTGTATGTGTAAATGGCGAACTTGTAAATAGGTTCATTGTAAATAGATACATGCACGAGTGTTGTGAATATGTATCATGTTGTATATCGACTTGTGTCAATTGTGTCGCACACCTGTTTGTCGACTTGTGTCGATTGTGTTGCACACTTTTCACATCGTCTTGTGTCGATTGTTTTGCACATTTCATGTCGACTTGTTGTTGATGTCGCATGTTGCATGAGTTATGTATTAGTCGAGGGTGTTTGTCGATTGTGAGTCGATAAATGGATACACCAATGTGCAAGAGGATCGCCATGTATGTGATGTTACAGGAAGGTGACAATCAGTGCTTTAAAGAAGCAAAAAGAGGCGGTCTTCATTTCAATTCTTGCATAAGATTTTCTTTTCAAGATTGATCGTGTGTTCTTGTGACAAGATGTTGCAGGAAGTTTTGGTCCATTCAGTGAAGAAGTGGACAAGATGCAAGGTGTTTTGCAGCCATTGCTGAAAAAGTTGGTGTTTTTGTTGACGACAAGAGTTCACTCATCTTGCGAACTTAACTTGGAAAGTGGATTTCCAAGACAAAGCTTTTATGCCTTTGTTGCAAGAGGGACTTCATTCTCAGTGGGAAGGCTAATGGTTTTCCAAGCACATAGAGATCGATGTGGTACAGTTGGAAATGTATCAATTTACAGCAGCCAGCAATGCTGAAGTGGGTCAGCAACAGCCAGAGAGTAGTTGTCAAGAGACATAGCCAGTTGTGGTGCAAGGCTTGTCAGGGTGATTGCCAAAGAGACTTGTCAAGAAAAATCAGTTGATATAACTTGAAAGCAGCAGAGTGTTGAAGTTCAAGGCAGATAATCATCAGCGTTTGTGGGTCCAAAAGTGTAAATTTATGCAGATGTTCTATGCTTGATGCAACTTTACTTTCTCTTCAATTTCAGACAGCAATCACATAAACAATAAAGTAAAATGCTGATAGAACATACCAGTAGATCGATAGAAGACAAGCCAGAAATATATATTTGTGTTAGCGCGTTACGGCGATCAGCAAGATGCTTCAACCAGCAAAGTCTTATTAGTCAATCAGCCCAGTATGTGTCACATCACCCTCATCAGACAATCCAAGTCAACCAAAGTCAACACAGCTCAAAAATTCAACGTTGTCCAGAAATTCAACGCAGAACAACAGCAAGTCAAAGTCAATGCAGCACGGTCAACAGTCAACCTTTTGACCTCGGTTGTCATGCCAAATAGTACGGACTGCAGAAATCGAAGTTTGTGCCAAAATTCAGCTTCGTTTGACTATGCATTGACCAAAGTCAACGTTGGTCAAACCTGCAGTGGAAGCCCTAGCTATAGCAGAAAAGTCAACGTCCTTCTCCCACATGTGAATAGAAGATTGCCTCCAAGTAGCTCGAACCAATCAGAAGAGGAGAGAGAAATATGTGTGATGTGATGAGTGAAAATGTCCTCCAACGTTGACTAATATATATCCATCAGTGAGTGTGTGTGACACATTTGCTGGGGTTGTAAAACCTTAAGGCCGACCTGCACATATTTTGAATAGATTAAAAATAAATTCAAAATAAATGTTCTGCTCATCGGATCAAGATGATCTTTAGATCAATCTTGGACCTCTCTGAAAGAGGAACCCAATAAAAATATTGGTATCTTCATCTGAGCATCACAACATGGAGCTTGGACCTAGTTGTCCAAATTAACACTCCCTCTCAACTAGGGAGAACTCCATCCACCTGTGCTATCCAAACATCGTGCGTCATCCCGTCGTAACTTGCTTTGCTGGCTTCTTTATTTTAGAACAGAGGTGGGTCAGTCACAAAGACATCATTCCCGGCTGACAAATTCAGCCCAGAGGTCCGAAACCTCTATAGGACTCACAAAGAGTCTCCTACCAACCCGAAGTTGGTTTATCTGACCCAAAGTCAGTAGGAGGTCCGAAACTTCACTAGACTTGATCCCAGATCAAGTGGTTGGACTGTGCCATCCTAGATAGAGAGCACGACAATCTTTGATGCATCCATCAGTCTTTGCTACTAGTCTCTAGCTTTTCCCACCTCACTGGCCAAATGAGAGGTACTTCCCATGAGCCCTGAACTCAATGGCTAGGATGCATATGGGGCACAGATAATGAGAGGTGAACCAACTCAATCATCACAATGGTGGGGCAGAAGCACAACAACAAGGTTCAACAAGCCTAGCCCTGCGGTTGCTTATAGCTCCGAGAAGCTATCCCCAAAGCCCCCCAGAGCTCCCAGAGCTCATCATCCAACAGGACCTTCATCCTAGGGTCATTCCACAATACCAAGACTCTCATGGAAGGTTAGGAACTTGACCTTCCCCAGGGGCTTTGTGAGAATATTCGCGACCTGCTCATCAGTTCCTATATGATCGAGCCTTACGGCGCCTCGCTGTACCATATCCCGGATAAAGTGGTAACTAATATCAATATTGATGCAGCCTTAGCTGCATAAACCCACATATTCCATATTAATGCATATAAAATGCATGTGCTCTAAAACAAATGGAAATTCTTATCCGGAGTTTTTTTCTTTTTCACATAATTATGATTTTAAACCATAATTAAAACACATAATTCATTAGAATTCGATCTATGAATTCTACTTTGGTTAACAACCAAAGTGCCAACACCTATATTCGGGCCCACAGTTTGTCTTTATACTGACAGTCAATGAATCCATTCCCGGACTTAACTCAACTTAACGTAAGTTATAATAACATTATAACTTACTATTTTTTCCAATTTATTACTCTTCACATACATCGATGCTCATCCATTTCCTTTACAAACAAATCAATAAATCATATACGGACCCACGAAATTTATTAACTCACCTTTAATCCATAGATCTACCGCTTCCTTCATCCAACAGCAATCGCATACTCCACATGAAATGCACATAATCCAACAGATATCGCAGATGAAATAGCACGATGGTTAAAGGTTTCAAACCTCTACGAAATAGGCAGTTTCACAGTGCTACGTGTCAATACCTAAGCACCATCACATTCATACAGGAAATTACCACTTACCATCTTACACCCACGCGAAACCCATTTGTTGTTTTCAAAACCCGTCCATCATTTCATTTCACCTTCTCTCACGGTTTCTTTACAGAAATCAAGTTCCGACAAACAGAGATTCAATTCCTCTGTTGCTTCTCAAATATTTAAACCCATGATTTCACTTCTTCAACTTACCGGATTTGGCATTCCTGTTAGGAAGTCACGACTTCTTGTACTAACAATTGACAATGCTCTAAATTAACCATACCTCTGAACTGTTTCAAATACACAATAGATGTGGAATTTTCAAGGAATGCATACACACCAGTTCCATTATATGATCACGGTAAACAGATATTTCTCCTCTGTTACTCTGCCAGTGATTCTTCAAGAACAATTAAATCACTTCCCTCAATAACTCTCAATTCTGTCATTTATTCATGAGGTTAATTACAGACCATTCAACGCATAATTCTGAATTAAGTAAATCAATCCAGTCATGATTCTAGCATAACTATCGATTTCCATAGTTGATAAAATAGAGCTCGTTCCAGTTATCATGCCTTTAAATACGAAATTGTCATCTTTACGTTTACTGTGAAAGCAGAATTTTTTTAAAAGGAACCATACACACAGAAATCAATTAACAAGAATTGACCTTAATTTCATCACTTCAAAATATTTGACAATTTACATATACATTACCCAGGTACAGAGGATTGATTTTGAATGGTTGTCATTCCCCTTGATTCCATACGCATTTCAGTATTTTCAATTTCTCCAACTCCAATGAACCCACAGAGAATCAATTTATTCAAGCTTAACTAGATTCAATTTAAACTCAAATAGATTTCAAAAACCAACATTCGGCATTTGGAAATTTTCCTATATTTACACAGAATTTTCTTCCAGGCCTAATTTTCTAATTTGTGGCCTCTTCTCTGAATTGCCCATAGGCTCAAAGCAATTCCTATTTGTCTGTCCTGAATCTCTCCTCAATGCCTTGAGGCTTATCATTTTTATACAAAATAATCTGAACTAATTTAGGTTCTGATCCTCCATCATCTCAACAAACCCTGAATATCTTCTAATTCCTCATTTGCCTCAGCTAATCCCTAAGGATCCTCTCCTCTCTCATCCACAAAATCATGAACCCAATTCTAATTTTAGGATTTACAATTAATTTGTAAATCTCTCACTCCCTATGGAATCTCAACTATCCTACTTCTCTCATGTTCTCCAATCATTTGGGAACATTTACAAATTCCTCTCAATAATTAATATCTCTCATTAAAATCACTCAAACTCTAAAATTATTTAAATTTATTACATAAAAATCCAATTTCCTTCAAAACATAAAAACCCCCCTCTATCTACTAAATTACAATAAAATTGTTGAGCCAGATGCTCCTGCATCAGACTCCCAAAGTAGAAATTTATCATGATCTCCTGATCATGTGCTTTTAATATTTGTCTTCCTGGATCCCATACTCTGTTTTGTTGTTGTCCATAAGCTGCATTGTCTTCATCATTCTTCAACTGCACTTTCCCAAGTTTCCATACTTTATTCTGCATCTTCCCACTTGCTATGCTTTCACATTCTGCTACTGTCTTTCTGTTACTGTTGCTACTTCTTTGCTTTCCTGCTGTTGTCGTCTTCTGAGACACTTTCACCATTAACCTTCTTATCAATTCAATTTCTTTGTCTAATATATCTTCTGACTGCTGAGTACTTCTACCTCTTGATTGTTGAATTTCTACTTTTACTGCCGCCCTTTCATCCTTACCCTCTTGTTTTCTACAACTGATAACTTCTTCCTAATTGTCACTTATGGCAATTTCTTTGTTTTCTGACTTCAGCAATTCCTTGGACTGGTATTTAGTTTGCCACTCACTGTCATCTTCTTTTCTTTGCTTTAATTTTTTCTCCTGGACCAAACATTTTTTAGTCTTTTCATCAGTACCTGCAATCATAAAACAATCATCAAAATCATAAGACCTTTGTGTCTCTTCTTCCTCCAGCAACATTTCAATTTGCTGCTCTGACATTTTCTCCTTTATCAGCAAATCAGTATGTTGATTCAATTTCTTCAAATAATTCTCGAGATTGTCAGCTAGTCTCTCTTCCGCATCATCCCTTTCAAGGACGTCTCTTTGCTCTGGTTCATAATAATGAACTTTTCCATTCAGCTCTGACTTTACAACTTGAACACTTATCCTTTGTTTTTCTAGCCTCTTTTCCAGAATACTTAACTCATGCCACAAATCTGTCATCTCATCTGAAAAAATCTTTGTACAATCTTCAATACCTTCTTCTTTATCATAAGTCAAGTTTCCTAGTGACACTATCTCTTCATCTTTCATCAGAATAGAATTCTGATCCTCCATCTTTGTAATAGTTTTAGTTGTCTGTCCATCACTCTTCATTTGGCCATTTAATAAAATCAATTTCTCATTGTCATCATCAATAACAAATTTCTCATCATCAGACATAACTGTCATATTTCCATTGAAACAATTCTTTTCACAAAACAAGGAATTTATGAACTCCTTTTGTTGCAATAATTCAATTTGATCTTCATCTGAAAGATAATCATCATCATATTTTGCTTGGCAACTTTTAGCCTCACTCAATACAGTTTCATCACATGATTTGTCTTCTGTAATACCTGCATTCACACACAACTTGTTAGTTTTAAAACCATAAAACCTTATGGCCTCATTTGATGATTTAATCACCAAATCCTCCTGCTGTTCCAAGTCCTCTATACAATTCAGAAATTCTTCAATAGTCTTCTCTTCAATCCCCTAAAGCTTTTCAATTGATTGCTTAATTTCCAGCTTTTGGCCATCATCATAAGTTAAATTTCCTCTGCTTCCAATATGTTGAAAAGTAAAACTTTTCTCCAACTAGGTATGGACATTTACAAAGGATTTGGCTCTCCCATTTTCTTCCTTTATGACAATATCATCAGTTTGTCCTTCTCCACGTGTTCTTCCTGCAAACATAAAAATTTATCAGATTTAAAATCATGCGACCTCTTGGTCTCACTTGAATTTTCAGTCTTCATGTCTTTCTCCAAATACTCATTTATTCTGAGTAATTTTTCCTTCAGTCGAGCATTTATCATTTGCTCTTTCTTCATTTGTAGCTTATGCCACTTTATCTTTCTTCTTACAAGAAAACCCCACCTCTGGTCTTCCTCATTCCTCTGTAACAAATCCAACAACACTTCAAGTTGGACTGCTATCTCAACTTTCTCTCTCTCATACTCTTCCTTACTTAACTGTCTCTATATGACATTTATCTTGGCATCTTCTTTCTTCACTTTCATTCTGTTGTGGTCTCTCTCAGAACCTCTGCCATTTCTACTATGACTATCGGTAGTCATCTTCTTCTCCATTTCTATCTTCATGAGTTCCTCACTCATTCATCATGAGTTGTACTAAAGCCTCTGCAACAGCAAGTCCTCCCTGCTGCCACTTACCTCACCAATCCCCTCTCTGGACTTGGTCTTTTGGCAAGCACTGGTCCTCTATTCTCTGGAACCTCTTGAGCATTCCTCTCTGTTCCTTCTAGGCTTCAACTCATCTGCACCCTTTTAAGAACACAACTGTTCTTTTTATCCAACCTCTGTTGGAATTCCTCAAGGTTCTGCCACATTCTTCTTTCTCTTCGAAACCTTTACTGGCTTCCTTCATCACTACTCTTTAAAGCTGTGATCTTCTTGCTGAGATGCTCCTCAATTGTCTGCAATCTGCATTCTACAAACATAATCTTCAAACAAAATTAAAATACCTCACCTTCAAGGTTTGTTTCAACACCCACTTGTAATTGCTTCTGCAAATTCTTCCAATATTTTGCTACACTGCATGCTGTTTGTCAGATTCAAATCTGATCTCTTTTTCCTTTCTCCATCACAATTGTCCCTGTATATACATCTTTCAAAACCTAACTTTGTAAATCTTCAAAACACATTTTTTGTAACCCAAATTCTGCAAATCTGAATTTCCTCATTATCATGCTTTCACTGCATATCTTTCCAAATTTACAACCGATGTCAATTAGATTTAAAATCTGAACTTTCATTACTTTTCATCACGCATGCATTCACACAATTTAAAAAAAAAAAACTTTCAAAAGAGTTACTCCTGCTCTGATACCAAATGATGCAGCCTTAGCTGCGTAAACCCACATATTCCATATTAATGCATATAAAATGCATGTGCTCTAAAACAAATGGAAATTCTTATCCGGAATTTTTTTCTTTTTCACATAATTATGATTTTAAACCATAATTAAAATACAAAATTCATTAGAATTCGATCTATGAATTCTACTTTGGTTAACAACCAAAGTGCCAACACATATATTCGGGCCCACAGTTTGTCTTTATATTGAAAGTCAATGCATCCATTCCCGGACTTAACTCAACTTAACGTAAGTTATAATAACATTATAACTTACCATTTTTTCCAATTTATTACTTTTCACATACACCGATGCTCGTCCATTTCCTTTACATACAAATCAATAAATCATATACAGACCCACAAAATTTATTTACTCACCTTTAATCCATAGATCTACCGCTTCCTTCATCCAACGGCAATCGCATACTCCACATGAAATGCACATAATCCAACAAATATCACAGATGAAATAGCACGATGGTTAAAGGTTTCAAACCTATGCGAAATATGCATTTTCACAGTGCTATGTGTCAATACCTAAGCACCATCGCATTCATACAGGAAATTACCACTTACCATCTTACACCCACACGAAACCCATTTGTTGTTTTCAAAACCCGTCCATCATTTCATTTCACCTTCTCTCACAGTTTCTTTATAGAAATCAAGTTCTGGCAAACAGAGATTCAATTCCTATGTTGCTTCTCAGAGATTTAAACCCATGATTTCACTTCTTCAACTTACCGGATTTGGCATTCTTGTTAGGAAGTCACGGCTTCTTGTACTAACAATTCAAAATGCTCTAAATTAACCATACCTCTAAACTGTTTCAAATACACAACAGATGCGGAATTTTCAAGGAAGGCATACACACCAATTCCATTATATGATCACGGTAAACAGAGATTTCCCCTCTGTTACTCTGCCAGTGATTCTTCAAGAACAATTAAATCACTTCCCTCAATAACTCTCAATTCTATCATTTATTCATGAGGTTAATTATAGACCATTCAACACATAATTTTGAATTAAGTAAATCAATCCAGTCATGATTCTAGCATAACTATCGATTGCCATAGTTGAGAAAATAGAGCTTGTTCCAGTTATCATGCCTTTAAATACGAAATTGTCATCTTTACGTTTACTGTGAATGCAGAATTTTTTTAAAAGGAACCATACACATAGAAATCAATTAACAAGAATTGACCTTAATTTCATCACTTCAAAATATTTGACAATTTACATATACATTACCCAGGTACAGAGGATTGATTTTGAATGGTTGTCATTCCCCTTGATTCCATACGCATTTCAGTATTTTCAATTTCTCCAACTCCAATGAACCCACAGAGAATCAATTTATCCAAGCTCAACTGGATTCAATTTAAACTCAAATAGATTTCAAAAACCAACATTGGCATTTGGAAATTTTTCATATATTTACACAGAATTTTCTTCCAAGCCTAATTTTCTAATTTGTGGCCTCTTCTCTAAATTGCCCGTAGGCTCAAAGCAATTCCTATCTGTCTGTCCTGAATCTCTCCTCAATGCCTTGAGGCTTATCGTTTTTATACAAAATAATCTGAACTAATTTAGTTTCAGATCGTCCATCATCTCAACAAACCCAGAATATCTTCTAATTCCTCATTTGCCTCAGCTAATCCCTAAGGATCCTCTCTCATCCACAAAATCATGAACCCAATTCTAATTTTAGGATTTACAATTAATTTTTAAATCTCTCACTCCCTATGGAATCTCAACTATCCTACTTCTCTCATGTTCTCCAATCATTTGGGAACATTTACAAATTCCTCTCAATAATTAACATCTCTCATTAAAATCACTCAAACTCTAAAATTATTTAAATTTATTACATAGAAATCCAATTTCCTTCAAAACATAAAAACCCCCTCTATCTGTTAAATTACAATAAAATTGTTGAGCCAGATGCTCCTGCGTCAAATATGCTTGGATCGATTGTGGAACACGGGATTCTCGGACAAGCGAATCCCACTCTGGTTATCACAGAGTATCACGGTGGTATCTAGCACATGCCCGAATAGCTCACTGAAGAGCTTTCGCAACCAAACTGCTTCACAACAGGTCATACTCGCTGCAATGTATTCAGCCTCCGCGGTGCTCAAAGCTACCGACTTCTGCTTCCTGCTCATCCATGATATCAAAGCAAAACCAAGAGTGAAGTAGCATCCCGATGTGCTCTTACGATCCACCACACTACCAGCCCAATCGGCATCAGTATATCCAAGGAGTGTCACGCTCTCGACAGTGTATCTCAACCCATGGTTTATCGTGACCCAAAGATATCTCAGAAGATTCTTGGCACCAACCCAGTGAGTGTGATTAGGCTCAACCATCTGTTGACTCAAAGTGTTCACTGCAAAACATATATCTAGACGGGTGTTCACTAAGAACATCAAGGCCCCTACAAGTTGATGATACTTAGTAGTATTTGCTAACACAGGCCCAGCAGCGCTGGCACTCAACTTCTTAAATATGAGCTCCATCGGTGTCGACGCAGACTTGTAGTCCACCATACCAAATCTTTCCAGAAGCTTCACAATGTATTTCCCTTGAGAAAGGAAAATCTTGCCAGGTCTCTGCCAGACCTCCAGGCCTAGGAAGTAGTGCATCAGTCCTATGTCCTTCATCTCGAACTCAGCAGCGAGCTCCCTCTTGCACTGATGAATGAGAGGGTCAGCACTTGTCAGCAAGAGGTCATCCACATACAGCACCAGAATGAGAGGCTTCTCTCCATCAACCTTGAAGTAAAGGTTCAAATCAACATTACTATGAGTGAAGCCCAGCTTCATTAGGTAGCTATCCATCCTCTCGTACCAAGCTCTAGGTGCTTGCTTCAGCCCATAGAGGGCTTTCTTCAACTTGCAGACATGGGTGTCCCGATCCTAGACTTCGAACCCCAGAGGTTTCTCTACATACACCTCTTCCTTTATCGCACCATGCAGAAATGCGGCCTTCACATCCATCTAATGAAGACTCCATCCTTGCGGAGCAGCGAGGGCTATGATAGATCGAATGGTGGTATATCGGGCCACAGGTGCAAATATGTCATCATAGTCTATGCCTTCCTTTTGAGAGAAGCCATGGGTAACGAATCTTGCCTTGAATTTTTCAGCACTTCCATCAGATCCATGCTTGATCTTGTAGAGCCATTTCGAGGTGACAACTGCTTTGTCCTCCGGTCTTGGAACCACATCCCAGACATCATTCTTCATTATGGACTCATACTCTTCGTGCATAGCATCCTTCCAGACTTGATGCTTTACAGCTTCCTTCTCAACTATATCAGAGAGTGCTTCCTTGAACCCAGTGATCTGCCTTGAGGCACCGCTATCGATCAACCAGACATCCATAGTGTCGGGTGGAGATGCAACAGAGAGGGCAGATACGAGAATGAATTCATTTCTTTTATCAACAACATTTGATTCCTCGTACCTAGAGTTTCTCGACCTTTTGAAAGGTTGACCATTTCCACAGGAGGGAGCCTTCCTCTTTCCCTTGAAACTGTTGTTCCTTTGATTACAATTCCTCCGGTTGTTGTTGTTATCATCACCATCGGGAGAATCCTTCTTGAAAGGACATTCTCTAGCATAGTTACCTGGCCTATGACAAGTGTAACAGTTGCCCTTCTTTCCTTGGGCCCCTGCTCTTCCTTTGTTCTTTGGACCACCAAAGTTCTTCTTTCTAGAAGGAGTAGCATAGGCAGCATTTCCTTCATTTTCATCCTCCTTCATTCTTGTTTCTTCTTGTACGCATCTCGATAGTACTTCATCAAAGTCAAGTATCACATTATTATTGAGAATGGTAGTGTTGAACACATGCCATTCTGATGGGAGCCCTCCAAGTGCGGTGAGTACCATCTCTCAATCAGCTATTGTCTCCCCAATAGCCAGCAGATTGTTCCTGATCTTGGTCAACTTCAGAAAGTATGATTGAACAAACTCATCCCTGCCTTTCTTCAGATTCTTCAATTGATTCTTGAAGAATAGGACTTGATTCGCATTGTTGGCCTTGAACATGTGGACCAACTTATTATACATCTCTTTTGATGTGCCCAGCTGAGAGATGTAGGCAACCAGACTCTTGTGAATTGAGTCCCTGATCATCAGCTTTGCTTTGATCTATCCCTTCTTATACTTTGTTTTGGCGGTAGCAGTTGTAGTGGATGGAGGCTCTTGGATTTTACCCTGCACATAGTCCATGACATCTTGGTCTTCCAACATAAGATCCAATGTCATCTTCCAAGCATGGAAGTCATCCTTCCCAGTGAATTTGCAATCAGCCTTGAAGCCATTGTAGTTTGAGGAACCCATCCTCTTCTTCGGTGATTGCTACAAATTAGGGCTTTGTCTTCACCTCAGCTCTGATACCATGTAAATTTATGCAGATGTTCTATGCTTGATGCAACTTTACCTTCTCTTCAATTTCAGACAACAATCACATAAACAATAAAGTAAAATGCTGATAGAACATACCAGTAGATCGACAGAAGACAAGCCAGAAATATATATTTGTGTTGGTGCATTATGGCGATTAGCAGGATGCTTCAACCAGCAAAGTCTTATCAATCCGCCAGCCCAATATGTGTCACATCACCCTCATCAGACAATCCAAGTCAACCAAAGTCAACACAACTCAAAAAGTCATCGTTGTCCAGAAAGTCAACGCAGAACAGCAGCAAGTCAAAGTCAATGCAGCACGATCAACGGTCAACCTTTTGACCTCGGTTCTTATGCCAAATAGTACAGACTGCAAAAATTGAAGTTTGTGCCAAAATTCAGCTCTTTGACTATGCGTTGACCAAAGTCAAATTTGGTCAAACCTGCGGTGGAAGCCCTAGCTTCAGCAGAAAAGTCAACATCCTTCTCCCATCTGTGAACAAAAGATTGCCTCCAAGCAGCTCGAACCAATCAGAAGAGGAGAGAGAAATATGTGTGATATGATGAGTGAAAATATCCTACAACGTTGACTAATATATATCCATCAGTGAGGGTGTGTGACACATTTGCTGGGGGTGTAAAACCTTAAGGCCGACCTGCACATATTTGAATAGATTAAAAATAAATTCAAATTAAATGTTCTGCTCATCGGATCAAGATGATCTTTAGATCGATCTTGCACCTCTCCGAAAGAGGAACCCAATAAAAATATTGGTATCTTCATCTGAGCATCACAACATGGAGTTTGGACCTAGTTGTTCAAATTTAAAAAAATCCCATTAATGGGAAGGAGTGATTAGATTGGGATCAGGGCCTAAGGATTAGCTAAAATTTAAAGTGCTCAAAAATGATTCAAACCAAGACGAGAGCATAGAGCTCGTCACAAGGATTCCAATGCAACTCGTTTCATCAAATTCTAAGTTCTTATGATTGAGTTACGGCCTGTTGTTTGCTTTCCAAAACAGGTTCAGAACCGGATCGATCAGCAGAGTGGGATCCAAATTGGTGGCTGTCATGGAGTCTTGAACTCTGCATATAGAATCGGGGATTGCACAGCCGCGGAAATGTTGCAGGTGGAACAGACGGCCGTGATCCAGTCAACAGCGAGGGCTGAACGGTGGTGATTAGATCGCAGAAGCAGCAGTGGGAGATCAACGGGAGAGATCTCATCGTAGTGGAGAAACATCGCAGATCTCACAGAACAAAGTTTACCGTTTAAAGAGTTTCGCAAGTTAAATTGTTTAACCTGCGAAGCGAAGTGAGAAGGCGGAGATATAACGTGGATCATCGGATCAAGAAACAAACCAACGGCGGAGATTGCAACACCAGGAAAAGAGATTTCACAAATCGCAATATTTAGAAGTTAAGAGTCCGCAAGATATGTTAAATTGTTTGTGATGCGGTAAAGTTTGAATATGTGATGCGATGAGGGGAGCCACGTGTCAGCATTGCACACGAGGGCACATTGCATAAATTATGGTTTAGCGTTATCGGTACAAACTTAAACTTGCGGGCAAGCGATTTGCGATGCGCTGTGATTGGTTGTCTATTGTGGGACCCGAGAACCCTATGTTGCGTGTATGTAAGATGTTTAAGGCTATGTGTGATTTGTTTTAAGACGTAACCGTTGTTTGATCGTGAACGTATGTATGTTTAATGAAACTCTGATATTGAATTCTGCTATTTCCGCTAACTGTCAAGCCTCTTAACGGTTGGGGTGCGCATGTGGCCACCGCCCTAACCATAACGTTTAATGCGCGGCTTATTAGGCGGAGCGGATAGAGGTGTGCCAAATTTGGCAGTCAACCCTAATTTAACTCCATTTAACTGGAGTTCTCCACATTTAGTGGAGTTTTTCCTAAGAGATATTAGGAAAAAGTGTAAAAGGCTCAATTTTCAACCATTCTGAGGGAATGCAGAGTCATTCCTGACTAATTCAAGCATTTTGGAGCCAGTGGTGAGGTTTGCAGAGCCAGTTGAGGACTTATGAGCGTGATTTTGCTTCAGAGAAGTTCCAAGGGCCACTAGGGCCACCAAGAGAATGAGGCCTAGCCAAGACAGCCAGAGGCCATTCTCAGGAAAACAATAGTCATTTCTAACTATCTTGAACTTTCTGAATCCAATGATGGGGTTTACAGAAGCATTTGAAGACTTATAGAGCTGAAGAAGCCACAGGGAAGTTTCAGGGAGCCCAGTGCCACTAGGTGTTGGAGGCATAGAACGGGGAGCCTGACTTCATTCTGAGCAAATGAACAACCTATTTTGGATGATTGATATGTGTTGGAGACAGTAGAACAAGTTTCAGGAGCAGAAGAGGACTTCTAGGAGAGTTTTTGCCACAGAGAAGCTCAGGGAAACTTAAGGACACCGACCGAAGAGGTTAAGCCCAAGGGAGCCTAGGTCCATTTCTAGAGATTGAGCAGTCAATCCAGGGGTATTTTGGTATTCTAAACCCATTGGTACAGTCCAAACAACCATTGGATTTGAGCATCATCTTGTAAAATAAATTGACCATCTTAATTCCAAAGAGCTAAGTCCATTGATGGAGGCTCAAGGAGACGTAGCCCAAGTGTTGAGGGTGAACTCCTTTATTATGTTTGTTGCTATGTGTTGTTTTTTAATTTGCTACAATTTATGGTTGTTGTACATGCTTTTAATCAGCTTAAACAAATTTTTTATTGCTCACACATAAAGCCTTAAACCTTAAAGCACATACACCTGAATCAAGAATTCAATTCCGCACATGCATGTATAAGCAATATCCTTAATTTGTTTTAATTGAGTGGGAGGTGCTTGCATAGCAAAGCAAGTCAGCCACCCATATTAGATCACTAACTCAAGAACACAAATTTTACCTTCAGGAAAAAATTTGCTCGATTTCAAACAATGAAACATGGTCGTTAAAAGGACTTCATCAATTTGAAAATCTGCTAACTTATCCCTCAATTCTTTTAAAATTTCACCAGATATAGGGTTCACCACATAACTTGTTATGTTTCTTTAGCAAGAAATATGATCAATGCAGTGGAGTCGCCATGAATGATCTACAAAGCTGGATTCTTTAACAGTGGAGTCACCCTGAACAGTTTTAAGCTCTAGATACTTGTAACATGGATTCGCGAGGTCAAAAATTCATCCTTCTTCTGTATAATCACTGTCCACCATCAGTAATCAAATCTGGAACTTGATAATCTTTCCCGAGGATGATGAAACCTCATCCCCAGCATGGTCGCCACTATGTTATCACTCCGTAATTTCCCAAGGCTGTGAAGGAAACCCATAGGTAACCACAAAACCACTTTGAAAGTTGGGATCTATCCCTGCCAGCTTCAAAGAGGGATCTCTCTGTATGATTTAGCTTTGTTTGAAAAATATATTAGGCTAGCTATTCAGTTCAGGGTTGGGTTTTGAAGTTGTTGTTGGGTCGAAACATTTGAGATAGGTCAATGGGAAATGGAGTCACCGATTGAGGATCAGTTAAAGACGGGTTACAGACAACCCTACAGGGCAAGGTAGGCACTTTTGTGAGATCCTTTAAGGTTTGATGAATGCTTGGGAAGAATTGATGAGTAGATCAGGTTATAACAGGGCAATTAAGAATCCTGGAAATAACCTTCAAGTATAAAACAATTAGATTATTTCTAAGTCAGAAGCAAAGGGTATTTTGCAACAAATTTTGTTCGTTCACTTCTTAGAATAATTCAGAGTTATTGAGAAAACATATGAATCACAAAGATAACACAAAAACATAGAAAGATGCACTTCACCAACATAAGTGACAAAAGAATCCTGTAGCAGATGCTACTGTATTACTGTATTTGATAAACTGTGGCTCTGTGAGTTGATTACAACAATGAGTACTTTTTCTTCAACAAGTTCCAACCCCTAAGACTTAGTGAGTTGAAGTATCTATACAACTATTTACGAATTAAATATCTTGAAACAGAATTCAAGATTTATTACAAAATTACAAAAATAGATTTAAATGCTAAAAGTAATGAAAATATCAATCAGCTAAGAGTGCTGGCACGGTTTTTAGGATTTATGGTGGTGACTGGGCCTCTAAATGTGCAATGTTGTTGTCCTGCTGGCAAAAGTGAATTGATGTCCCACTCTTTACTGCATTTTGTATGATGACTGTTTTGCTAGAAAATAAAATTAAATACAATCATAAAAATGAATTAAAATAGACAAGTTCCAAAGAGTATTGGGTTGTAGGTGTTGTTGGAGCTGTTGGAATCCTCTTAGTTTCCAAGCATCCCATAATCCTGGAGATAATTCCTTTAGTTTCCATCTATTTAAAAGTTCTCTTTTGACTGTCGCTTATGGTTGATTTTGACCCTGAAGAACAGGGATACTCTGCCACAAATCTACTCCTCACATGTAGCTTCCAATGTTCGTTACAAGGACGCCTTCTGCATCTTCAGGAACTTCAATGTTCACACGATCCACTTCTAGTCGAATATGCCAAGGAAAATCAGCACATTTTCTATCCATAATTTCCTTGGCACCTTCTCTTGCATAAAAAAGTTTATTCGAAAATTGGTTATAAAACTTCTCGGGGCTTTCTTCACTTAGGATATGAATGTCTAATGAAACCTTTGCATCACATCCAATTCCAAGATAATTGTTCAAGAATTTCACTGTTTGGAAACTGTTTTGATATTCTTTCATGGATTTCAATGATTGATCACCATCACCATTATGAATCTTTCGTGATCTTTGCCCACTTATTGTGACTCGCCATTGATCAAGCATTGTAACTGTTGCATGATCAATAGGGTGCAGAACCATATTTATCCCCCCTTGTATCTCTACAGCACCAAGGCCTCCTCCATATCACAAACCTCTTCCTAAATCATTTTGTGTCCCAATAGGGAGTATGGCAACACATGAGTGGGATTCATAATTGTGCTTCTCGATAGCATCAAGCACCCAACCCACAGTACCATCACCACCACAAACAACAAATTTGAAGAGTGGCACATGGTCAAATGAAGCCAAACCCATCTCAGGTCCCTGTTTAGAACTCACCTCATACACCTGGATAGGGTTTAGAAGAATATTTAAGCGCCTTGTGAGAGAAAACCCATGTTGAGCACCGCTCTTTTTGTTGACGAAAACCAAAAGAGGACTAGATTTAGGAGGTAAATTGACAAATTCATGTTGTTGATTCATCTCCTGCAAACCACTAATCTGATTTTCTGATGTGCATTTTTTCTGGCTCTCTTTGACTACTCCTCTGCTATTATCATCGTCCTTATATGAATCTCTTTCATTTCCACAACCATTGCTCCTTTTGTCTCAGAGTCTCAAGCCGTTTAAAGTCGTTTGCTGAACTTTAATCAAATGTGAATGCTTGACCTGACATCCTCTGCTCAAGGAATACACAACGTGAACCTTTCTGACCTCTCCGACTCTGGAATCCATTGCTGCCACCTATCTTCACCAGCTGTCATTTGAAACCAGAATTGGATTTCAGGAGGGGGTCTGAATGGTAAGCGGTGTTTTGCATGGGGGTACCGAAATTAACCTCTGATTGCCATGTACTCATGAGTTGTTTTCAAAAAACAACTTATTTTGGACTCCCTTCCTCCATGAAATGTCAAAAAGCATGTGGGGTCCGAAATTAACGTGAGTCGTTGATCTTATCCTTTTATCTTTGTAAATTGCGCAATTTGAAATCTTGTTAACAGTAAGTTGTTTCAATTCCTTTTCATAATCAGATCACATTCATCACACTTGTATCTATTTTCCCTGTCAGATTCTCAAACTCAAGAGGCCAGCCTGTTGGCAAATTTTCTACATAGAAGAGCTAAAAGGTTCAGAAGTGGTTTCTTCATGGCCAGAGCTAACTAGCTGCAACAGACAATTCTCCCATTGTCTTAGAGCATCTTTCTCTAGTTCTTCTGCAGTCGGAAGTATAACAGCAACATTTGGAGGAATCGGTTCCCTAGGAGGAGATCCCCCATAAATATGTATTATCCGACACCCTAGATGAATTAATTTTGGAGCCAAGATAGTATTGTTCCCATACTTATTGTTCCCACAAGAATCCAAGGCTAAGAACGAAAGCTGAAGAAGCCACAAGTCCAGCAATTTTTCCTCTGCTACCCTGTATTCTATTTCCAGTAAGTAACCCAAGGCAAGGACAATTTCCTTCATTATCATCATAGCAAAAGTTTCAAGGCCTGGACCAAAAACCTGTTCTTTGTTTCCAAATCTTTTGACAAGTTCATTTATTACCTTATTGTCAACTCCAGCAGCCATTCTTGCGCACAAAGTGGGTACTAAAGCACCCAATTGAAATATTGTATTGTATATCCTCTTCAAATAATTGAAGTGCGCTTATCCTGGTGTATCCTCTGTAGGTATATAAATTTTATCATCCTTCACAATGCCAAGAAAATCATTTATAGCTACTATTGTTAACTGAGTGTGTGACATGTGATGAAACTTCTTACTCTCTTGAAGATCAATGAATCCTTCACATTTTTCAAGATCTATCTGCAACTGTTCCATGAACTCTACAAACAGATTAAATAAGGGCTTACCCGTGACCTCTTGAAGATCAATGAATCCTTCACATTTAGTGGACCTTCCTTTAGAAAGAGTTGTATCCTACAACTCCTTGTCAGAGTTTATAACTTCTTGAGATTCTCCAAATATTCTTGATGATTTTATTTTCACGCTGCCAGTGATATGGGAAGCATTAGCTCCTTGATTTTTCTTCCTCCTAATAAAAATAATCAGAAGCCTCCCAGTCGCATGCCAGGCAGTTGACTTACGTTCTTTTCTTAGATAATCTAGTTTCTGGAAAAAAGATTTATGATAGCTTCCAAGAGCGGCATGTGGATCCACTCTTTCATGTTCCCTAGATGAAGCCAGTTTAGCTTTCTTATTTTCTTTTATGATTCTTTGAGATTCAACATGACTATAACTTTTGCAAACATTTAAATAGCCATCAATATGGACAGAATGAAATAATCCAAATGCAAATATGCCTTCAACAATTCCCAACAGCCTTGTCCTCCAGATATATGCAACATGATTCTTAAAGCAATCTTTGGAACTGAATTCTTCTGTCAGGACTACTAGTAGTGACATTAATGGTTCAAGCAATTTTTTCCACAATGACAAGAAAAACATGCTTCGGATTAGGATGTGACCCTAGATACCTCGTAAAGGATTCCAACACTAAACATACAATCTTCAGCAGAATAAATTGGTCATCATCTTGAAGATCTTTGGAGAAGACTCTTTGGCCTAGACTAGCTGCTGCCAAAGCTGAGGAAGCCCACAAATCCAAAGTGGGCTAAAAGTATCTTCCATGTAAAGAAAACAATACCTCTACAACTTCTGCAAATTCTTTTATAAGAACTCCTGGAAAGATCATTTTTTATTCAGTTTTGACATGTTCAAGTGATATGCATGGGAACCCATTGTGAATTTCTCTCCTATTACCTTGAAATGATACTGCTGCTGTGAGCACACAATTTATCTGACGTGTCAGGTTTGGTGAAAATTTTGCTCTCTCCAATTATTCAGACTGCAAACATCACTTAAATAGTACCCAACATCGAGCATCCAAACAACCATCTTTTTGTGTTAATATTTGTGTTGCACCATTATGCTTGGTTGATCAGATTAGAATTGATTGTGTCCAATCACATATTAGCAAAACCAGTTGTGGCATGCCCATCCAGCTTTTCTCCCATGGAAAACTCGAATTCAAACTCTGTTATTGATCTTTAAGGGATTTCATAAACACATATGCTAAGTCAATCTTTCGTTGGAAAGCTGCTTCCGAGCACTTTCTGATGGAAACTCTTGCAATCTGATCTGATCCAAACATTGTCATGCAAAAATCTCGCTAATCTTCATACTTGGTCTCTCTTTGGAAATAATTTGAAGCATGAAATATTATTTACAACATCTCAAACATGATAATCAACAGTAATAATCAAACGACCCTATAAAAATTTAAAGGACCCTAACACAGAGGACGGATTAGGGTGCAACATTGGACAACAAGGATCAAGGCTTCCAGTTGGTACCAGCATCAAGGTTTTAGAGAAGCCGAATGCACTGTGGGAAGCTACAGCAAGACAGCCAGCTCAGCTAGGGCATCCCTGGAGTAGCAGAATTGATAGAGATCACAGTTAAGTTGTTTTCTTAGATAACAAACAGTCCTGAAATTGGTTATTGGTGCAAATTTACTGATTAAGGTATTAATTGTTGTAGCAATCTGTTAATTTTAGACAACCATGGTATGTTCTATGCTTAGTGCAGTATACTTCAATCTTTCTTGTTAGCCCAATTCAGATTTGCAATCACATAACCATTGAAAGTAAATTTTGATAGAACATAAAATTAAACCGACAAAAGACAAGCCAATACAAGATACAAGAATTTGTAATTCTTCTTATTCAACAAAGATAGAGAGAAATGTATTTTACAACATTCAACAGGATGCCCTAGCCAGCGAATACTTTGCTGGTCAAACCAGCCCTTTCAACCTCCAATCAGGTTCAGTCAAACATGGTCAAACTTGGCCTTCCTTCAAGGTCAAACTCACCCAAAAACCAGTCCACCAAACTGTCAAATCAACAGTCAAAATCTGTGGTCAAACCAGTCAAAGTTACGGTCAACTCTACGGTCAACGCTGCAATAAATGTTGCGGTCAAAGGTCAATGTTTGACCTCGATTTCTGTGCCCTCAAATGCGGCCTTCCAAGATCGGACATCCTGCCTCAAAAAAGCAGTCAAACAGCAAGGTTTGATCCACGGTCAACGCTTGTCAACGCTCCAGAAAAAAGCCCTAAAAACAGTCTGAAATTTCCAACTTCCCAATTTCACACGTGTGGAGGAGAGAGAAGCTTCTTAGGCTGTACGAACCAATCAGATGAGAGAGAGATGTGTGAGATGAGTTGCTGATGAAATGAGCATCATGTCCTCCAATTTATATCCATGACTGGGGGTGACTGACACATATTTTGGGGCTTGTGAACCTACATTACAATTCTGGCCAACCTTGACAATTTGCACATAAATTCAAAATATAAATTCTGCTCATCCAAACAAGATGACCTTAGATCAATCTTGCACCTTTATTAAAGAGGAAACCAACAAAAATATCATCTCCATCATATGAGCAATGCAACATAGAGTTTGGAACTAGTTTCCCAAAATTAACACTCCCTCTCAAGGGAGAACTCCATCTATCCACCTGTGAAATCTTGTCATCCAGTACCATCATGTACTATCATATATCATCATGCAATCCTGTGTCATCCTGCTGGCTCTTCTCTGCTATAGAAGAAATAATACGAACGAGAGTGAGTCACGGAGACATCACTTTCCACTAACCCAAAGTCATTCTAGAGGTAAAAACCTCAACCAAACTCAAGAGTGAGTCACATACTGACCCGAAGTCAGTTTAGAGGTAAGAACCTCATCCAAACTTGATCCCAGATCAAGTTGTTGGACACATCCCATCCTAAACATAGAGAGTACGGCAATCCCCAATGCGTCCATCGGTCATGCTATCGGTCTCTATCCTCATTTCCCAACTCATTGGCCATATGAGAGTACTTCCCATGAGTTCCAGACTCCATGGGTAGGATGCATGTGGGGCATAGATCAAAGAGAGGGTGAACCAGTTCAATATCATAATTGTGGGGAAGAAGCACACCAACAAGGTAAGGTGAACCTCGCCCTGTGGTTACTTATAGCTTCAATTAGCTATCCCCAAGCCCCCTGGAGCTCCCTAAGCTCATAGTCCAACTCAAGCGGAACCCTCACAATAGGGTCTGTCCACAATACCAAACTTCTCATGGAAGGTTAAGAATTTGACCTTCCCAGGGACTTCGTGAGATTATCTGTGACCTGCTCATCAATCCCAATGTGATGGAGCATTACGGAGCCTCGTTGTACCATGTCAGGGACAAAGTGGTACCTAATATCAATATGCTTGGATCGGTCATGGAACACATGATTCTCAGAAAGACGAATCCCACCTTGGTTATCGTAAAGGATAACGGTGGTATCTAGCACATGCCCAAACCTCATTGAAGAGCTTTCTCAACCAAACAGCTTCACAACAGGCCATACTTGTTGCAATGTATTCGGCCTCAACGGTGCTCAAAGCAATTGATTTCTGCTTCCTTTTCATCCAAGAGATCGATGCAGAACCTAGGATGAAGCAACATCCAGATGTGCTTTTACGATCCACCACACTGCCTGCCCAATCGACATCGGTATATCCATGGAGCCTCATACTCCCGGTAGTGTATCTCAGCCCATGGTTGATTGTGCCCTGAAGATATCTCAAGAGATTCTTGGCACCAATCCAGTGAATGTGATGAGGCTTGACCACGTATTGACTCAACATGTTCACTGCAAAACACATGTCCGAACATGAGTTCACTAAGAACATCAAGGCCCCCACGAGTTGACGATACTCGGTGGGATTTCCCAACTCGGGCCCAGCAGCACTTCCACACAACTTCTTAAAGTTGAGTTCCATTGGAGTAGTCACGGAGTTGCAGTCCACCATCCCAAATCTCTCTAGCAGCTTCACAACATATTTTCCTTGAGAAAGGAAAATCTCACCTGCCTTTTGCCAGACTTCCAAACCTAGGAAATAGTGCATCAGTCCTAGATCCTTCATCTCGAACTCAGAAGCTAGCTTCCTCTTACATTGATGAATGAAAGGTCAACACCTATCAGAAAGAGATTGTCCACATTGTGAAAATTTATGAATATTACTTATGTAGAAACCCTACAGTTAAATCTTGATTTACTTCTCCTACTTAGACCAGTTATTAATCTGAAGTATTCAACATTAACATTGAAGCAAACACATTAACAATCTACATATACAGATCTAAAACTGAATAACATGCACAATGACAAAGTGACACACAGGATTTTCTGAACAACTGTCCCTAGAAAAACCCAATGCGGGAAAACCGGTCTTCTGGCTATTGGAGGGTTTTTATTATTAAGTAGATTCTAAGTACAGCAAATCTGGGCACCTTACTAGTTAACCCGGAAAAGAAATACAAAATTTGTAGCAATACCTCTGTTCCGGAGACAGAAAATGGGATTTATAGAACTCAGCTCTTTTCAGTCTTCAGAAACCTCAGCGCTGCTCTAAAGCCCTTTGCGTCAGCTCTACTAGCCTGCGTCAGCCCCTGCGCTGCTCAAGAAGGGCCTGCATCACCCCAGACTGGGTTATGCTGCCCCTGCGTTGCCCTGGTTGGGCCTGCATCAGCCCTGCTAGCTTCTTGCTGCCTCTGCGCTGCCCTTTCTGGGCCTGCGTAGCCTCTGAGTAGCACCTGATGGCTCTATGCTACATAGATGTTGCTCCCTGTACGCTGCTCAGTCTATTGTTTCTCTGCCTCTTGCTGCACTCTTGGCCTGGGATCAGATCATCCCTCTCGCCAATACTACCCCTCGCTATAGATGAAACACTTCTAGCAATTCTTAGCAAACCACGCCCTAAAATTCCAGCTTAGTCTAAGTGCTCTGCCACTGTGTATGTTCTCCAACTAACCCCAAGCCTTTCCTTTATACTTTTCTCGTTCGGAAACCAACGGCCATGATCTAATCTTGAACCGACAGCTAAGATTAAAAGAAAGCTTGATCCGTGTGACTTAAGTCATTTCCATCACATGTTTAAATTAATTACCTTTAATCTTTTAATTTTCCTAAGTTAGACTTAGGGTCCTTAATTAAAAAGATTAATTAATTAATTTTCTCTTAAACAAGATGGAATTTCTCAAATCCCTTTCTAGGTCTTGGAGATCTCATGTACTCTACTCCCTCCACAAAGTTTGGGAGCTAGAGCACATCCGATGTTACCCCAACACTCAAAAATCTCAACACTCCCTCTTAGCGAGGAATGTGCTCTAGCACAACACTTCACCCCGAAGTTCTGCACTGATCTCTGGTGTGGGTCTCTGCGCTGATGCTTGGCATGTTGCCCTTCATCATTGCGTTGCTGCTGCTCTCCTATACTATTGCCCATGACGCAGCCACCACCACTGCCACATCTATACTGCAGCTCCCTCTCAATCTGTTGCATCGTGTTACCAACTATTGCACTGCAACTCAGTTGTTGAGAGAAGCAACTGAAAACTCCTGCCCAATCTTTGACAGAGAAGTCGGTTGGGTTGCAACTCATCACTGAAGCTCCATAGGCTACTGCCTTGTCCTGTCATCTGGATGCTGTTGCACAGCTACAACTCTGCACTGTGTAAGCATACCTCTTCTGCGATGTTGAAGTTACATCAGCCCCTCTACGCTGAAGTCCCCTATGCTGCGTTGTCCTCCTGAAGCCTCTACGCTGCTGCAGCTCTACTCTGCGTAAGCAGGCCTGCTCTGCACTGTTGAAGTCACATCAGCCCCTGCACTGCTTCCTTCAGCTTCCAGCTCTGCCTCTACACCCACTGCTCCACTTGTCCCACTACTGTCTTAAGGCTCCCGTAGCACAGATGTGATCCCAGAGTTGGCTACTGAAGGATCCCACCACCACTTTGTAGCTGCTCTACAGATCCATGTCGCCCCACTTTCGTGGTTCATGAGCGCTCATGGCTACGTCATCTTCAGAGCCATCGTCTGCCACAAAAACCTTGGAGCTAGAAGCTTCCTTGTCCTTCTTCTTCTAAGGAGAATTGCTAGCAAAATGTCCTAGTTCTCCGCACTGGAAACACTTGATCTTTGACAGATCCCGCTTCTTTCTCCCTTGCTGCCTCTTTGATGCCAAGGCTGCATCTTCCTCTTCTTCCTTCTTTATCAAACCGGTGTTGAACTGTCTCTTGGTGATCCGACGGATTTCTTCTTGTCGGAGGACCGCCCACATATTGTCCCAGTTGGGAAGGTCCGCTCTGCCCAAGAGACTTTGGACAAAAGTTTCCCAGTCCTCTGTGACAGCATTTAGAGCCGTCCTCACCATAGCATCGTCTTCCATCTTCACCCCCATGCCAGTCAGCTGATCCAAAATCGCTTGTAGTCTAGACAGAAAAGAATTAATTTCCTCCCCCTTGGTCATCATGAATAACCTTAGCTGGTTCTCCAGAATCGTCTTCCTCTTAATGGATCGTCCTTCATATAATGTGGTCAGAGCCACCCACATATCATGAGTCGTCTTCTCCGCTATGTGAGGGACCACATGATCTTTGACCCCATCCATGATGAAGCGCTTGGCATGTGTCGTTGCTTCTTCATGCTTCTCCAGGAGCTTCGCATTGGTTGGCGTGGCCAAGACTTTCTCTGCATGCTCCCTCAAACTGTATGCCTCCATGACTACCAAGATTTTGGCCTTCTAGATTGCAAAGTTGGACAGGTCGTCCAACCTATCCTAATCATGTAGTCCTTGAGGTTCCATCTACTCAGAAAATCTGTCGGAATGAATCCTCCTCTTTATGCTAGAGACTCGGATCTAGGGTCCTTGGCGAGAAAGGCACCCTCTGCTCCCTCTAACAACTGACTCCCTCTCTTAGAAGTCTGCCAAATCAAAACGAATAAGCTCTATTCGATCCTTTGATCAATATGCAGATTTTTTGGCTAGAAATCCTCTGAGAAGCTGTTCTCCTCCTGCTCTTTGTCAACTTGCTCAGGCTAAATTCTAAACTGACAAAATTTTAACCCCACCAGCACCTATTGAAGTTCTGCAGCACAACTTCTGGCACTTTGAATCAGCAAACAACTTCAAGATTGTGTCACCCTAGCTGGCCTCTGCGTGAGCAGACAGTCCCAGCACAGCTTTTGCATTGCCTCTGCGCAGTAAGTACGTGGGCCTGCATGGAGACTGCATTCATTCTGGCCTCTGTGTGGCTCTGCTTCCTTCTGCTGCTACACTGCCCTTTCTGATTTGGCTTTCTGTAGCTGCTGCTGCTTTCACAGCAAGGATTCTTCAGTCTTCTTGTTGGTGATCCAGCTAGATTTGCAATCGCTTTGATACCATGTGAAAATTTCTGAATATTACTTATGCAGAAACCCTACTGTTAAATCTTCATTTACTTCTCCTACTTAGACAAGTTATTAATATGAAGTATTCATCATTAACATCAAGTAACCACATTAACATTCTACACATACAGATCTAGAACTGAATAACATGCACAATGACAAAGTGACACACAAGATTTTCTGGACAACTGTCCCCGGAAAACCCAATGCGGTAAAACCGGTCTTCTGGCTACTGAAGGGTTTTTATTATTAAGTAGATTCTAAGTACATCAAATATGGGCACCTTACTGATTAACCCGACAGAGAAATACAAAATCTACAGCAATACCTCTGTTCTGGAGACAGAAAAATTGACTAATTCACACCCTCAAACGGGATTTACAGAACTCAGCCCTTTTCAGTCTTCAGAAACCTCAGCGCTGCTCTGAATCCTCTGTGTCAGCTCTACTAGCCTACCCCAGCCCCTGCATTGCTCAGGAAGGGCCTGCGTCAAAAACTGGGTTACGCTACCCTGGCTGGGCCTGCGTCAGCCTTGCTGGCCTCCTGCTGCCTCTGCACTACCCTTTCTAGGTCTGTGTAGCACCAAATGGCTCTGCACTGTGCAGCTGCTGCATAGTTGCTCCCTCTGCACTGCTCAATTTGTTGCTTCTCTGCCTCTTGTTGCACTCTTGGTCTGGGATCAGATCATCCCTCTCGCCAATACTACCCCTCGATGCAACTGAAACACTTCTGGAAATTCTTAGCAAACCACGCCCTAGAATTCCAGCTTAGTCTCGGTGCTTTGCCATTGTGTATGTTCTCCAAATGACCCCAAGCCTTTCCTTTATAATTTTCTCATTCGGAAACCAACAGCCGTGATCTAATCTTGAATCGACGGCTAAGATTAAAAGAAAGCTTGATCCGTGTGACTTAAGTCATTTCCATCACATGTTTAAATTAATTACCTTTAATCTTTTAATTTTCCTAAGTTAGACTTAGGGTCCTTAATTAAAAAGATTAATTAATTAATTTTCTCTTAAACAAGATGGAATTTCTCAAATCCCTTTCTGGCTCTTGGAGATCTCATGTACTCTAGTCCCTCCACAAAATTTAGGAGCTAGAGCACATCCGATGCTACCCCAACACTCAAAAATCTCAACACACATAGAGAACCAGAATGAGAGGCTTGTTATTATCAACCTTAAAATAAAGGTTTGGATCAGCATCACTTGGCGTAAAGCCCAACTTCATCAAGTAGATATAGATCCTCTCATACCAAGCCCTGGGGGCTTGCTTCAACCCATAGAGGGCTTTCTTCAACCTGCATACATATGTGTCTCTATCTTGGACTTCGAACCCCAGAGGTTGTTCCACATAGACCTCTTCCTTGATCGAACCTGTACGAGGCAGTCTTCACATCCATATGATGGAGACTCCATCCTTGCGTTGCAACAAGGGCAATGATTGATCGGATGGTGGTATAGCGAGCAACACGTGCAAATGTATCATCATAATCTATGCCTTCCTTTTGAGAGAAGCCTCGAGCAACAAATCTTGCCTTGTACTTTTTAGCACTTCCATCGACTCCATGCTTGAGCTTGAAGAGCCATTTCGAGGTGACAACAGATTTGTTCTTCGGTCTATGGACCACATCCCAGACATAATTCTTCATGATCGACTCATATTCCTCGTGCATAGCATCCTTCCAAACTTGATTCTTTACGGCTTCTTCAAAAGTTCCAAGCTCAGATTGTACAATAATACTCATGGCTACTAGGTACCCTTGGTACGTATTTGGCTTCTTACTTTCACGGAATGTTCCCCTTGGAGCAGTATGTCCCTCAGCATCTTCAAGAGTGTCTCTAAGCCATGAAAGTCTTCTTTTATTTGAAGAAGGTGGATCCTATAGATCCATCAGACCTTCAACATCAGGCATCGGTTCATATTTCGGTTCTTCTTGCCTTCCAGCTTCTTCTACTTCTTTGTCTTCCTTTGAGATAGGAAGATCTTGACTTTCTGAGGGCAACATCTTCGTCGAAGGTGACATCATGGCATATCTCCACTCTTCTTTGACCATGCACATAGATTCTATATGACTTCGAGGTTTCATTGTAGCCCACAAATGTTCCATTCTTCCCAGAAGAATCCAACTTGCTCCTCTTTTCTTTCAACACATGAAAATAAACGGGTCTTCCAAAAACTCTAAAATGAGAGACATCGGGCTTCTTACCAGAGAAGACTTCTTCGGGAGTTTTGAAGTCCAATGCAGTATGTGGGCATCTATTTTGAACATACATAGCGATATTGGCAACTTCTCCCCATAGAAACTTCAGAAGACCTTGGTCATAAAGGATGGCACGGGCGACTTCCAAAATGGTTCTATTCTTTCTTTCAGCAACACCATTTTGTTCAGGAGTATACATAGTGGTGATCTCCCTCTTAATGCCAACTTTCTTGCAATAATCATTAAATTCATTCGACTCATACTCGATTCCATTATCGGTCCTCAAAATTTTTATCTTCTTCCTTGTTTGATTTTCAACCAAGGCCTTGAAGGTATAGAACCACTTGAATGCTTCGTCCTTCTTCTTCAAAAAGAATATCCAAGTCTTGCGAGAGAAGTCATCTATAAAAGTGATATAATATAAGCATCCTCCCAAGGATGTTACAGGCAGCATACCAGATAGATCAGAATGTATCAATTGCAAAATACCAGATGTCTTCGTGACAATTGAGGGGAATGGTCCCCTTGTATGTTTTCCTTCAGCACAACCCTAACATACACCTTCATGAAATCGGGCATCCCTGTCACCACCTTCCTTGCTCTGGGAAGGGCTTTGTAATGAAGGTGTGCAAACCTCCGGTGCCATAGCTCGGATTGAAGAGTTGTGTCACATGTCATGGCCCCTAGCAGAATTTCTCCAACCTGATAGAGTGTATCAACCCTAAAACCAAGAGAGAACGCTTCTTTGAAGTTCCTCTTCCAAATGCGTACCTTTCCATCGATGATGCCACCTTGAATCCTTTGTCTTCCATTGTCGAGATAGACACTACATTTCTCTTCAAGTCAGGTACGTACAACACATCTTGTAAGCGGAGGACTTGACCTTGATTTAGATGAAGAGTCACAGTCCCTGTCCCTTTCACGGGATAGGTGGCATTGTCTCCAAGGATAATTTCCAAATTAGTATCCTTTCAATAAAATTAAAGAGGGATTCCTTATATCCAGCGAAGTGCCTTGAGGCAGCACTATCAATCAACCAATTGTCCAAGGTGTCAGAAGGAGATGCAGCAGAGAGGGCAAATATAAGAATATATTCATTTTTCCTATCAACATCATTAGATACATCATACCTGGAATTCCTTGACCTTTTGAAAGGTTGACCTTTTCCACTTCGATTAGAGGGAGCCTTCCTATTTCCTTCGAACATGTTGTTCCTTTGATTTCCATTCCCCCTAAAGTTGTTGTTGTCGTCATCTCCGAGAGAATTCCTTCTATTAGGGCACTCTCTTGCATACTGACCAAACTTGTTACAAGTGTAACATCTTCCTTTTCTTCCCTTGGTACCCGCTCTTCCATGATTTTGATTTCTCGGACCAGCATTGTTCCACTTCTTTGCATGAGATGTGAAGGCAATAGGATCACTTCCATTCCCATTAGAGGGATGGTCTCTCTCCATCATCCTTGTCTCCTCTTGAGTGCATCTCGTCAACAATTCATCAAACTCAGGAATCACATTACTATTAAGAATAGTAGTATTGAATACATACCATTCCCGAGGGAGTCCTCCAAGAGCACTGAAAGTGAGCTCTCGGTCAGCTATGGCTTCTCCAATAGTTAAGAGATCATTCTTGATTTTGGTGAGCCTCATGAAATATGATTGGATGGATTCTCCTTTGCCCTTCTTGATCTCCTTCAACTTGTTCTTCAAAAATAGAATTTGATTAGCATTGCTAGCCCTAAACATGCTAACCAATTTATCATACATCTCTTTAGATGTGTCCAGCTCGGAGATATAAGAAACCAAGTGCTTATGAATAGAATCCCTGATGATCTTCTTCGCCTTGACTTCCCCTTTCTTGTACTTTGTCTTAGTGGCAGCCGATGCATCTGATGGAGGCTCATTGATCTTCCCCTGCACATAATCCATAACATCTTGGTCTTCCAATGTCAAATCCAAAGACATTTTCCAAGCATGATAATCAACTTATCAATCAACTTATCATCAGATTTGAGACCCTTGTATGATGAGGAGGCCATTGATCCCGGTCCTTGATTATTCAACTTCTTTGGTGATTGCTTTTCCCACTTGCTTGGGCTTTTCCTTCACCTTAGCTCTGATACAATGCTAATTTTAGACAACCATGGTATGTTCTATGTTTAGTGCAGTTTACTTTCTTTCTTATTAGCCCAATTCAGATTTACAATCACATAACCATCGAAAGTAAATGCTGATAGAACATGAAATTAAATCAACCGAAGACAAGCCAATACAAGATATAAGAATTTGTAATTCTTCTTATTCAGCAAAGATAGAGAGAAATGTATTTTACAGAAGTCAATAGGATGCCCTAACCAGCAAAGACTTTGCTGGTCAAACCCACCCTTTCAACCTCCAATCAGGTTCAGTCAAACATGGTCAAACTCAGCCTTCCTTCAAAGTCAAACTCACCCAAAAACCAGTCCACAAAACTGTCAAATCAGCAGTCAATGCTGCAATAAATGTTGCGGTCAAAGGTCAACATTTGACCTCGATTTCTGTGCCCTCAAATGCGGCCTTCCAAGACCGGACATCCTGCCTCAAAAACGCATTCAAACAGCAAGGTTTGACCACGGTCAACACTCATCAACACTCCAGAAAAAAGCCCTAAAAACAGTCAGAAATTTCCAGCTTCCTGATTTCACACGTGTGGAGGAGAGAAAAGCCTCTTAGGCTGTACGAACCAATCAGATGAGAGAGAGATGTGTGAGATGAGTTGATGATGAAATGAGTATCATGTCTCTCCAATTTATATCCATGACTAGGGGTGAGTGACACATCTTTTGGGGCTTGTGAGCCTACATTACAATTCTGGCCGGCCTTGACAATTTGCACGTGTGAAAAATAAATTCAAAATATAATTTCTGCTCATCCAAACAAGATGATCTTTAGATCAATCTTGCACCTTTCCGAAAGAGGAATCCAACAAAATTATCATCTCCATCATATGAGCAATGCAACATGGAGTTTGGACCTAGTTGCCCAAAATTAACACAATCATACATAAATTGCTAGTGTTGATATTGGAGGGACTGCCACTGTTATGGATGCTATACAAACAGGTCTACTAGTGTAATAGCCCTAGGAGCAGTTGTTAAATCGAAACTGATGTGAGCTGTTGATGTATTGTGAAAACTACTGCTTGACTATATCACTGTGTACTGTATATATGTTTGGGATTGAAAGGAATATTATGAAAATCAATATATTTTATCTTGTTATTTTAAAACCATAAGGGCAAAAATTACCTAGGAAAATTACAGGCACTGGATGGACAAAAGTAGCGAGAGGTAACAGAAAATGAACTGGCGAAGTGAGTTCATCAGATAAAACAATAGAAGAAGGGCATAGAAACACACGATCTAATTTTGAATAAAGTGGGAAATAACCCAGACGATGGAAGTGGGACAAGATAGAACATTTAGGGATTAATAGGAGACTCAAACAGAGGATGATAAAGCCTACCGAAACCTATGACTACTCATTTTAGTTAGATAAGGACTTTAAATATATGTAATACCAAATCATTTAAGTAATGTAGGCAGTGTCTTGGGTACCGAGAAGAGTTCTTTCAGTTTTGACTAGAATGCCAACATTTTAAAATCTGTCTTTACATGGGTAAACTATCAATGCTTGGTTAAGGAGCCAAATCTTACATTTTAAGAAAATTTTAAAAGAGATAAAAAACCTAAGGCTGTTATGAAATCATTTTGAAGATGACAAGTCAGATATCTCTTTTTGTAATTCTTGTATATATTATTAATATATGAATTGCTTTCCCTCTCATAAATCATTTTAAGAAAAGAAGATTACCTAAGTTGGTGACTTCAGCAAAATCTCATTACCAGGAATAAGAAAAAGGGCAATCTTAGACACAGCAAGATTCAAATGATAGTTGACTGGAGAAAAAGTTAGAAAGACACCAAGAGGAATATGCAAGGTACAGTTAAACCATCATTAAGTTATAAACTATCTAATAATAATAACATGATAGCATCATACATAAGATAGATAAAAATTCCATGTGCTTTCAGGGTATTTCCCTTGACTACTTATGTTTGAGTGAAAAACTGCCACTATTTACAAAAATTTTCAGGTTAGCATAAAGAATAAATGTAAATACTTTTGAGGCCAGAGATAGTTTGTGTTTATCAAATTTCCAGGTTAACATAAAGAATAAATGTAAATACTTTTGAGGCCAGAGATAATTTGTGTTTATCATTGCCAGGGAAGCTATCAAACACAAAAAATTTACCTCCACCAAAAATCCTGACTCCCTCCCCAGCACCGTACCGTAAGAAGTGAGATCTCCAGACCTTACAACCTGCAAGAATGAGCATTGCTAAAATTATGTCAATTTGAAACCTCCACCCACATTAGTAAACTCGAAAGTAACAAAGAAATGAGACAATAAACCATAAATGAAGAATAAGGTTGAAAAGGCAATCTGTGACATTAACCCATAGTTACCTTCAACAAAGTTGCAAAATATGTCAACATTCTGTTTTGACCTTTATTCTCAAAATAAGCTACCCCTGGTAAAATCAAATTAGTATAGTACACACTTCAATCACCATGGTGTCCTTGACAAACCAAAAATACATCCTTTGAGATTTCATCAACTCGAACGTTATCTGGATTCTACCCCAAGTAAGTAAATTAATTTTCACATTCAATGCCATTGTTTGAACCGTAATGAGTGATAAGACCAAGATCTAGTTCCCCAACATGAGCACATTGGTAAAACAACATTGAAACCATTCTATTCATTCTTAATGGGGGCAGAGGAATTGCCTTGGCCGGACTCTGTTCAGTAATAGTGTTTGAATCATGTTTTTGATGGTAGAAATGGATTCAACACCATCAAAAACCTTTGGGCACTCAAAATCTTAAAATTTGACAAAATCTTACCGGAATTTCCATCCCGAAATTTCCATGATTTTCAGAACAAATTTGCAAACTAGTTAGACTACAGCATTCCTAATAGCCTTCACATGCTTCGAGATAATATCTACTGCAACCATACAAGCATCTTTATCCTTTTGTTTGAAAATACGAGCTCCAACTATGACTAAATTCAATCACATTACGACTATACCTTACTCTGACTTACAAGAAAAACTAGTACAACAGTGTTTTTCCATGAATTCCTTGGGTCAATTTAACTCTAAGTTAAACTGATGTACAACACCAAATCAGAAAGGGGTGGTATCAATGATGGAAATAGTTAGTAAAAAAATTTCTATCAAATCCATTTCTTTATCCACTCAGTCTGCTAGCATAAAGATTTGAATTTTTTTTTTTCAAATTTTCATTTATCTGCCTGGGTTGGGTAGTTTTTAGGCAGCACAATACCATATGATATGAAGGCAGTTTTTAAGCAGCGCAATACCATATGAACAAATGATGCAGAGAACCATAGAACATGCCTAGAGAACATAAGCCATGGTGGCCACATTTGGCACATCTAAAACTGATAAAAGATTACCAGAATCTCATCGCTAAACCCATTCTGTGAAGACCTTACAATCACTGCATTCCATGTGACCATATCTATCTTCAGCATTTTGTCGAACACTTGCGGTGCAAACCCTACCATGCTACGGGTATACAGATTTACAAATCCATAGCAGAAAAAACATTTGCAACAAAGTCTGATCAATTCAATCACATAATAACTATACCTTACCCTGATTCACGAGAAAATCCATAACAGTGGTGTCTTTCAATGGACTACCTAGTTCAATTTGATTCTAATTTCTGGTAATGTTCATCATTAAATTAGGAAAAGATGGTAACACAATTTGTCTGTGTATGAGCTAAAATTGTTTCTGTTTCACTGAGAGGTTGTCTAAAATATTTTAAAAAAAAATCTATCAAATTCAATTTCTAATGGTACAATTCTGGAGAAATTTTACAAAATCTGTTTGAAATTTTTGAAAATCTAGTTGTCAAACTTGCTTCTCTATTTTTTTATTTTTATGAGGTTGAATTTATTTCCACTATTTAAAAAATCATTCTAACAATTAGAATTTTTGAAAATTTTCTCCCCTGATTCTAAAAAATCATTCTAACAATTAGAATTTTTGAAAATTTTCTCCCCTGATTCTCGGGAATTTTTGCAGACTAAATTGTGAATGATATCTTTACACAACCCCTTATTTCTATCCCTAAAAAAGATTTGAATTAAAATTATTTTAAATTTTACTGTCATAGTTTCTAAAGATTTGAATTATTTTAAATTTACTGTCATAGTTTCTAACTGATCTTTAAGTGGCACACAGCATGAAAATCTTTTAGAGTAACCATTGGACATGCCAAAAGAACATTATCCAGGGTAGTTTTATTTTGATTGAAATATTTGAAGAATAAATTTATAAAATATTTTTTTTATCTATTCAATTTATTCAATTTATTAAAATGATTTAAATTTAATTTTATTAACATGTGTGTGACAGTTATTGAAAATGTTAATCAACACATCACTATATTGAAAAATAATTTAGATTAAGTATGGGGATGTTCAAAAAACACTATCTATGTTAGTTTTATGTGAATCAAAATATTTTGAAAAATTAAATCTATGAGATCAATTTATTAGGATAAAGATTTGATTTATTTTAAATTTGATTGTATTTACATGTGAGAGATAGCTTTTATGAAAGGTTAGGCAACACATCAGTATAAGAAAAAATAATTAAAAATAATTGTGGGACATGTTAAACAAACATTATCCATGAATTAAGAATAACTGTAGGACATGTTGAAAGTAACATTATCCATGTTATTTTCATTTAGATGAAAATATTTAAAAAAAACAAATATATCAAATCCATTTTTTATTCACTCAATTTACTAGCATTTATTCACTCAATTTACTAGCAAAAATATTTGAATTAATTTAAATTTTATTTTATTTACCCACCATTTATGAAAAAATAATTTAGAGTAGCCATGTAACATGTCCACATAACATTATTCATGTTAATTTCATTTGAGTGAAATTTTTTTGAAGAAATAAGGCTATCAAATCCATTCCCTTAATTTAAAAGCATAAAGATTTAAATTATTTTATCTAATTTTGTGTGATAGTTTTTAAGGAAATGTTAAAGAGCACACCATTATATAAAAAATAATTTAGATAGTTTTTAGGAAATGTTAAGCAGCACACTATTATATAAAAAAATAATTTAGAGTGGTATTGGCACATGCTTGAAGAACACTATCCATGTTAGCTTCATTTGACACATCTACAAATAATGAATGTTTCTCAAAACTTAACCCATTTCATGAGCACTTAATCACTGTCACATTTTATCTCATCACATTGACATTTTGTTAAACATTTAGGATGCAAACTTTAATAAATAACTTTTTAACATATAGATTAAAGGATAATTAAAATTTTAGTATGAAGACTCTATTGTATTGTAGCTATTCTTTAGTTGTTAATAATAAATTGAGTGTGTCTTAAAGTGTGCAAAATTTCTTTTGAAAGGGTTTTTTCATATAAATTATTGTTTTAATGATTATATGTTTTTGCGTTGTTTATTAAGACAACTTTATTTAACTAGTTTTATACACACTCTTCTCTCTTTGATTAGTGTAAGAAACTTATTTTGCACCTAATGTTTTCTTGCATTTGGCATAGAGCTTGATCACCTCAAATTCAAGTTGTTAGGGACAATACTTTTGAATCTAATCTTGGTTTCAGTGGGAACATATGCAAAAGGAAATCTTGTTACAAGGAAATGATGAGCACCTTTATATTAGAAATGGAGAATTCTAATTACACTAACTTTGATCTATGGAAGCTCAAGATAGAGAATTTGCTCGTAGATTGACATCTATTGGTTTTAGTATCTAGAACCAAACATATTGGTAGGAAAGATAAAATAGTGTGTTATGTTGGAAAAAAGGTGAGAAGCCTTATTAGGATCCATTTGGCCAATTTGGTGTTATTGAATGCTTACGATGAAAAAACATAGGAAGTCTCTAGAAGAAGTTGGGTATTTATAACATGTTAAATCCCTAGTTAACAAACTATTTCTTCAGAAAAAATTAATCACCTTGAGAATAGGTAATGGTAATTATGTAACTAAGCATTTGAATATTGTTAATATTATTGTGACCTAGTTGTTCTCAATTGAAGTGAAGATGGATGAGGAGGATTGTTGTATGACCCTTTTATGTGCTTTACCAAATTCATGGGACAACCTAGTAGTGGCCATTGGAAGAACTATAAAGAACTTGGTGCTTGATGAGGTCATGGTTATTTTACTCTTAGAGGAGGTGAGGTGGAAATCTTCTATATCCACCAATAAGGCCTTGGATTTTCATGGAAGACTAAAGGAGAAAGGCAAGAAGAGGGAAAAGGGGTAAATCCAAATCCCATTGGATACATGAATCTCCTAGAAAGTCTAAGGAAAAACATTGGAACTATAGCAACTGTAACAACCCACCCCACATTTACCCACTTTTACAAGCTCAGCAGGGTAAACATGAGTTGAGAGTTACTATGCTTGACCCAACTCCTAAGATTCAGTTATGGAAATGGGGTCCACTTGTCCAAACTTACTACAACACCCAGGGGCACCTAATCACACTGTTGTCCATCTATTTTCACTTATGATCATTCTCCCTGACTCTACGCCACTCCTTGACCTAGCTTACATCCTAGCCACATGCACAAAGGCTAGTCAGTGAAACTAAAGGGCTCTAGCGGCACACACAAAGGCTATTCAGTGCAACCAAAGGGCTCCTGCTGCACGCACAACTCAACCTAAGTGCGGCTACAAGAGAAATTACCCAATTCTGAGAGTGCAACCAAAGACTCTGTTCTGGATTTTTAGGGCTTGCCTATAGGGTAAATTCCCAAAACTCTATCAACTGTCTGTAGAAGGCTTCAGGCTCTATTTCCAAGTTTATTCTTGCTTAAGATTATAAACACATATTAGTCATTTATACAAACACTTGGTAGACAGTACATGTAGGTCACAAATGCATATATGTTCATTGTTTCATTAGTTTCATTAGAGGTTCTTCAAGAAGGTTCACTTCCCTCTCATACTAGTTGTAACAAACACATACTAGCTCATGAATGCATACAAATTATTCAATAACTTGTGAAATCATGAACAAGATCAATAACAATATCACATCATATAATAAGAAATATACCATGCATGTAACCAACATTTAACCAGAATGAAGCCTTGACAAACTAGTCATATAATCACACATTAAACCTGAAGTTGTGCTCATTGATCTCAATAAAGAATAACACATAAGAACTTATGCATAGTGTTAATCAAATCAGGGACTTCCACGTACCACTCGACCATAGATTGGGACTGAATCAAATCTTTCTTTCAACCCAATCACACATGTCCCATATTCCAAGAATGAATGTGGGATCACATGGGATAAACCAAAACATAACCAAATATGGAATCCATAGGTTAAAACACCTCCACCAAAACCAATACAAGCTTTGATGCCTCGGGATTTATTCACCATACCTAGAGGAATTTTCCTATATCCACCCACCTATAACGAGCTTCTTAAATAAAACCATCTCCACCCTAAGCCCTTAGGAATTTTCTGAGACCACCTCAACTAGGATCTGAAATCTACCGGTAATTGAAAGCTCAACCAATCAGGGAACCCACTACATCATGTCTATCCAGGAAATGACATAGGCAAGGTTGTACGTGATTGTCTCTCCAAGAAAATCCCATTCCAATGACAACAAAATCACCAATAAACCAATGCATAAAGCATGCATTTAAATCCAAACAAGATAATCACACATGCAAACTAATACCTATAAAAATCCTCTTGTTGGTTGCTCTTTTCTTTGTTTGATTTATGCCCTTGCTTACTTATGGTCCAATTCCTCTTGCGCTCCCTTGCTTATTCCTTACTTGATTTCTTATCTTCCTTGTGTTTAAGTGCTTCCTCTCCTGTTGTAGTTGTTTTCTCCTCTTTTCCTCCAAGTAAATGATGCTATAATGTTCTCTCTCCTCTTTTATTTTCTTTTTCTATTCATTTTCCTTCATTTTTTTCCTTGCATGCATATTCTTTTTCTATTTTCTCCTTTTCTTGTCTCTTCCTCTTCCCCATTTGTTGAAGTGGAATTTCTTTCATTTTCTTTTATTTCTTTTACACTTTGCCACATGTCCTTGCTAGCCTGTAATAAATAATTTTTCCTATATTTCCTTTGGGCTCTTGCCTATGCCAATGCCAATTTACATAGCCAATAAACAATTAACCACAAGTGACTCCCAATGCAATTTTTTTTCCCTTCATTCAACTTGGAATACGTGCCCCATGACCTTGGTTTGATTTTTTTCTTTTATAATGTCTGTCCATTATTTATTTACATGGAATTTCAACCCAGGGTTGTTACAAACCCCTCCCCCTTGGGGGAACGTCGTCCTTGGTGTTCTATGACATTTATGACAAAATAAAATTGTTGAAAACATGACAACATACTACTTATTGGAGCTTTATAACATAGCTCGATGCAATATTTACAATTACACACACACATACTTATATACCAAAATACATTTTCTTCAACCAGAAAATAGAGAAGGATTAATGCCCGATTTTGATCAACCATATCCCATGTCGCTTCCTCAAACCCAAAGTTCTTCCACTACCACTAGAAGGAAAAGACCCTCTAGTGGAGGTTATAAAGGAGGTTTTTAGTGTTATAACATTGGCCAAAATTGTCCAAAAAACATTTTCTACAACATCTGTTTATGGTTACGAAGGTTTTGGCGAAGCTTTTAACGAAAATTAAACACAACTAAAAAAATGGGCGGCTGGAGGTTATTACGGATGTTTTTTTCATTGGTTCGCTACTCGGGATTTAACGCACCGGTGCGTCCCTGTAGCCGGTGCCCTGGGGCAATCAAAGGAGAATGCACCAGGCTATTAAAGTATAAAACAACATTAGGCATAGTGTTGGTGATACAACTCACGGGGCCGTTCTAATTGGTCTTGGGATTTGAGCGGTGCCCATAGGTCGTATCAACACACTGGTGCGTAGACTTATAGAAACGCACAGGGCGCAGTATCACACAAATGCACCGAGATTTATAATTGGTATCGGTATTCGTGTGGTGCCCATATGTTGTAAAAATGCACCAGTGCGTATAGACACTTAAATGCCCTGGTGCGCAGTATCACACAAATGCACCGAAATTTATAATTGGTATTGGTATTCGTGTGGTGCCTATAGGTCGTACAAATGCATTGGTGTGTATAGACACATAAACGCCTCAGTGCATAGTATCACACAAACGCACCAAGATTTATAATTGGTATCGGTATTCTTATGGTGCCTATAGGTCGTAAAAAGGAACTGGTGTGTATTGACACATAAACACACCAGTGCATCGTACCACACAAATGCCTCAATATTTTTAATTGGTTTTGGTAATTTTTGCGGTGCCCATAGGTCGTAAAAACGCACTGGTGTACAGTAACTCACATACATCAATTTTCATTTTGCATTTTTTAGAAACATCGACCTATGATAGTGTATTTATTGTGATTGTTTTAAATTCATTATTCATCAAAAGTCGACACATCTTATAACAATATTCATATTAATTAAATTTTTATTAATGCATTTGAATGTGATGTTTAGATTAATTTGTTATATCATTTCATAATTATTGTGGTTTTTTAAAATTCATTATTCATCAAAAGTCGACACATATATATCTTATAATAATATTCATATGAATTAAATTTTTATTAGTGCATTTGAGAACGATAATGGAGAACGCAATAGAATAAATCAAAACATATTTTATTATATATATATATATATATATATATATATATATATATATATATATGAATAAGACATTCCTTTTCATACAAAATGGGACAGTTATTGGTATCCCTTTGTCTTTCAATTGGGACACTATGTCTGTTACACTAAAATTTGTCACCATGATGTTTTAGTGTCTATATGGGTTCATCATTACTCATATATTACTCCCTTAGAAGTCTACAACATCAAAGTTCCTAAAATCAAGCCTTGAAATTGACAGAAAAGCTCATAAAAGTCTTAAAAACACTTGTACCACACTTTCTCTTAACATTGCCTGTGGTACCGCACCTTTTGTGAAGAAAAACTGCGGTACCTACCACACTTTTTGTGTATTAAAGGTGCGGACCCCTGTAAAAGGTAAAATGAAGGTGGAAAGTAACATTTAGAAGCCCATCAGTCAAATCTGGAAGCTTCTAGAAGCAATTATCTGATCGAAGGTTCGCTCTTATCATGTATGTTCATTCCTCCATTATGGGAGCCTACCCCTTGGTTTATGGAGCTCAATCCCTTCAAAAGAGAATTCTATCCCCTCTTATGTGGAGCTGTAACCACTTTTATTTTCCTATAAATTGAAGCTTTGGTTCAGTTTCAAGGGATGGAGATTTTGAGAATTGGAGTTAGTGAGTTAGACTTGGAGAATTTTTTAGGGGAAATGTTGTAAAGACTCATACTCTCATAGCCAATCATTATATGGGAATGATTACACACCCATGTGCTTTTAGCTGAGAGAGTGCAAGGCTTGTCAGAGTAAAGGAAACGCCTGTTCCGGACCCCAGGAAGGCCTGTATGACATCAAGGCAGACACGGTTGTAAGGCTCTTCTTTATTTAAGTTAATACGAATGAATATTGTTTTCTCAATGGGTTATTTAATTAATTATCTCATTTCTTGAATTCCTTGATCATCTTGATAGATGTTTGATTCATGAATTGATTTATTATACAGGTGCTTTTGATCTTTTCTTGTGTTTGTGACTGTAGATCCCTGACGATGACTTTCTTCAAGCCACTGGAAAGAAGATCAGCGCTGGACTACAAGTAGGTTTCTAAAACCCTGTTATAATTAATTCTATGTCAAACAATATCTAGAGAAAATAGTTTTTATTTGTCCGTTTGTTGCTAGCTGTCCGTAGGACACTTGGGAGGTCTGTCTTGTTCGCAAGAACGACTTATTCGTCCAACAAAATGGCGACTTCCGCTGGGGAATAGAACTTAGTTTTCTTTTTCTTTAAGTTTGACTTTGGAAAGTATTTTTCTGATTTTGATTGATTGATACTGGCTTGGGTAATTTATTCCTGCAGAATCCCTGAAACGTGCTTTAGAGGTTTTTTTTTTTTGTATCCGCACTTTTCTTTTAGAAACAGTGCGGGCATCTCCACTCTTTTCTTGTATAAACAGTGCAGGACCACACCTATTTACACTGAAACCTACGAACCCTGTGAAATTTTTAGAAAACCTTAAAATTCTCTTTTCTGGCTCAGTTTGTTAGATTCTCAGTGTATACCCAGACTTGTATTTTCTGTCAGAAAGCCTTGTGTGAATTTCTTTCAGCAATCTTACAATCTCATCAGTCTTCGTTAAGTTAATTAGGTGTTTTGAATATTATTTTTTGAGAAATTCTTAATTTGATTTCCTTTGGTCATTACTTCGAGGTTTGTCTTAGTCTCTTAACAATTTTGCATCTTTTTTCTTTTGTTTTGGCAAAAAAAAATCCCCCTCATTTTCCGCGCGGGGGGGGGGCGGCTAAATTGTGTCTGAGTGTTAATCGCCTTTGAGTGTTTTTATTTTTTGATCTTTGGAACTCTTACCCAATTTTATTTATTTACAATTGATTAGTTCTTAGATTACATTAGAATCACCCTGTGTTTGAGAATTCTCTTGCATAGATTACATTTGCATAATTAGAATTCTCATTTTCAGAATATGAATGAAAAATGTGCATAGATTACATTTGCATAGTTTTCATGTGAATTGTGCATAGATTACAACTGCATAGTTTACATTCTGAAAAAATCAATCGTAGATTTAGATCAGTTTCCTGAATTTGAATTTACATGTTTTTATGCTTGTTTAAAAAAAAATAAAAATGGAATTGATAAGAATTAGTTTTCTTGATGAAATTAGTGCATTAGAGAATTTGTTATATTTTCTCTTATTGATTAAATTTTGCATTGTTGGAAGTGAATGGAAACTCTCTCCCTACTTTAATTAGGATTCATCGAATTGAAAAGATTACATTATCATATTTGATTGCATTCAGTTTTGAGTCGGGTCATAACACCATTGGTTTCATATCCATTTACCCTTTGAGTAATAATAGCCTAAATAACACAGCGCTTAATAAAATTCATCTAGTAATTTTTACATTTTTAGGGCTCTTTCCACCAAAATAGCTTAGGCTAGTGTCTTGGAGTAGGTTTTAGTTAAATCTCCAAGACAGTAAAACAAACAAGTAGTCGATCTTGCGGTAGGAAAAATTCGAATTGTTGCATGTATGCTCTGGGAAGCTCCTCCTAAAGGAGTCAAGCATGAGATCATGTCCGAACTAGTGAGGTAATCAATCCTTCCTCATTGGGAACGATAGCATATATACACGTATTAACAACGGTAAACCTCGGATTGACCATTGTCGAGGAGCCTGGGGTCACTTGTCGATAAACCTTGGATTATGTCAAGGAGCCTTCAAGGGGATTGAGCTTTGTTACTCTGCCCTTGCGCGTGTGTTGGATCGTAGACTGTTCCCCCAGGTATATTTGTTTCTGTTGGTAACCTTAGTGGCCATAATATATAGGATTCTTTCCCAAGGTGACGGTGGAGGGAAGATCCCACTGTACCTGGAGCAGACGTCGGCTAGACTCACTTGGACTCTCCGGAGGGTTCTCTTCACTCGAGATGGCATAGTGGAGAAACTTGCACCGGTCTGTTTCATTAAGCAGGTTGTCAGGGTAACTATTCCAATCGCCATTTCTACATTAAAATTCTACGATGTTGGATTTCATCACCAACTAGTGTTTTTTAGTGTGGGAATCTACTATTTGTGTGTGGTTTGACTCCTAGATTTGATAGCACGTGTTCATTTCTTTGTTTTTACTTTTAGAGACAATAGGTGTGAATTGTGAATTTTAATTGTTAGGTGTGAATTGTGATTTGTTAATTTTAGTTATAAATTGTTAATAAAATTCACTGAAGTTGAATCTAATGGAAAATGTTCTGAAATTTATCAACCAAGGAACCCCTCTTACTGAGAATCCTAGTAATTTTCCTTGCTTTGGAAATGTTGGTCCTCCTTATATGGCTAAATTTTCATTACCTGGATTTACAATAGGTTTACCGATATGATTATTTTCAACTTCGTTGGCCCCGAATACTCCAATTATTCCACCTCAACCGGATGCTTCACCTCAACAGAGTTCACCATCTCAACATTACCAACCTCATGTTGACCCTTTACCTTCTTTGCCAAATATTTCTTCCTCCCTTTCTTCCTCTTCGCTTCGTAAAAGCCTTGACACTAGTAACCAAGTGACTAAGAAGAAGAAGAAAGGGAAGAAGAAGAAGAAGCAAAATAAAAAAGAAGTCAACCAACCAACCATGGTACAAGGGTTAGTAATGTTGAGGAAACCTCCAACATGCATCATAAACCCAAATACCCTTGCAAGCTTTGTAAGGATGACCACTTCCTTATCAATTGTCCTGGTATTCCTAAGGTCTTAGAAGTAGCCTCAAATTTTTTGGAAAACCTTACTGTTCCACAGAAAAAACTTCCAACTGGTTACCATCAACTTTCTCCCAACCTACCATCAATTGATGAAGTGATTGATTTAATTCCAAGTACAGTCAATCCCACTCTTCCATTGGAGAGTGAAACTTATATCACTCAAGTTGTTGATCCTTTAGTTGATCAAGTGGTCGACTCGAGTTCACATTCGGTCGATCCCACTCTCCCTGTAGAGAATGAAATTCATATTGCTCAGGTTCTTCTTGTTACATCAGATTCTTATACGCCAGGGGGAATTTCACTTATTCCAACTGAACCCCCTCCAAGTACCGAGGTCTTTTCCTTTGATTGGAATAGACTGACAGAACCTCGTCTTCCTTTTTCCATCCCTTTCCAAATAATAGTGCAGGCTTGTCGTAAGAATGTGTGTCGCACACATGTAGATGAAGGTGCTTATGTTAGTATTTTATCCTCAACTGCTCGGAAAGATTTGGGTTCTCCTCAGCTTGTGTCTGTTACGCAGAATTTGAAAGCTTTTAACATAACCATTAGTGAACATTTAGGGATCCTTCCTAAGTTTTCTATTACTTTGGAAGGTAAAAATATATGTATTGATCTTATGGTAGTTTGAGGCCCCTTGGATTTCAATTTACTCCTTGGGCGAGACTATGTCTATGCAATGAAAGCTGTCGTATCGACACTCTTTCGCGTGATGTATTTCCCTCACAATGGAAATATTGTGACTGTAGAATAGCTTTCGTTCCCTAGTCTTGATTCGACTACCAATAATCCGACATCCCTGAATGTTCCTCATACAGAAGTGGCATCTACCTTGCCACGGGTCAATTATGTGGCAACCAGTCCCATGTTTTCAGTTACTGATGCAAGCGAGCCTCTCACTATTTTCTCGACTTCCTTTGACTTAGATCCGGTAATTGACATGGAAAACTCTATAGGATTATTTGAATGCGATGTTCTTATCCCTTTTGAGTCCCTTGACATGTGTTCCTTCCAAAGAATTTTTCTTCCTTATGATGAAGACCTTTTGGAAGCCATGATTGAGGAGTGTCCCTTGACATGTATTTCTTCTAGTTGGAAGCCATGACAAGGGACCTTATGAGGAGAGTTCCTTTTACTATGTCAACCTCGTTAAAAAATGAAACATGTCTATGAGGAAAGTTCCTTTTATTGTGTCAACCTCGTTAAAAAATGAATCAGTGGGCCATGAGGAGAGTTCCTTTTACTGTGTCAACCTCGTTAAAAAATGAAACATGTCTATGAAGAAAGTTCCTTTTACTGTGTCAACCTAGTTAAAAAATGAATCAGTGGGCCATGAGAAGAGTTCCTTTTACTGTGTCAACCTCATTAAAAAATGAATCAGTGGTGATGAGGATAGTTCTTTTACTGTGTCAACCTCACTAAAAAATGAAACAGAGAGATGAGGAGAGTTCCTTTTACTGTGTCAACCTCGTTAAAAAATGAAACAAGTCTCATGAGGATAATTCCTTTTACTGTGTCAACCTCGTTAAAAAATGAATCAGTGAGTCATGAGGATAATTCCTTTTACTGTGTCAACCTCATTAAAAAATGAATCAGTGAGTCATGAGGATAGTTCCTTTTACTGTGTCAACCTTGTTAAAAAATGAATCAGTGATTCAAGAGGAAAATTCCTTTTACTGTGTCAACCTCGTTAAAAAATGAATCAGTCGACAATCACGATAGTTTTTTTCTTGTGTCGACCTCATTAAAAAATGAATCAGTAGGTTATATAGGTAGATTGTAGAGAGTAGATATGAGGACAGTTCTTTTACTATTTCAACCTCGTTAAAAAATGAAACAGACCCATGAGGACAGTTCTTTTCCGGTGTCAACCTCATTAAAAAATGAATCAGTAGGTTATGTAGGTAGATTAGAAATGGTAGTTTATGAGGATAGTTCCTTTTATTGTGTCAACCTCGTTAAAAAATGAAACAGGTCACCATGAGGATGGATCTTTTCCTGTGTCAACCTCGTTAAAAAATGAAACAAATCCTCTCCTGTCAAAGTTGAGTCTTTCATATGATCTCGTAAATGAACCTTCGTTTCATCCAGCTATTAGTAACCAGTAGTCTACTTAGTTGAATGAAATGAAGCTTGGGGGGCATGCACTCTAGCAAGTTACGCTTGGGGGGCATTCAAAATTATCTCAAGCATGATTTTTCCTTTGTTTCAAGCTTGTGTAAAAATGAAACAAATCCATTTTCAAGCACATTTTTCCTATGTTTCAAGCTTGTGTAAAAATGAAACCACTTTCAAGCATATTTTTCCTACGTTTCAAGCTTGTGTAAAAATGAAACCTATCTCAAGCAAAGTTTTCTTTGTTTCAAGCTTGTGTAAAAATGAAACCTATATTGAGTCGATTTCGGTTATTATTTTCAAGACTCGTTAAACTAATGAAAATCCAGAGATTATTTTGCTATCTTTCATTCTCGTAAAACACATGAAAATGCCGAGTTCTTTCCATCTTTTCCTGCTCATAAATTAAATTGAAAGTTGGCCATATGAGTACATTTTTATCCCTTTTTCGAACTTGTTCTAAACTTACGAAAAAGTGAAAACCATGAGTAAATTTCTATCCCTTTTTCGAACTCGTTAAAACTTACGAAAAAACAAAATCTTGAGTTCTCTTTTAAGCCCTTTTCAGACTCTTTAAACATGAAAATATTGCCGAGTACTTGACTATTCGAACTCGTTAAAGGAATTGAACAGTCGTCCCTTCAGTATAAGTTTACCCCTTTTCCGGACTGAAATGGACTGTTTACGAAAAAGGTATACATTGACTAATCATGGTCAATAGAATTCTCTCCCACATTATTTTATCCTTTTTTGGACTTGAGAGACTAAATTTTACGAAAAAGTACACCCATGGAGTTTTCTTAAGTTTTTTCTTCTGACTCCCTAAAAATGAAAAACACCGAGTTTCTCTTATACTAGACTCATTAAAATTTAAAAGTAAAGGACCTGTCGATTACAAACAGGAACAGACCACTCCTTCTTAGGGTTTGATTTTGAACTAAGTTGGACTCATCTGAAGGATGAGCTTATAAACAAGAAAATGTTATCCTCCTCAAGCTTGTCAAAAAATAAAGAGGTACTTGTCAGAAATGGTGGGGGAAAAAGAGAGAAAACGAATCCATTTGTTACACTTTGATTTAAAAGCAGTATACCACTCTTCAACACGACACTTTTTGTCACACTTCTACCTGGGTTGGAAAAATCCTTTGCCTATCAGTTAATCAAACCAATTGAAGGGCTTCAGCCAATTTCTAGGTATTAGCTTAGGGAAACTGTCACCAAACCATCTGCAGTGTCGTTATGTGTTCAAGAGGACAGTCAAACAAACCATTCATCCGCAAACATTTGTCTCCATTTGTGTTGACCATCCTTGAGTCAGTCCTTGCAAATTTTTTTTTCAAAACTTGATCTATGGTTTCGTTTCATGACCTTGCTTACGATGGATCACTTTCTATCGACGACAACTCATCATCTAGGAAGTTGATTTAGAATCCATTAGTACCTTGGAATCTGCATGCCTTAATGGTAGGTTTCTCGCCTTCGACGACAGGTTGCATCATTGACCTTCGATCGAACGATTCCGTGAAATGTTCCACTTCAGATCACTTATTCACATTTTATGGATTGTAATGAGTACTTTGAGAGCCATTTTCATTACTGGTGGTTTCTCTCACACTTGTTAACAATTCACATCATTGACTGGTAATCAAGTGGGTTCTACCATGTTCGAGTTCAACACATTTAATCGCATGGATAGAATCATACTAGTTCGGGTAGCGGAAATCAAGACCCTGGATCTAGTTTCCACCACCTAGGCTGTGAGGAGTTTTATTATTCATTTTGCAGTAGACTATTCATTACAGATGGTTGTGTCCATGCTGTATCTACACTATTGATGTAATATTAAAATCATTTCTATATCAGAACAAGTTTAGTTAGTTTTTTATATGAGTATGGGAATGCCTACCTCAGTGATGATATATATATATATATATATATACATGTTTTGCATTGAATGTTTTTACAGGATTCCGACTGGGGTGTCCCCAGGCTAATCCTTGAAATGATAAAGCACTTCACTCTTCGAATTATCTCATACTTCGTGCTTTAGGGGGCAATCTGTTACACTGAAATTTGTCACCATGACGTTTTAGTGTCTATATAGGTTCATAATTACTCATATATTACTCCCTTAGAAGTATACAACATCAAATTTCCTAAAATCAAGCCTTGAAATTGAGAGAAAAGCTCATAAAAGTCTTAAAAACACTTGTACCGCACTTTCTCTTAACATTGCTTGCGGTACCGCACCTTTTGTGAAGAAAAACTACAGTACGTACCGCACTTTTTGTGTATTAAAGGTGTGGACCCCTGTAGTGTCCCTTCTTAGTGAGATAGCTTTGATGACACTTAGAGATGGTGATTTTGATATAATGATATAATATTATGTATGAAAGACTTATGTACATGCATATATGCTATGACCTGGTTTGGGTCACTTGGTTGTTGTGTGCTTATGATAATATCTATGTTTGCGTGCACAAGAATTGATTTTGGTTAAGAGCATATTAGCGATGTTTTATCTTTTGGTATCCTATTTTGGACATAGGTGTATGACATGAATGGTGATTCAGAATTGAGACACAGATCCATGGATGATCATGGTTATGTGGAACATATGGTTAATCATGATTTATGGATGATACATGATTTGTATGATTATATGTGTGTAGTCTTGTACTAAGCATGATGTGGCAGGGGACTTGGTCATTGCCAATAGGGATGCTCAAGTTATAAATGACTGCGGAAGTCATTTCTCCAAAACCAAAATGAATGTGGAAGTCATGCACAATATTTGGTAAAATTTGAATAAGTTAATTATGAAATTCATTTGATTTATTTGATCAATGAGATTGTGATGTGTGCAGGTCTTGGAAGAAGACCTTACCAACGAACCATCAGATGGGTATGAGCTCACAATCAGTACCTTAAGGTGAAACGCGGAGTTTCAAAGTAAAATAGATGAGAAGCCATGGAAATTAGGGCGTGGAGTCCTAAATCCATGAAATATAAAGACGTGGAGTCTTGGATATATGATAAAAGGATTAGGACGCAGAGTCCTAAATCCATGAAATATAAATACGTGGAGTCTTGAATATATAAGGAAATGTTTGGGGCGCAGAGTCCTGAATATTTAAAAAGATCAAGGTGTGGAATCTTGGATCTTTAGAGTAGATCAGGGCGTAGAGTCCTCAATCTACTAAGGCATGAAGATGCATACAATAGGGGTGCGGAATCCCTATTATCCGGAAGAAAAATACCACTCATGGGCAACTCGTAGATGAATTTCCTTAATAATCTAATTCCAAACAATTTTGGAGTGACTTTCTAAAAATAGAAAGTCATGTCTACCATTTCAAGTATGACTTTCCAAAAATAGTAAATCACCTCCAATCAATGGGTAAACAAGTATACTTGAAGGAAAATCACTTAAATTATGATTAATCAATCGTAATAGTTCAATCTCGACTTAATCTTCAATATTATTAATATTATTATTATTATTATTATCTTTTATGAGACTATGATATTATTATTAAAATGAAATTATATCTCCTCAATCACTTCACACCTCTCTCCTTCATGACTCTCATGGCTCTATGTAACTCTCTCTATTTTAAATATTACATTACACTCTCTTTTATGCACTCATCAAGGAATGGCATATTCCTCTTACACTCATTAAATATATGTCATAAAATATTCTTACGCTCATTAAATATGTGTCATAAAATATTCCTCTTACACTCACTTTAATGCATATGTTACACTCTCCTTAAATAAGGCATGCATACCTCTCCTTAATGGCATAAGTTACACTCCTCTAAAAGGAATACAATGCATGCATATTACTCCTTTATGACAAGAGATTGTTGCTCCTCCTATATATGAGTCTCATGTATTCTCATTTGGGGAGGAGGGGGGGTAATGCAAAGAGTGGAAGAGACTTGAGGAATATTGTGAGAGGGAGAGATATGGAGAGTATCCAATTACTTCCAAACAAATCTAAATTTCTTACTAATCTACTAAGTATCTATTGAGGTTGAACATGAGTGGTATTTAGAGGAAGTGAAAACTATCTTCCTTAGTTTTCCTTGCATCTCTCTCTCTATTGTTGTATTTTGGTACTGGTTGTGAGCTTTTACAGCTCGGGGGTTCCAAGGGGAGGAGTTCTCCCTGGATATGGTTGGGTGGAAAACCGGATGGTTCAAATGAGTTGGTTAAGGGATCGAAGGTGGATCATATTCTGAACAATTGGAGCTGAATATCTCTTCAGGTATAATTTCCATTGTCCTAAAATTATAGTATAGCTTTAGCATAAAATAAAAAGTAGACATTTAAATTGTTGTAAGCATCTAATTTTTGTTTAGGCTTATGTTATCTAGAATATTATTGATTAGTTAAAAATGAAGACTAGATTAATCTATATGTATGGATGTTTAGATATCAATATTGGAGTTATTACTGGTGTAGTGTATGTTACTAATCTTGGTATTGTAGCATTTGAGAAAGGAAAGCCAAATATTGTTGAAGGTAATTGCAATAAATAAATTCCAAAGGACTTGGGTAAGTATTTCACGGTTTATGGTTTTGTTTCAAGTAATTACATGCATGTTTTAGAAATGGTTTTAGGATAGTTTGCAAAGTGTTTGACAAAGTCCTTGAATGAGTAATGTTATTTATGCATGAATAAGTGCTAACTTGCAGCTTACATTAGAAGTAAGAAAATGGACATGTACCCAAAACATACTTGGAGGAATTATAGAATCAACCCTTAAAATAAAATGCAAAAATAATGGGAACCAAAATATGGTTTGGAAGATCAAATGCTTGAGGTAAGTTGGAGATAAATTTCAGTTATGGCTTATGTTTCATATTCTAATCAATAATTCAATGTTCTGTTATTAAAGTTTTTGTAATATTACTATCAGAATTTTGACATAAAGCCTTAATGGCTGTAGCATTCAAGGCTACCATATGTTTGTTAAATTGTAGCAATTGGTGCAAAAAGTTTGTCAATCATGTCAAATGAATTAGCTTGTGGGTGGTAAAATGTTTCAAGAACTCATATGGTGGATTTAGAAATGTGTGATTTCAATGAGCATATCTTAGTAGCATAACTCTGGGTTTTTTTTCCTCATGTAGAGGTGTAGTTGTAAGTTTTCATTCCATATGTTTGACAAAAGTCATAAATGAAACATTTAGGCTATAAATTTTGTTGTTTTCAAGAAACGCATTCCTGGGCATTTTTAATTCGATTCAGCCCAACATCAGGGGGTATCCGTGTCTAATGGACATGTAACCCCTGATTTCATTCCAAAAAAATACTTTTCAGAACCCAGATCAGAAATCTGGGTGATTTGGCAGATTGCTGCTGTGAGTTATGTGTGCCTGTTTTTGAGTATTTGATGAAAGACTAAGATTATTTAGTCCCTGTTTTAAGATGAAAACATTTAAAGTTTCAATTTCTGAATTTTCTAAGATAAATAAGTTGAAGAATGATCTTAAATTCATTGCTGCCAAGTGTTTGACAAAATGCCTCAATGACTTTTAATTGCATGCTTGCAAAGTGTTTGGGCTCAATGAGTGTAGAGTGCATGTCTGCAAAGTGTTTGTCAAAAGTCTTGAATGGCTGTAGCTTTTGTGCATATAAATTATTAGTGTAAAAGTCTTAGTTACTGTTGTTTTTATGTTACTATAAATTATATAATAATAAAAAAGACTATTTAATGGGTGTAGCTTCCTATGTCTACAAGTTTTTGGAATGAATGTGAAAATGAATTTAATGATTTTGTGAAGTATGAATAGAGAATAAGACATTTGTTTATTGCATTATCTAAAGCTTTCATGAAAAAGGGCTTGTTGTTGGAAACAATTTTACAGTGACTAATTCTTTAGGATTTTGTGCAAATGAGCATTAGTGATTAATGTGAACTCTACTTCTCTATATTTTTTTATGGTGAGTAAGGTGGGACCTTACAACCCTTGTAAAAGGTAAAATGAAGGCGGAAAGTAACATTTAGAAGCCCAACAGTCAAATCTGGAAGCTTCTAGAAGCAATTATCCGGTTGAAGGTTCGCTCCTATCATGTATGTTCATTCCTCCATTATGGGAGCCTACCCCTTGGTTTATGGAGCTCAATCCCTTCAATAGAGGATTCTATCCCCTCTTATGTGGAGCTATAACCACTTTCCTTTTCCTATAAATTGAAGCCTTGGTTCAGTTTCAAGGATGGAGACTTTGAGAATTGGAGTTAGTGAGTTAGACTTGGAGAATTTTTGAGGAGAAATGCTGTAGAGACTCATAGCCTCATAGCCAATCATTATATGGGAATGATTACACACCCATGTGATTTTAGTTGAGAGAGTGCAAGACTTGTTAGAGTAAAGGAAACTCCTGTTCTAGACCCCAGGAAGGCCTATATGACATCAAGGCAGACACGGTTGTAAGGCTCTTCTTTATTTAAGTTAATATGAATGAATATTGTTTTCTCAATGGGTTATTTAATTAATTATCTCATTTCTTGAATTCCTTGATCATCTTGATAGATGTTTGATTCATGAATTGATTTATTATACAGGTGCTTTTGATCTTTTCTTGTGTTTGTGACTGCATGACTTTCTTCAAGCCACTGGAAAGAAGATAAGTGCTGGACTACAAGTAGGTTTCTAAAACCCCGTTTTAATTAATTCTATGTCAAACAATATCTAGAGAAAATAGTTTTTATTTGTCCGTTTGTTGCCAGCTGTCCATAGGACACTTAGGAGGTCTATATTGTCTGCAAGAATGACTTATTCGTCCAAAAAAATGGTGACTGCGCTGGGGAATAGAACTTAGTTTTCTTTTTCTTTAAGTTTGACTTTGGAAAGTATTTTTATAATTTTGATTGATTGATACTAGCTTGGGTAATTTATTCCTGCAGAATCCATGAAACGTGATTTAGAGTTTTTTTTTTTTTTTAGTATCCGCACTTTTCTTTTAGAAACCGTGCAGTCATCTCCACTCTTTTCTTGTATAAACAGTGTGGGACCGCACCTGTTTACACTGAAACCTGCGGACTCTATGAAAATTTTTAGAAAACCTTAAAATTCTCTTTCTGGATCAATTTGTTAGATTCTTAGTGTATACCCAGACTTGTATTTTCTGTCAGAAAGCCTTGTGAGAATTTCTTTCAGCAATCTTACAATCTCATCAGTCTCTGTTAAGTTAATTGGGTGTTTTGAATATTCTTTTTTGAGAAATTCTTAATTTGATTTCCATTGGTCATTACTTCGAGGTTTGTCTCAGTCTCTTAACAATTTTGCATCTTTTTTCTTTTGTTTTGGCAAAAAAAAATTTCTCTCATTCGCCCGGGGGGGTGTCCACAGGCTAATCCTTGAAATGATAAAGCACTTCACTCTTCGAATTATCTCAGACTTCGTGCTTTAGGGGGCAATATGTTACACTGAAATTTGTCACCATGACGTTTTAGTGTCTATATGGGTTCATCATTACTCATATATTACTCCCTTCGAAATCTAAAACATCAAAGTTCCTAAAATCAAGCCTTGAAATTGAGAGAAAAGCTCATAAAAGTCTTAAAAACTTTTGTACCGCACTTTCTCTTAACATTGCCTGCGGTACCGCACCTTTTGTGAAGAAAAAATGCGGTACCTACCGCACTTTTTGTGTATTAAAGGTGCGGACCCCTGTAAAAGGTAAAATGAAGTCGTAAAGTAACATTTAGAAGCCCAACAGTCAAATCTGGAAGCTTCTAGAAGCAATTATCCGGTCAAAGGTTCGCTCCTATCATGTATTTTCATTCCTCCATTATGGGAGCCTACCCCTTGGTTTATGGAGCTCAATCCCTTCAATAGAGGATTCTATCCCCTCTTATGTGGAGCTGTAACCACTTTCCTTTTCCTATAAATTGAAGCCTTGGTTCAGTTTCAAGGATGGAGACTTTGAGAATTAGAGTTAATGAGTTAGACTTGGAGAATTTTTGAGGAGAAATGTTGTAGAGACTCATACTCTCATAGCCAATCATTATATGGGAATGATTACACACCCATGTTCTTTTAGCTGAGAGAGTGCAAGGCTTGTCAGAGTAAAGGAAACGCCTGTTTCAGACCCCAGGAAGGCCTATATGACATCAAGGCGGACACGGTTGTAAGGCTCTTCTTTATTTAAGTTAATACGAATGAATATTGTTTTCTCAATGGGTTATTTAATTAATTATCTCATTTCTTGAATTCCTTGATCATCTTGATAGATGTTTGATTCATGAATTGATTTATTATATAGGTGATTTTGATCTTTTCTTGTGTTTGTGACTGCAGATCCTTGACGACGACTTTCTTCAAGCCATTAGAAAGAAAATTAGCGCTAGACTACAAGTAGGTTTCTAAAACCCTGTTATAATTAATTCTATGTCAAACAATATCTAGAGAAAATAGTTTTTATTTGTCCATTTGTTGCTAGCTGTCCATAGGACACTTGGAGAAGTCTGTCTTTTCCACAAGAACGAATTATCCATCCAACAAAATGGCAACTGCGCTGGGGAATAGAACTCAGTTTTATTTTTCTTTAAGTTTGACTTTGGAAAATATTTTTTTGATTTTGATTGATTGATACTGGCTTGGGTAATTTATTCCTACAGAATCCCTGAAACGTGCTTTAGAGTTTTTTTTGTTTTTTAGTATCCGCACTTTTCTTTTAGAAACAGTGCGGGCATATCCGCTCTTTTCTTGTATAAACAGTGCGGGACTTCTCCTAATTTTACTGCTTTAGGAAACACTGCCGGACCACAGCAGTACTGACACGGTCTCTTTTAAGGATTAGTTGTTAGATTCTCGGTGTACTGAGCTTGTGTGCACTGCAACCTTGTCTTCTTTCGTAATATTTAATCTCATCGATCTCAGATTAAGTTAATTGGGTGTTTTGAATATTATTTTTTGAGAAATTCTTAATTTGATTTCCTTTGGTCATTACTTCGAGAGTTTGTCCTAGGTCTCTTAACAATTTTGCATCTTTTTGCTTTTGTTTTGCAAAAAAATTCCCTCTCATTCGCCGGGGGGGGGGGCGCTAGGTGTGTCGGCCTAGGTAATCGCCTTTGAATGTTTTTATTTTTTGATCTTTGGAAATCTCACCCAATTTTCTTTACTTATACTTGATTGGTTCTTAGATTACATTAGAATCATCTTGTGTTTGAGAATTCTCTTGCATAGATTACATTTGCATAATTAGAATTCTCATTTTCAGAATATGAATGAAAAATATGCATAGATTACATTTGCATAGTTTTCATGTGAATTGTGCATAGATTACAACTGCATAGTTTACATTCTGAAAAAATCAATCGTAGATTTAGATCAGTTTTTTTAATTTGAATTTATATGTTTTATGCTTGTTTTAAAAACAAAACAAAAAATGGAATTGATAAGAATTAGTTTTCTTGATGAAATTAGTGCATTAGAGAATATTTTATATTTTCTCTTATTGATTAATTTTTGCATTGTTGGAAGTGAATGGAAACTCTCTCCCTACTTTAATTAGGATTCATTGGATTGAAAAGATTACATTATCATATTTGATTGCATTTAGTTTTGAGTCGGGTCATAACACCATTGGTTTCATATCCATTTACCCTTTGAGTAATAATAGCCTAAATAACATAGCGCTTAATAAAATTCATCTAGTAATTTTTACATTTTTAGAGATCTTTCCACCAAAATAGCTTAGGCTAGTGTCTTGGAATAGGTTTTAGTTAACTCTCCAAGACAGTAAAACAAACAAGTAGTCGATCTTGCGGTAGGAAAAATTCAAATTGTTGCATGTATGCTCTAGGAAGCTCCTCCTAAAGGAGTCAAGCACGAGATCATGTCCGAACTAGTGAGGTAATCAATCCTTCCTCATTGGGAACGATAGCATATATACACGTATTAACAACGGTAAACCTCGGATTGACCATTGTCGAGGAGCCTAGGGTCACTTGTCGGTAAACCTTGGATTATGTCAAGGAGCCTTCAAGGGGATTGAGCTTTGTTACTCTGCCCTTGCGTGTGTGTCGGATCGTAGACTGTTCCCCCAGGTATATTTGTTTCTGTTGGTAACCTTAGTGGCCATAATCTATAGGATTCTTTCCCAAGGTGACGGTGGAGGGAAGATCCCACTGTACCTAGAGCAGACGTCGGCTAGACTCACTTGGACTCTCCGAAGGGTTCTCTTCACTCGAGATGGCATAGTGTAGAAACTTGCACCGCTCTGTTTCATTAAGCAGGTTGTCGGGGTAACTATTCCAACCGCCATTTCTGCATTAAAATTCTACGATGTTGGATTTCATCACCAACTAGTGTTTTTAGTGTGGGAATCTACTATTTGTGTGTGGTTTGAATCCTAGATTTGATAGCGCGTGTTCATTTCTTTGTTTTTACTTTTAGAGACCATAGGTGTGAATTGTGAATTTTAATTGTTAGGTGTGAATTGTGAATTGTGAATTGTTAATTTTAGTTATAAATTGTTAATAAAATTCACTGAAGTTGAATCTAATGGCAATTGTTCCGGAATTTACCAACCAAGGAACCCCTCTTACTGAGAATCCCAGTAATTTTCCTTGCTTTGGAAATGTTGGTCCTCCTTTTATGGCTACATTGTCATTACCTGGATTTACAATAGGTTTACCGGGATGGTTATTTTCAACTTCGTTGGCCCCAAATACTCCAATTATTCCACCTCAACTGGACGCTTCACCTCAACAGAGTTCACCATCTCAACATCACGAACCTCATGTTGACCCTTTACCTTCTTCACCAAATATTTCTTCCTCCCTTTCTTCCTCTTCGCTTGGTAAAAGCCTTGACACTAGTAACCAGGTGACTAAGAAGAAGAAGAAAGGGAAGAAGAAGAGGAAGCAAAATAAAAAAGAAGTCAACCAACCAACCTTGGCTACAAGGGTTAGTAATGTTGAGGAAACCTCCAACATGCATCGTAAACCCAAATACCCTTGCAAGCTTTGTAAGGGTGACCAATTCCTTATCAATTGTCCTGGTATTCCTAAGGTCTTGGAAGTATGGTCAGAAAAATCCCATCAACTTACTGTTGATCCATCAACTTACTGTTGATCCATCAACCAATGATAGTCAGGTTCCTGGGAAAAAGCTTAAAGTTAGGTTTCCTTGTAGGTTCTGCAAAGGGAGTCATCAAACTCACATTTTCCCTCACATGGATGAAGACTCAAAGTTGTTGGAAAACCTTACTGTTCCACAGAAAAAACTTTCAACCGGTTACCGTCAACTTTATCCCAACGTACAGTCAACTGATAAAGTGATTGATTTAATTCCAAGTACAGTCAATCCCACTCTTCCATTGGATATTGAAACTCATATCACTCAGGTTGATGATCCTTTAGTTGATCAAGTGGTCGAATCGAGTTCACATTCGGTCGATCCCACTCTCCCTACAGAGAGTGAACTTCATACTTCTCAGGTTCTTCTTGTTACATTAGATTCTTCTACGCCAGGGGGCATTTCACCTATTCCAACTGAACCCCCTCCAAGTACTGAGGTATTTTCCTTTGATTGGAATAGACTGAAAGAACCTCATCTTCCTTCTTCCATCCCTTTCCAAAAAATTGTGTAGGCTTGTCGTAAGAATGTGTGTCGCACACAAGTAGATGAAGGTGCTTCTGTTAGTATTTTATCCTCAACTTCTCGGAAAGCTTTGGGTTCCCCTTAGCTTGTGCCTATTACGCAGAATCTGAAAGATTTTAACAGAACCATTAGTGAACCTTTAGGGATCCTTCCTAAGTTTTCTATTACTTTGGAATGTAAAACTATATGTATTGATCTTATGGTAGTTCAAGACCCCTTGGATTTCAATTTACTCCTTGGGCGAGACTATGTATATGCAATGAAAGTTGTCGTATCGACACTCTTTTGCGTGATGTCTTTCCCTCACAATGGAAATATTGTGACTGTAGACCAGATTTTGTTCCCTAGTCTTGATTCGACTACCAATAATCCGACATCCCTGAATTTTCCTCATATAGAAGTGGTATCTACCCCGCCACAGGTCAATTATGTGGCAACCAGTCCCATGTTTTCAGTTATCAATGCAAGTGAGCCTCTCACTGTTTGCTCGACTTCCTTTGACTTAGATCTGGTAATTGACATGGAAAATTATATGGGATTATTTGAATGCGATGTTCTTATCCCTTTCGAGTCCCTTGACATGTGTTCCTTCCAAAGAATTTTTCTTCCATCTGATGAAGACCTTTTGGAAGCCATGATCGAGGAGTGTCCCTTGACATGTATTTCTTCCAGTTGGAAGCCATGACAAGGGACCTTACGAGGAGAGTTCCTTTTACTGTGTCAAACTCGTTAAAAAATGAAACATTTCTATGAGGAGAGTTCCTTTTACTATGTCAACCTCGTTAAAAAATGAATCTGTGGGCCATGAGGAGAGTTCCTTTTACTGTGTCAACCTCATTAAAAAATGAAACATGTCTATGAGGAAAGTTCCTTTTACTGTGTCAATCTCGTTAAAAAATGAATCAGTGGGCCATGGGGAGAGTTCCTTTTGCTGTGTCAACCTCGTTAAAAAATGAATCAGTGGTGATGAGGATAGTTATTTTACTATGGAAAACTCGCTAAAAAATGAAACAGAGAGATGAAGAGAGTTCCTTTTACTGTGTCAACCTCATTAAAAAATGAAACAAGTCTCATGAGGATAATTCCTTTTACTGTGTCAACCTCGTTAAAAAATGAATCAGTGAGTCATGAGGATATTTCCTTTTACTGTGTCAACCTCGTTAAAAAATGAATCAGTGAGTCATGAGGATAGTTCCTTTTACTGTGTCAACCTCGTTAAAAAATGAATCAGTGATTCAAGAGGAAAATTCCTTTTACTGTGTCAACCTTTTTAAAAAAATGAATCAGTCAGCGATGAGGACAATTCTTTTCCTGTGTCAACCCCATTAAAAAATTAATCAGTAGGTTATATAGGTAGATTGTAGAGAGTAGATATGAGGACAGTTCTTTTACTGTGTCAACCTTGTTAAAAAATGAAACAGACCCATGAGGACAGTTCTTTTCCGGTTTCAACCTCATTAAAAAATGAATCAGTAGGTTATGTAGGTAGATTAGAAACAATAGTTTATGAGGATAGTTCCTTTTACTGTGTCAACCTCGTTAAAAAATGAAACAGGTCACCATGAGGATGGTTCTTTTCCTGTGTCAACCTCGTTAAAAAATGAAACAAATCCTCTCCTGTCAAAGTCGAGTCTTTCATTTGATCTCGTTGTTGGAAATTTTGTCATTGATGGCAAAGGAGGAGCACCTAAAACAGCAAAGGCAGCAGAGGCAGATGAAACAGAGGAATTGAAGCTGAAGTAGCAGAGGAATTCGAGACAGAGCAGTGAAGTTGAAAGGGCCTAAAGGAGTTTGATTGAACATGTTATGAAAGAGTGGAATGCTGGGAAGTATTAAACATTTGATTGTGGAAAGGCCATCCCATTGAAGATCAGGCTAGAGACAGAGATTCTGTAATTAAATTCATCTTTATGAAAGAATTTACTTTGAAATTGGATGTGAGATGTGCCCTGTTTGCTTTAGTTCTGTAAAATATACTTGGTTCGACAAGTACATACTACACTCTGGGACGAGGCTCTATACATAGGAGAGGAATCGATATTAAATAATATCGATATTTTATCTATTGATTGAATCAGTTAGAAGAAAGAAGTGAGGGATTGATCTGTCATCTGATTCTCTGAAATTGAAGGAGTTATCCGACCAGTAGTAACCTTAGATCGGGATTGAAAGAAGGGTTAATAGTAAACAGGTATCCGCACATCGGATTGTTATATACTATTTAACACTATGGTTAATATGTTGTCGATTGGAGGGTCGATAGTGCAGAGTTAGAGGTTAAGGAAGAAGCGATGGTACGGTCGCATTAAGGGCACAGTGGGTTATTTAACCTTTGTGTGAGCTGCAGATGAAGTAATGTGAATGCGAAGACAAAGCGATGACAGAGTTTATATCAACAAAGGTGTTGAAACGTATAAAAGAACGAAGTTAAGAAACAAAGCGGAACCATAAAGGAGAGGCGGAACCGTGAGGAACAGTGAAAGCCAGATTCAAGAAACAGTTTATGGTATTCGCGTAGCTCCTAAAGCAGTAAGCTGATTTGAGAAAAATAACGCGATTCAACAAACGGAATGACGCATGGCAAAAAGTGGTTTGTAAAAACCACCTTCATCGCGTGATTTTGGAGGAGCAAGTCACATGCAACTTTGTTGCGCGATATTCATTATACACCGTCGTATATTTGGTTGGAGCGCGACGGGCTTATAACCTTTGGATTGTGATCGAAGTTACACAAAGGTATGTTAAATGCTGGGGCCGCTTTATTGCAATGGTTGTATTGAGTTTGTTAAAATTCCGAGAATCATTACCCAAGCTAGAGGATACTTTAAGGCAGAAACGAAAGCTTATATATATTCAACGCGTTACATATATTGCACCTTATACACAAAGGTCCAAAGCATATATATAAATTTATATGGAGCGCTTTATGGATAAGGGACCAAAGGTATAATACAAGGCATATGTATCATATTATTGAGCCCGAGGTCAAAAGAACCAAAGGTAACAAAATCTTATATTGTGGGACCCTCATCCAATTGCATCGAAGAAAAGTTGGCAGCGGAACTTGTTATCAAAAGATTGCGATTGCGATTGAGTTCCAGACTCGATATGGTCTAAATGATGATTCATATATGTTTGAGTTCCGGTAAACAATGTTAAATTGCATTGGAGAAGGATCAGAGCATCGAAACATACAAATGCAAGTTGCGATTGCGACAATCAGAAGAACTCGTAAAGCGATTCATCGCATCGGCATATCAAAGTGAACAGTGATTGATTGCATCAGAGCATTGGAGCATAGGAATATTGGAACATGCAACTGGAAGTTGCGATTGCGATTAATCGCAATTGGAAATAGTGATCTCATCGCATCGAAGAATGATGCAAGCTCGGCAAGTGGGTCTGAAAAGGACATTTTATGTATTAAAATGATTCATTATTGTTACATTGCCAAGAGGTATTAGAGTTAAATAACGCGACAGTTTGTATGTTAAAGCTCTGTATAATTATGCCGATAGTTGAAATTGCGTTATATCTAAAGTCTAAGATTTGTTGTGGTGTCTCATAGCAAGTGAGTTGAGGACATAATAGGTGTTAAAGCTTCAGGCCCGATGTGTGAAATCCGTGAACACATATTGAACGATTCAATGATTGATTAACCATTGGGTTATGGTTTCTAAGGTTCGAATATCAAAATAATAATGCCGAGAATGAACATTAATTGCTTGAAATAATAGAAGGAGAGAACCTTGCATAGAGGGCATATATTGGGTTTATAACCATGGCGATATTAAATACTCCGCATTCAGTTATTGAAACTGCCAGTAAAGGAAACCAAAGCATTGGAATTTTCCTAGATTTAAAGTTAGCAGTTATATATATTGTAACGCAACTATATATATATATATATATAGTAGACACACAATCACGGTGAACAAGAATATGCACAGGAATGAATTTGACAGGTGTACAAGCACAGAAAATTGGAAAACATGCAGAAGACAGTGAGTAGAAGAAGGCAGAATAGTTACCTGACAGCAGCAGAAAAGACAAAGCCAACAAAGCCAAAAGCTAGAAAATGGGCTGAGTAAAATTGTCTTTATATAACTGAAAATGTGACTGTAAATGTTGTAATTGATTTTATATTGTTTTTGATGCATTTGAAAGTCTCCGGAGGAAAACAAAACTCCCACTGTAATATTGAAATTAATGCATATTGTTATATTTTTTTGAATGAGTGGGTAAAAGAAATGAGAAGGCAAAAGGAAAAGAGGCATGGCTGTCCATTTCAAATTCCCTGAGGAATGCCAACAGTCATAAGGGATTTATATAAATAATATCACCTTGATATGCATGAGTGGGTTAGAGAGAGAGAGGTTGGAGAATGCGGAATTGAGGCAGAAAAGATAAGAAGAAGTAGGAGTAGAACGAGATGCAGTGAAAAGTTAGAGAATGCAGAAATGAAGTAGTGAGGCAGAGAAGAAGGAGGAGCTGATAGTGAATCTGAAAAGATGCAGAAATGATATAAGGCAGATATGAAGACTGGTGCACAGCAGTGAAGATGGTACAGAACAGAGCTGATATCCAAGGTAAATCAGCAAGTGTTTTTCTTCTGAAAGAGTAAGGAAGTTGGAGCTTCCCTATCAAGTTGTAGCTTGATAGATGTCATTTATAGCTGACTAAGGTAGGAGCCTCCTGTAGGTTGTAGCCTGCAGAAAATAGATGGGAGTTGGTGCTTCCACATCAAGTTGTAGCTTGATAAATGTCAGTTGTAGCCGACTGAGGTTGGAGCCTCCTGTAGGTTGGTGCCTACAGCCCACGCGCCAGTTGGAGCTCTCTTGCAAGCCAGCTGCGTAATTGAGGTAGGCTTCCGTAGGCTCCGTGCCCATAAACGGCAGAGAGGGAGTTGGAGCTTGCCTTTGCATCACAACAATAATAAGATGTGGTTTTCTCCCTTTATGGGTTTCCACTTATATTTGGTGTCTTTGTGCATGATGTCTATGTGTTTATGTGGTTTATCTAATCTGCTTAATACTTGTTGCTCACATATTAAGACTGTTGTTACATTAACAAATCTGCTTGATACTTTTTGCTCACAAATAAGATTGCTCACATATTAAGTTGATCATGAAATGAAGGTGTAAATAAATTTCAATGAAACAGTTCAAAAGTCCATGTATGTGTTAAACTGATTCACCCCCCCCTCTCAGTTTAACTAAGGGTTCAACACTTGTAAATGAACCTTCATTTCATCCAGCTATTAGTAACCAGTAGTCTACTTAGTTGAATGAAATGAAGCTTGGGGGGCATGCACTCTAGCAAGTTACGCTTGGGGGGCATTCAAAATTATCTCAAGCATGATTTTTCCTTTGTTTCAAGCTTGTGTAAAAATGAAACAAATCCATTTTCAAGCACAATTTTCCTATGTTTCAAGCTTGGGTAAAAACGAAACCACTTTCAAGCATAGTTTTCCTACGTTTCAAGCTTGTGTAAAAATGAAACCTATCTCAAGCAAAGTTTTCTTTGTTTCAAGCTTGTGTAAAAATGAAACCTATATTGAGTCGATTTCAGTTATTATTTTCAAGACTCGTTAAACTCATAAAAATCTCAAGATTATTTTTCTATCTTTCATTCTCGTAAAACACATGAAAATGCCGAGTTATTTCCGTCTTTTCATGATCATAAATTGAATTGAAAGTCGGCCATATGAGTACATTTTTATCACTTTTTTGAACTCGTTTTAAAATTGCAAAAAAACGAAAACCATGAGTACATTTTTATCCCTTTTTCGAACACATTAAAACTTACAAAAAATCAAAATCTTGAGTTCTCTTTTAAGCCCTTTTCAGACTCTTTAAACATGAAAATATTGCCGAGTAATTGACTATTTGAACTCATTAAAGGAAATGAACAATCATCCCTTCAGTATAAGTTTACCCCTTTTCCGGACTGAAATGGACTATTTACGAAAAAGGTATACGTTGACTAATCATGGTCAATAGAGTTCTCTCCCGCATTATTTTATCCTTTTTCGGGCTTGAGAGATTAAATTTTACGAAAAAGTACACCCATGGAGTTTTCTTAAGTTTTTTCTTCTAACTCCCTAAAAATGAAAAACATCGAGTTTCTCCTATATTGGACTCATTAAAATTTTACAGTAAAGGACCTGTTGTTTACAAACAGGAATGGACCACTCCTTCTTAGAGTTCGATTTTAAACTAAGTTGGACTCATCCGAAGGATGAGCTTATAAACAAGAAAATGTTATCCTCCTTAAGCTTGTCAAAAAATAAAGAGGTACTTTCTAGAAATGGTGGGGGAAAAAGAGAAAAAACAAATCCATTTGTTACACTTTGATTTAAAAGTAGTCTACCACTCTTCAACACGACACTTTTTGTCACACTTCTACCTGGGTTGGGAAAATCCTTTGCCTATCAGTTAATCAAACCAATTGAAGGTCTTCAGCCAGTTTCTAGGTATTAGCTTAGGGCAACTATCACCAAACGATCTGCAGTGTCATTATGTGTTCAAGAGGACAGTCGAACAAACCATTCATCTGCAAACATTTGTCTCCATTTGCGTTGACCATCCTTGAGTCAGTCCTTGCAAAAAATTTCTTCAAAACTTGATCTATGGTTTCGTGTCTTGAGCTTGCTTATGATGGATCACTTTATATCGACGACAACTCATCATCTAGGAATTTGATCTAGAATCTGTCAGTACCTTGAAATCTACATGCCTTAATGGCAGGTTTCTCACCTTCGACGACAAGTTGCATCATTGACCTTCGATCGAGCGATTCCGCGAAATGTTCGACTTCAGATCACTTATTCACATTTTATGGATTGTACTGAGTACTTTGAGAACCATTTTCATTATTGGTGGTTTCTCTCATGCTTGTTAAAAATTCACATCATTGACTGGTAATCAAGTGGGTTCTACCATGTTCGACTTCAACATGGATAGAATCATACTAGTTCGGGTAGCAGAAATCAAGACCCTAGATCTAGTTTCCACCATCTAGGTTGCGAGGAGTTTTATTATTCATTATCCAGTAGACTATTCATTATAGATGGCTGCGTCCATGTTGTATCTACACTATTGATGTAATATTAAAATCATTTCTGTATCAGAACAAGTTTAGTTAGTTTTTTTATTTGAGTATGGGAATGCCTACCTCAGTGATGATATATATATATATATATATATATATATATATGTATGTATGTATGTATGTATGTTTTGCATTGAATGCTTTTACAAGATTCTGACTGGGGTGTCCACAGGCTAATCCTTGAAATGATAAAGCACTTCACTCTTTGAATTATCTCATACTTCGTGCTTTAGGGGGCAATCTGTTACACTGAAATTTGTCACCATGACATTTTAGTGTCTATATGGGTTCATCATTACTCATATATTACTCCCTTAGAAGTCTACAAACATCAAATTTCCTGAAATCAAGCCTTGAAATTGAGAGAAAAGCTCATAAAAGTCTTAAAAACACTTGTACCGCACTTTCTCTTAACATTGCCTGTAGTACTGCACCTTTTGTGAAGAAAAACTGCAGTACCTACCGCATTTTTTGTGTATTAAAGGTGCGGACCCCTATAAAAGGTAAAATGAAGGCAGAAAGTAACATTTAGAAGCCCAACAGTCAAATCTGGAAGCTTCTAGAAGCAATTATCGGGTCGAAGGTTCACTCCTATCATGTATGTTCATTCCTCCATTATGGGAGCCTACCCCTTGGCTTATGGAGCTCAATCCCTTCAATAGAAGATTTTATCCCCTCTTATGTGGAGCTGTAACCACTTTCCTTTTCCTATAAGTTGAAGATTTGGTTCAGTTTCAAGGGATGGAGACTTTGAGAATTGGAGTTAGTGAGTTAGACTTGGAGAATTTTTGAGGAGAAATGTTGTAGAGACTCATACTCTCATAGCCAATCATTATATGGGAATGATTACACACCCATGTGCTTTTAGCTGAGAGAGTGCAAGGCTTGTTAGAGTAAAGGAAACGTCTATTCCAGACCCCAGGAAGGCCTATATGACATCAAGGAGGACACGGTTGTAAGGCTCTTCTTTATTTAAGTTAATATGATGAATATTGTTTTCTCATTGGGTTATTTAATTAGTTATCTCATTTATTGAATTCCTTGATCATCTTGATAGATGTTTGATTCATGAATTGATTTATTATACATGTGCTTTTGATCTTTTATTGTGTTTGTGACTGCAGATCCTTGACGACGAATTTCTTCAAGCCACTGGAAAGAAGATCAACGTTGGACTATAAGTAGGTTTCTAAAACCCTGTTATAATTAATTCTATGTCAAACAATATCTAGAGAAAATAGTTTTTATTTGTCCGTTTGTTACTAGCTGTCCGTAGGACACTTGGGAGGTCTGTCTTGTCCACTAGAACGACTTATCCGTCCAACAATGTCCATTACATTAAAGAAAATGTCTGATTTCACAGACATATTTCAAAAAATACAATGCCTTGCTTTGATATCCAAACATAGTGATCATCATTCTTTGCTTGAAATGTTGTCACTGCTTGAGCTACTTCCATGACTTGGGTTATTTTCAGGAATATTTTGTTCACGGTGTTGATTGTTTTCTTCTTCTTCACCTTCCATCTACGAACATAAAAATAAACTGTAATGAGTGTATATACATCGGTGTGAATAATGAAAATTGCAATATTAAATAATATACATCAATGTAAATCGAAAAGAAATGACATACCATTGCAACAATTGACTCATAAACTATACACATTATTTCAAAATATGTAACATGCCATCTTTTAAGATTTCAACTGTTGGCGCAGTTCCATACTTTGTTTCCTGCAAGTTTTATACCCCATAACAAATCATAAATTTTATATAAAAGATTTATTTTTTCTATTAATTATAGACGGAGCTAAGTAAAACAAGATCGATAGCTGCTTACAAATTCCACAATTAAGTTCTCATATGCCAACATATACTCACAACCCATATTTAACCCAATTTCAATCAATTCCTCTGATGGTTCTTCTTTGTATGTTAGCACCTGTTTGAAGACATTCAATGATGATTTTTGTAAAACAACTTAAAAAATACAAAAATGAAATCTAGTTAAGTTGTTATAAGGAAGTAAAAATTACTCACAAACTTAGATATCAATCCTTTTCTTCCTTGTCGTCATGTTTTATGTGCTGAATGGGTTCCATTTTCTTTTCTTTTCTGCAAGAAAATACTTGAAATTAATATTTAATGCTAGATTGTTTATTCTTGTACCTAATGATCGAAAAATTCAATGATTACATATTACATTTGAAGCACTTTGTTGTTGAGATGGCTCCTCTCTCGCTTCAATTTTGTCCATTTCTTTGACCATCTCCTTGTACACCTTTTTGGACATTCCTACTAGCATATTTTTGATATCATCTCGTTCATCTTTTGAGATTTTCATAATCTTCCTAAAAATGTAACATGAAAATAAATTATTTAATTTTTATATTGATATATGAAAAGTAAATATAAAAAAAATGATATTTATAAATAATTCTAGACAAACATTTAAAGGAATATTACTTTTTCATTCCTCCTTTTTTGTTGTTGTACGTTTTTTCTATTAAAAGTCTGACATGTCTCATTGACTAATTCTCTAGAAACCCTTCCCATAGTTTAGATAAAATTTGGTTCTTGGAATCACTGGATTGATTTTTGTATTGTAAGTGGAAAGAACATCTATACATTCATTCCACTAGATCCCTCAAACTTTTGTAAAAGATTTTCCCTCTTTCGTTAACCTCCAGCACCACTCCAGATGAGCTAAGGAGCAATTCATTTTCATTTGCGTGTTTTATTTTTTTCTTTTCTTAGAACAACATTCCTTTTCTGAATTGTTGGTCCCTCGCTCTTCTGACGTTTTCCAAACCGTCGCTCTTTCGACGTTTTCCAAATCGTCGCTCTTCCGACGTTTTCTAAACCGTCGCTCTTCCGACGTTTCCCAAACCGTCGCTCTTCCGACGATCCATATGCATTTGTCTTCCGACGTTTACGCTGTTCCGACGATATAAAAGTTTACGCTCTTCCAATGATATAAATGTCACTCTTCCAACGTTTGGAAATTTCGCTCTTCCGATGTTTGGAAACGTCGCTTTTCCGACAACACAGTAAAAATATTTTAAAAAAGGAATGTCGCTCTTCTGACACAAGGCTAAAAATATTTATAAAAAAAATGAAATGTGAAAGTACTCATGGAATGTGCCACTAATTATTGAATATGTGTGCCACTCATCTGACCCTTATCTTCCCTTATATTTTTGTCAACTCTCTTCCGTTTGATTCCAAAATGTTGATGCTCCTCTGACAGTCTTCCAAAATTTTGATGCTCGGTCTTCCAACGCTTTGATAAAAATATTTAAAAAAAAATTAAATATACCCTCAACCTCCTATTTTTGGATGTTGATTCTTTTCATGTAGTTCAGATTCCATATAACAGATTCTCTTTTCAGTGCACAACATTTATCTTGAATAATGTATCATGCACAACATTGGCACATCGTGTATTTACTTATATTTTCAGAATAATGGAGTCCAATATTAGGAGAGAATTCTTGTGGATTGCAGATTCTCAGAATTGATGGGCATCTTCATGTTTATATTATAGATTCAAAACTTAACGTTGAGAATTGACCTCTCTCTCCAACGTCATATTTCCATTGATTTTGCAATTGACTTAAACTGATGTAGATTGCAGATTTGCAGATTTGAGGGGCATCTTTGCGTTTTTATTACAGATTCAACATTTAACGTTCAGAATTATCCCCTCTCCTCAAAGTCAAATTCTCAGAGAATCTACCATAGACTTTTCCCAGAAAATCTGGTTGAACTTATGCTGATTGCAAATTCCCAAATGTGAAATCCCAAATTTGAATCCCAAATGTGCAATCCCAAATTTTACTAGCATGATGCGGCCTTGCAATTTTGTGGAAACATATATAAAAGAATAGATTCCCTTTTAGGTGCACTGCATTTATCTCGAATATAACACTTTGGTTAAGCAGAATATATTGTCTTGAATTATCATGACATTGAAGATCTGAGAAGCGCTTGAATAAGTTTTTCCCAACACCTTTCTTTGAGTAGCCCAACCTGAGTCTAGCATTAACAAAAGCATAATAGCAACAACTGAATTGAATGTAGTCTGCAGATAATTTCTCTGTTAGAAACAGCTTGTAATTTTTTCACGCATAGAGAATTTAAAAATCACAAACATTGTTTGCAACCAAGAAGACCATAAGTATGCTTTAGCCATTACCACCGATTTAAAATCCATTGCGAAAGTTCAAAGCTCAAACCCTCGTTGCAGCTCGAAACTTTTCGTTTCATGACAGCTAGAAGAGGGGGGATTTTATAGTGCTAGAAACTCTTTTTGTTTGATTTTTCTTCCTTCTACCTAGAACTTGATGGACTGAGTTTGGTCATCTTTATTTTTTCAAAACACATAGTGGCCATTTAAATTGACTCAACTGTTCTAACATATCCAATTTCTAGAGGACAAGGGATAGTTTGATGGTTATTCATTTTGGAAGTCTTCATACTTCATTTAATCAATATTCTACAACGTTAAAATGATGATATTCCCAGAGTTGGAGTACCCCCTCCAAATTAGGCTGAACAAAAATATAGCTTTTCTGAGTCATAGTACTCCATCTGCATTAAGCTGAACAAAAATCTAGCTTTTCTAAGTCATAGTACTCCCTCCGCATCAGGCTAAACAAAAAATCTGTAAGAGTAGGAAAATCAGAGTGGATCAGAGTGAAATACAAGACAAAACATTGACAGTAACAATAGAAATTGACTATAAAATGAAAAACAAAACATACGAATAAAAATTATAAAAAGAAATCCATCTACCATTCCCATATTCAAATTCACCTGAACACTTCCTAATCATTACAGAAAAAAAATTGAAAATCATATGGAAAAATTATTTACAATATAAAGACGACATGCCTACCAGGACATGAACAAACTAAGTGTGGCTATGGATATGTTTCGAGAGGGAACTTTGTTCACATTTCTGGTACAGCAGCATATGCAGCCTCCCATCGCATTGGATGACAATTGTGTGAGTAGAAGCGGTATTACTGCAGCAGTCCCTAGGGCCAGTGCAGGGCTGCTTGGAAGGGTACACTCTCCATGTTCATATGTCACTTCCAAGGCCTAATTCACATTAAAAAAAAACAAAAGGCAATCTCAATAATGGCAACCATAGAATTACAGAGTTTTTTTCCTTACATTGAATGGATGAATAATTACAAAGTTTTTTTTTCTTATATTGAATGGATGAAGTAATATAAAGTACCAATTGAAGTATATACGTATCAAGAAGTAATATAAAGTAACGATTGAAGTATATTATTATCAATTGATTTACAGTGATGTTTATTACCAGGATTGTGTGAAAGGTTAGTTGAGTTTGGATGTTTTTGCGAAATTGAATTCTTTCAAATTAAATTCCATTTTTAATCTACCAAACTCACACAAAAACCAGTATCAATTGATCTACAGTGATGTTTATCACCAGGATTGTGTGAGGATAGTTAATTTTGGATGTTTTTGCGAAATCGAATTTTTTTAAATTAATTTTCATCCTCAGTATACAAAACCCACACAAAAACCAGTATCAATTGATCTACAATAATGTTTATCACCAAAATTGTGTAAATCTAGTTGAGTTTGGATGTTTTTGCGAAATTGAATTATTTCCAATTAACTTCCATCCTCAATCCACCAAACCCACAAAAAAATGAGTTGACATTGTTGCAATTTGAGGATTGTAAACTTGTGCCTTGAAAAGCCAGTTGTACTTATGACTAGTACATTAAATATGGTGTTTTAGCATAAACGCAATAGACTAAAGCAAATAACATATGGCATGATATGGTATGAGGATCTACATGTATTATCATGAGTTCTTTATCATGTTTTTGAAGACGTGTCTAAATTTTGGTCAAGTTTTTTTCTAGTATGGCTGAGAGAGACTATCAATAAGAATCCCACTACCATAATATATTCCATGTGAAGCAAAGAATGAGTTGTATGACAAAGGACTGAGAAAGCATGATGTAACTAGCGGTTATGAAAAGTCAAGTTGATCTATGTATACTGTTGGTGTAAATTATCACAAATGTATTGAGTCAAGGGTTTGTTGCATAGGGTTTGATGCTATTAATAACCTAAAGTATTATTGTTGTTGGTGTATAATATTTGTGTCAAAGAATTATGGTCAGAGGCAGGATTTTATTAGTATGGTTATGTTGCAGATGTTAGTACCTTGGAACACTGTGCTTGCACAGTTGATCTTCTTGGTTGAGCTGGGCATATGAAAGAGGTGCTCACCTTTATCAGGAAAATGCCAATAGAACCTGATGCTGGGTTCTATTGGCAATGTATAGGGAAAATTTGAAAAACAATGCATCTGGATTTATAACAGTTTGGGCCTACATGTGATTCTTAAGCAAATTCAGTAGAGATTGTTTTCAAAACATACATGCCATTATGAGTTTACAACCACAAATATAATCAAATGGAAATTTTATTATATTGACCCTAGATTTATACCAAGATTTTTGGATTATTTGTATAATTTAATTGTGTGTAGACAGATAGACACATAACCCGCCAAACAACATAAACACAAGCCTCAATTGTGAACACCCATTGAGCATAAGGTTTTATCATTGAATTATATAGAGATGTCAATTGGGTCCACCCTGGGTGGTTAAGAGGAAGAGTTGTTATCCTTCCCCTCCAATCCTGCTTTTGATAAGCTTGCCCTTCATTGGTCGGTTAAGATTGGCAAGGTATAAGCAAGCTAACTCTTTCTTAAATGCTTAAGGATCAGATGAGATAGTTCCAAACATTTAAAAACTCAATGAGCTTGCTTAAGTTCTTATTGGTTAGATGAAATGTTTAAATGGGGTAACTCAAGTAGTTTGATTGGTGATTTTAGTTTTATGTATGAGGTCTCAGGGTCAATGCTTTAGGCTTTCTGCCTCTGGTAAGTGACTAAATAGATGACTTAACAGGGACAGGCACGGCAATCAGCGACAACAGATTTACACGGAGTACCATCCATGAAATGTAGGGAAGAACCTGGATGTTTCTCCATGAGATTTCCATTAGAAAAGAGAGAGAGAGGGGGCGCGCTATTACACCAAATGCACAAAACAACACTAGACATATAAATCTAAGCCAATCTAACCCAAATTTGGAGGATAACATGAGTACCTTATTTTTGGGTGCCATGGCTAGAATTAGCTCAGGCGCTCTGGTCATAACAGAACCTTGCATTGGTATAGGGACCCACAACTCAAGTTTCATGCCTCCATTGATATAGGTGGAGCTTGAAGAAGACAAGAGCAATCCCCCTCTCCTGCTTATTAGGGTTGAACCACATTGTCCTGCTACTGCACTGGCCATTGAAGTGCCACAATAATTTAAAACCCTTTTGTTGTGTTCTGTTCCTTGCTATATTCTACAATTCGCCTACAACCTCAAAATTTATTCGGTTAGTTCAAAGGATAAGAATCCATATCCCTATAATTTTAACAGACCCAAAAAATATAGAGTGTAGAAATTCAGACCTACAACCATCTATATCTCATAACCAAAATAGCGTAGAAGAAAAAATAACGAATTTGAATGGGGTAAAACAAGGGAAATACCAATTTGATTCTTCCAGAAGAAGAGAGCATTCTTCTACGACCGATCTCTCTTCAAATCTCCCACATATTTCTGAAAATCAGCAAAACTCAAAATATCTCCACCGGCTACTATGGATTTCGATTCGTTAATGGACTATGGTTGCTTTAAGGTTTCAGAGCGTCCATGCTTCTGCAAGAATCTGGAAAAAAGAAAGCATCATAGGGAAGAATGAAATCATGGGAAAGAAGGCATAAAGGTCAAACAAGTGGAGCGGGAAAAATAAATTGAATAGGTCGATTAAGAAAATTTGAATAGGTGGAACAAGCGGAGCGGGAATTTTTTTTTGAATAGGTATAAAATCTAAAATTTGGTTTCACATAGTCCTAATTCTAAAATCAATCTACATTTTAAATTAGACCTTTTAGAAAAAAAAATCATATCCTAGTTTCTCGATTAGGAACAATGTTCAAATCAAACACCCTTGTGAAGAAGAATGCTAAGGGGTTTTAATTTTCTCCATTGTATTTTATTTATAAGATTATATCTAATCAATTCTAAACTGTACACAAAAATGAAAAGTTAAGGAAGTAGAAATTTATTTTCTAAAGTATGTAGGTTATTTGTATGTTTCCATACATAAAATGGGAATTTTCACTGGGGAGAACATCCACTCATTTCCTATGGTCATTCAACCATGTCAACGATTTTGGCTCTAGGAGGGTTGTATTGTATGAATGATAATAATAATATACATAATGATATGTCACACAAATTTTTTAGTGCATATTCTAATCCTATGCAAACTTTTGAAAATACAAATATTCATATTTAAAATTCTAATGTTCCATATATTGAACCATTATATGTTATTCCTAATGAATAAGTAAATAATTTATTTCAACATACCTAGACATATGCCTAGGAAATAAATAAGTTGTGCATTAATCCATTACTTTTATTTTGTTAGGTATTTGAGTTTTGAGATGAGATGCATGCCTAACATGTGATTTGAGTAGCCATGAACCAAGGGCTTTTAAGCCGTCAAAATCACCTAGGGATCGCATCCAACCTAGGCCACACCATCCCTTAGCTTGACTGGAGTTTTTTCCACATAGTTTCAAACCACTGATTTTCTCACCAGTGATTGTATGTTACCCATTATTTCACATTCCCCAAGGCACAAATCAAATATTTGGATTTATCTTGGATGACTTGTCACATTCCATGACTAGCTTCACGCATATTGAATAGGAATTTCCATCATTTAAGAATTTTTTGGAGGGTTTTCATGGCATATTTTTTAGGGGCTTAGGGGTTCGATGAATAGGAGATTAGGGGTTATAGGTTTAGGGTTTAGTGGTTAGGGGTTAGGACTAGAATAATGAATTAGTGCAGGTTAAGGTGTTAGGGATTGGGGGCTTAGGGGTTAGGGGATCTAGGTACATTTAGGGGTTAGGGGAGTAATGATTTAGTAGTGGTTAAGGGATTGGGGATTGGGGTTAGGGAGATCATAATGATTTAGTGGTTAAGGGTTTAGGGATTGGGGGTTAGGGGTTAGGGAATTTAGGTGGCAGGTCACAAGTATTGTCTACTAGGAAGGCTTTCCAAATAAGTTGGCTGGCATCACTATGACACTATTACTGATTAGAAGGGAAGAGAAAGGCAAAGGCTCAGGTATAATATGAGAGAAGGAAGCAATTGGAAAAATTGAGATCAAAAGCAGTGGAGTTAGCCGAAAAGTAGCTTACCCAGAGATGGATAAAACTTGACAACATATTGGTCAATTTCCTTGACCCTTTATTGGTTATTCAGAAGGAGTATGAATACACCACCATTAATATGAAGGTAATTGGCCCCTAGCAGATCAAGGGCTACAAGTTGTAGTTTTCGTCTGAACATCAACATACCACAACCATGCTTACAACCAGTATATGTTCTTGAGGAGGAGAAATCTCGTCGAGATCAACATCAAGGATCCATTGCAAAAAAAAAAGGTACAACTTGTGGTGATTCTAGATGAGCATAGATGAATAGCTACAATAGATGTCAAATGTGGAAATTATGGAGGAAAAAGATGAAATTCATCTTCCTTTTGCATTCGAGTGAGAGGAAAATCAATCATCAATGAAAATTCAAAATTTTCAAGCTGAGCAAGATCAACCAAATTGGGGGCAGAGTTTGGGGAAGCTTCGTAAGTGAATGGGGCCTATGTGATATGGCTACGAGTTATCTACCCCCACACAATCCGATATGAAAATAGTAAACATTGTAGGCATAGGGTTAATTAACCCCACTCATAGTGGAGTTAGCGCCCGAAAAGTAGCTTGCCCCAAAGATGGAGCTCTTAGCTTCAATAAAATATTAGATAACCTGCATGTTGTGCTCAATGAAGCAATGAATTTTGAAAATGACAAGAAATTATTTCTGAAGATGAGGTTTTGGACTAGAAAGATATAACTACACAGAAATAATTACACTATTGATACAATAATAATATAATCTTCAAACAGCCTTCTCACATTCATGATATGAGTATATAGTGAATTAGACAGAAGTAAGAAAACAATTACTTCTTCAAAGCTAATTCGAATTTGGAGGGCTTAGGGGATTGGGGGTTAGGGGTTAGGGGATTTAGGTTTATTTAGGGGTTAGGGGTCGAATAATGAGTTAGTAGTTAAGGGATTAGGGATTGGGGGCTTAGAGGGACCGACCCGAACGGGTTTGGGCAGGTGCACTCAACCGAAACGTCCCGACCCGAATGTGTTTGGGAGTGCTCCCTCAAACTAAATGACACGGCGCACCTGACCGAACGAAGGCACAAGGGAGAAAAAAACAAATGGGCCGCATGAACGTGCACAAGGAACCCGTGCAGTCACAACTTAGCAAATTTGATACTACCAAGCTCAAATGTGTTAGGGGTTTAGGGGGTTAAATGTGTTAGAGGTTTAGGGGTATAGGGGGTTAACTGGGTTAGGGGTTGGGAATTATGGGTTAAGGGGTTAGATGTTTGGGGTTTAAGGGGGTTAAATGGGTTAGGGTTTTATAGGTTTAAGGGGTTAGTGGATTTAGAAGTTAAGGATTTTAGGGGTTAGGGGTCATTTCAGGTTAATGGGGCTAGGGTTTAGGGGGTTAAATGGGTTAGGGTTTTAGGGGTTTAGGGGTTAAATGGGTTGGGGGTTGGGAATTAGTGTTTAAGGGGTTAGGGGTTAAGGGTTAGAGGTTTAGGGTTTAGGGGGTTAAATGGGTTAGGCATTTAGAGGTTTAGGGGGTTAAATGGGTTAGGGGTTGGGAATTAGGGATTAATGGGTTAGGGGTTATAGGTTTAAGGTTTAGGGGGTTAAATGGGTTAGGGGTTATAGGTTTAAGGTTTAGGGGGTTAAATGGGTTAGGGGTTTAGGGGGTTAGGGGATTTAGAAGTTAAGGATTTTAGGGGCTAATGGGGTTAGGTTTAGGGGGTTAGATGGGTTAGGGGTCGGGAATTAGGGTTTGAGGGGTTAGGGTTAAGGGTTTGATGGTTTAGGGTTTAAGGGGTTAGGGGTTAGGGGTTAAGGGTTTATAGGTTTAGGGTTTAGGGGGTTAAATGGGTTAGGGGTTTACTAGGGTTTTAGGGGGTTAAATGGGTTAGGGGTTTACTAGGGTTTTAGGGGGTTAAATGGGTTAGGGGTTAGGGGTTAAGGGTTTAGAGGTTTATGGTTTAGGGGTTAAATGGGTTAGGGGTTTAGAGGTTTAGGGGGTTAAATGGGTTAGGGGTTGGGAATTAGTGTTTAAGGGGTTAGGGGTTAAGATGATAGTTTCATTGGTCTCTGTTTGTGCACATCAGTTGCTTATTCTTTGAGTCTCAATGTAACAATTTTGTAAGTATTGTTGCTTGTTGCCATGTCTTCTTTATTTATTAATTTATAGTATTTGTTAGCCATTGCTTTACATTTATTGATGAAAATTTCTATTGAAATCAAACCAAATGTATGTTCAATCTCCAGTTTCAAACTTAGCCACAGTGTTGTCACACAATTTAAGTCAGGAGAATGGATATAATGAAGTCTTAATAACCAGACTACACCTCATGACTACTCCATAAAATCTTAAGTTCGAGTGTCCCACATTCATGAGAAATTTGGTTCTTATACTCTTGCTCCACCTGAATGTGTCCTGGAAATACACTTGTTTATTGCAAAAAAATCCTAATTTTGTTGACCTTGTCCCTTATGAGGAGGCAATGGATTTTAAGGCAGTTGCAATTTAGCATTTTTGATACGACCACCCTCACACATCCAAACCCAACCCGACATGACCTGCCCAAACGTGTTTCCTTGGGAGGCCTCATGACACGACACAACTTGACCAAACCGGACCCGACTCGACTCGCCCAAATGTGCTTCCTTGGGTGCCCTCACAATATGGCACGACTTGACCTGACCCGTACGAATGTGTTTCCTTAGGCAGCCTCACACGACAAGACCCGATCACCAGACCTAACCCGACCCGCCCGAATGTGTTTCCTTGAGCACCATCAGTGCATGATTCTACTCAACCCGTAAGAACGTGTTTCCTTGGGCAGACTCACACGACATGACTCGACCAGACCCAACTCCATCCGACCCGTACGAACGTGTTTCCTTGGGCGGCCTCACACGACACGACCCGACCAGACCCAACTTGACACGCCCGAACGTGTTTCCTTGGGTGGCCTCACACGACACGACCTGACCCGACCCGATCTGAAAGGGATAGCTAAACGACTAAATGATGCCACAAGGGAGCAAACAAAAAATGGGCCGCTTGAACGTGCACAAGATACCCGGGCAGTCGCAAGTTAGCAAAACTGATACGGGCACCCTCGAACGAAACAACGCAATCCGAATGCGCTTAGTCGAGCGCCCTCACATGGCGCGCCCGACCAAACGATGCCACAAGGGAGAAAACGGCAAACGGGCCACCCAAACATGCACAAGGCACCTTGGTGGTCACAACTTAGCAAAATTGATATGGGCACCCTCGAACAAAATGACCCGAACCGAACGCACTTGGTCGAGTGCCCTCACACGGCACGACATGGCGTACCCGACCGAATGATGCCAGAAGGGAAAAAATGGCAAACGGGCCGCCCAAATGTGCACAAGGCACCTGGGTGGTCACAACTTAACAAAACTGATACAACTCCCTCGAACGAAATGGCTCGGCCCGAATGCGCCTGGTCAGGTGACCTCACACGGTGCGACATGGCGAATGATACCATAGGGGAGAAAATGAAAAAAGGGCCGCCGGAATGTGCACAAGGCACCCAGGTAGTCAAAACTTAGCAAAACTGATACGGGCGCCCTCGAACAAAATAGCCTGACCCAAATGCGCCCGGTCGGGCGACCTCACACAGCGCAACATGGCACACCTGCCCGAATGATGCTACAAGGGAGAAAACAACAAACAGGCCGCCCGAACGTGCACAAGGCACCCGGGTGATCACAACTTAACAAAACTGATACGGGCGCCCTCGAACGAAATAGACCTACCCAAACACGCCCGGTTGGGCGACCTCACATGTCGCAACACGACGCGCCCCAACGAACGATGCCAAAAGGGAGAAAATGAAAAATGGGCCACCCGAATGTGCACAAGGCACATGGGCAGTCGCAACTTAGCAAAATTGATATAGGAACTCTTGAACGAAATGACCCGACCCAAACACGCCTGGTCGGGCGACCTCACACGTCGTGACACAGTGCCTCGAACGAACGATGCCACAAGGGAGCAAATGGAAAATGGGCTGCTCGAATGTGCACAAGGCACCCGGGTGGTCAAAACTTAGCAAAACTGATACGGGCGCCCTCGAACGAAACGATCCGACCCGAATGCGCCCGGTTGGGCGACCTCACACGGCGCGCTCGACTGAACGATGCCACAAGGGAGAAAATGACAAATGGGCTGCCCAAACATGCACAAGGCACTCGGGCGGTCACAAATTAGCAAAACTGATACAGGTGCCCTCAAATGAAACAACCCAACCCGAACGTGCCCAGTCGGGTGACCTCACACGGCGCGACACGGCGTGCCCGACCAAACGATGCCACAAAGGAGCAAATAGAAAATGGGCCGCCCGAACATGCACAAGGCACTTGGGTGGTCACAACTTAGAAAAACTGATACGGGTGCCCTCGAACGAAACGGCCCGACTCGACCCGAACGCGCTCGGTTGGGTGACCTCACACGGCGCGACATGGTGCGCCCGACCGAATGATGCCACAAGGGAGCAAACGAAAAATGGGATGCCTGAACGTGCATAAGGCACCCAGATGGTCACAACTTAGAAAAACTAATACGGGTGCTCTCCAAAAAAATGGCCTGACCTGAACGCACCCGGTTAGGTGACCTCACACGGCACGACATGGCGCGTCCGACCGAACGATGTCACAAGGGAGAAAATGACAAACAGACTGCTCGAACATGCACAAGGTGCCTGGGTGGTCACAACTTAGCAAAACTGATACGGGCACCCTCGAATGAAACGCCCCAACACGAACACAGACCTCACACGACGAGACACGGCGCGCCCGACCAAACGATGCCACAAGGGAGAAAATGGAAAATGGGCCGCTCAAACGTGCACAAGGGAGCAAATGAAAAATGGGGCACCCAAATGTGCACAAGGCACTCGAGCAGTCACAACTTAGCAAAACTGATACGGGTGCCCTCGAACGAAACGACCCAACCTGAATGTGGTGGGTCGGGTGCCCTCACACGGTGTGACACGGCGCGCCCGACCGAATGATGCCACAAGGGAACAAATGGAAAAAGGGCCGCCCAAACGTGCACAAGGCACCCGGGCAATCACAACTTAACAAAACTGATATGGGCACCCCTGAACAAAACAGCCCGGCCCGAACGGGCCCAGTCGGGTGACCTCACACGACGCGGCATGGTGAACGATATCACAGGGGAGAAAATGGAAAATGGGCCACCCAAACTTGCACAAGGCACCCAAGCGTTCATGACTTAGAAAAACTGATATGGGTGCCCTCGAATGAAATGGCCCGACCCGAACGTGCTCGGTCGGGCGACCTCACACTGCGCGACACGATGCGCTCGACTGAATGATGCCACAATGGAGCAAATGGCAAACAGGCTGCCCGAACGTGAAAAAGGCACCTGAGCAGTCACAACTTAGCAAAACTAATACGGGCACCCTCAAATGAAACGACCCGACCCGAATGCACCTGGTCGGGCGACCTCACACGGCGCAACACGATGTGCCCTAACGAACGATGCCACAAGGGAGCAAACGGAAAACGGGCCACCCGAACGTGCATAAGGCACTTGGGCAGTCACAACTTAGCAAAACTGATACGGGCGCCCTCGAACGAAATGGGCTGATTCGAACGCGCCCGGTCGGGCAACCTCACATGGCGCGACACAGCGCGCCTGACCGAACGATGCCACAAGGGAGCAAACGGCAAATGGGCCGCCCGAATGTGCACAAGGCACTTGGGCAGTCACAACTTAGCAAAACTGATACGGGTGCTCTTGAACAAAATGACACGACCCGAACGTGCCCGATCGGGCGACCTCACACGGTGCGACACGGCATGCCTGACCGTACGATGCCACAAGGGAGAAAATGGAAAACGGGCCGCCTGAACGTGCACAAGGCACCCAGACAGTCACAACTTAGAAAAACTGATACGGGCACCCTTGAACGAAACAACCTGACACGAATACGCCTGGTTGGGCGACCTCACACGGCACGCCTGACCGAACGATGCCACAAGGGAGAAAATGGAAAACGGGCTGCCCGAACATGCACAAGGCACCCGAGTGGTCACAACTTAGAAAAACTGACATGGGAGCCCTTAAATGAAACCGCTCGACCCGACCCGAACGCGCCTGGTTGGGCAACCTCACACGACGCGACACGGCGCACCCGACCGAACGATGCCACAAGGGAGAAAACTGTAAATGAGCTGCCCGAACATGCACAAGGGACCCGAGCGGTCACAACTTAGCAAAACTAATACGGGCACCCTCTAACGAAACGACCCGACCCGAACGCGCCTGGTCGGGCGACCTCACACGGCGCGACACAGTGCACCCGACCGAATGATGCCACAAGGGAGAAAATGACAAATGGGCCGCCCGAATGTGCACAAGGCACTTGGGTGGTCAAAACTTAGCAAAACTAATCTGGGCGCCCTCAAACGAAACGGTCTGACCCGAATGTGCCCAGTCAGGCGACCTCACATGGCATGACATGACGCACCCGAGAGAACGATGCGACAAGGGAGAAAACGACAAACGGGCTGCCTGAACATGCACAAGGCACCCGAGTGGTCACAACTTAAAAAAACTGATATGGGCGCCCTCGAATGAAATGGGCCGACCCGACCCGAATGCACCTGGTCAGGCGACCTCACACGGTGCGCCTGACTGAATGATGCCACAAGGGAGAAAACGGCAAATGGGCCGCTCGGATGTGCACAAGGCACCCGGGCAGTCACAACTTAGAAAAACTGATATGGGCACCCTTGAACGAAATGACCCGACCCGACCCGAACGCGCCCGGTTGGGTGACCTCACATGGCGCAACACAGTGTGCCCGACCGAATGATGCCACAATGGAGAAAATGGAAAATGGGCCATCGGAATGTGCATAAGGCACTCGGGCGGTCACAACTTAGCAAAACTGATACATGCGCCCTCAAATTAAACATCCTGACCCGAACGCGCCCGGTCGGGCGACCTCACACGGCACGACATGGCGCGCCTGACTGAACGATGCCACAAGGGAGCAAATGGCAAATGAGTCACCCGAACGTGCACAAGGCACCTGGGCGATCACAACTTAGCAAAACTGATACGGGCACCCTCAAACGAAACGACCCGACCCGAACGTGCCCAGTCGGGCGACCTCACACGGTGCGACATGGCGCGCCTAACTGAACGATGCCACAAGGGAGAAAATGGAAAACGGGCCTCCCGAACGTGCACAAGGCACCCAGGCAGTCACAACTTAGCAAAACTGATACAGGCACCCTCGAACGAAATGACCCGTACGAATGTGTTTCGTCGGGCGGCCTCACACGACAAGACCCGATTACAAAAAATAACTCCCAAACCCTAAACCCTAAGATTGTTCCTAAACACTAAAAACAGTTGCCTCATAAACATCGCAATACTGACACTTGACACAACTGTCGCAATACCGACACTTGTTCTAACTATCGTAATACCGACAGTTATCTCTGTAACGTCGCAATACCGATACTTTGCCCCAAACCGTCGCAATACTGACACTTTCCTCCAAACATCGCAATAGCGACACTTAGCTCTAAGTGTCGCAAGACCGACACATTTCTCCAAGCCGTCACAATTCCGACGCTTTTCTCCGAACGTCGCAAGACTGAAACTTACCTCTAAGTTTCGCAATACTGACACTTGCCTCCAAACATTGGTATAGCAACAATTGTGGGCGAGATTTGAAAAACTGATAAAAATTGGGGAAATTTCCGACATTTGGTCAAAAGTGTCAGAAATTTGACCAAATGTACTAGTGCTTTTGCAATTTTCCATCAAGATTTTATGCTCTTCTGGTCCTAGATCAGAAATAATCTTATCAAGCTTCATCCTTTTGTGGCTCTGCATGATACACAGTAAACAATACATATTAGTTAAACTTACATATATTTCAAAAATAATATTTTTTTGTAAAGAATTTACAAAGAACTTGCCTTTTTTTATTTTCTTGATGTGTTATCAGTATTTTTGTTACTTGATCTCTTGTTAGTCATTTCATTATCAATTTCAAACCTGTACCATATCATTCATTAATATATTTATAAATAAATTGTCAAATTTTCAAGTAAAAAAAAAAATGTCAAGTAGTCGGTGCGCCATTCATGGTTAACGCACTAACGCTGATGCGTGGGTGTCTTAGAAATGCACCGCACAAACAATATAATAGACCATACGGTGTTCTATGTCAACAAGGAGCACCGGTGCGTTACATGTCAATCACCGCACCGATTAACTATGATAAAATAATAAAAATCATCCAGTGTTAGTTTTTTAGCATAAACCGGTGCCATATTTTACATATGGCGCACCGATAAATTTTTTATTTTTATTTTATTTTTTATCACATTACTTATGTGGTGCGCTTGTACAATACAGAGCACCAGTTTGCTAGGTTACGCCGAGCGCACCGGATGAAAAAAAAATCTGTTTTTTTTTAAATTCACGCAAGGGCCAACATGGATTGGGATCCGACTATGCAAATATTCCCGTCGGTTGGATGTCTTAGGTCTATATTTAGCAATACAAACCCTATAAATCTAAATTGAAAAGCCCTAATTCAAAAATCACAAAAAGAGGGAGAAGAAAGGGCATAAACAAAAAGAATGTAAGATTTGTATTTTTTGAAAGTTTTTAATTTTTAATTTTTTATTGTTATATCGAAACAGAACATTCGTGGTGCGCCATAATGAAATAGCGCACCGACTACATATTTTACAAATGGCGCATTGAGAATATATATATATATATATATATATATATATATATATATATATATATATATATATATAATCACAGTACTTGCGCAGTGTGCTGAGATAATAGAGCACACCAGTGCGCTCAGGTACACAGGGCGCATTGAAAAAAAATAAAAAATAATAATAATAATAATAATAATAATTTTAAATTTATGCAAGGGTTGACATGGATTGGGATCCGACTATGCAAGTTGTCCCATGGGTTGGATGTCTTAGGCTTATATTTAGCAATACAAACCCTATAAATATAAATTGAAAAGCCCTAATTCTTAAATCACAGAAAGAGGGAGAAGAAAGGGCAGAAACAAAAAGAATGTAAGGTTTGTTTCTAAAATGGATTTTTTTTTTGCGAAACAACAAGTTCGCGGTGCGCCATAATGAAATAGTGCACCGGTGCCATATGTTACATATGGCGCACTGATAAAAACATATTTTATTTTTTATTTTTTATCACTATACTTTCACGGTGCGCTGGTATAATAGAGCACATTGGTGCGCTATGTTACGTAGGGCGCACTGAGGAAAAAAAGTCTGTTTTTTTTTTTTTAAATTCACGCAAGGGTCGACATGGATTGGGATCCGACTATGCAAGTCATCCCGTTGGTTGGATGACTTATGACTATATAAGCACTATAAATATTAATTGAAAAATCCTGATTCTGAAATTACAGAAAGAGGGAGAAGAAAGGGCAGAAACAAAAAGAATCTAGGGTTTTGTTTCTAAAAATGGATTTTTTTTTTTTTTTTTTTTTTTTTTTTTTTTCTGAAAACTGCATAAAAAGTAAAAAAAACTGCAGAAAAAGTAAAAAAAAACAATAAACTTTGATTTTGCTTTTTTACTGCAGAAAAAGTAAAAAAAAAGCAATAAACTTTGATTTTTTATTTTACTACATAAAAAAATTGCAGAAAAAGTAAAAAAAAAATTAATAAACTTCACTCACATCGTTTGAAATTATATGGTACAAGGTTTGAATCACCAGAGGTTTGGAATTCTGATTGTCTGAATACTTTTGTTTGAACGTAGTTCCCTGCTCCACAGTGCTCTCGTGCTCTATTTGCTCCAGGCATGTATCCTGCAAATCTCTGGCTGAAATTTTTTGCAAAAATAGTGAAATAATGAAAAGTGAAGTATTTAAAGAAATGTTTTATGCAATTATATTTTCGAAAATATTTTGCCACCCATTTTTCAATTTACCATTTTTTTTTTTTTTTTTTTTTTTTTTCACTTAAAGAAAATAGGGTTGTGATTTTTTTATTTGCAATTATTCATCACTGGTGCATCCCTTAATCGAACCGCATATGTGCGTCAGGTTATAAAACAACACCGGTGCACATTACCAAAAATGCACTGGTGCAGTTATCTGTACATTACACACCGAAATTACATTTAGGTTTGTGCACCAAGAATTATTGTTGTTTTGCTCAAATGTAGGGAGAAAATATCATATATTTTATGGAATGAAAAATTCTTCAAAATCCAGCTCATTCCATAATATTTCTCAAAGTCCATCGCAGAGTTCTCGCTATCCATATTGAGACGTAATATTTACTTCAGATTTGTTTGATATTTTCACTATCTAAATGAATTTATGTTGTTTATTGATGCAGCCAATCATGCACAACTTAATCAAATTTATAATGTATACAAATTTGCAGGTTCATGAAATTCAACAACGAGTTCAGATGCACAAAATATTCAAACTGCTCCAAAACATGGAAGTTCTTATCAGGAGCTACATACCACAAGGCGCATTTGGTAGATGAAAATGGACAGCCACTTCACCCCGCCAATTGTAACAATATTGCGTCTTCTAGCCACAATCCCGAGACAATGATGGTAATTAAAATTATAATTGTTTGGTATATATATTGATTAATATGTAATTATTTCAACGTCAAACCAATTTATAATCATGCAATATTGTCAACGTGGTTACTAATTGATATCATATATTTTGTACTAATCATGTTCAAATATATATATATATATATATATATATATATATATATATATTAGGATTCTAGTGATGATGAACAACCTACCTACCATATGTAGAAATTATATAACTTATGTGTTATATGTCCAAGATTCTCCTGATCTCACACTATTTTAACTTCATGTAAAATACAAAATCTATTCCACCATTGATCATTTGTGGAATTAAATTAAGATTGCAATGCACACATGAAACAATAAAAATTCACACACATTAACACAGTTGTTTAACGGGAAAGCCTAAAGCTGAAAACCCCAACTATATGTATATAATATATGTCATAGAGATCATCTAACAATCCTCATACAAAGCTGATCGTGTCAAGCTCTCAGTACAATACAATCGCTACATACTAATTAGGTCTGATCTTGCAAATCCGTGCACCAATCTTTGCCACCTGCTAGCCTGCCTCTACTGCACAATCCCTGCTGAAGAATGGCTCTAAACTAACTCGAATTTCTCCAGCCTTGCTCACGAAATCCTCATTGGAATCTCCACTGAGTGTTGGATGCAATAAATGCATCACTATAGTCACAACTGATAGTATATCTTTCCCTTTCACCTATCTCTCCACTAGTATCCACTGAAACTGCCATGCATTGTAGTTAACTGATGTATTCTTTAGTTGATTAATGAGTTATTATTTAGTGAATTAATTAACTAATTAATTCACTCCACTCTCACTAGTGTATCATTCAGTTAGACTAGATACAACTAGCTCAACTGAGTCTAACTGAGTTAAACTAAACACAACTCCACCAACTACTTCTACAACTCCACCAAACTCTGTCACATGAGTTCTAACTAAAATCCTCCATGCAATAGCTCCAATAAACCCTTAGGAATAGCGTAATTCCTTATGTTAGCTACTGTGCCACATCTGTGCACTTAACTGAAGTGCTCCAAGAGAATAAGATAATGTTTAGAGTCCAAATATTATTAAAGGCTAATAATATTCGACATATCTATATTTAGTGGCGGGTCTAAAAATAGACTTCGCCCAAAATGTCTAAAAATAGAAGTCCATCTATTTTTCCAACTTGACCAACCATCCACAAATAGCATCCTGCAACTCATAGAATATGATCGACATGTCTAAAAATGGGCATAGTATAAAAATATACTTTGCGCCAAAAATAGCCTGCGAGGCCCACTTAGTGAAGGCGACTCTTTTCACTAAGCTCATCATCTTGTTGAATCTCAACAAGATACGTATTATCTGCCACCCCGATCTTGTCTCTATGGTATTCGAATTTTCTCCTGTTAAGCGCCTTTGTCAGAATATCTGCTTCCTGATCTTCCATAGGAATGTAAGAAAGCAACATGATCCTTCCCTGCACATAATCTTTGATATGATGGTACCAGATATCAGTATGTTTAGATCTATCATGAAATACTAGATTAACCGAGAGTTTAATGCAACTCTGATTATCACAATATATCATAGTAGGATCTAAATGAGAACTGAAAAAATCGACCAGGATATTCCTCATCCATATAGCCTCACATGCAGCCAAACCTTCTGCCATGTACTCGGCCTCCGCTGAACTGAGTGCCATGGATATTTGTTTCCTGCTGTACCAAGTTAATGCTGTAGATCCGATACTAAAAATCCCTCCAGATGTGATTTTTCTGTCCGTTGGGCTTCCTGCCCAATCTGCCTCCGTGAAGCCATGCAGTTTCACCTCATTCGACTGTCTGTACCACAATCCATACCCATATGTGCCCCTGAGATACCTTAGGACATGCTTTCCTGCCTTCCAAAAGAGCTTGGTAGGCTTAACCATCGCTTGTGAAATCTGGTTCACAGCATAGCATATGTCTGGTCGTGTATTGACTAAATACATGAGTGAACCAACCAACCGTCGATAAACAGTGGCATCCACTACCTCTGCCGATGTAGCATCCTCTTTCTTCCAATTTCCTGGAAGAGGAGTGTCGATAGGCTTGCATCCTTGCATGTAAAACTTCTCCAGTATCTCCCGGGCATACTTTCCTTGAGACACAAATAGTTCACCTTCCCGCTGCCATATTTCCAATCCAAGGAAATAATGAAGGAGGCCCCAAGTCCTTCATCTCAAACTCCTTTACAAGATCTGCCTTGCATGAGTGTATCAACTACTCATCACCCGTTAGTATTAAATCATCTACATAAAGCACAATGATCAAAAGCTTACCCTCCACCACAATCTGGTATAGGTTTGGATTCATCTCACTCTTGGCGAAACCAAGTCCGGTGAAATAAATGTCTATCAGTGTGTACCAATTACGAGGTGCTTGTTTCAGCCCATACAACGCTATTTTGAGCCTGCACACATGTGACTCACTGCTGAAGATCTCAAATCCTTTAGGCTTCTCAATGTACACCTCCTACTCAATGATTCCATTGAGTAACACAGTCTTCACATCCATCTGATGAATGTGCAAACCCATCTGCACTAAGAGAGCAAGGATGGTCTGTATGGAAGAATACCTTGCGACAGGTGCAAATTTTTCTTCATAGTCAATCCCCTCAATCTATGAGAAGCCCTGGGTAAAAAATCTTGCCTTATACTTCTCAACGCTCCCATCAGCAGCTTGCTTCACTTTGTAGATCCATCTCGAACCTACCACTGATTTCCCTTCCGGCCTTGGGACAATCTCCCATGCATTGTTTCTAACAATCGAATCATACTCTTCCACCATGGCATCTACCCATGTGAGATCCTCCACACTGAAGAGGATGGCCTGGCCACGATAGATAACACCGTCATAGCCATGTATCTAGTAAATCAGTCAGGTGACTGTCTCTGTCCGCGCTGTGATGTAGGTGCTCCTACATTCTGCGCTGCATCAAGATTCAGTCGCTCAACTTCTGTAGTGCGCTTCCGCCCTCTGATGTTTGGCACTACATGAGTGGTTTCTTCCACTCCATGAACCTCCTCTTGTGGCTGATCCACATCTAGAGGCTCATCTTTAGGAACAAGTAGCTCCTCCTCTGCATGCAAGTGTAGCCCCCTCTCAAGCGACAACTTCATGGCTTTCTCCTCATGAAATTTGATATCCCGTCGCACGACAGTCATCCGACTGTCTGGAAAATACACACGATAATTGTGGGGTGTTCCTGTGTACCCCAGAAATATCCCAACCTCTGCGGTCGGCTCCAGCTTCTTCCTGGCATCCTTCGTCATATGAATGTAAACAGGTAAGCCAAAAATCTTCAAATGATAAATATCAGGGTTTTTACCAGAAAACGCCTCTTTGGGTGTACTCATGCCAAGTACTCTATGAGGACAATGGTTTTGCACATAAACCGTAGTGTTGCATGCCTCAACCCATAAATGTATGGGAAGGCCCTGATCATGCAACATGGCCCGTGCAGCACCCATGATCATTCTGTTCTTTCTCTCCATGACCCCATTCTGCTATGGGTTATGAGGTGCTATGAGTTCTCTTTGAATTCCTTCTTTGCTACAGAAGTCTTTGAATTCACCAGAGATGTATTCACCACCGTTATCACTCCTTAGAGCTTTCACCTGCTTCCCCAAATCTTTCTCAACCAACGCCTTGAACTCACAAAACTTTGAGTATGTATCGCTCTTCTTCTGCATGAAGAACATCCAGCACTTACGAGAAAATTCATCAACAAATATCACATAATACCTATGCTTTGCTGTTGAAGCAAATGAGAAAGGTCCACACACGTCTATGTGAATTCTCTCAAGGATCGTCGAGGCACGACTATCTTTCTCATGAAAAGTGGTCTTCACAAATTTTCCCAAAGTACATCCCTTGCACTGATTTGACTGCGCAAGTGTACCTTTGGGAAGCCCGGTAGAAATATGATGCAAAATTTTCAAAGCGCCATGGTGAAGATGGCCCATTCTTCTGTGCCACAATTCGCTCTCATCCCGGCTCACCACTCCTTCTACTTTGCCTGCCATTGCTGCACAACCATCTACCTGTAATTGATAAAGATTCTTAACTTGAATCCCTATCCTCCTGGTTTGACTAGTTTTTTTATGGCGTAGGAAGGCTTTTCCCTCTCTAAAAACAACATCATAACCCTTGTCTTCCAACATCGCCACGAAGATCAGATTCTTCTTCAATCCTGTAACATGAATGACATCCTTCAAGATGAAAGGTTTACCAAACTCCATCTCAAATGAAATGGTCCTGATACCAGTCGCATTGTATCTACCATCATCGTCCATCTCGATGTGCACTCTAAGATCCTTTTCTTCCAGATCACTAAACAAATAATTGTCTCTGGTCATATGGAAAGATGCACCATTGTCAAGAAACCACACCGATCCCATAAAACTTGAAACCAAGCATGCGATCAAAGAAAATTCGAGCTCAAAATGCGAGGCTAAGGCCTTTCCTGCTGCACAACCAACAACGCTCTTATTTTTCTTCTTCTGTGGACAATTATTGCCGAAATGCCTGTGCTGGTGATAGTGAAAACACTTCACCTTGGACAAATCCTGCTTCTTTCCTTTCGCATTGGATTGATATGGATTTTTCTTCCCCTTCCATTTCCTTGCTTTGGCAGCCAAAGCACAATTTTCTTCATCTTCATTGTTTGATGAAGATCCATCCCTGGTACCTCGCATTATCTCCTCCTGTACAAGATTTGACCAAAGTCGCTCCCATCCTGGTAGTTTCTCCTGTCCATTGACAGAGTCTTCGTAGCTATGCCAACTATTCGGAAGCCCAAGGAGAGCCAAGCTCACCAAGTCTTCTTCATCAAAAGTAACCCCCACACTTCCCAGCTCATCCTTGCAATGGAAAAATTTCGTGAGGTATTTTGGTATACTGTCGCCTTTCTCCATATTTATTTTTCTGAGCTTGTCTTTAAGTGCCAACTTCCTCTGGTCACTTCTGATTTGGAAAAAATATATCAAATCCTTCCACATTAAGAATGGAGTGGCTTTCCCGTGAAGGCTAGACACAATGTAGTCCTTCACACCTTCCAACAGAATCCTTTGACACTTTGCTACCTTCTTTTGCCATGCGTCAAGTGCGGCTGCATCGCTAGATCCCGGCTTAGGAACATCGCTATTGATGAACTCCTTCAGCCCATTATCATCCAGCACCGCCTCCATCCTGTCCTTCCATGCTATGTAATTTCGAAAGCCACATCAAGGGAATAACTAATTGCAATCCATTGAAAGACATTTCAATGAATGCTCACCTAGCACCAAGAAAATTAATTGCAAAGAAATTCGAATTCCACACTGCACAAAACTCAACCGCTCAATAATTGCAATTTCCAATGATCACACACCAAGAGTTACCATGTAGGAAACGAGAAGTGATCCAAGAACTAATATTCTCCTGATCTCACACTATTTTAACTTCATGCAAAATACAGAATCTATTCCACCATTGATCATTTGCAGAAATTAAATCAAGATTGCAATGCACACATGAAACAATAAAAATTCACACACATTAACATAGTTGTTTAACGGGAAAGTCTAAAGCTAAAAACCAAAACTAAATGTATATAATATATGTAATAGAGGTCATGTAACAATCCTCATACAAAGCTGATCATATCAAGCTCTCAGTACAATACAATCACTACACACTAATCAGGCCCGATCTTGCAAATCCATGCACCAATCTTTGCCACCTGCTAACTTGCCTCTATTGCGCAATCCCTGCTAAAGAATGGCTCTGAATGAACTCAAATTGCTCCAGCCTTGCTCACGTAATCCTCATTGGCATCTCCACTGAGTGTTGGATGCAATCAATGCATCACTATAGTCACAACTGATAGTCTATCTTACCCTTTCACCTATCTCTCCACTAGTATCCACTGAAACTACCATGCGTTGTAGTTAACTGATGTATTTTTCAGTTGATTAATGAGTTATTATTTAGTGAATTAATTAACTAATTAATTCACTCCACTCTCACTAGTGTATCATTTAGTTAGACTAGATACAAGTAGCTCAACTGAGTCTAACTGGGTTAAACTAAATACAACTCCACCAACTACTTCTCCAACTCCACCAAACTCTGTCACATGAGTTCTAACTAAATTCCTCCATGCAATAGCTCCAGTAAACCCTCAGAAATAGCGTAATTCCTTCTGTTAGCTGTTGTGCCACATCTGTGCACTGAACTGAAGTGATCCAAGAGAATAAGATAATGTTTAGAGTCCAAATATTATTAAGAGCTAATAATATTCGACATATCTATATTTAGACTGGAATTCTAAAAATAGACTTCGCCCAAAATGTCTAAAAATAGAAGTCCATATATTTTTCCAACTTGACCAACCATCCACAGATAGCATCCTGCAACTCATAGAATATGATCGACATGTCTAAAAATAGACATAGTCTAAAAATAGACTTTGCGCCAAAAATAGCCTACGGGCCCACTTAGTGAAGGTGACTCTTTTCACTAAGCTCATCATCTTGTTGAATCTCAACACCATATTCAGTTGCACCCCACGACAATGTCAAATCGAGAGAAGATCGAATTAAGAGAAAAAATCGGAGAGGAACAATACCAAGAATGGTTGAATCAACCACCGATTCAATTCCTGCTACGTCCAGATTCACCAATTAGGAATGACTACAACAATTGTAGTTATTCACAAGCTGGAAATGGAGGCAATCAAATAGAGGTTGGTATGGATGATTAATTAAGGGATACGGCTGCCATGGAGACAATTTTGTTAGATGCATTGCAAAACGATGATCAGCTAGGGGATGATGCTCATATCGCTGACACCTTTTTCGAAAGCCTTAAATTTGCTTCCACCACTCCTCTCTTTGGACCTGGCAGTCAGTCAAAGTATACCCAGTTGGGGAAAATGATGTTACTGTACAACTTGAAAGCAAATTTTGGCTTGTCGAATGCATGTTTCTCGTAACTTTTGAGGTAAGTTACCATAAATTACTTCCTCATATAAATTTGAAATATAATCAGTACACTGCAATGAACATTACAAATGGTAAATTTTATGAATGTTAATAATTACATTGACATTAATGTACATTTATTAATATATTTTTCCATGATCACTAACTACAGGTTTTTCAAAGATAAGGTTCTTCCTAGTGATAATGTCTTACCCGATAGCTGCGAAGAGGTAAAGAAATTGTTGAAAATGTTGGGTGTTGAGTACATATCATATCATGAATGTCCAAATGATTGTATTCTATATAGAGGAGAATATGTAGACAAAGAGATGTGTCTGAAATGTGGGCATGAAAGGTATAATAAATAAAAAAAGAAGGGTAAATCACGTACTGGTCCTCCTTTTGATATATTGAGGCACATGCCTATAATCCCAAGGATTCAAAGGTTCTTTTGTTGCAAAGAATTAGCTATGTTGCAGGGATGGCATGCCTCACACAGAAGTGAGTTTGGAGTTATGTGAATCCCAACTGATTCAATAGCCATGAATCATATAGAGGATACATGGCCCAAAAAATTCAAGGATGAAGTACGAAGTCTAATACTCAGCATATCCATGGATGGCGTCAACCCATATTCCCTCTAGAACACCAACTATTATATTTGGCCTGTAGTAGTGATCAATAACAATATCCCCCCATGGTCGTTCGTGAAGAATGAACATCTTATGTTGGCTCTCATAGTCCCTGGTAGAAGACAAGTGAAGAATATGGATGTATACTTACAACCACTAGTATATGAATCGAAAGAATTATGGAATGGGATAAATGTATACGATGTATCAAGACCCATTGCAGCAGAGAGGAATTTTACGTTTTATGGCATATGTTCTTACACGACACATGATTGTCTAGTCTTAGGAGTTTGCTGTGGTAAATTACATGTTTAATTTATTTATTTGTTTATATACGTAACAATATTCTTTCACATGTTAGTTATTTAAATAGTTGTAATATTTTTTCTGCTCTTCATGATATTCTTTAACGTGCCATGCATATTAATTAATGTATACAAATGTAATCTCGCAGGTCTTGTAAAAAAAGGCTATTTTGGATGTAAATGTTGTGGACCTTCTCTGAAAGCTAGTGTATGATTCCTCCAGGGTATTCCTACTAGAAGAACACCCTTACAGAAGAGCAGCATTTGCTTTCAATGGTAAACGAGAGAGAACCCAAAGGCCTCCAATAATGACACCAGCTGAATGGCTTCGATTCAAATGGGGAGCCTATGTTCGATGATCCAAATTTCTTGGACACCTATGTTGAGAAATTTCCCATTGGGATGAAAAGGAAATTTATCTTTTATGACCTCCCATATTGGGAGCATCTTAATATTACCCACTTATTGGATCCCATGCATATATTTAAAAATGTTTCATCTTTTTTATGGAGGCACATATCATCGAAACAAAGTGACACATTGGTTGTTAGGAAAAATATTATTACTTCAAAAACTAAAAAGAAACATTGGCTAAGACGATTAGAAAGTACGAGATCAGAGGCAGGCATTGGTCCCTCTAATTCATGGTTTTTCAAAGAAGGTGATGTCCCATGGATTTAAAAAAAAGATGATATATCTTTGGCAAAGGAAGTTATAATGGATGTGAGGGTGCCAACTTCATACGGGTATTCACTACGGCATTGCTTCATCGTGGATGACCATTTGTTGAGGTTGAAATCACATGAACATTTGAATATTCTAAGAGTACGTATAATGTCAAAAGCATGATTTTATTATTTTTTATATTAATAAATTTTATCCCATGGAGGGATCATAAAACATAACTAATTTTGTATATTATTGCACGTGTTTATAACTTTGCAGTGTCATTATCCTTTGTTCATGCGTAGGTGTGTGAAACATGAATTCCCTCAAGACCTAGGACGTGCCATATATAAATTATCTGCATTTTTATGTTGGATCACGTCAAAGGAGATTCATGTGGATAGCATTCCACGGTGGCGTCAAGAGATAGTTGAGATTGTTTGTATGTTTGAGAAGGAACTGTCGATGAGTTTCATGGACTTACAGGTTAATCTTCTAATCCACCTAGTAGATGAGGTTGAATTAGTTGGGGTGGTTTCTTATTGTTGGATGTTCTTCTTAGAGAGGTACATGAAGAAATTTAAAGGTTTTGTTCAACAAAGGGAAAAACTCGAGGGGTCTATGGCAGAGGGGTACATATCATATGAGTCTTTCTATTATGCTAGTGAGTACATCAATCAGATCGAAAACAAGCCAGGTGCAGTGATTTGGGACGATGAAAGGGATGAAGACAAAAGAGAAGGGGATTTGCTCCAAACAAGTGGAAAAAGTGCTTGATAAAGAGTAAGCGACTTATAATTTTTCAAATTTACACAAAGTAAATATTCGTGTTGAAATTCGATATAATGTATATTTTTATCTCTAAGTACTATATAATGTTTGTTTGATTTCATCAGCGAATGCAGAAATTGAAGCAATAAATAAATTCGTTCTTTACAATTCTGAAGTGACACAACCATGGGTTGCGTTATACGAACAAAATACGATGAAATGGGATAGTGACAAGAAAGAATTCATATGGTTGAATGGTAGAAGTGTACCTTATCCCAACCATTTAAAAGAAAATATGCCAAAAATATGCCCTAGCAGTTGGGTTGCTGACAAAGTCAGGGAGAAATATTTACCCACGTGCTGAAGAGGATGTGCTAAACGTAGGGATTGGGTGCAACAACTTGGTAATAATATTTTTAATTTATATGTAAATTTGAAACTTATATTAAGACATCTACATTTCATATTTTAACTGTTGGGTTATTATAAGACACATGACACTATGATTTTTTTGACTTTTTTATAATAGGTGAATTTGTTCCCATCTATGTGGGCATATGGATACCATTTTCGCACAGAAAATACCGATGTTGGAAACATCACACAAGACTGTGGAGTGGAAGTCGAGTTCGATCAATCTAGTTGATCTAGCCACCGCGATCAAAACCTAGTACGAGGGACATTATGTTACGTCGAAAAGATACAAGAGATCATTGAAGTGGATTTATCTTCTTTCCAATGTGTTATTTTCAGGTGCAAGTGGTGGGACACCTTTGATCGGAATAATGTAAAGGAAGATCACGACAGTAGGCTAATATGTATCAACTCTAGAAAGATGTGGGATGAAGCTAAGGAGACCTATGTTTTCCCTAAACACTGCAACCAGGTGTTTTTTTACCTAGATGTGTTGGATAGGGATTGGTGGTTCGTATTGACACATGACCCTAGATCAAAACATATTTTTGAGAATGACCCTAGATCAAATTAGTTCATTTTTTTTGTATCTAAGATCATAATAAAATAATGATAATTCTAAAGTACACGAATTTATTTGCATTATTTTCTAAACTTTATTATGTTACAATAAATCATATTATTTTAGATTTAATATTTTACAATTATTTAAAATTTACAAATTTAAAATTTTTAATAAATTCATTTCACATTAATACAATTAAAATTTTACAAATATTTTACATAAAATTAGAATTAGAATTACAATTACAATTTTACAATTCCACATACAATTACAATTGCAATTTTAGAATTTTACATACAATTACAATTTTACAATTACAATCAATTCACAGTGATACAATTAAAAATTTACAAATATTTTACATAGAAGTAGAATTACTATTACAATTTTCCAATTTCACGTACAATTACAATTACAATTTTAGAATTTTACATATATATATAATTACAATTTTACAAATTTAAAATTTACAATTACAATTACAATTTTACAAATTTACAGATATACCATTACAATTACAATTTTGGAATTTTACATACAATTAGAATTACAAATATTACAATTTTACAATATCATGGTCATTTAGTATTAAATTAATTAATAAACATCACGTTCATGATAACTATCATACAAACATCATATTTGACTAAAAAACACATTCAAAATCGCTAACATCATTGTGATCATGATCATCTAACAAAACACAATTAACATTATATATAACATATTCATCACAACACAAACATCAAATATACATCTCATGTCCAATAACTCATGCTATCATCACATACACATTAAATGCACATATCTAACATGACCTAACAATATACACATCATGATGATCACCAACATGTAAATTAATTACAATTGCAACATGAACATAAATACATGATTATATATATATATATATATATATATATATATATAATTGGATAATGTTAAAAATATACAATTGTAATATAAATTTCATGGATCAGCTGGTGGTAGTACAACATCAATATCAATACTAGTGGCGGCCTGCTTAGTCAATGGTGTAGCCTCGACGGTTGATGGTCCAGTGCCCTACTCATGACCATGATGCGATGGATCTTGCAGTGGCGACAAAGACGTGGTCAATGGTCCAACATTAGGTAGCACGTGAGCTATTTGCTAGATTTTGATGGAGGCTCATGCTCATCTGACGCAATGCGAGGTGAACGATCATGAGATGAAGAGTCGTTGCTCGTGGACTGTCCATCACCTGCTACATCACGACCATGCCTATAACGTTCAATAGTCCTCGTCAGTCGCGTAAAAGCTATCGTAACTCCTACGACATGCCACATGCCTATCATCGGCCTCTATGTCTCTGTAATGAGCGGGCCTGATGCCCGCCTCAACAATCAATGCACTGATTTGGTCACCCAACTCCATCGGTATCTAGCATCATGTCGACCATGCCTAGCATCGACCTCCTGATGATCCTTTGCATCTGGCATGACCTGATCATTATCAAGATCCACACCTAGATCATGTGGTACTGGTGCTGGAATATCCTCGCCATCAAAAGAGCCAATGTCTGCAAAATACATCAAGTACACAACAATAATTAGACAATTTCATTACACAATTTAATAAAAACAAGTTAAAGAACATGCTAGAATAACTTTAAATATATAAAACAGTAATATTACCTCTATCATGTGGCTGCTTATCAGCTGTGGAGAGGATGTTGGCACACCCTCGCCAATCCAAACCTGTGTAAGGATAGGGGACCATAACGAAGGGATGCTCATCAACATTGGCTAGCAACTCCAGTGCATCCTGTGATATCCTCGCGAAAAACTCAGTGTCACCCCTCTTGGGCATCATCTACCCCAACATGTGTATACATGCCTCAAACGTCATCCTACGAGGCTACTAAAGAAAAGTAGGCCTTGTCTCTGGAAACCTCTCAAAAAATAAACACAAAAGCTCTAAAGGAAAAGGGAAGTTCACCCTCCCCTGTGCATGAGCACGACATCTATCTAAGGTTGTACAGAACTGCCGCAAAAATATGGCAGACCACCATCAACATAATATAGAAGTGGGTGACTAATGCATTGCCCGTCACTGGTGTTGTGCGAAATGGTCGAAATGATAAGTGAGAGACACTGCACCTCCTCCCTACCAAATGCACCAATACGTAACTGACCACCAGCAACTCGAAACTCTATAGGAGACAATACATTTTCTCCAATGTATCTTTGCAAGTAAAATAACTGATTCCGTGCTACACAACTAGTCAGAACCTCTGGGAATGAGGGAAAATCCACCCCTCCTCGATAGCCTTGTAATGAAGTATATATCCTCCTCAGTGGGCATGTACCACTAGTTGATACCAACCCGAAAATCCTGTTGTTGGGCATTCCACCTTCGGATAAGATGTCTAAAAAAAAAACTATGGCCCTTTAGGGAAGTAGCCTCCTCATAGAACTTGAGGTGGCCTACCTGCCTTAGGAGCCCCTGTGTAGCTGCTGTAAAAGGGTGAGGGTACACATCTCTCTCCCTCTCTCGTGCCTCCCACAAGCGAACCATGTTATACTGCTCCGCCTGTTGTTGTTGTTTTTCCCCCTCTTCTTTCTTTTCACGTCTCTGAATGATTGACATATTAAACACAATTTTTTTATTAAATAAGACATGTATTTAGAAATATACAAATAAAAAAAAAAATTGAAAACAAAATAAAAAACAGTCACTGCGCCGAAAACACAGTCACGCATCGGTACCAGTGCATCTTTCTATGGAACGCACTGGCCTTGGTCTACCTAATAATATTAAGCGCCTCAATGATGGTGCTCCAGAAGAATTTATAGCACACCGTTGACTATGTACAGTGTCAGGAGGGTGGTGCGCTGACGAAACTCTACACCCTGGGGTGCATAGTTAAGTCCGCGGACTGACCTCTTGCCATCATGACATAGTGAATGGTGCGGCCTTTTACAAGGCCACACCGTTGACCTAGGTGAAATACGGAAAGCCGTGCGCTGACAAAAATAGCTGCCCTGGGGCAGCTATTTTAGTCAACACACTGCGTCGCAACTATTCCACTAGATCAAAGGTGCGGCCGGATAACCGACCGCACAACACTTTAAAAAAAAAATTAAAATAACATGGTGCACCTTCGGTACCGCCCTGGAACCAGTGCGGTTACCGTTAGCACCGGTTTACCAGGCTGCACCATTGAAAATGTGGAATAGGGGCGACACGGTGCATTGATAAAATTACCAGCACCGGGGCGGATAATTTAGTCAACGCACTGTGTTGCTACTATTCCACGTTGTCAACGGTGCAACCTTGTAAACGATTTCACTGCAAATTTTTTTTTTTTAAAACTAACATGGTGCGCCTATCGGTACCACCTCGGAACCGGTGCAGATACCATTAGCACTGTATGCGGTGCGCCCTGTAAATTTACAAGCAACACCGCAAACCGATGTGAGCCGAATGGCTCGAGCGTACCGCGCGACAATTTTTTTTTTTCCCTTTTAAATGGTTAATTTTAAGGTTATTTGAAATTATAATCCGCTAGAAGGCTTAGTTATGGAAAAACAAGAAAATACTTGTACATTTTCTCATCGAGGAGGTATATTGGCTGTAGAATTTGCAAAATAAAATTTTTCCACTGTTTTGAAAAATTCAAGTTGGAGATTGGTTGGAAATGCACATCAACAGTGCATGCAATGAGTGCAATGGGAGCACTGATGTCAGGGTGGCTCAGACAAGGATAAATTGCACTGGTGCTTGGGAGCTTTGTAGCACTGACAAAAGTGAAAAATGTGGTTTTTTGGCCTTAATTTTTTTTTTTTTTATTTAACCCTGTTCTAGTGTATGGGATTTTTTAGGCACACTAGTGCGTTTTCTTCATTCCGCACCAGGTGGTTTCTATTTTCGTGTGCTTTTTATGAAGCACCGGTGCAAACGATCTGTAAAGCACTGATGCGCTACAGTAATACAATTCACCAGAAGGGTGTGTATGGAGCACTTAGTGTTTGGTGTGCCAATGTTTTGTGTAGTTTTTCGGCGCTAATTTTTTTTATTTAACCCCCTTCTGATGCACGGGATTCTATGGACGTACCGGTGCGTTTTCATCATTCCGCGCCAGGCGGTTTCTGTTTTTGCACACTTTTTATGAGGCACTGGTGTAGATGCTCTGTAATGCACCAGGGTGCTATAGTAATAACACGCACTAGGCGGGTGTGTATGGAGTGCACGGTGTCTGGTGTGCCAATGTTTTGTGCGATTTTTTGGCTGTAATTTTTTTATTTAATCCCATTCTTGTGCGCGAGGTTTATGGGTGCACCAGTGCGTTATTGTCATTCCGTGCCGGGCGGTTTTTGTTTTTGCATGATTTTTATGAAGCACCAGTGCAGATTCTGTTTAAAGCACTGGGGCAGTACAGTATTAAAACGCACCAGGTGGGTGTGTAAGGAGCACACGGTGTCTGATGTGCCAATGTTATGGGCGGTTTTTTGGCTGTAAATTTGTGTTTATTTAACCCCGTTCTGGTGCGTGGGTTTTATGGGAGCACCAATGCGTTTTCTTGATTCCGCACCGAGTGGTTTCTTTATTGCACGCTTTTTATGAGGCACCGGTGTGGATGTCTTATAAAGGCTCGGTGTGCTAAAAAAATGAAACGCACCAAGCGGGTGTGTACGAAGCACAAAGTGTCTAGTGTGCCAATGTTTTGTGTGCACCGGTGCTTTCTCGTGTTGAACGCACTGTTGCGTTTAACAGTGATAAGCGCACCATACAAAATACATCCGCAAACACCTCTGCCTGCCAACCTCCTCTAGTAACCTCCGCTAAAAATGGATGTCTGGGGTATTTTTATAAGGGGTTCCTCAAAAACATCCACTAGAGGGCCTTTTCCTTGTAGTGTACACTTTAACTTGCTCTATTGCTCGGTTCTGAATCATGAGATTCTTCCTTTGTAGTATGCATTGAGACTCTGGCTGTAACTCTCCTTTTGGTTCCACCTGCAATACAAACCAATCAATCACATGATCAACATCCCGCACATATATTTTAAGAAAAAAAACATGAAAAACATCATGTATTTTCATCGATGGAGGAAAAGAAAACCTATATGCCACTAGTATGATCCTCTCTATGGAAGTTTATTAATATATAAATCCTACTGCAGTATCTTTATTTAATTCCCCTACTTGTTTGATTTAATTAACAAGTTATTTAACTGAAGTATTCAGAAAAAATATCAAAGTAAACACAACTACATCCTACACATACATACAAATAATTTACTGAAACAATAGTGCACATATGACAAAGGACACAGTATTTTTTGGACAATGTCCCCAGAAAAACCCAATGCGGGAAAACCGATGCAACAACTCTTAGAGGGTTTGTTTATTAAGTAGAATATCTGAATACAATAAAGGGCACCAGTAATGGTTTTCCCAACATATAAATTCCATGTTAGATGTACCTATCACTCAGAGACATAAAATATGGTTGATTCATCCGAGAATGCACTCCTCTAAAATATGCTGAATATGAGCCTTTTCTGGCCCATTTGAACCCCAGCGTTGCTCCTCCAGCCTTTGTGTCAGCTTCTCATGCCCAGCATAGCCACTGCACAGCCTATACGCAACATAGGCTGCCCTCTGTTACCCTTCTAGGCTCAGCAATGCCTCTACGTCACCTTGAAGGCCCTGCATCATCCTATGCGTTGCCTTTGTGTGAGCCTGGCTGGGTTGCATCCCTTCTACTAGTATATGCGTTGTCTAGTATGGATCTAATTCTCAACCTCGGATCAGAATAATTCCTCACTTATCTGCCCCTCTCAAGCACTGGAAGCTCACTAGAAAATTATCAGCAAACCATGACCCAAAATTTCGACTTAGCTCAAGTGTTATCACTCCGTGTGTTATCCAACTGACCCCAAGCCTTCCTTTAATACTTTTCTTGTTGAGAAATAAATGGTCATGATCTAATCTCTAATCAATGACTCAGATTAGAAAAATCTTCATCCATGTCACTTGAACATTCTCACCCACATGTGTAAATTAATTCACTTTAATTTTTTAATTTCCTTTAAGTTAGACTTAGGGTCCCCATTAAAAATTTTACTATTTGAATAAATTTTACACCAGTTGGAATTTCTATAAACAATTTCTCGGTCTTGGAGATCTCATGTGTCCTAGCCCCTCCACAAAGCTTCAGAGCTAGAGCACATCTGATGCCACCCAAAATCTCAATACTCTCAAGGATCTCAAAGGGTCCACAATTGTGGGGTGCCAAGTTGGCACATGATCCAATCTTCAAGGAGAGTTTCTTGGTATTGATACGCAAGTACACATGATATCCAACCTAAAAATCCTTAAATACCCTATGTTGATCTGCATAACTCTTCTACCTATCTCGTGTTTCCTTTGAATTCTTTTGATAACCTGCATCTCCTGCTCCATCTCTCTCAACATGTCTGGTCCAATCAACACCCTGCTCACTGGATCACTCTAGTTGATAAGAGTATTACAACTCCTCCCATAGATAGCCTCATATTGACTTATCTTCAAGGATTCTTGATACCCATTATTATGAGAAAAATCTACCGGTGGAAGAACTCCTCCCGCTTCCTTTGTTGATGCACGACTTACATCCTCAACATATCCTCAAGGATCTCGTTGATTCTCTATGTCTGTCCATTTATCTGTGGATGATAAGTTGTACTGAAAGCTAGTTGTGTCCCCAAGCCTGTAAATAATTCCTTCCAAAACTTGGAAGTGAACTTGGAATCTCTATCTGATATAATTTTCTTGGGAACTCCATGCAACCTCACTATCTCCCTAATGAATATTTGAGCCACTTCACTAGATGACTTAGTATAATTTACAACAATGAAGTGAGCTACCTTGCTCAACCTTTCAACCACAACCATGATGGAGTCATGCTTCCTTGATGTCCTTGGAAATCCTGTAAATAAATCCATGTATATTACCCCCCATTTCCATTCTGGAATAGGAATGGACTGCAACAAACTAGCTAGCTGCTTGCATTCAAATATCACTTGTTGACAGTCGAAGCAGTTAGAAACAAACTTAGCCACCTCTTTCTTCAAATTATGCCAATGGTAGAAGTTCTTAAAATTTTTCAAAGTCTTTTAGTATCTTGGGTGACCTGAATATGGTTTGACTTGAAACTCTCTCAAAATAAGCTTCTTCAATTCATTATTGCCAGGCACATAAATTTCGCTCCTAAATCTAATCAAGCCATCTACCGTGAGGTGATACTCCTCATCCTTATCACCTTATTGTTGCAATATTTTTTTGAGTTGTTGGTACCCGTCATCATGTTGCCCTGCATGTAAGATTCACTCTCTCAAATCTATCCCATAAGAGCTCACAATTGAAATATGATTCACTTGTACTCTCCTACTGAGTGCGTTCGCAACTTGGTTCTCCTTGCCTTTGATATACCTGATTTCAAAGTCAAACTCACTAAGAGTAACCAACCATCTAGCTTGCCTTGCATTCAAATTGGGTTGGTCAAAAAAGTACCTCAGTCCACTATGATCACTCATCAAGGAAAACCTCCTACTAAGGACATAATGTCTCCACATATTCAACGCATGAATGATAGCTTCCAGCTCAAGATCATGAGTCACATAATTATGCTCATGCTAATTCATATTATATGATTCATAGCAAACCACCTGCCATTCTTGCATCAGGACTCCACCAAGTCCTTCCTTGAAAGCATATGTACAAACTATGAAGTCTTTATCAATATCTACAATCCTCAAAACTAGAGCATTCGTAAGCAATTGCTTCCAATGATCTATAGAGGGCATCTGCAACAATATTTTCCTTAAGAGTGCATCTACAACAACATTTTGCTTCCCTTTTTTGTAGACAATTTAAAAGTAATAACCCAACATCTTTGTGGCCTATTTTTGTTGCTCTTTTGAAGATAATATTTGTTCCAACAAGTATTTAAGACTATCATGATAAAAAATAGGTGGGAGGCCTTTGGGAGTCTCAAATACCTTGGAATGATTGTCTAAGACTTTTTTGAGATCTGGAGAAATAGATGATTTTGATGTTTGAACCTCTAGTGAGCACAAATGTGCAATTAAACCATGTTTTTCTTTCTTCGGAAGTTTTTTCATGCCATTATAAATTATTATCTTTCCTAGTTTCCCTATTATACCCCTTAATTTAACTTCCTTTCCTTCCCAAAAAAAATTCAATAGAAATTCTTGAAAATTAAAAGCTATCGTCCCCAAAGTTTGTAACTATTGGAATTCTAGTATAACATCAACACCACCCATTGGAATGGAAAACATTGGAATACTCAATACATATTCCCCCATGGTTAGCTTGATATTATGGCACTTTCTAGAGAAATTTGTTGTTCCTCCATTTGCAATGCATCATTTGACACTCTGGTGTTGGATATAGGAAGCAATTCAATTCCTTGGCTATCTTACAATGAATAAAATTATGAGTACTACCTAAATCAATAAACACTATTACCTTTTTCTTCTTTATATATCCTTCTATCTTGAGCATTTTAGGAGTGCTAATTCCTGCTAATGCATTGCAAGATATGGTTGGATCCATTTCTTCTTTCTCAGGGGTTGGTTCCTTGTGTATATCCTCCTCTTTTAATTTTGTTGTTCCTTTTCTTCCTCCTCTTCACAATCTATGTAGAATAGTTTATTCTTAGCACACTAATGGAATTCAGTTTATTTTCTATCACAACTGTAACAAATCCCTTTTTCTCGTTTTTCCTCCATTTTTTTGGAATCAACCTTATTGGTTATAGAAGGCTTGGAGAAACAACACTTCCATATTTATAGTTGTGGGTGGTAGACTTCCTTGTTGCCATAATTTTTCTTTGAAATTTTATTGCCACCCTGAATACCTTCTCTAATGAATCGGGTTCCCAAAGGTGAACCTGATGTTGGATGTTATCCTTCAAATTACCTATCAAGACATCAATCCTATTCTCCTCAGGAATATCAATTACCCTAATATTCAATTTTTGGAAGTCCTCAATGTGCTTCGCCATTGAACCCATTTGTTTGAGAATTATCAATTTTATAAAGAAGGTGTTTCTCTTTGTATCCTCATAATGTGATATCATTTCCTCTGTAAAAGATGACCAAGTGACAAGTGGTTTACAAAAACAAAGGCATCGATACCATACAAACTGATTAGGTTCTAAATATAAAGTTTCAATGTGTACCTTTTGTCTGTGTTGCAAATTATGTAGATCAAAATGTTTCTCCATTTGTAGTATCCATAATACCAAATCCTTGCCATAAAAATTCCTCATATCGATCTTTGGAATGTGGTGGTTCTTAAACCCAATATTTGAGTCTCTAAAATCATAATTCATATTCTTTTTGCCCTCATCGTGATTTTCATGGATTACCTTGTCACCACTTGAAAGACTTTCTTCTAGAAATGTTGCCAAAACTTCCTCAAACCCCTATATCTTGACATTCATCATTGCTCCCATGTCTTCTTTTAAGAAATCATTCACAACTCCTATGTCCATTTTTATACCATTTATCTTAACATTCATCATGGATTCCAATTCATTTTTTGTTAGTTTTGCGAGAGCGAAATTTGTTTCACTTGGTCTCATAAATTTGATATATCATGTTGTAGTTCTTACTCTTCTTCATGCATCATAGAAGAGCTTTCTAGTTTCTTTTTAGGTGTGTCCTTTTATCACTCCATACTTTGTGAGATTGGTAAGAAAAAACGACAGAGGACAAACAACAAACCACTTTGGATTCCAGGACCTAGCCTTCCCAGACTCTGAGAGGGCTCTATATGTTTTTATGATTTAACTTGACAATTATAAATGTTGATATTAGGCTAGCTATAAAAATTATGAGGGTTGTTTGTTTGATTGATTGAGTGGTTGGACATATAGAGCTGTGAAACTAATCCATTGGGCTATGCAGTAATAAAAGGTTGAATTGTGCATCAACTTCTCAAGGGCATTCACAGGGCAAGCTAACTATGTAGACTAGATCTTACTAGTAGTGTGAAATGGGAAAGGAGGAGGAGATTAAGGTTCAACATAAATGCATAGTAGACCGTCTCTGAATTCTACATCTAGGTATCAGAGGAAAACATTAAGATAAAAAACACAGACAGAATTAAGGTGCTCTCTCATCAAATCTTAATCTAAAATTTTTTCTTTGAAATCAGATAAATTGATGCACAACATGAAAATACAATGGAAAAACATTAACACAGAGGAAAAACATCACCATTAACATAGATCAAGAATCTTGTGAACGGTCTCTTATTATTGATGCCCAACTCAAATAGTTACAATGTTCCAATACTTCTTACAATGCAAGTTTCAACATGGTCCAATTTTCCAAACCCTCATACTGCTAAGGCAAGAAATATTTATCTAAAAACTAAGTCGATTTCCCTATCTTACTCGGCAACCTTTCATTGATTACAATTTAACAGAAAATGGACAAGTGTGGCCATGCAAGGCTTGATCAGAAACATCTGACAAAGACACCACCTGTAGAATTAATTTTGGGCAACTCTTCATATATCTAAACACTTCAATGGCTCCTTGCAAGATCAAAAATTAAACTTGGAGGTGGTTGTGATGGTCACGAATAGGTAACCAGTGGTGGCTCTAACATTTGGCCCTACTCTTCAGAAAACCAGCGTTGGGTAATAAAATCTGTGCAATGCTTGCCACTTTTCATTGATTGGTGATGGTTCTAATTTGTTCTATTTCCTTTTACGCTTCTGCTTAGTATACCATAACAAAACTGAGTGGACGCCCTTTGCCTGACTTGACCTTCTTTGCTTGCACACCTTGTCGGGGCTTATTTCCAACAAAAGTCCTTTATGTCGTTATAACATAACAAGTTTGGTAAAACACCTTTCCCGCATCGACCCTCGATGTATCTTTGATACCCGAGCCCTTTCAGCCGCGTTTAACCTTATTTCTTCATAAAATGATGTTCAAACCTCATATGCCCGACATGGCCCTTTTTAAACAAAACATCACAAAAAACCATTTACCCAGACCTGAAAATGTTTAGATTTTAGTTCTAAACCTTATCGCGTCCATAGAAAATTACACATCGCATGTTTTACAGTTTAAGTTATAAGGAATGGAATCAGTGATGCGATGCGAAGTACGGAGGCGACGTGGCAGGTAAGGTGGGGCCGGAATGCAGCCCGAGATCACAAATATCAACATTAACAGCAAAGGTAAACTCTAAAATATGCGAAGTGCGAACCGTGGGGAGAAGGTGGTGATGTGGAGGAGAGGTGGGACAGGACCATAGCCCGCAGATTGCAAGTCTTAACATTAAGAAGCAAAGGTAAAATTTGAAAGATGCGAATTGTGATGTGCATCGATTGGAGGATGATTTGGCAAGATGGAGCTCACCACATCAGCGAAGTTATAAAGCGACAAATGTTTTCTACGGTAAGAAAAAGTTTACGAGGTTTCATGATATATCAATGTATTTCAAATGGCTTGAAGTTGGGGTAGAGCTATTGTGGTGGGGCCAACCGTATTGCAGGTTAAACAAAATACATTGTGGGTGCTTCAAATAGTAACTTATAATATTTGTGATGCGAAACGGTGGTTGAACACGTAAAGTTGAGATCTTGCGATGGATGGTGGGGGAGGGGTGATGTGTCAGGGAGAATGGCCCCACTTTAATCGCAATTGGGGAAATCAGGAAATCGGAGGTAGAACAATGACATAGCGGTGAAAAAGGTAAAATAGGAATATAAAGCAGAAAGGCGGATATGAGTGAAGTTTAATGTTTTTAAATGCAAATAAAATGAAAAAGGGTTTGTAATGCGATGAAGTAATTCAATCTCTGCCATTGATCGAAGCTGAGATCCAACGGTCCTAACTGCTCCTTTGCTGTGATTTTTCGATTTTTTTCTTTGGCCATGCCCATTCGTTTCTTAGTTTTTTTGTGTAATACATTGAATCATTCACTACTTGACTCGCTTTAGCATTCACGACTCTGCCCAACATGTTCACGACTCTGCCTTTGATGTTTTTTCTGCCTTAACTGCTTCTCTACTACCTTTGTCTTTGATAATGGTCTGAGGTAGCTCCTTGCCTCTCTGTTGCCTTTGTTTCCTTTGATTATTGCTTTGGAAAATATTTTGAATATTGACATATATGTACAGTATGAAAAATTTGCAAAAGGAAAGTACACAGCCACCTTGTGATACTGTAAATTACAGGGTTCTAATAGTGGCTCCAGCTGGGGATGGAAGCTCCTTCAGAAGGTGTCAAGAACACCATAGATTAGTAGCCTGATCCATTGGTTGATCCCACAACTTGTACCTTGATCTGTCAGGAAACTTAGTGACTGGAAACTAGCTAATTGTTCCTCCTGACTTAGACTGATAAAAATAGACCACATGCTTGGCTAGTCAGCTTATTAGCATATTGAAATCTGAACTAAAACTACGATTGAACTTATCCACTGCAATCCATCAAGCTGAACATACTGTTTCACTTTGAAAACTTGAATGGTGAAACCAGAGATGTTCTGATACTAAAGTAAAAAAGACACGGATCTGAAAATGAAAAGAAATCTAAAACTAAAATTTAAAATATGCTCAGAGTACCGAGCTTATTTGCACCCCTAACTACCCTAATATACTGAAATGGATGCCCTTCTAAATGACACAATAATTCTAGTGTACCCAGTCAAGCAACTTCTTGAATGACTCCTTTATTCCACTGCTCTTCACCATATTAAGCAATAAAACTAATAATAGTATTTGATAGAAATTCCTGACATGATTTGATTTACATGGATCTTGGTATATTTGAAAAACAATTTTCATGCCAAAAACATGTGCAGGCTTTGTAAAGAAAAATTCCTCCTTATATACAACCACTAGATCAAGATACTCTTGATTTATTTCTGGGTATTATGGCTCAACCCACTCAATTTCATATCCTGGTACTGTAGATGTGCTCTTCAGGTATCCAATCAACTCGGAACATGTTTGCATGCTACCTGATGAGTGTTGTGCCACTACTTCTACTGAATCGGACAATGGGGAAGACCACCTAATCATATCCATATCATAGCATCTTTTGAGAGCATTATGAACACAGGAAGATTTATTTTGAAATCAGAAACCATCCAATGCATCTGCTATTGGGTCAGGTGGTGCTTTAGATGGTAGTGTTGGTTCTTTTGAGACCTCATGTTTTCTCTTATAAATATCAGCCAGAATGTGATCCCAATTCCATTTTATAATCTAAAATGCATTAAAGCAAAAAGGTAGAGAGTAAAACTGGATCAATCCATCATCCGTTTCAGACTCTATGATTTCATCTGCTACTTCACATTCAAAAGAACTCAAGGGATGAACCCAGGGATCTAAAACATATATTTTATCATCCCTAATTTCCTCATCTGATTGGTGAGAGAGTTCTATTCTCCTGTGATTATCAACTAGAATGTGATCCAAATTCCCTTTCACAATCTAAAATGAATTGAAACATAAGGGTAATGACTCAAGATGTATTGGTTCCTCCTCTTTTTCAGATTCTGTGTTTTCAAGATGACTCGGGGGGGAGAACTTCTGGATTTGAAAAATGTTTTGTATCATGCCTCTTTTCTTCAACTAACTCATTAGAGCATTCCTCCTTCCTATTTGCAACCTTATTGTAATGCTATCTTAAGAGTGAGGCCAAATATAGAGGAAGAAATTTTGTACCTACTTTACAAATTCTTCCATTTTCCTCCTTACAATCTTTCTCACCATGCAGAGTTTGATTTTCGTCTTTGCATGGTGCTGACCAGGCCTCTTCTTCCTATGGAGACAATGATGGTTGCTCTGTCCAGTCAGTTTCAACCTCAACCTTATAGTATTCCTCTTGAAAATAATATTCGATATGGATACCTATGTATGAAAGGTCATATATCATGTACATTGTTGCTGAGGATTTCCCTGCCTCCTTCTGACTTTGGACTTCCTCTTTGGTCATGTTGTGGATAGAGTACATGAAACAATCATTTACTGTTTTAGGGTGTCTAGGATGGGCTGCAAACTGCATGAGTACATTGATGTTTTTCTTTTCCAGAACTAATGGAACATGAGGTATCTGAACAACACGTTCCTCTTTCCTACTAATCATATGCATCATTTCATTAACTGTATTTGTCAAGATATATAGTTTTATCTCTACAGATATCAGTTGCTCTTTTTCTATTTTGTCCTTATTCATCGCTTTGAACTTTGCCTCTCTGTTAAGCAGTTTGGCTTCCACATCAAGTGCCATATTTTTCATTTCTTCCAGGGTTGCAGGGTCCCTTTCTCTTAACTAGAATTCCATCTCTGGATCAAAGGAATCTGGGTAGTGCAAGAGGGCCCATCCCGTGGGTGGCTTTATCTTAGTAGGTATTGAATGGTATACCTTATTGAACCTGGATTAAAAGTGTTGTACTGTCTCCCTGGTTGTCTTTTTAAATGGTTATCCTCTTCCATGATGAGAAAAACGTTTCCCAAGACCACCCATCTATCCAGAAAAACCTTAGTGAATTGATGGAAAATGATAATGCTTGCAGCTGGAAGATATTTAAACCAATTTTTAACTTTACCTTGCAATGATAAGGCAAAAATTCTGATACACACATCATCTTCTCCCACCTCAAATAGATCAAGGAAATGCTCAAGATTTTGAATGTGCTTTTCTGCGGTGATATTTGCACTTTCTTCATCAAATATGGGTAGATTATTGATAAAATTTGCAGGGAGGTCATGGAGGATAGGAGGAAAAACCAGAGGCTTGTATCTGTCTGGGAATTTTACAGGTATAGGCAGTAAAGTAGGAGGATTATAACCATGTGGGAATTTAGCAGGAGCAGGAGATAAAGCCTGAGGCTCACGTTTCACTGGGTTTTCCACAAGTGCATTCGAGATGTGCACATGTATATAAGCATGTACATGGCATAAAATTTGGGGCTTAGCTCCTTGAGGCTCACCAATTTTCCAATGATCAATGTAAACCTCAGCAGTGTACTCTTGATCAAGCTTAAGGTAGGATAGAACATAGTTACAGATAAAAACAACAATCTCTTGAATCCAATTTGGGCTTGAAAACTTTCTCTTTCTAAGCTAACTGGTCATGTTTCATGTCCTTCATCCAGTGGAGTCTCTGAATGGAACTAGTCTGAATTGGATTTTCTAGGTGGATGATTTCAACTTTCTTGTGTCTTGCTTGTTGTCCACCATCAACAACCAGATACCAATCTTGGAAAATACTCGAATCATATAATTTTGACTGGGGTTTCTGAGTTCTGAAAAAACACTAGGTTATTTCAATAAGTGTTCTCCCCAGTATGGTCATCATTATGTTATCACACCGAAATTTGTGAGATTTGCAAGAATAAATGACATAGGACAAATGTCAAACCACTTTGGATTCCGGGACCTAGCCTTCCTAGACTCAGAGAGGGATCTATCTGTTTTTATGATTTAACTTGACAATTAAAAATGCTGATATTAGGCTAGTTATAGAAATTATGAGGGTTGTTTGTTTGATTGATTGAGTTGTTGGAAATATAGAGCTATGAAACTAATGCATTGGGCTATGGAGTGAAAAAAGGCTGAATTGTGCATCAAATTTTCAAGGGAATTTGCAGGGAAAGATAACTATGGAGACTGGATCTTACTAGCAGTGTGAAATGGGAAAGGAGGAGGAGATTAAGGTTCAGCGTAAATTCAGAGCAGACCATCTCTAAATTCTGCATCCAGGTCTAAGAGAAAAGCATTAAGATAACAAACACAGACAGAATTAAGGTGCTCTCTCAGCAAATCTTAATCTAAATATTCTAATTTGAAACCAGATAAATTGATGCACAACATGAAAATACAAAAGGAAAAAAATTAACATAGAGGAAAAACATCACCATTAACATAGCTCAAGAATCATGTGAATGATCTCTTATTATTGATGCCCAACTCAAACAGTTATAGTGTTCCAATACTTCTTACAATACAAGTTTCAGCATGGTCCAATTTTCCAACCCCTCAAACTGCTAAAGCAAGCAATATTTATCTAAAAATTAAGTCGGTTTCCCTATCTTACTTGGCAACCTTTCATTGATTAAAATTTAACAGAAAATGGATAAGTGTAGCCATGCAAGGCCTGATTAGAAATCTCTGACAAAGACAATGTCTGTAGAATTAATTTTGGGCAACTCTTCATAGATCCAAATGCTTCAATGGCTCCTCGGAAGATCAAAAAATAAGCTTGGAGGTGGTTGTGATGGTCACGAAGAGGTAACCAATGGTGGCTCTGACATCTAGCCATGGTCTTCAGAAAACCGGCGTTGGGTAATAAAATCTGTGCAGTGCTGGCCACTTTTCATTGATTGGTGATGGTGTTGATTTGTTCTACTGTATTTTCTGCTTCTACTTAGTATACCATAATAGTTATGTGTGGATGCCCTTTGCCTGACTCAACCTTCTTTGCTTGCACACTTTTCCGGGGCTTATTTCCACCAGAAGTCCTTTATGTCGTTATAACATAACAAGTTTGGTAAAACGCCTTGCCCGACTCGACCCTCGATGTGTCTTTTCTACCCTGCCTTTTCAGTCGCTTTAAAATTATTTCTTCATAAAATGATGTTCAAACCTCATATGCCCAACTTGGCCTTTTTTAAACAAAACATCGTAAAAAACATTTACCCGAACCTGAAAATGTTTAGATTTTAGTTCTAAACCTTATCGTGTCCATAGAAAATCGCACATCGCATGTTTTACAGTTTAAGTTATAAGGAATGAAATTGGTGATGTGATGCGAAGTACGAAGGCGACGTGGCGGGTAAGGTGGGACCGGACCACAACCCATAGATCGCAAATCCTAACATCTAACAGGAAAGGTAAACTCTAAAAGATACGTAGTGCGAAGCGCGGGGAGAAGGTGGTGACGTGGAGGAGAGGTGGGACCGGACCACAATCCACAGATCGCAAGTCTTAACATTAAGAAGCAAAGGTAAACTCTGAAAGATGCGAAGTGCGATGTGCGTCGATTGGAGGATGATGTGGAAAGATGGAGCCCACTGCATTGACGAAGTTATAAAGCGGTGAATTTTTTCTACTGTAAGGAAACGTTTACAAGGTTTCATGATATATCAATGTATTTCAAACGGCTTGAAGTGGGGGCAGAGTTACTATGGTGGGGCCAACCACATTGCAGGTTAAACAAAATACATTGCGGGCACTTCAAACGGTAAGTTATAATATTTGCGATGCGAAACAGTCATTGAATAGGTAAAGTTGCGATCTTGCGATGGATGGTGGGGGAGGGGTGACGTGTTAGGGAGAATGGCCCCACTTTAATCGCAACTGGGGAAATCAAGAAAGTGAAGGTAAAACAATGATATAGTGATGAAAAAATTAAAGTAGGAATATAAAGCGGAAATGCGGAAATGGGTGAAGTTTAATGTTTTTAAAGGCAAATGAAATGAAAAAGGGTTTGTAATGCAATGATGTGATTCAATCTACATCGTTGATTGAAGCTCAGATCCAACAGTCATAACTACTCTTTTGCTGTGATTTTCTAGTTTTGTTTCTTTGGCCATGCCCATTCGTTTCTTAGTTTGTTCGTGTAATACTTTGACTCATTCACTACTTGACCTGCTTTAGTGTTCATGACTTTGCCTAGCACGTTCACGAATCTGCCTTTGTTGTTTTTTATACCTTAACTGCTTCTCTGTTGCCTTTGTATTTGCTAATGGTTTGATGCTGCTCCTTTTCTCTCAGCTGCATTTGTTTCCTTTGATTCTTGCTTTGGAAAATATTTTGAATATTGACATATATGTACAGTATGAAAAATTTGCAAAAAAGAAAGTACACATTCACCTTGTGATACTATAAATTATAGGGTTCTAACATGTCCAGTTTCTTTTTGAGGCATTTTAGAATCGAACAATGATATCTATGCTTCACTATGCCCCTTGAATCACTTCAAACTGATTTTTCAAACAAAAGTTATGAAATTTTTTAAAAGTTACACACCTTTATCTTTCTTTTTAGGAGCTTGATATTGAAATGGGTGTATCTATGTAATTTCAGATCTCCAAGATTGTAGCATCCCCCTAAAAATTATTTCCAACCTCACAAGTCAAACCGAGATTGGATTCTTCAAGAAATCATTATGCCCAATCTCCCACGATGACCTGATTATAGACTGGTTCAGTCGAGAGCTCTTGTATGGAGTGCCATGTGTCACTATTTCGGTCTTCAGCCTTGAAAACAATACCCAAAAAACTAAAATATGTCCATTTTCAGTCGCATTTTATGAAATTAAAATATGATGGTCGGAGAGAAAGTCACGATGATTTTCCCTAGGTCGCCTGTTTGAGATGGAATTTTGGAGCATGCAAAAAACCTAACATCTTTAGACCATATCTCCAAAAATATAGTGACAAGATCTGGAAGTTTTACAGGAACTTGCTCATTATTTCAGGTCCATGTGGTCAAAATTTTAGGTTCTGAAACTTTGTAGAAAAAATGTTATAGAAAAAAAGGAAAGATGGAATGTTTGCAGCATTGAAACCCTAAAATCCAAAGCTCTGATACCAAATGTTATGTAACCAGATCACAAAAGAGATAGATCAATGAGTTCAAAATTAGCCTCTTCAGGGTGGGGAAACCTCCTTTACATCACATTAATGAACAATTCTTCAATGATGGAAATGATAATACCTCCTTGGTATATATAGGATTTTAAGGGATCACAATATAATCAAATCCTACATAAAAATAATAATGTAAGGGAACAACAATAACAATAGTGGGCTCTATGGGGCACAACAATAACAATAGGGGGAGACACTAATAATAAAAATAAGGGGAATACACTAGTATTATAGGGACCTAGCAAGAGCTACATCTTAGTACCATAAAGGAGGATATCTTGAACCGTAAGTGAAGTGTATAAATGATCCCTCACTACAGTACCAAATCCATATATAAAGGAGTAGTACCATCTTAGGTGCCAACATATATGATGTCGTTGCGTTACAAATCATTTTGTCATCAAAGTAAATGACCGTCAAACTGGATATTTCGTTATCCATCAATGTGTTCTAAAGCATTCCCATGCAAGTATAGAACTTAAGCATCCTGAAGAAAATAAGAATTCTCGGTAACAAGGTGCAAAAACCTGCTTTTGATCACCTGCACACTTTCCTAGCCACTTTTTGCGCATACTCAGCTCTTACCATTAAAACCTGTGCAGAAGTGCACTATATCTTCCACTATAAATCGTGCACATCACTCAACAAAAAGTGAAATATAGAAGCTTTTTTGGGATAATATATCCCATATGAAAGCTTCGAGTTGATGCTTATTTGAGCCTAACCCCTCTAATCATGGAGATAATTCCCATTCTTCAAGGAACCCTAGTCCCACCTTTAGTTGATCACATCCTTGAGATAAGGATATGAAACCTCCTCCTCTTGGCCTACAAATCAAACATAGGCTAGAGGATTTAGGGGGATCATTGAAGGCAGAATTATGTTGCTCAAATAAGGTTGGAAGGCTTATCATCCAAGGAGAAGATTTTAGATCATTGGGAGGAGCCAAACTTCATCAAGGCCAAGGTTGTGAAACTCTTTTATATCTGAGTTTAATACAAATGATTTTTTCTTCCCACTATATTTTCCAATGGAATTGATATATGGTCTATTTTTCTTCCATTTTTCCATTGAAATGATATTAGGTACTAGTTTCCTTGATTGCTAGTATGAGTTGTATTGAATAATTTATTCTTCATATGCTTTTGATTTCTTGTTGTTTCTATGTTTGCAGATATGGTTTCTAAGAATTGAGGAGTTGCACCAAATCATAGCAGGGATCTTCATCAGGAATTTCGTGAAATGTATGGATTCCATCTCTTACCATTCTTGTTTATGATTAAGTACATATAAAATTAGGGAAATATTTGATTGCTTTTATGTTTTTTACTATAGTCAGTCATTGAATCTAGGGAAATTTCTTTTTTATACATTACCAATTAGTATGCCATAATAAATTGGTAACTCCACTGGAGAACATTTCGTTCTTCATCATTTTCTTGTTTTTGTCTTTTGAACCTTGTCTGATAGCCTTATCTGAGTGTCTGTAAGATAGTGATATTTTGGATTTTGTGAATTGTTTGGTTGGATTTTTATTTTTTTTCTTAAACTTTCTCGAATTGTGCAATTCTTACTTAGCAACAGAGCACAAATATGTGCATTGTACCCTTAGCAACAGTGCATGTGTGCACTGAATTATATTGTCTTCGTGTGCACATGCCTGGAATTTTTAAAAATTTGAGTTTTATTTTCATTAAATTTTTAAAATTTTGTTTTTTGTTCTTCATTATACTTGTTAGTACCTTCAGATAGTATCCGTTAGTTTGATTGAGTGTGGTGAACAAGTCTTCTTGAAAATTTTTCGTTTTCATAAATTAGAGTAAGGGATTTGCCTGATTGCTTGTGGATCCATCAAAAGAAAGATTGGTTGATATTGATTTAATGTATTCTTGTATTTTTTCTTTCAAACAGATCAGATTAAGTGATTATCTTCCTCATTTGTGAAAGATATTTTCCTTAATGAAAACTATATTTTGGAAACAATAAGTGTTTTGATGGGATGTGCTTCCTTGGATGAACTTGGAGATGGAATTAATTCTGTCTTTCAGTGTTGAATTTTTTCAGAATTATAACTTTAGACATTATTTATTAAATAACATTCATTTGAGGAAATTCATTATAAGGATTTGATTGGTTTCTTATGCATTTTGGAAATTTTGGGTGCTTCTTTGTCAACTGAAAGTTTCAGGGTTTTTGAGTTGTTGAAAGAATTGAAATCTAAACTTCCACATTTGGGTCATTTCAAAGTGAACATTTGTGTTTGTGAAAATAGATAAAGTGAAATTAAGAGTTATTGCATTTTCTTTGAAATTTTGAAAAATCTCTTTCTTTCCCATAATTAGGAGTTCATCGAAAGGAAAAGATAACAACATCATGTTTGATTACATTAGAGTTTTGAGTCAGGTCATAATATCATCAGTTTCACATCCATTTACACATTGAGTAAATAACAACTTTAAAACACACGCTAATAAAATCAATTAGAATTTTTATATTTTTAGGGCTCTTTTCCACCTATATTGGATCAGGTTCTAGGGATGTGGAATAGGGAAGTGAGTTAAATTTCCAAAGCTGCAAACAAACACTAGAATATTGTGATAGGGAATAAATCTAGTTATTACAGTTTGGATCTGGGAAGAGCCTCTAATAAGGGAGTTAAGCACGAGATCATATCACACTTAATGGAGTGCTCGACGCCACTCCATTGGTTGTGATAGAGTGATTTGCATGCATTAGAATGGTGTCAAAAGTTACTTGGGAGTCACTTGAAATTAAACATCAAATTAACCATGTTGAGGAAATTTTAAGGGGATTGAGATTTGTTTCTTTGCCCTTGCATGTACGCCCGATCTATGATTGTCCCCCCAGGTTAAATTGTTGTAAGTGGTAACCTTAGAGACCATAATCTTAGGTTTATTACCCAAGGTGACGGTGCAGGGGAAGTATTTGTTGTACCTAGAACAAACATTTAATAAACTCACTTGGACATTTTTGGAAGGTATTCTTCACTCTAGATGGCATAAGTGGAGTTACTTGCACCAAATTGTGTTCATTAAGTAGGTTTTCGGGGTAACTGGTTCCACCCTCTCTATATTTATTTTTCACACTGATCTCTGTGATGTTGGATTTCATCACAAACTAGTGATTTTGTTGTGAAATTTTTATTTGCATGGATTTATTACTTTGATTACTAACGTGTGTTAATTGTTTGTTTTTACTTTTTAGGTGTGAATTGTTAATATTATTTGAATTCTTAATAAACAATTTTTCGTGGCTGATTTACCGAGGCGTTCACGTAGAATGGAGGGTTTGTCCCCTGAGTATACACCGAGTCAGTTGGAAAATATTAATTATGGGAAGTCAAAATAAACAGGATCGAGGACCTCATACCAACCAAAAACATATACTATTATAGAATTTGAGATGGTAGAAACTAGAGTTGTTCAACTTCAAGAAGTAGAATAAGGCTTAGATCAATCTGGTCCAGAAATTACTGAACTTGTTTAATAAGAATATAATATCGGTGAGGATTCAGATACACAGTTCATTGAATCCGAAATTGACAAACCTAAATCACCTTTAGCTGCTATAGCCCCTACTCTTGAACCACCTTCACCATGAATGAAACTCATAATTACAATTGGTCTACCTCTTGGTATCATTAGTATTGAAGATATTATTGGAGAAGAGAAGGAAGAATCACCACGTACTCCTATTTTTACTGGTGAACCAACAATTTTTCCATGAATTCCTTTTGACCCTTTCTAACCAAATCCTAGGTATTTCACACATTTGAACTATTTAGGTCAAGGTCTTTCAGATCACTAGACTCCTTTTTAATTTTCACTGAGATGAACTATGTTAGGAATAACTTCTGGGGGTATATCTACTAATAATTCTATCTTTACAAAATCTCTAGAGTCATTATTGTATGGTGGTCCGTTAGTTCCTGCTGGGTACCAGTAACTTTCTGGAACTTTTTCAGGAGCCTCTCCTTCACCTCAAACTTCTACGTTGTCATCTAGTGTATCTACCTCTACTGTCCAAGGCATGAATTCCACGCCTCAAATAACTTTGGCATCAGACCAATATATTAACATGGTATCTCGAAATTTAGGTAATCCTCAAATAACACCATGTTGGCAATATGATACAGAGTGTTTTCCTTGATGGAAACCTACTTGATAAAGTTGATGGAAACCTATTTGATGAATTTGTTCTTGATGGAAACCTACTTGATGAGTTAAGGGGGAGATTGTTGGCAATATGATACAATGTATTGACTTTGATGAAGATACAATTCAGAAAGTGCCAGAATAATGTTGAACAAGGTATGTCACAAGGCATATGTGGTTTTATTAAGGAGAATTCGCGTGTGTACGCGTAAATTAATGTTCCAAGTCGCGTATGCCAATTTGCGCTCTAATTTTATAAAACCAGGGGGCATTACCATGGTATTGGCCCAAAGTATTGAGCGCTTGACTATTTATTTGATCCCGTCCAAGAATACCATCGGAAGTGGTGTGGTTTTGGCTCATGGTATTGACAAAGGCTAAATCTATTTAAGGAGAAGAAAATCATAGTGCAAGGTGAGGAGCAAGTGTCTGGGCTTTAATGAATACTTCACTCTGAAGTATATCTGCATGGTTGAACTCTGTTCTTAATTGATAGATCTGAATCTATGATGCACCTATGAATATGATGAAGGTTCAAGATCTCTAGATCTAGAAATGATGAATATATAGGATGATCTGAAAAGAAGTGATGAAGACCTGGTGCAAATCTGATGAATATATTGAAAAAATATGGGTAAGTTCATAGATCTGATCTGTTCTGCAAATTTTATCTTTTATAGATCTATATGTAGGTTCGTTTCATGAAAAGTGCGTATATACGCGGATCTGATGAAATAAAAGCGCGTATGGGCAGTTAGGGTTTTCTGAGAAATGCACAAATGTATACGCAGGTTCGTTTCATGAAAAGCGCGTGTATACTCGGGTATGATTAAATAAAAGCACGTATGGTATCTGAACTAATGATTTCTCAAGGTTGAATGTGTTTCTGCATATCTATTCTGAAGTCTGGGTTATCTCTGATATTCTGGTTACAGTGGTTTCACTGTTCTGTTTGAAGCATTGGGCGAAGTATATTTGTTGATAAGTGAAGAGTTGAGTTGAAGTTGTTTGATCCAGTTTGAAAATTGATGAAACGTGGTCTGCAGTGGTGATGAGGGTCGAAGCCTTCAGTGAGGGGGTAGTAGCTCCCTTCCAGTGGTAGCTGGTAAACGAGAGCAGGGGGTTGTAGCTCCCTTCCTGGAGAGGCTGGTAAATGAGAGCAGGGGGTTGTAGCTCCCTTCCAGGAAAGGCTGGTAGACGAGAAGGTTGTAGCCTTTTGTAGGTGGGTGCCTGCGTGCTGGTATGAGTTTGCGCCAGTACATGGTTGTAATAAGTTTTCTTTATAATAAATATTGAAGGCTGAGACGACGGCAACGGTGGTTTTCTCCCGACTTGGGTTTCCACCTTAAATCCTGGTGTTCATGTGTGTTGCTTATGTGTGATGGTTTATTCTGTTTTTACTGCACATGCTTACTACTTAACATCTGATGAATAAATGATGCAATGATTTAAGAATCAAATTCATAATAAAAGCTCTGAGCATACGCGAATTTTCTTAAGGATATCCGCGTATATACGCTAGTTTTGTTCTGTAAAGTAGCGTATGGGTTTTTGAGAAAAGAAAAGTAAAAAGTTTATCAGTTAGCTCTAAATACTGATTCACCCCCCCCCCCCCCCCCCTCTCAGTATTTTTCCCAACACACCAAGTGGCGTTTACTATTCTCCTAGGGGGAAAACACCTTATCCTCCACCTATAGGACAACCTTTTGTTACGTCATATCCTATGGCTGGAGGAAAACATTTTTATAGAATTTATGCAAAATATGGTCAGATACCTTAGGTAGGTCTAGGTCAAATTGTTGTGTCTCAGCCCTTGATTGGTGCTCCTTACCCATGGATGAATACTATTTGGAACCCTAATTTTGTTCAACAACCTATTTAGGTTTCTCCACAAGTGCGAGCTTATCAACTTGTTCAGCCTACTAGAAAATCTATTCCACAAATACATGTTAAAGGTATTCCAATAAAAGTCTGACAACTTGTCCAGGGGGTTCCAAAAAAACTTTTCCAACAACCTAGAACTCCACAAACACCTATTCAACAACCAGTTCAATGGCCTGTCCAAGGTATTCCTCAAACACCTGTTCAGTTTACTGTTCAAATATCTGTTCAACAAATGGTTCCAAGGTCATCCCAAACACCTATTCTGGGAGTATCATAAAGGTCCAAATTATGTCTCAAATATCGTTTTTGCAAACTACACAAGCTATACCTCAAGCATATTCTTATCAAACTGGACCCACTTTCCAGTCTACCACACAGATTCCTATGGGACAACCTACTATAGGCATTATGAAAACACTATATCAAGATCAAGCTTTTCAAGGCCAACATTTTCAGGGAATTCATTCAAGGTCAAACTTTACAAAGTAAACCTTTATAGGGGCAATATTACTTGGGTCAAATGGGTCAAATTCGACCTTTTCAGAGTCAACCATACCCAGGGCATACATTTAAAATCCCATTTCACCCGCACCCTGGTATGTCTCAATCTTGGCTACTGTAGAGGAATGCAAATACCAATTGCATAAGCTATTATAGGACATCCTAGGTACCCTCCTCTAGATACTAGAATTAACCCTCAAGGTTATCAATATTCGAAACAAGACCTTAATCGACAGTTACCATTTATCACAACTTTATATTTTCCGTATTTGTCTCGACTAACAAATGATCCAATCTACTATTATCTGTTTTGGCCGACAATTCCTACTAAGTTTCCCATTGGCATTCCTAAATTTGAAGGTAAATTGGGAAAGAAGCCATCAAACCATGTTATGACATATCATATTTTGTGTGCTTTGAATTCAATGATCAATGATTCCATTATATTACATCTTTTCCAACGAACTTTAACTGGTTCGGCAACAAAATGGTATATCGAGTTACCACAAGCCTCTTTCCATAAATTCAACTCCTTAGCGACAACATTTTTGACACACTTTTTCTACCAATTCGATATGATACTGGTACTGAAATTTTGACTTCCTTGAAACAATCGAAATCTACCTACATTTCTGATCATATACATGAATGGAGGCATAGACATCATTTGGTCAAAGTTTTTATTCCCAATCAAATTTTGGCTGAATGGTTCACAAAATCATTACTTCCCATAATTATGGAATATGTTTCCAAAGGAGGTGTTGTAATGGAAGAGCAGGTAATTTCCTATGCCTAGTATCTAGACCTTTTTTATACACAGTCTGGCACTTTGCATGAGAAAATCCAAAATATTCCTCGCCCAGTAATTTCAGATCAATGAGACTCAACCCATACAGGATCTCACACCATTTATGGTGTGATTGGTTATGTTAGCCATCAATATAAGGGTAAAAAGAAAAATTCTAAAAACACTCAGATGTTGGCTATACAAGATTCACCCAGCGAAAACCTTTCTTCGGAAATTAATTCTGAAATTAACGTCGTAGCCTTATATACTGGCAAGAATCAACCGCCCAGAGGTAAAAATAAGGGAAAAGATGAAGAGAAACAAAATTATTCTCTAAAAGAGAAACCAAACAAAAAATAACCCTCTAACGAAAACAAGAAACCCCATTATCCTTGCTTGATTTGTAATGAAGACTATTACACCAAGGAATTCCCACATCGGGTAGAGGTTACTAAATTTGTTAAAGGTTCTCCTACTCTTGCTATTTTGAAGGACCATTTCCCTTCCCAAGGCTGTAATATTATTTCACAAAATCAATCCTCTTCTTCCACATTGGTGGATATCATCATGATGTCTTCGGAAGTGATGGTAGCCACAAGTTCTAAAGATTACGAATCTAAGGGTCCTGTAGTAAATGGAAATTGTACTAGTCCATCTAGTCAACCTTACACTTTAATTCCTCCACCTTCTGAACCATTATATATTGAAAAACCAAATGATGACATGTTGATTCATCTGCCTCCAAAAGGTGTTGTTTGAAAACCATATTTTAACCCTCATGCTAGAGATTCTCAGAACTACAACATTGTTTAAGATTTGGTGATGTATCCTTCAGTGATGTTGGCTATTGAAGTGTTGTAAACATGTCCAACACAAAAGAAATTTCTATTTTCATCTATCAGAGAAATTGATCCTGAAGATTATAACCTTGTCATCTTTGATCTTGAAAGCCAAATACCTAGACTCCCACATCAAATAGCATTCCAAATCCAGTTTTCGTCAAAACCAAATAAGTTTTCCACACATTAGTTGGCGAAGGAGCTTATACATGTATCATGTCTATTTCTTATTGGAAATCCTTGGTTTCTCCAACCATTAGTCAGTCTCCTACCACTCTGAAAGCCTTTGATGGAAGAGTTTTTCATCCATATAGAATTTTGAACAATCTACCCATATGGTGAGAGGGTAATAAAGTTGCAATCGAAGTTAAATTCATCGATTCCAAACTTGATTACAACCTTTTACTTGGTCGTAACTGGACCTATGTTATGTCTGAAGTGGTCTCATCACTCTTTAGTATGATAATGTTTCCTCATCAAGGGAAAATAGTGAAAGTAGACTAGTTATCTTCCTCCACTTCAAACCCAAACTCTACTGGTAGTATACCTTTCATGGGGAAAATTATTGCTAACTATGAAGATGTTGGTGTCGATTTTCTCAAAGATTTGTCAGTCATGGGAAATTTTGCGCTCCCTCCACCGAAATTTTCTTCTAACATTGCTCAATTTAATATGATCACATCAAGAAAAATGGAATGTTCTGATTCATGGATTTTTCCTTTAGAATCTGAATTGACCTTGTATGGAAATGAGATTCCTTTAAGCCCATTTTAATTATCTTATCAGGTAGTCCAAAAATTTTCTGATCCACCATTCTCTAAAATTGATCAAGTGAATACGATCAATGATTATTATTCTCAACTATCTTAGTTAGAACCAATTTCATTCCATGATCCCTTCAACATAATGTTTCCAAAATATAAAAGCATCATGGAAATAATGACTTTGGATGAAATTCCATGGGACGATTATCATCATCATTCATCTTTTCTACCTAGCCTTCATAAAATCGAGAATGATTTTTCTACTATATTTTCACTTGAGATCATAGATAAGCCTGAATGTCCTATGTCAATTCTTCAATCTAAATCTGAAAATAATTTTGGAAACATAAATAATTATTTAGAACATTCACATAGGTTCTTCGTTCTCACTTGAAGAGATACAAAGCCATGTTTCAAATATTTCAAGACATTTTTGCCTAGTCCTATGAGGAAATGCCAAGAATTGACACTAGCATAGTTTTTCATGAAATAAATACTTACTTGAATGCTAAACATGTGAGAAAAATATTACATCTAGTGCATCCACAAAAGGTTGCTGCTATAAAAGGTGAAGTTGAAAAACTACTCAAAGCAGGCTTTATCTATCCTGTTCCCTTGAATGATTGGGTTTCCTGTATTGTTCCAGTTAAAAAAAATCAAGGGAACATCATAGTACGTGTAGATTATAGGGATATTAATAAATCTTGTCCTAAGTACAACTATACTACCCCTATATCGACCAAATTGTGGACGATTGTGCCGACAATGAAATATTTTCTTTCATGTACAAATTTTCCAGCTACAAACAAATCAACATACTCCCTGTCAATCAACATAAAACTGTATTTATTTTCCATGGGGAACCTTTTCTTATCACAAACTCCCATTTGGATAATAAAATGTTGGCGCAACCTTTCAACGAGAAATGTATTACGTTTTTTACAATATCAAACATATTGTGCAAGCCTTCTTAGATGATTTACCAGCTCATTCACTGAAACAGGACGATCATCTGATGCATCTGAGAGCTATATTTATCAGATGTAAACATTGCAATATTCCCCTGAATCCTAATAAATGCATTTTATGTGTACAATCTGGTCGATTTCTGGGATTTTTCATGTCAAATGAAGGCATTTGTGTCAATCCGCTCAAGGGTGAGTCTATTCGAAACATGTCTCCTCCTTCCAATCCCTTCCAACTCCAAAGTTTGCAAGGGAAATAATTTTTTTTACGTTGATTCATCCCAAACTATGCTAAGATAAATAAAGGTTTTACTCTACTACTGAAAAAGAGAATCTCATTTACATGGGACAAGCTTGCTCAAAAATCTTTTAATGCACTTAAACACCCATACACTATTGTTGAAATTCCTTGATTACCATTGAGACTATTTTTTGTATTTAGTTGCCTCTAATGCTACCATTGGCATGGTTTTAGTTCAATAAGACGTGTCTAACGTTGAACATGTAATATGCCATTTGAGTAGGAATCTTACGAAAACTGAGATAAAATACCCACATGTGGAGAAATTGGCCTTGGAAGCCATTCAAGTTGTCCAACATTTTCGTCACTATATTCTCTTGCGCAAAACAACAACGATTTCAGACTGCAACCCTATGATTTAAATTATTATGAGACAATTTCTAGGGGGAAAATATTCTATGTAATATCCCCAAATGGGAACAAGCAGCAATATTCAACAATACTGCTATGAAATAACGCAGTTCAGTGAAGTAGGAGCAGGAGGCCAATATGGAGGCTCAAAAATAACATTCATATCAACAAATTAGATTTAAAATGAGGCCCATACAATGTATAATAGGACATAGAAGACTTAAATATAAGAAATCCATCAAAAAGAGGTGTTACAATCACATGTATTCACTGTAAAAGGCTTGACAACGTTATTTTTATTATGCTGCAACAACTGTTGATTAAAACTTAGATCTAGAGAAAAATAATGCATGAAAAGTTAGATCTATGACAAATCCGTACACTATAGAGTCTCTACTTTACATACCCCTTGGGGTTTTCAGCAATACATGAAGCACAGGGAGTAGATATGAGATCTAATGCTGCAGATCTACATAAATATTCAAAAATTCTGCAGTAAATATAGGAGAATCCAGATCGGATCTGAATATAACATGGATTAGATCTGAAATCCATGGATCACCATAGTGTAGGTCAGATTCCCAACACTAGATATCTCTCCTCCAAGTTATGCCAAAATCCCTTACAACAACACCTACAAAAAAACGCAAATCTAGAAGATAGACTGTGTTGTAGGGTTCAAGATCAATTTGGCCTGATGCCAAGATGTGAATATGAAGCTCTAATGATCCAATACACTCTTTCCAATGGGATAGAAGGATTTCCCACTAAAAAGAGGCACTAGAATGGCCTAGTTCTGAGTAGATCTAGGCTCCACTTGCTGCAGCTTACAAGGACAAGAAAACCCTCAACAGGATCTGTGTTGTAGTTGGAAGATGAAGCTTGGCCAAATTCCTGATAGTGGACAAGATATGCAAGAATCTTCTAAGAAGCCTCTCAAGGACAGAGGTGGGATTCTCGATCAGGAACACCTAGTGCTAAACAACACTATTCTCTGCTAAATAGCCAAGAGAATGATATATTTCTAAACAAAAAATATATTCAGAAATATAATCCAATCAACCACCTTCTCCTGTTGTCCTTCTCTTCCTTTTATAAGATAGAAATATTGAAAAACCATAAACCATCTCAATGATTTAGCTTCTTTCACATGTGCCACCTCCAACTAAGACTAAACTGTGCATCAAGGAGGTTCATCCCTTCTAGACAACACTGTTGATCTGGTCATGGTTGACCCAGTCAAATGTCTTAGTCCATTTCACACATAAAGGTGTTTTATTAAGATAGCCTAGATTTATCTTTGTTCACATGTGGCATTGATTTATTCACCATCTTAGGAGATTTTTATTGTCCTCCTTTATACATTTATTCATGCAATAGGAAAATGAAACAAAATTTTATATTCCTATTAACTTGGGCTAATTGGGAATATTACAATCCTCCCCTCCAAGATGTTGCTTGTCCTCAAGCAACTGATAAGGTGAGTGCTGCAACACTTCTCTTCCTCCATTGGTGACACCATCATGAGTTAAGCTTTATAGTTGCTCACCAATCCAACCCTCCATGAATTGTTCCTCCAAAGTAATTATGAGATGTGCATAGTCCATCCCATAAGGAGTCAAGAACTCAAATGAAACAAACATGGTTGAACCAATACTCTCCCTGAAACATGTATCATAAGGTACATAGAGAGTCTCCATCCCATGTGGTACATACAAGCTTCCCATCCTCCCTCCATACATACCCATAATAAGTACAACTATATCATCAAGGTATGGAAGAAAAACTACATATATACAAATAGAAATTTGAGCATGAGGGGGTGGGTCATAGTCCCGCATATGATACCAGCATAATGCATCTCCTGCCTGCATCATATCAAGGTATGGTAAGTGGTTTCCCCACCACTTACTTGCTGCACATGTCATCTCACCATGGTTGAAAGTGTGAGATGTGTTTGGTGCCTTTGGGAAGCACCCATCATGAAATAAAATATCCCTTTGCACATCAAGGGAGTGGCCAAATTCAGAAATTTTAGTGGCCCAATGTTTTCCATGAGATTTACATGATACATTACTCCTATTTAGAGTCATGGCCTACATAAACATGGTGAAATAATATGTAAAATCAGAAAATGAAACTTGCTTTACATGATCAGATTCTTCACCAACAATGTCTCTCATACACATGGAGTTGTGCATGGATCTTTCTCCTCTTTCAAAATAAGGAAGAGATGGCTGAAATAACTCTTGTATAGAGTCATATGGCTGCCCAAAATCCACATAGTTCATGAATTCTTGAAAATGCTGATGTAGTTCTTATTTCAAGCCTTCCCAATCAAAGCTTCTCATGATGATGTTGTAGATCACCATGGAGTACATATGGCTGAAACATAACTCTTTGTATGCTCTTTGTAGTAACTTCTGCTTGAGCTTAGAAGCTCTAGAAAAGAAGATCCTACCATGATGATAAATGACACCTTCTTGGACTAAGTAGCCCTCTTCATGCAGCTGGTCATCAAGTATCATACAAGTGTGAAGATCTTTGGAATAATCCACTAGTAGTTGGGATTTCCAATACAGATCTACACTACTCAACAATGAAAATGTTGATGATGCATCAACATAAATGTAGGTCATGTTGCTGATCTCCTCCTTGAAATAAATATCCTATGCCAAAGGTGTGCGTTGGAAGGCTGTTGCTTTCATTCTTCTCCTCCCACAGCGCAGACCTAGAATTGAGAGTGGGTGATGATGATAAGGGAGAAATATTTCCCTCCTTCTTGAGCTTACCCAAGTGTCCCAGCACTGTAGCTTTGTCTTCAAGTGCTCCAATCCCTCCTGGATCTAAGCAAGTTGTGAGTTCTTCCCCACAAAATCTGAATCAGGTGGCCTCCCAGGTGGTTTTCCACTAGATAAGAGTGTCCCATGCAGAAATATCATGAACATAATAGATGGGACTGTGAGGTCCTTTCTTCCACTGCGCAAATCCATCTCTTTTTTCTGTGTGGAAGTGTTATGTGAGGGGTAAGTATGCATGCCTTTGATCATGTGAGGTTCACCACTCTTCTTGTCCACCCATTCCATTTGCAAAGCCTCACAATCAGTGGTGACTTTCCCCAATGTGATCAACCATTGAACACCCAAGATAACCTTGGTGTCTGGTATGTCAACTACAAAGAAGTGATCCACCAAGGTGTAGGATCCCATGGTGTCTGAAAGTGATGGAATATTATGCATGCATTTCATTGTTCTATCTCTTGGGACCAAAATAGATAATCCCTCAAAAGTATCAGTGGGTATTCCCTCCTTTTCACAATATGGGCATCAATGAAGTTGTGGGTAGCCCCATTGTCAATCAATACATAAACCCTCTGATTCATGATTGAACCTTGAACTCTTAAGGTCAAGTACTTAGGTACTCCTCTCAAAGATGCAAGAGTTCCTCCAATAGGAGAAAATTCTCCATTTCCATCTTCTGATGGTGTTGGATCTCCTTCAATATTTTCAGCAATGTGACCCCTTCTTGGTTCATCTTCTTCATCTTATTCAAGATCTGAGAAGAACTCTATGTAATGTGCTTTACCAACAGCACATCTATGTCCAGGTACTGATGGTTCTTGGAAAGTGAAGCATAGCTTATTCCTCCTTAGATCTCTTCGGACTTCATCATTAAGAGGCTTCTTGTATGAGCTCTCCTTGGAAGTAGTAGCTTTCTCTTCCTTTCCTTTAGAAGGAAAAGAGGGCTTGTGCTGAAAGTTTTCCTTTGCTTTTAGCAAGGCACCTTGAAGGTCTCTAGCCCTCTCAATGGCATCATGCAAGGTAGCGGGCTTGGTAGACTTTACCAACCCATTAAGAGGCTCATCTATACCATTGATGAACATGTACACCCTTCTTGCTGTAGAAAAATCAGGAACCATAACAGATAATCTCAACAATTCAGAAATACAAGACTCTGTATTACCTTATTTCTTCAACTTTGCAAGGCTCATGAAAGGTGCCTCTGGATATTTTCTGTCAAAACTTTCCACCAGCCTTCTAGTGAACTCAGAATAAGCAGTCACATTGGCATGGCCCAATGTAGACAACCCATGGAACCACCAGTTGTGTGCTTTACCTTCAAAGTGTAGCGATATAATCTTGATAACTTCTATCTCTAGGACCTTGTTCAACTAAAAGTAGATGTCCATTTTTTCTACCCATGCCTTAGTAGAACAAGTGGATGACCCATCAAACTTGGGTAAAAATAATCTGCCCATAGAGTGATGTCGATCATGATTCTGAGTGAATCCACCATCTCTATGCTGATGCCTTGGTCTTCTTTTGTCCTTGAGGTGAAAAAACTCTTGAAAACTCAAGTGATCCTTGAATCTAATTTGATTCTGAGACTCATATTCTTCAAAATAGTCATCAAGGGATGCTTTCTCTTGAGGCCCTTCATTTTCCACCTCCAAAAAAGTTGGCATGGTAGAGTGTTGTGGAACTTGTGCCTGATTCACTGGTTGATCATTCCAGTGATGAGACATGCCAGAGCTTTGTCCAAGATGAACTCTCTTAGGATATTCTTTGTTTCTATCCAATCTCATCCCTTTGATCTCTCTATCAAGATCTTTCATGGTTTTCAAAAGGGTTTTTGCAAACTCCTTCCCATCTTCATCACTTCCAGATTCAGGGGCTTTACCCTTGTCTTTATCATCATTTGTGTAATCAAATTGCTTCTGTCTTATTTTTAGATACCTCTTCTCTCTGTCAGTAAGAGGATCATATTCTTTTGAAGACATATTGGCTTCTTAAGAAAGCAAAGCACAGGCTGTGCCAAGGTGATTGCCCTGATACCACTGTAATATCCCCGAATGGGAACAAGCAACAATATTCAACAATACTGCTTTGAAATAACGCAGTTCAACAAAGTAAGAGAAGGAGGCCAATATGAAGGCTAAAAATAACATTTAGATCAGAAAATAAGATTTAAAATGAGGCCCATACAATGTATAACAGGACATAGAAGACTTCAATAGAATAAATCCCTAAAAAAGAGGTGTTGCAATCACATGTATTCACTGCAAAATTCTTGACAACGTTATTTTTATTATGCTGCAACAACTTTTGATTAAAGCTTAGATCTAGAGAAAATTAATGCATGAACAGTTAGATCTATGACAGATCCATACACTATAGAGTCTCTACTTTACATACCCCTTGGGGATTTCAGCAATACATGAAGCACAGGGAGTAGATCTGAGATCTAATGCTGCAGATCTGCAGAAATCTTCAGAAATTATGCAATAAATATAGGAGAATCTATATCATATCTGAATATAACATGGATTAGATCTGAAATCCATGGATCACCATAGTGTAGGGAGGATTCCCAACATTAGAGATCTCTCCTCCAAGTTATGCCAAAAGCCCTTACAACAACACCTACAGAAAAACGTAGATCTGGAAGATAGACTGCACTGTAGGTTTCAAGATCAGTTTGGCCTAATGCCAAGATGTGAATATGAAGCTCCAATGATCCAATACACTCTTGCCAATGGGATAGAAGGCTTTCTCACTAAAAAGAGGCACTAGAATGGCCTAGATATGAGTAGATCTAGCCTCCACTTGCTACAGCTTACAAGGACAACCAAACCCTCAATAGGATCTACATTTTAGTTGGAAGATGAAGCTTGGCCAAATGCCTGATAGTGGACAAGATATGCAAGAACCTTCTAAGAGGCCTCTCAAGGAAAGAGGTGGGATTCCCGATCAGGAGCACCTAGTGCTAAACAACACTATTCTCTGCTAAAAAACTAAGAAAATGATATATGTCTAAACAGAAAATATATTCAGAAATATAATCCAATCAACCAGCTTCTCCTGTTGTCCTCCTCTTCCTTTTATAATATATAAATCTTGCAAAACCCTAAACCATCTCAATGATTTAGCTTCTTTCACATGTGCCACCTCCAACTAAGACTGCGCTGTGCATCAATAAGGTTCATCCCTTCTAGACAACGTTGTTCATCTGGTCATGATTGACTCAGTCAAATGTCTCAATCCATTTCACACATAAGGGTGTTTCATTAAGATAGCCTAGATTTATCTTTGTTCACACGTGGTATTGACTTATTCACCATATTAGGAGTTTTTTTATTTTCCTCCTTTATACATTTATTCATGCAACAGGAAAATGAAACAAAATTGTATATTCCCACTAGCTTGGGCTAACTGGGAATATTACATTCTAAATGGATAGTTATCTTGGAAGATTTCAATCTAGAATTTGAAAAATCTAAGTCCAAGAAGTCATTGGTGTTTGTTGAGATGTTATGTGACTTTACTTATACTGAGATATAAACTGTAGCATAGGATTCTCTTCTAGATGAATCACTATTTCTTGTCATTACTTTAGATCACTGGTATGGAGATATTATCATATATCTTCAAACTCATAATTTTCATCCAAAATTTTCTTGAACTGATCGTCGTAATATTCGTTACCAATCCAAGCAATATACTATTGTTGGCGATAAAATTTATCACCATGGTGATGATTCCATAATTAAATGTTTTTGAATCATGAGGAAGCCAAAAAGGCATTGAATTACTACCATTTTGGAGCTTTGTGGTGGTCATATGTCAGGGTTTGCTACCGCCAAAAAAATATTACACACTAGGCATTTCTGGCCTTCAATATGATTGTATAACCGTGGTCTAGAAGTTCCATAATTTCCAAGTTTACCATTGAAAAATGCGTGCAACTCCAGTTCCTCTTCAACTAATCATTTCATTACATGTAACCCTCTCTCGGTTGAGGGGAATGGGTATATTATCCTAGTAGTGGATTATCTTACAAACTGGGCTGAGGCGATGCCTACATATAAGGATGGTGGAGAAACTACATCAATTTTGATATTCAACCATGTGATTCTAGGTTCGGTGTTCCACAAGCCATCCTCACGGACCATGGTAGCCATTTTAGAAAATTTATGATGACCAAAATTTTTGCACAGATGGGCTTGCGTCATGACAACTCTACTCCATATTATCCGCAAGAAAATGGCCAAGTAGAATATTTTAACAAGGTTTTGACCACCATGATCAAATGGATTGTCATAATTCATAAGAGAAATTGACATCTGATGCTTTTTCCAGCCTTGTGGGCATACTGTACCTTGCAAAAACATTAACTGACTTTATCCCTTCGAGTTGGTTTACAGTCTACAAGCATTTTTTTCGATTGAATGTGAAATCTAGTCTTTGAAACTAATAATCGATTGATTACCAGTCAATTATATAGAGGAGCAACACTTTTTATACTTAGCACAACTCGATGAGACTCGACGCGATGATGCACTAGCTAGTGAGGCTAATAAGAAATAGGTTAAGGCACATTTTTATTAAAATGTGAATCCTTGTTCATATTCAGAAGGTGACCTAGTCTTGGTCTATGATCAAGAACATGATAAAATAGGTGCCGGTAAATTAGAGCCCATGTGGCATGTTACTTACACTACAAAACTTATGTTGGCTAAAGGGGCCTATGAACCAGTTGATTATGATGACATTTCTTAGGGAAAACCCAGAAATGGTCTTTTCCTGAAGAAATATTATATGTGATTCATTCCGTGAAGATTGTGTGCATTACTTGTATCATATTTTGTATGAGTGAGTGTAATTTTAGCATCTTTTTAAAATTTTCTACTACTTCTCCTGCTTATCTTGTGTTACACTTGATTTGAATATGTCAACGCTCCCTCAAACTTACATTGGATTTTCCAATGGAACTAGTCGTAGTACTCAAATTTTTTCTTCCGCAGCCTGGGATATTTACACACCCACTGATGAGTTAGTTTCTATTCATGGAATATGCCTTGGTTAAACAACAAATAACATCACAAAGTATAGTGTAGCAATTGAACTATTATGTGATGCCATATCATTTGGCATTGATTGATTGATCATTAGGTTAGATTCTCATCTCATAGTATTACATTTAAACGATGTCTATTTAGTAAGAAGTCCAATAATGTTAAGAATTTTTTTGCAGTTTTGTCTCTTGAAGAGACATTTTGATTACATCGAATATCAACACATTACAAGAAATTTAAACACATTGGCTGATGCATTAATGAATTATGTGTTAAATTGACATTTGTAACAACTGTAAAGAAAAACGAATATTCATCCACATATTGAACAAGATAAATTGAGATAATAGTAGTAGTTTCCATTAATCCAAATGATTGTAAAAAGTGTGGCTTTACAAAATTCCATCCAATACATATGAGGCCCCATGGCCTTTATTACCCGAACATGTCGATAACAAAATAAAATAAAATCTAGCCATATGACTAGCAACTAAGCATGGTGATGTTCATGGTAGCATACAATGGCATGAGCTGCTCATCGTAGCAAGCAATTGATTGGTCCAAGAAATCCCACGACATGCCCCTAGTATCAGAGAGGAAAATCATCAATCCCAGTATCTAGGATGTCGAGATTAAACCTCTCCAGGTTGTGCTCAAGCTCCGTCAAAGCCCATGTCACATCTGGGTTTGGTACCACAATATTTTTTGGTTGATCACCCTGTCCATTAAAGTGTTGTAATCTTGTTGGTTTGACCATGCCCACATCTACATGATTATTTCAGATATTTATTTTTGGATGCCAAAAAACAAAAAGAATTGAAAATATAAAAAACAACCAAAATGTGAAATTTTTACCTATGTCACCCCACTACATCCCTATTGGAAGTGGGATATGAGGGTCACTTTTATAATCCATTCCTGCATATGGAAATTCCATGATCAAGATGATCTAATTTTTTAGCCACCCAAACAACTCAGGAGTGTATTTCATAATTGGTCCATCATCTCTGTCGTGTGCCATCAATGAAACCCACAGAAGCATATGAGGACCCTAAGGTCCTCCTGCATCTACCAGAAACTGTTGTGGGGCAAGAAGGGGAATCCTCTCTAGAGAAAACAAGATCCAAATGGCACCATACCCAAACTTTTTTACTTTTCCAATATTTTCGCTAATTAGTTTCCTTTTCATATTGATAACTACCCCTTCACACCAGTTGAATATGGTGGGTTGTGAACACTCTGCAGAAATATTCATATGAGGTTTAGTTAGAAAATTAAGCATTTAACTCCCACACAATCATGAAAAAATGAAGGAAATTGTTCTCATGGGAATCCTCTCATTGGTTTTTATATCAATTCACCCATATTTTAGTCGATCTCGTGCAAAACAATGTTGCTTGAGATAGGTTGCAATTGTTTCTACACCTGGCCCATGCCCATACAATGAGATGTCTATTCCTCTGTGGGAGAGGAAAATCAAGAAATATATGTCATCTGAATCTATGGTAAGTCATTGGTCTCTTATCAAAAATCATTTCTCCTGAAGATCCCATGCTCTTATCATCCATGTCAATGGATCTAACTGAGCTTTCATGCCCAGGATCATCCAAAATTTGTATAAACCATATTTTATTAAGGCCTGTAGTGTTTCTATATCGATAAGAGCTTTCGAATATTGATCCTCATGCTCCCCCCCACTCCATCTTGGCAAGTCAAAAACCCTGAAAATAAGAGTAGAGGAGGATTAGAAAACAATGTGGGAATTTGGAAAAAAAATTGGTCATTTTACTCTTTTTTTTTCAAAACCCTCGTTGTTGTGCAAGGATGCCTTTGATGTACAGAGTGCATTTGCATGGTTTCTCTGAAGAAAAACCACACAAATCACGTTTTTCTCTATGTAAAAAATAATCGAGGTGCGCGAGCCCTATTAAGGTTAACCGCGCAACCTCGAGGGTGGATTTTAAATTAAAAAAACTCCCCAAAAATGTTGAATTTATGATTAAAAACAAAATAAAAACAATGAAAATGAAGATAACAAAAAGAGCTCTACCTAGAGAAGACAATTCGTGATTTGGTCCATTGGTTTGCTCAGAGTCCACCTCTGATTTTTTTGGTAAAAATCCCTCTAAATTACTCTCAAATGGAATTTTTTTTTTTACTTTTTGGATTTTTATAGCCATTTTAGGTCATTAAAATATTATTTTATTTATTTGACCTTTGAAAATTCAAAATTTTGATGTTTTTACTATGTGTTTGGAGTAGTTATGGTGATTTTTTGAGTTTAATGTGTAGAACACAGGTTAAATCATAAAAATGATTCATTTTGGCGACGAGCAAACTTTTATCACTTTTTTGGGATATTTAAATTTACGAAAAAGTGAAACCCTAGAGTTCTCTTTTAAGCCCTTTTCAGACTCTCTAAACATGAAAATATCTATGAATACTTGACTATTCGAACTCAAAAAAGTAAATGAACAGTCGTTTATTCAGTATAAGTTTACCCCTTTTCCGAAATGAATTAGAATATTTACGAGAAAGCTATACATTGATTAATCATGGCCATCAGATTTCTCTCCTACATCATTTTACCCTTTTTCTGGCTTCAAAGACTATATTTATGAAAGAGGACATCACAGAGTTTACTTATGTTTTTCTCCTGACTCCCTAAAAATTAAAAACACCGAGCTTTACTTTCTCCGGGTTCGTTAAAGTTTTACGTTGAAAGAGATGAATGAGTTTACTTTTCATGTATTTTCAAACTCTTTAAACATGAAAATAACATCAAGTTATCCCTTCACTGGACCCGTAAAACATAAATAGAACAAGAATTATCCATCATGACCGGACCGAACCACTCCTTCCTATGGTTTGTTAAAAATACTTCGAAGGAATCATATAAAGGATGAGGTTATAGGACAAGAAAATGTTATCCTCCTCAAGCTTGACAAAAATAAAGAGGTACTTGCCAGTAATGGCAGGGGAAAATTAGGAAGAAACATCTTTTTTGTATCTCGTTAAAGGCAATATGTTGCTCTTGAACTTGACACTCAGTCACATTTGTGTCTGGGTTGGGAAATCGATTTGTCTCATAGTTAATCGAACCTCATTGAAAGTATTCAATTGGTTTTGGGTATTATCATTGAGTCAAAGGATTCCAATTCAAAGTGTCGTGTCGCCGATATGTTCAAGAGAAGTCCAACCTCAGTCAAAATTACCTTGAAATTTTTAGCCTTCAATCACGTCAACCATCCCTGAGTCAGTCCTAAATCACTCCAAAGTTTTTATTCAAAACTTGACATGAGTTTTGTGTCGTAGGCCCTCCTGCGATGGATCACTTCCTATCGAATTCAACTCATTTTCTAGGAATTTTATCTAGAAAACTTCTTTAGTACCTTGGAGCCTACATGCCTTAATGATGGGCTTCTCGCCTTCGATGAGAGGTTCTCATGATTGACCTTCGATAGAATGATTTTGTGAGTTTTCAACTTCAAGACATATTTTCACACTTCATAGATTGTACTAGAAGTACCTTGAAGACCATTGTCATTATTGGTGGTTTCTATCACACTTGTTAATATTTCACATCATTGACCATTAATAAAGTGGCTTCTACCATTTTATACTTTAAGACATTCACTTGCATGGCTAGATTCATACTGTAAATTGATAGAGATAGAGATCAAGACCCTGGTTCTAGTTTCATCCATCAAGGCTGCATGGAGTTTTTTATTCATCATTATACATATAGAAGATACATATATGATGGTTGTGATCCAGGTGGATATTGGTGGCCACCCGCCTATTCCACTTGGGGCCCCACCTTTGTCTCTTTCAGTTTTTTTCACAACTTACTATTTTTAGCAGTTTTTCAGGTCCTGAACTTCTGGAATGGTTTTGAAGCCCCAAACGGAGATAGTATGCCGAAGTTACGTCCCTGGGAAGTTGAAACACCAATTTAACCAAACGGGGCCCATAATTTTGGCGCTTCATCTCCTAGGGTTAGGCTTTTGGGCATTTAGAATTCTCCATTGTTTCTCCATAATAAATAGGCCCTCGAGCCTCATTGTAATATAGTTCAGAGATCTGTAGTTGCCACATATCTTCTCAGAGATTCACTACCAACACCCTAGCTATTTTATTTGCATCATGCTTGTAAGCATATTTATGTGATTTGATATTAATGAAATGAAGCCTTATTTCCACTGTATTTCTATTTTTATGGTTATTTATGTATTCTATTGCGTTCCTACATAAATCCAGATCAGTGGTATCAGAGTGATTTGATTTTTCTCGATCCTTCTTTGCATGTCCCTAACGAGGTCGGGGTATAAGGAGTTAGGGCTTGATCTGGTGGAACCTTTGCAAGATCAGCCTCGCAAACCTCGATGGATGCCCATGGGGGATGAAAAGAAAGATGGGGGAGTAGGAGATCCTATCAAAATATTACTCAAGGGGGCCCCCAAAAAACAAAGGAACACGATGATGGATAACTTTGCCTAGATCCTTCAATGACTGCCCACTGGTGGTGCATCTGCATCTAGCAGCCACTCTAGAGGCGTGACTCCCTTTAAGGTACAGGTAAAATTTGACATTCCCATATTTGAGAGTAAAATAGATGCAGATTCCATATATAGATGGTTGAATCTATTAGAAGGATATTTCTCAGTTCATGATTTTTCCGACTGGGAGAAGATTATTTTTGCACTCCTCAAAGCTACCGCCCATGTCAAGGACTAGTGGGAAACCTACTGTGAGAAAACAGATGAGACAAAACCCTCTATGTTCTCAGCCATACCCACTTGGAATTCTTTCTGAGATGCCATCAAGGAACAATACTATCCCGTGGGGAGCTATGAGGACAAGTACATACAATAGACCACGCTACGGCAACAAAGGGATCAAGATGTGCATGAGCTAACGAATCTGTTCCATACCATGCACAAAAATTTGGGTATCAAATATTCAGAGAAAAATTTGGTGCTAAAGTATCACGGTTGTCTGCATAGATACATTCAGGAGGAAATGGAGTTCCTCGACATCTCCTCGCTTGGTACGACATATCGGTATGCTGCCAAGATTGAGTAGAAATTCAAACAGAAGAAGCAAGAATTTGGATATGCGAATCAAAAGCAAGGGAAAGGTGCCCCCAAACCACAAAACTAAGGACAAAGCCAAGGCATGGCAGCCCAAGACAACCTGCTGAAGACACAAGAAAAGAACAACACCACGAAGCCAAAGAAGGACACAGGAAAGTGGTGTGATTTCCATAAGAGCTCCACTCACAACATAAGTGAGTGTTGGGCCAAGTAGTTGCTGGTGGTCGAGATGAGGGCTTCTAAATTAGATGCATGCTCTGAATCTGAATCAGAACCTGACAAGGTGAATGAAAAAGGGAAGCAGATTATTGATGCGGAGCCCAACGCCACTGTTGCCACTATGAAGATCCAGAAGGAGGAACCAGAAGATCCAGAGGAGGCAGAGCGTCTCTTCCACTCCCAGATGTGGATAAAGGGTTCCCCGCTATGGTTCATTGTCGACAATGGGAGCCAAAAGAACCTCATTTCAGTAGATGTCATGAAGCGGTTGGGCTTGCCAACCACAGCGCATCCACAACCATACACCATTGGGTGGCTTCACCAAGGACGAGATCTTTACGTCAGCCAGCAGTGCCGCCTTCCCTATAGCATCAAGCCCTTCACAGATGAGGTATTGTGTGACATTGCTCCTATTGATGTTTTTGATGTATTATTAGGCCAACCATACTTGTGGAAGCGACATGCTATGTATGAGTCTCGGCCTTCAACTGTTATTGTTACTTTGGGAAATAAATTGTACAAGATACCAGAGGTACCACTGCCTCCCACTATCTCTTTGGTTACTGCAAAACAATGCAGTAAGCTCATTTCCCAAACCATGAAATTTGTTTTCCTGATGATCCGCCCCCAGGGCAAGAAGAATACTGTGGCCACGACCTCCAGACATGGCTCCTCTACATGACAACAACAAACGGACAAGGTTGTGGAGGATTATAGGGACATATTCACCTTACCCACAGGGGTGCCTCTACTGTCAGGTCAAGCACCCCATTGACCTGACCCCAGGTGCGCCACTACCCAATGGACTGATCTATAGGCGCTTTGTTCTGGAGAATGATGAAATCAAGAGGCAGATTCAGGAGCTGCTGTAGAAAGGTCACATCCGGCCAAGTTCATTGCCCTGTGGGAGCCCGATCGTGTTGGTACAGAAGAAGGATGGGACTTGGAGACTCTGTATTGATTATCGGGCGCTGAACAAGATCACTGTCCAGAATAGGTACCCAATCCTATGGATTTATGACCTTCTGGACCAACTCAAAGGGGAAAAATATTTCAGCAAGATCGACTTGAAGTCTGGGTATCACCAGGTACCAATTGAACCCTCTGATGTGTGGAAGACTACCTTCAAAGCCAAGGAAGGCCTTTTTGAATGGCTCGTCATGCCTTTCGGATTGGAAAATGCTCTCACAAGCTTCATGAGGTTGATGGACGACATCTTGTGTCCATTCACCAACTCATTTGTAGTGGTATACGTGGATGACATTCTTATCTTCAACCAGACTTGGGAAGAGCACCTCCACCACATCTGAGAAGTCCTCCAGACACTGTGGCAACACAAGTTGTGTGCCAATTTGGAGAAGTGAACTTTTGGCATGACCCAGGTTCAATATCTGGGATACATTATTGATGAAAAGGGGGTGCATGTGGATCCAGCCAAGATCCAAGTCATTCGGTATTGGCTAGCCCCAACCACCCTAACAGAGCTTCGCAGCTTTCTGGGTCTTGCTAATTTCTACCACAGGTTCATGTTGGGATTCTCTCATATCACTTTTCCCTTGAGTCAAGTCACCAAGGGAGGAGCGAAAGAAAAATTCTATTGGTCGGAATCTCAACAGAAGGCGTTCGTAGAATTGAAACATTGCCTCTGTTCTGCCCCAGTGCTCACATTACCAGACTTGCAACAACCATTTGAGATCGAGACAGATTCCTATGACTATGCTATTGGGGTAGTTCTTACTCAACAGGGGAATCCAGTGGCATATCACAGTGAGACATTGTCTGACACAGTTCGAAAGTATCCAACTTATGACAAAGAAATGTATTCCATTGTGTAGGCTTGTCGACAATGGAAGCATTACATTTTGGGGAAGGAGACAATCATCCACATAGACCACTGACCCTTGCAGTTCATATAGATACAAGGGAAGTTGCAGAATGATCACCATCAGAAGTGGTCCACATATCTGCAACAACTTCATTTGAACATCAAGTACAAGAAGGGTAGCACTAATAATGTTGCAGATTGCCTTAGCCGACCACCAATCGTGGCCATAACCACCGTTCTCAACTCTTGTGGGCATGAGAATTTTGATTGGCCGCTTCTCTACAAGAGTGATCCAAAATTCAACTACACATACAAGGCACTCTTGGGGGGTATGCAAGTTCCAAATTTTCACCTCCAAGATGCACTATTATGTCACCTGGGACACCTTTGTGTTCCTTCAAGTGAGCGTGCCAAGATGATATGGGAAGAGAACTACAGTAGAGTTGCTGGGCATTTTGGGGTTGAGAAAACAGTGGCAGTACTGCAAAAGTATTTCTATTGGCCAAACCTTCGACAGGATGTCAGGAAGTACATCAGATCCTGCACTGCTTGCACCATTTCCAAACCAACCATCAAGAAGCAAGGGCTCTATACTCCGTTACCTACCCCTAGTCGACCTTGGGAATCCATCACCATGGATTACATGTCAGGCCTTCCTTATACTAAGCATGGAAATGACTGTGTTTTCGTGGTCGTCGACATATTCTCAAAGATGGCCATTATGGCGGCGTGCAAGAAGAATATCACAGCACAAGCCACTGCTAAACTCTTCTTTTAATGAGTGTGGGTGCAATTTGGGATCCCACAGTCTATCATATCAGATCGCAACAGCAGGTTTCTCAGCACATTTTGGTCTAGCCTCTAGTCAATGTTGGACACCAAGCTCACCAAGTCCACAACTTTCCATCCCCAAATTGATGGCTAGACAGAGGTCGTCAACAGGATGATTGTACACATTATATGCATGTACAATTCAAAGCATCGACGCACATGGGATGAGAGCCTTCCCTATGTACAACACAGTTATAACCGGGCTCCCCACAACTCAATCGACCACAGCCCCTTTCAGGTGGGCTTGGGATTCCAGCCACTATGTCCCATTGATGTAGCCATGCCATTTGCAGCTACTTAGGCCAATTTGGCTCATGTCCAGTCTGAAGTTTAAAAAGCAAACAAATTCATCGAGTGCATTCAACACATCCGCCAACAGGTTCATGACATATTGGACATATCCAATGCTAAGTACAAGCAACAACATGATCAAAATCAGGTGCCACACAACTTCCAGGTGGGAGAAAAAGTGTGGCTACATTTGCAGAAGGAACGCCTCACTGGACCCCACCGCAAGATTCACCCGCTCCGATATGGACCATACACCATCACCAAGGCTATAGGGAAAAATTCCTTTGAGCTTAGTATTCCACCATTCCTTGGTCTACACCGAGTATTCAATGTAGATTGCCTTCGTCCCTACTTCCCACCTCTATTGGACACCTCTGACATTGCAGAAGAAATCACACCAAAAGAGTTAAACCCAGACTGCATGGAACAGGCTACCATAGACTGTATCATGGACATGCAAATCAAGAACACTTGCCGACAGAAGATCCAACTGTATTGGGTTGTCAAAGCTTGCCAACTCCTGCACCAAGGCAAGTGGTTCACCAGGGACCAAGTTCAACAGAAGTTTCCTCATCTCATGGAGGAAATCAATGCAATGGGGACCATTGATTCCTAAGGGGGGAGGAATGATCCAGGTGGATATTGGTGGCCACCCACCTATTCCACTTGGGGCCCCACCATTGTCCCTTTCAGTTTTTTTCACAACTTACTAATTTTAGCATTTTTTCGGGTCCTGAACTTCCGGAACCATTTTGAAGCCCCAAATGGAGATAGTATGCGAAGTTACGTCCCTGGGAAGTTGAAAAAACAATTTACCCAAACGGGGCCCATAGTTTTGGTGCTTCATCCCCTAGGGTTAGGTTTTTGGGTGTTTAGAATTCTCCATTGTTTCTCCATAATAAATAGGCCCTCGAGCCTCATTGTAATAAAGTTCAAAGGTCTGTAGTTGCCACATCTCTTCTCAGAGATTCGCTACCAGCACCCTAGCTATTTTATTTCCATCATGTTTGTAAGCATATTTCTATGATTTGATATTAATGAAATGAAGCCTTATTTCTGATGTATTTCTATGTTTGTGGTTATTTCTGTATTCTATTGCATTCCTGCATAAATCCAGATCAGGTTGCGTCCATGCTGTGTCTATTATTGACATGGATATTTGTGTATTTCCGTATTGGTTCATCAAGTTATGTTTACTATGAGTATGGGAATTCCTACCCTAGTGATGATTATATATTGCATTGTAACCTTTGATTGATTGTTGTAGGTCTCCAACCATGGTCATCTAATATTTGTCATGATAAAGAACTTTAGTCCTCAAATATTCTTTCTAACATTGCAATTTAGGGGGAAATATGTTACATTTCCTTTTGTCACCATAGAAAATGACTGTCAAACTGGACCTTTCACTATCCATAAATGTGTTCCGAAACATTTTCCTGCAAGTCTAGAACTTAAACACCTTGAAGAAAATGAGAATTATGGGTAAAAAGGTCCAAAAAAATTATTTTGGTCATCTTTTCACTTTCCTAGCCACTTTCTGCACATGCTCAATTCTTACCATTAAATCCTGTGCAGAAGTGTGCTCTAGATTCCACTATAAACTGTGCACATAACTCAACAAAAAGTAAAAATAAATAATGAAATCTAGAAGAATTGTTGGACAAATACATCCCAACTAAAAGCTTCGAAGTGATGCTTATTCGATCCTAACCCCTCTGATAATGGAGTTAATTTCCATTCTTCAAGGAACCCTAATCCCACCTTTAGTTTATCTCATCCTTGAGATAATGATCTGAAGCCTCCTCCTCTTGGCCTATAAATCAAACATAGGCTAGAGGGTTTGGGGGGATTACTGAAGGTAGAATTATGCCTCTCAAATAATGTTTGAAGGCTTATCATGCAAGGAGAATATTTTTGATCATTAGGAGGAGCCATACTTCATCAAGGCCAAGGTTGTGTAACTCTATTTCTGAGTTTAATACAAATGAGTTTTTATTCCCATTATATTGTCCAATGGAATTGATATATGGTCTATGTTATGAAACCAACTCACAAAATAGAAGAAAAGATAGATCAACGCCTTAGAAATTAGCCTCTTCGAGGGGGAAACCTCCTTTACATTACATAAATGAAAAATTATTGGATGATACAAATGACAAATCCTCCTTTCTATATATAGGAGTCCATGGGGTCACAATATAACCATAGTTGCTAATAATAATAATGTGAGGGCACAACAATAAAAATATTGGGATTTTATGAGGCATAATAATAATAATATGGGGACTACAGGGGTACAAAAATAACAATAAGGTGGTTACACTAACAACAATAAGGGACTACACTAGTAATATAGGGACCTAATATGCCCCTCTCCTTCAAAAAAGTGTTGTACTCAATGCTTGAGTAGTTCTTGATGCTTTTGTATAAAATTATCATCCTCCCATGTGGAATCTTCAGTGGGTAATTTCTTCCACTTGATGAGATACTCTGAAATCGATATACAAGAAACTGTAGTAAAAAATGCCACGATGACTTTTTTGAAGAAGCGAAACCCTAGAATGAAAAGCTTTGATACCAAATGTTATGAAACCAAGTCAAAAAATAGAAGAAAAGATAGATCAATGCCTTATAAATCAACCTCTTCGAGGGGGAAAGCCCCTTTAAATTACATAAATGAAAAATTATTGGATGATACAAATGAAAAAAACTCCTTTCTTTATATAGGAGTCCATGGGGTCACAATATAATCTTAGCTGACCTAACAATAATAATGTAAGTGCACAATAATAACAATATGGGGACTATAGGGGTACAAAAATAACAATAAGGGGGCTACACTAACAACAATAATGGACTACACTAGTAATATAGGGACCTAACAATTTATTTTTCTTCCATTTTTCTATTGAAATGATAACAGGTACTAGTTTCCTTGATCACTAGTATGAGTTATATTGAATCATTTATTCTTCATAATATTTTGATCTCTTGTTGTTTCTATGTTTGCAGATATGGTTTATAAGCATTGAGGAGTTGCATCAAATCATATCAGGGATATTCATTAGGAATTTCATGGAAGGTATGGATTTTATCTCTTACTATTCTTGTTTGTGATTCAATATAGATAAACTCAGGGAAAGATTTTCTTGATTGTATTTTTGTTACTAGATTCAATCATTGAATCTAAGGATATTTTTTATGTCCGCTTTAGTAATTAGTCCTCCATAACACGTTGAGAGTGAAGGAAACTCATAACAGAGGATGCCACTGGTAGAAACTGAAGGAGTTATCAAGTGAACATGAATGTTGACACAACACGAGGTCCTAAAAAATGATAGCCAATGGAACATTTCTACACTATGGGAATAAATGAGCTAAATTTGACCATGTGATAAATGGTTTGATTACCGGCCATTGATGCATATTGTTAAAAAACATAAAACTACCCATGATAATTTTAATGGGCATCAAAGTACCAAGTATAATCTAACAACTGTGAATACATGCATTGAAGTCAAAAACATGAAAGAACTTGTCGAAAAGGGGACATTGATGTATTACCACTGCTAATAGTGAGCGAATCTGTGACTAATGACTCCAAACCCCAAGGCACTGAAAATAACTCTAGACCTTTTTCCTAGAGAAATGATTCAAAGTTGATGGGAAAATATCTGATGGAAGGATGTAATTAGGGGCATCCCCCATCAACCAACACAAGTTTAACCATAAGGAAAATAATGTGGAAGGAATTGGATGACAATAATGAATGGACCACCAATAAAGTATATCTCTCACGCACATCAAATGGAATAGTGCATGAAAGAGACCCTTTGAATACTAAAAAATAATGAATGCTAACAACAAAAGTGAGGAATCCACCAAGAAGGTCAAATGGAAACCAAGGTGCTGCATGAATCTCAATGTGTGATACTGAGAGTTGATGTTGAAAACAAAAGGGAAGCCACCTAGTCAAAGACTAATGATGAAAATAAATGATGGGCACAAGGTCACCTACTTATGATGAAAATAGGGCTAGGGTGCTACTTTATGTCTACTCTTAGAGAAAATTTTCAAAGTCGATATGAGCAGACCTACCAAAAATAAGTCAACAGGGAATTTATATATTGGCACAAGTATATGAATGGGATGATAATTAGATACTAAAAGTGACTTGAAAAACTATGTATGTCCAACACAATGATTCAAGAGACATCACATAATGGCTGACATATTTTTACTTCCCTTGAAAATAACAACAACACATTTTATGACTCAGGCATCATGGACTAAAAGTGAACATTGTATAAGTCCGAGACACAAGAAGCATCAATAATCTCTCCATATGATTGGAAGAGTAACCAAATGGAGCACTAACTTTGAAACAAGGTTTGGTTTGTTAAGGTAAAATTAAGTCCCAACCTTATGAGGACAAGACTCGTAACATAGTGCTTTTTTCAAGGGCGAGAAAAAAAGCTCTGCTTCGAAATTAATGAAAGAAACTCTTCCCCCAATTTTTTTTAATAATGTTTATTTTATTTTATTTTTCATATTATAAAATCCAAAAAAAGAATTAAGAAGCGATTGTAAAACAATAGAGGGAATGAGTTATTGCAGGAAAGCAAACTAGTTAGAACCTAGAAAATTGCTATGCTCAATGAAGGGAAAAGTGTGTAGGATAAGGACACTAAGGGAATGTTCCTTCTAGGGATAAGGTTGTCAACTTGAAAATGTTTTATTTTGTAGCATTGGGTGGTTACATTCCTGCATACAAAAAGGCCTTCCAAATCAACCAAGGAAAATTATGAAAATGGAAAATTAAAATTTCCTTTTGGGGCTTCATGTAGGCCCCAAAGTGTTAAGTTGGCCCCACAAATGAAAGGGTGTGACTCTTGGTAAAAACCCACCCATTTGAAAAATATAAATGCACAAAGAGGCTACCTCATTTTGACCTCACAAAAACAAAAACATATCTTTTGAATTAGTCACAACGAGGAGCATATTAGAAGATGAATTGACCAAGTTTGAACATATATGAAGTTTGAATAGATTTGACCATTGATTTGCTATTTTATCTAGTTGACTAGTTGTAGTTGAACAATATTTATAGCTAACTTTGACCGCAATTACGAGTTGAATTTGATTGCAAAAAAAAAGACTGAGTTTGACTATAGTAAAGGAAAATTTGACTCTAGGTTTGATTGCGGGTTTGACCACAAGGGTCAATCACAGATTTGAAGTTAACCATAGGAGATAGTTTGGCTAGGTAGAAAGTTGACTAAAAGTAATTGTTTTTGGGGTTTGAATAGTGTTGACTAATATGGAATTTTTACAAAGTTTTACTGGTGATGAGATCCATCATTAGACATATTTGGAGGGGTTAATGGTCACCTTTTTTCCTTCTTAGATCTCTTTGTCTTACATTTTTATTATTATTTGGTTTTATGATGCTAGTATAGGTGGTGATTAAGGCTAACATACTCTGAGTGCCTAATATGAGGTTGAGTGCATAAAATCATGTATTATTAGCATTTTTATAAGGATTTTATCATCAAGACTTGGAGGAGACCACAAGGAGAAATTATAGGAGGATTTTACACCCTCCTTAACTCTCAAAGGCAGACAAAGGATCCCAAAGATTCTCTCCAGCAATTTGAATTCCAAAGGTAGCCAAAGGATCCCAAATGATTCTCTCCAGCAATTCGATTTTCAGAGGCAGCCAAGTAACTCAAAGAGGAGTGCACTCAATCTTTGTTTACTTGGAGTCAAGTGGACTTAATCACTATTTTCTAGGGAGATGTTGGTAGTTTCCTTGTATAATAAATAGAGGAAATCTAGAGCTAGGAAGGGTCAGAACCTTGTTGCAAGATATTGAGATTTTTATTATTTTACTCAGTGATCAAACTTTTAGAAATGTATGAGGCTATTCTTTTATGAAATGAGCAGACTGATTTCATTTTAATGATTTAAGTTTCAGAGAGCTAGGCTCGTGGGTTAAGGCTTAATCCATGTGCCTCGGCCTCTCTGCTGTATTTTTTCTTTGCTTTTTGTCATTTCATTAGTTCCGGTTCTGATAATTTCATTTATGTTTCAAATTGTTGTTTAGTTTTTCTTTCAGTGTGTTGTTGTAGGTTTCATTTTCTTGTGAGTAATAGAATAGAGGAGAAAAACCAAAATCGTTTTGGATCAAGACCCCCTTCTCATCTCTGTCCAAAGAGCTTGAGGAGGGCGAACCTTCCCACAAACCCAAAAACTGACTTATGTTCACTTTTTTTGAGATTAAAAGTGGAGTTGCATTAAAATTTTCCAGTCTTCATTTGCACGATATTTTTACGTAATTGTATATTTCTTTGCACACAAGTTAGCAGGTTGATTGCAGGAATTATTTTAAAAACCCCAGAGAAGATCCGTGGTGCCTCCCCACTTGATTCACCATCTCTGTCTTCACAATCTGCACACTGTTGTTACGCCCTCTGTCTCCGCTTTTCCTGCTTACTCTCACTGCCACACCCACATTTTTGTTCATAAAAACACTTAAACCATTCAACCCACCTTATTCCTTTGTTTTTATTAGTCACGACTGCCTTACCATTTTTAACACAAAACACTTGAAAACCATTGGAACTCAACCTCTGCCCTTACTCCTTAAACTTCCCGCTACCGTACATTGCAAATCGCACTTCGCAATCTTTATCCTATCGCGGATTGTAACCTTTTACTTTTTCACAAATCACATTTCGCATTTCGCAACCTTTTTCTATTTTCCTTTAAGACTTACCACTCCAAATGCTGATTGCGATATCACTCCGTACTCTGCCACACCGCAAATCACAAATATCATTTCACATTCTTTATCTCCTCGCAAATCACATTTTGCAATCTTTATCCGCTCCTTGTTAACACTTGCTGCTTCTGTCTGCCGATTGCGATATTGGAATTTCACTCCGCTATTGGTCCCTTCGCCACGTCATCTGACTCATCGCAAGTCGCAAATCACACTTTTATTTGGTTCCCATTAATAATTATTGCTCCCAACGTCAATTTCAATATTCTCCATACTCCGCCACATCGCAAATCACAGTTTTTATTTGGTTCCCATTAATACTTATTGCTCTCGACGCGATTGCGATATTGTCAAAGTACCCTACCACCTGTCCTCCCACCACGTCATTTGACTTACCACATTTTGCATTTCGCAGCATCTATCCCATCACAATTCAGCCATCACACTTTTCATTTATGATACTATGTGTTTTAATAAAGTCTAACCCCCCTTTTCACACCTTTGAGCCTTTTGTCGTGTATTAAGCCTTCCGTTAGCATATTTAGCCCTTTCCCTCTGGATTGCAATCAACACTTTTTCAATTAGAATTAAGTCATGGATAACTTAGTTGCATGAATAGAAGCATGGTAGATAGAGCATAAGATAAGTAGGGCGTTTTTAGCCAATTGGCCAAGTTAAGTGTGATTTAAATCAGTTTCTTTTCTTCCATTTATTTTCAGCAAGTTAAATTAGCTTCCTTTCCTATCATTTATTTTCAGCAATTTATTTTAGTTTAGTTTCCTTTCTGCAATTTATTTTTGTTTCATTGAAGTGTGACAGACTTCTCTGAGAACCCCTAGAAGTAGCACCCTTTCGTAGAGTGGAAGAGGATGACATGAGTATAATGCATCTGTTGTGTATATATCACTATCACCTCCAAGTTTGTATGAACCCTGAGTTGATAAAGTAAAGTAGGGCAGCCCCTGGGAGTTGCAACACTCTTAGTGCAATACCAGGGCTTAAAATTTTTTGGCATCATTTCTAGGGAGGTTTCTAGTAGATGTTTTTATTTTGTTTTAGCATTATTTTCTACTTTCCTTTATTTTCATGTCATTTCAGAAATATTGAAAAAAATACAAAAATATCTGATTTTCATGCCTCATAGGAGTAGGAATACTTAAAGACAAATCTTACCTAAAACCCCCACATCACCTCCTAGCCACCCTTCACTCTTCTTCGGTGGCAGTGAGACTGAAATTCCTATATGAGAGCCTTCTGAATACTCTGAGGAACCTATTGGGGAAGAAGAAGAAGACCTTGGTCCAACTGAGGGACTTGCTTCACCTATCTTAACCATGGTTGGCATCCAGAGAGCCTTTCCCATAAGAGAGTAAGATGGGGAAAATAAGATGAAAAACATTAGCCCCTCAACTCTTCCACACTTCCATGGACTTATCTCTGAGGATCCTGACACATTCATGTTTGAATTTTCTATTGTTTGTAGGAATTATTACTACACTTCTGATGATAAAAACTTGAAGCTATTCCCATCCACCCTTAAGGATGCAGCCTTGCGTTGGTTCATGGGTCTACCTAGGGATAGCATCGCTACCTTGGAATAGATGGAAGAGACCTTCATCAACAAATACAAATACTACTATAGGTCCAAGGAAACTAAGGATGAGATCTTTAGGATGACTCTAGGGCCGGATGAATACTTAGAGGACTATGAAGAGAGGTTTCAATTGAACTATAAGAGAGCCAACTGTACTCTTGATCCTAACTCACTTAAAATTTTACTTCTTTGAGGGATCAGAGAAGAGATGATAGAAACCTTGAATATGCTATCATGAGAAGATATCTACCAACAACCCTATGAAACAATCAAAACTGTCTTCCGAAACCATTCTAGGGCATTTAGGAAGAAGGGAAGAGCTAGCCAAAGTACATCCAATATCCATACCTATTCCACCTCCATTAAACATGAGATTGGGAATATGTTGGAGGACTTCAAGAGTGACATGTTGCACACCCTTTCTTTGCAAATGGACACAATGCAGGTCAAAATGAAGCAAGAGGAAGCAGAGAGAGCCCTGACAATATTTTGTCCTAAATGTACCCGGAAGCACCCAAGAAATGAATGTCCACTGAATGTCATTGAGGTTTGCATAGTCTTTGAGGATAATCATGCCACAGAAAAGTGTCCCTCCTTACCTAGACTTAAAGTTGTATATCAAGGTGGGGAAGCAATTCCAGAGCAGCTCTGTTTCATCAACCAGAGAAGGCCTCAAGGTCCTCAGCCATATCAACAAGGTATGAAAGGTTCACCTTACTCTTACTATCACAACAATCAGAGTGCACCCATGTAACCTTCATACACCCCCACTCCTCCATCCTAGTCTACACCTCCTATTTGACCTTACAACCCTTCATATCATCCTCAGCCAGTAAACCAACCATTCCAACAGTATGTTCCACAACAACCTCAATGGAACAATCCATCCCAAGGGTGGACGCCTCAACATAATCAACCACTTCTCTAATGCCTCCACCCCAACCTCAACCTCAGCCTATTCATGCTGCTCCACCTAGGCTACCTATACCTACACAACCCAATCCAAACCCGAACAACAGACAACCACAACAGGTTCCCATTGGAGAAACATCCTATCTAGCTTATGTTGTGGAGATATAGGAGGTTAATCTCAGGTCAGGAAGAGTACTCCCAGACAACCATCCTCCATCTCCACCTGTAGAGGTTGAGGACGAAAAGGAAGAAGGTAACACTTAGATCCAACAACCTCCTTTTCCTGAGTGCTTGATCCACCCTACTCAACACACCCTAGAGGAGATTGAACTCTTAGGATAATTGGAAAATTTGTGTGTAAATATACCACTTCTCTAGGCCATTAAGGATGTACCTATCTAAAATAGGCTCATCAAAGAAAATTGCTTCAAGAAACCTGGGAGAAGGAAGAGAGATACCCCCACCATCAATGTGGTAGGGCAATTGTCTGACCTAATGTTGCGGAGGGTGATATTTCCAAAGTAGTTGGACCCTGGTAGTCAAGTTGTTGATGTACATATAGATGGTGTCATAGTCCCCAACACTTTTTTGATCTAGAGGCTGCCATCATTGTCATGACAAAGGAAACTACGTTGAAACTTAATCTCCAAGGGAATTTGAGGAAAACCACAACAATTATGCAACTTGCAGATCAGTCCATAGTAACTCTAGAAGGAATTGTTAAGGATGTTATGGTTACCATTTACTCTTGGGAGTATCCTACAGATTTCCTGGTTCTACAACCAATTATCAATTTTAATGGTTATCCCCTCATCTTAGGGAGATCTTAGTTAGCCATTGCAGATGCTTATATTAGTTGTCAGGCTGGAAACATGACTATAAAAAATGGCCCTTTGTATAAAAAACTGGTGTTATATCCTCTAGCCCAGCCTTCCATTGATCATGATCTCCCTATATGGTTGGAGGATGAAGAAGATGAGTTATATAACACTGCCCCTATGTGTACCATAGATGTTATTCTTAGAGGGGGGTAGCTTGATGAAGATGAAATCATCGACCATGCCATTCAAAACCAGTCCTCCACTAACGTTCCTCTCGAAACCTTAGTCAAAGAGTCTGAAATCCAACCTTGGATGGAAGTGCATTCAGTTGAGTCAAAATTTGAATCCACCAAGGCTATTGAGTTTGGCCCATCCAGATCTTTGAAAATCAACACAAACCTCTCGAATGAAGAAGAGAAGTAACTATGCCAACTTTTGAAAGAGAATCTTGATGAATTTGCTTGGGATTACAAGGACATGAAAGGGGTGCATCCTTCAGTGTGAAAACATCATATTTACATCAAAGAAGGATGCAAGCCTATGAGATAACCCTAAAGAAGGATGAAGCAGACTTTGAGGGACATAGTCAAAGAAGAGATATAGAAACTATTGAATGCAGGGTTCATATATCCTATATCCAATAGTGAGTGGGTATCTCATCTTGTCCTAGGCCCAAAGAAGAATGGGAAGTGGAAAATTTGTGTTTACTATCGAGAACTTAACAAAGCCACCGAGAAAGACCATTTCCATTTTCCCTTTATAGACCAAGTCCTGGATGGCCTTGCGGGGAAGAAGTTATTTTCCTTCTTAGATGGGTTCAATGGGTACAATTAGATTCAAATTAGCCCTGAAGACCAGGATAAGAATTATTTCACCTGCCCATGGGGTACCTTTGCTTATAGAGTCCTACCCTTTGGGTTTTTAAATTCCCCAGCAACCTTCCAAAGAGTTGTCCTGAGCATATTTTCTGATGTAGTCCATGACTCTGTCGAAATCTACATGGATGATTTCACACCATATGGGGATGACTTCTAGGAAGCTCTCTATAATTTGGGTAAAGTAATAAGAAGGTGCATTGAGATGCATCTCACCTTGAGCCCAGAAAAGTGTGAATTCCTAAAGAAAGCAGGGGTTGTATTCGGTCGACACTCCATATCCAAAGCAGGAATACAGGTAGACCCGCAGGAATACAGGTAGACCCGAACAAAATCACTATCATCAAAAGGGTACTTGCTCCTCAAAAGTAGAAAGATGTCAAGAGTTTCTTAGGCTTAGCTAGTTACTATAGAAGGTTCATCAATTTTTTTTAGAAATATGGCTTCGCCATTATTTGGTTTATTGGCCAAATATTCTAAGTTTATTTGGTCTGGTCCTTGTCAAGAGGCTTTCGAGCTGATTAAGGAAACATTAGGACAATTAGAGGAAAAAATCCCTTATGCCTTTTATTTCATCAGCAAGAACTTGTCCAAGGCCGAATTGAATTATACTATTACTGAGAAGGAGATGTTAGCCATTGTCCATTCTTTAAAAAAATTCAAACATCATGTAACTGGATATCAGAACTTTGTTCACACTGACCATGCAACCATCAAGTATTTAATGAACAAACCAGATGTTAATGCTAGGATAATTAGATGGTTGTTACTTTTGCAGCAATTCAATTTGAATATTGTTGATAAACCTGGAAAGGATAATTTTTTTGCAGATCTTTGTCCAGGTTAGCTCTCCCTGTAGGTGAAGAAGGAATGGTGGATGGACAGCTTCTAGATGAGCATCTCTTTGCTATATAAACACTCTCACCATGGTTTTTTGATATAGCCAACTACTTGGTTGCTAGGAGACTCCCTCCTATTTTTTCATTTAGGGAGAGGAGAAAAATCATCAGAAAAGCGCCCCTTTCACATAGATTAAGGGAAAACTTTTCAAGCTAGGCCCTAATCAAATCCTAAGGAGATGTGTGAGGGAGGAAATATTTTTTGATATCCTATCTGAATTTCATGATAGCCCATGTGGAGGCCACTTTGCTGTAAAGAGAACTGCTTACAAAGTTTTGCAGGCAAGATACTATTGGCCTACCCTTCACCAGGATTCCAGAAGATACACCAGAAGGTGTGACTAGTTGCAAAGGATGTGGAAACCCACGCAAAGGGATGAGATTGATTTTCACCCTCAGGTGGCTCTTGAGCCATTTGAAAAGTGGGGCATGGACTTTATTGGACCTATCGATCCTCCATTCAGACAAAATAAGTATATCATAGTCTACACTGATTACTCACAAAGTAGGCTGAAACAAAAGTAGTGAAGGTAGAAACCAAGGAGAAAGTAGTAGAATTTTTGAGAGAGAATGTGTTTTACAAATTTGGATACCCCAGAGAAATAGTCACTGATCAGGGAGAACAATTCAGCTCTCACCTCATGGAGAATCTTTTGAGGAAGCACAAGATTAAGTATAGAACTTCTATTGCCTATCACCCTCAAGTGAATGGCCAAGTAGAAGTAACTAATACATATTTAGAGAGAATCCTCACCAAGGTTGTGAGCAGTAGCAGAAAATATTGGGTAGACAGATTGGTGGAAGCTACTTGGGCCTACAACAATTCTACTTGGAAGACAACAACATGATTCACTCCTTATGAACTAGTCTATGGTAAGAACGCTCTACTTTTAGTTGAGTTTGAATTCAATACTTTAAGAATGGTAGCAGAATTAAATCTAGATCTATCAAATGCCCAAAAAGAGAGGATGCTGCAACTAAATGTATTGGATGATTTCAAAATGCAAGCACTTCTTCACATGAAGGTAGTTCAGCTGCAAAGGAAGGTTTGGCATGTCAAGAACACCAAAGAAAATACCTTCCAAGAAGGAGATTGGGTGTTGTTGTATGATTCAAGGTTTAAATATTTCAAAGGCGAGTTGAAGACAAGATGATTGGGACCTTACACATTGGAATTTTTTTTTGATAATGGCGCAGTTCAACTCAGAACCATAGATGAGGAAGGAATCCCCTTGCTTGTCAATGGTCACATAATTAAAATTTACAAGAAGCCTTTGTCAAGGACAGAGTTCATAAATTCAATAAGCAGAGAGGTGTTGTGATGGGAAACTCCATCAAAAAAGAGAAAAAAAAATATAGATCCATGGGTGAAAACCTCTCTGAGGCACCCAAGGCAAGCTTGTGGGTTGAAAACATTGATGGAGGAAACTCACTTGCTCTAAAAAAAAAAAGAGAATAAAGATCCATGGGGGAAAAATTCTCTGAGGCGGCCAAGGAAAGTTTGTGGGTTGAAAACCTCCATGGAGGCAGCCCACTTTCTTTCAAAAAAATAAAAATATACATATGCATCTCTGTGTTTTCTGTGTTTATTATTTTGCAAGTTATTAATGGTTTTTGGAAACACAGGGAAGTATTCATCTTCTTTTCCCTTCTTCTATTTTACCATCCATCCCATCATTCACTCCATTCATTTTCATAAAACTCCTCCATCACCTCCATACACCACATTCCTCCATTCCTGAACATAATGTAGCAAGGAAAGAAAAACACAGATTGCTACAGACATTAGGGAATTCCTATAGCGCAAAAATATATTCATGGAAAAAAAGAAAAAACAAAGAGAGGAGATGATAAAGCAGACCCCATGAAATACAAGAGTGACACCCATGGAAACTGGATCACCCCCACGCGGCATATACAATAGGAATAAACAACAAGAAATATCAGTAGCTCACTTAGAGAGTTTCTCATTCAGCAAGATACTCACTCAGAAAACAGAAAAATAAGGAAGAACAACATATAAGAGGCTTTTCTCCAAATTCCATATCCTGCAAACGCTTTGACAACAACTGGTAAGCTTAGGTATATCCCCTCACCCCTTGCTATGCATTCATAATGGCCAAAAATAATTAAATTTTAAGATTAAGAGTTAAAGAGGAAAAAAGGTGGCCAATTAACTTGGCCACCACCGTGAAGTATGACTGAAAAAAATAGAAGTACACGCCACCTGGGCCAACAAAAAATTTTTTTTAAATAAGTTGGAGTGGAGGAGGACGAGAGGAGGAGACACACAGTATCAACCAGTTAACAAGAAGAGGGTCCAACTGTCTACAACAAAAACTGGAGTTGAGCTGCGTTACATAAGTGCTTCAAAAATAAAAAAATAAATAATTAGCTGCACAGTCTAATAATAAAGAGGGCCCGTCTAATCCAAACCAATAAATTGGAAATTTTTAAAGGGAGAAAGACTGACGGAAGCCTGCAACACAACAACAGTGAGCTTCAGCCGTGTATTTTGGGACAACATGCAACAACAGCAAAAAAAAAACATCACCCTACCCATGGCCTGGTCCTCTTTCGTAAATATGAGCAGGAAAATTTTTATAGCAACCAACCCAAACAAGGAAGAATTCCACTTCTAGCCTTAGAGAAGAAGAGGAGGAACCAAAAGAAGAACCATAAGAAGAAGAAGAACCAACAGAGGAAGAATAACTAGAAGAAGAAGAGGAAGAGACAAAGGGCCAAGGAAAAATGGAAGAGATGGCAATAGAATTTGTTGAGATTGCAACAAGATGATGAGCTTAGTGGAAAGAAGTTGCCTTCATTAAGTGGGCCCGCAGGCTATTTTTGGCGCAAAGTCTATTTTTAGACATATGGATCATGTTCTATGAGTTGTAGGATGCTATTTGTGGATGGTTGGTCAAGTTGGAAAAAATAGATGGACTTCTATTTTTAGACATATTGGGCGGAATCTATTTTTAGATTGCCAGTCTAAAAATAGATATGTCGAATATTATTAGCTCTTAATAATATTTGGACTATAAACATTATCTTATTCTCTTGGAGCACTTCAGTTAAGTGCACAGATGTGGCACAAGAGCTGACAGAAGGAATTACGCTATTCCTGAGGGTTAAGTGGAGTTATTGCATGGATACTTCAGTTAGAACTCATGTGACAGAGTTTGGTGGAGTTGATTGAGGAAGTTAGTGGAGTTGTATTCAATTTAACTAATCTAAACATAGTTGAGCTATTTGTATCTAGTTTAAATGATTGATACAATTAGTGAGAGTAGTGTGAATTAATTATTAATTAATTCACTAATTATAAACTCATTAATCAACTAAAGAATGCATTAGTTCACTTCAGTGCATGGACAGTTTCAGTGGAGTCCAGTGCAGAGATAGGTGAAAGAGCAGGTTAACTATCAGTTGTGACTATACTGTTGCATATTTGCAACTACCAGTGATTGGAAGAGCCCATGAGGATTGCACAATACAAGCTAGGTGGTTTATGTTATTTAATGAGCCATCCTACAACATTGATTACGCAATAGAGGCTGGCTATCAAGTGGCAAAATATTGGAGCATGTGTTTTGCTAGATCTAGCTTGATAGTGTGTAGCAATTCGAGGTTGTGCTGAGAGCTTGTGAGGAGCTTTGTACTATGATTTTTACATGATCTCCATGACATATAATATACAGATAGTTGGGGTTTTCAGCTTTAAGCTTTCCCATTAAATACTGTGTTCATATGTGTGATTGTTTGTGGTTTTAATGTGTGCATGCAATTGATTTTATTTCCGCATGTAATGATCAATGGTAGAAGAGATTCTGTATTATGCATGAAGCCAAAATAGTGTGTGATCAGGAGAATCTTGGTGAATAATATATCAGTTATTCAAATTCTACAAAATTCATAGAGGTAGCAAAAAGTGAGAAAGAGGCAGACTCACAGAACAACATCAAATCCCCTCAAGACAAAGAGGTAGTTTCCACCGTAGCTCCTCTGAGCGCAAAGAGAAAAAGGCAACCCTCTATGTATTTCAGAGCTAACAAGATTCAAAGGATAAGTTAAAGAGAACCAAAAAATCTTCCCATGAGCCTAAGTATCATTGAAGAATCACCAAGGGAGGAGGAAAGAATCGAAGAAATAATTCTGAAGGAGCAGTTGCAAAAGGCATAGGCAGAGAATGTAGCACTAAAGGAGAAATTTCAGTAAAAAGGGCAGAAATTAGCCACCATGGTAGACTTATGCATAGAATCCCTTCAACACAAATTCCCTTCTGCCTCATATGATGTGTACCTCAAGGAGAAATGGCTCCTATTTCAAATTAATAATATAGCCTCCTATGGATCACTACCTTTCCAAGATTATAGGCGATTCCTAGATTTCTACAAGCAAGCTAACATGGATGATTAGGAAAAAATGGTAGAGTTTTATGTGCATAACCTTGTGCTGAAAAACCTGGATACTTGGGACCCCAATTCCACAATGGGGGATATGCAGCTAATGGCTCTAACATCTTGGATGACGAATAAGGACACTCGAGCAAAAGAGATATGGAGGGTCATGTGAAGAATAAATAGAGAACCCTTACATATTAGACCAGAATTTTTCAGCCCGAGAGGAGTCATCCTTAACCGTCGAGAGATTGAAAGAGACCCTGCACCAGTTGAAATCTACCTTCAGACTCAAATGTAGGTAATAGGCCACTTTGATGATGTTTGTAGCCAGATAGAAGATGAGCGCATTATGGCCAACTAGAGGAGATGGAACAAACTCCCTCACAGCCTCAAGAAAAGGGAGTACCATACTCCAGAAATACTGAGGGGTGCATTGGAAAGGGCACCATTATACAAGAGTGCCATGCAGGCTAAAAAGATCCAATGATTGGGACTAAAACTCAGCCCACCTTTGCTGTTGGGGTTGAATGATGAAAAGGAGACAGATGCACAAGATAGAGAATGGGAGAATGTGGAAAAGAAAAGTGGTTTTTACCCCCTTGGGGAAACTCCCACACTTCTTCCTCAGGAAATCAGGGGGGTTGTCAAAGTCTTGAAGGAAATGCAGGAGGAGGATTAGTTGCTCAGAGGATGAGCAACCATTCAGTAGGGGAGTGATGGTGAGCTCCATCATTATACATATTTGGAGGGGTTAATGGTCACCTTTTTGCTTTCTTATATCTCTTTTTATTTCATTTTTATTATTATTTGGTTTTATGATGCTAGTATAGGTGGTGATTAAGGCTAACATACTCTGAGTGCCTAATATGAGTTTGAGTGCAGAAAATCATGAATTATTGGCATTTTTATAAGGATTTTATCATCAAGACTTGGAGGAGACAACAAGGAGAAATTATAGGAGTATTTTCCACCCTCCTTAACTCTCTAAGGTAGCCAAAGTATCCCAAATATTCTCTCCAGTGATTCGAATTCCAAATGTAGCCAAAGGATCCCCAAGGATTCTCTCCAGAAATTCTAGTTCCAGAGGCAGCCAAGAAACTCAAAGAGAAGTGCACTCAATCTTTGTTTACTTGGAGTCAAGTGGACTAAATCACTATTTTCTAGGGAGTTTTTGGTAGCTTTTCTGTAGAATAAATAGAGCAAAGCTAGAGCTAGGAAGGGTCAGAACTTTGTTGCAAGCTATTGAGATTTTTATTATTTTACTCAGTGATCAAAATTTCAGAAATGTATGAGGCTATTCTTTTATGTTTCATTTTAATGATTAAGTTTCAAAGAGCTAGGCTCATGGGTTAGGGTGCAATCCATGTGCCTTAGCCTCTATGCTATATTTGTTCTCTGCTTTCTGTCATTTCATTAGTTCTGCTTCTGATAATTTCATTTATGTTTCAAGTTGTTGTTTAGTTTTTCTTTCAGTGTGTTGCTGTAGGTTTCATTTGCTTGTGAGTAAGAGAATAGAGGAGAAAAACCAAAAAAATTGTGGATTGGGACCCCCTTCTCATCTCTGTCAATAGAGCTCGAGGAGGGAAAACCTTCCCACAGACCCAAAAACTGACTTCTGTTCACTGTTTATAAGATTAAAAGTGGAGTTGCATTACTATTTTCTAGTCTTCCTTTGCACGATATCTTTACACATTTGTCTATTTCTTTATGCATAAGTTAGTAGGTTGATTGCAGGAATTATTATTAAAACCCCAGAGCAACTCTGTGGTGCCTCCCCGCTTCATTCTCCATCTCTATCTTCACATTCCATGCACTGTTGTTACACCCTCTGTCTCCACTTTTTCCTGCTTACTCTCATTGCTGCACCCACATTTTTGTTCATAGAAACACTTAAACCATTCAACCTTCCTTATTCCTTTGTTTTTATTAGTCATGGTTTCCTTACCCTTTTTAACGCAAAATGCTTGAAAACCATTAGAACTTGACCTACGCCCTTACTCCTCGAACTTTCTGCTACTGTACATCGCAAATCGCACTTTGCAATATTTATCCTATCATAGATCGCAACCTTTTCCCTTTTCACAAATTCATCTCGCATTTCACAACCTTTTTCCCTTTTCCTTTAAGACTTACCACTCCAAACGACGATTGCGATATCGCTCCGTACTCTACCATACCGAAAATTGCAAATCACATTTCACAATATTTATCCCATCACAAATCGCATTTTAAATCTTTATCTGCTCCTTGTTAACACTTACCACTCCTGTCTTCCGATTGCGATATTGGTATCGTGCTCCACCACTGGTCCCACCGCCACGTCATTTGACTCATCGCAAATCGCAAATCACACTTTTATTTGGTTCCTGTTAATACTTACCGCTCCCAATGCTGATTGTGATATTCTCCGTACTCCACCACATCACAATTTTTTTTTGGTTCCCGTTAATACTTATCGCTCCCGACACCGATTGCGATATTGTCAAAGCACCCTGACACCTGTCCTCTCGCCACATCATTTGAATTACCGCATTTCACATTTTGCAACGTCTATCCCATTGCAATTTCTCCATCACACTTTTCAATTGCAATGTTATGTGTTTTAATAAAGTCTAACCCCCCTTTTCACTCCTTTGAGCCTTGTTTCATGTGTTAATCCTTCCATTAGCATCTTTATCCCTTTCCCTCTGGACTTCAATCAACACTTTTTCAATTAGAATTAAGTCATGGATACCTTAGCTGCATGGATAGAAGCATGGTAGATAGAGCATAAGATAAGTAGGGCATGTTTAGCTGATTGGCCAAGTTAAGTGTGATTTAGATTAGTTTCTTTTCTACCATTGATTTTTAACAAGTTAAATTAGTTTCCTGTCCTATCATTTCTTTTAAAAAATTTAGTTTAGTTTCTTTTCTATCATTTCCTTTCTGAAATTTATTTTAGTTTCATTGAAGCGTGACATACTTCACTGAGAACCCCTAGAAGTAGCACCCTTTTGTAGAGTGGAAGAGGATGAGATGAGTAAAATGAATCTGCTATGTATATAGCACTATCACCTCCAAGTTTGTATGAACTCGAGGTTGATAAAGTAAAGTAGGGCAACCCATGGGAGTTGCAACACTCTTGGTCTAATACTGGAGCTCGCCAAATGGTACCTTGGACTTGGATTTTAGCATATATTTATAGAATATTTTTGAAGAAAAATTTCTCCTTAAAATAAAATCTGTTGGGTTTTTAGTAAGGTTGTGTTTTCCTAGGATAAATTTTGTTGTCTCTATTGTGCATGGTTGTCTCTTTATGATCCTACTATTTTTATTGCATTACTGGTAATATTTTATGTTTATAATTTCTTAATGATATATGTGACATGAGATAGTTGATTGGAATTCACTTGGAAATTAATTATCAAATCAAAAGGTCAATTTCTAATGTGCATTGTTGTAGAAAATTCAACACGGTACCATATCCATGATAAAATAACAAACCTTGGAGTATCTTGAAGAGGAAGAGTTTAGGAGAAGCCAAGTACAAGAAAAATGAGGCCTAATCTAAGCCAAAATTTTGGCCCTCTAGAGGCATGTTTGGACTGAGTTTTTAAGGCAGACAATAAGCTTGTTTAGGGCATAAGAGGTGGAAAATTGATAACAGAAGGAAGGTTGAATTTTTATAGATGTCTAGGAAAAATTACAAAGATCATTAAGGGCTTATTTAGAGGGAAATTTGAGGACCTCTTATAATAAATTTTAAGGGAATTTGAATGGATGATTAAGGTTGGTTGCATGGTACCTCTAAAGGAAGAACTTAGGAGCCAAAGAAGTATTCTAAGGTGGAAAAATGTTCGACAAGCATGACTAGACTTCCTACAAATTAATTTGAGGTATGAATATTTTGTTGAATTTATACTATAATATTTAAGTACAACTTGCTACATAATATTTATCAATGATCTAATTCCATCCCAGTGATAATCCATTTTTATGGAATGACATGAGTTTCTAGATTATGATTTAGACATTATACGATATGAATGATGACATCTTTTCAAATGATGATATGTGGTGTGATGACAAGCATAAACCTAAATTTGACACAGAGTCAAACCCTTGTTGATTTTACATGTTATATATGGCTAAATTGATCATTTACAATTTAATTAAGTACACCTCTCTGATTTTTCCAGCAAGGAAGTTACTATAGAGCTAGAGGAAGTTGAGGAGAAAAGCTCCTTCACCTACTTATAAAGCAAGAAAACAACATATCATAACACTTGTAATAAAGTATTTTTCTTTCTTTGAAGTCTTTATGATTTTATGGTACAAGAGTTGGAAGAATTAGGGTTTGTAAACCCTATAAGACTTGGAAGTCAGTGACTTTTATTAAAATTTTGGATAAAAAATTCCTAGGGTTTGTGAGATAAATCCCTAGAGAAAGACCTAGAGTGTTGGATGCAAGTGGAGTTGGTGGGATGCATACTTTTTAATCTCATTGATAGCATGAGAATGAATTGGTATTGATGCTAGCTCAATGTTGAGCCTTTGGCATGGCTAAATACTTCGATGGATCCATGGGCTGATGAAAATCTATCTATTATGCAGAAAAAGGAAAGAAACATGCATAAAAAACTGATGTTGAGGATGAGAATGAGAATCCACCTTAGAATAAGACAAGGAACCCAATATTGATGATATTGGAGATGGAATTCATTGATTTCTACAAGGAGGCAAGGATCAAGAGGGAGTTAAAAATTCCATAAAACTCTCAACAATGTAATCAAAATATAAGTAATTCATATCTTTATCCCTTGATTATTATTATTTTTATTTATTAAACCTCTTTTCTTTTTATTTTTTTATATGGAATTGATATTTATTTCTTACTTCCATTATGAATTTTCTTTTTCAATGACCTCTTGAATAAGGTTTATGAAAAAAAAAGTGCATTATGAAGACAACCATTACATAGGTGGTAGCATTAGGAAGTACAAGGAAAGGTTGTGACAAGAGGGTTCTCCCAGTAAGAGGGAGTGGAATACGAGAATGTTTTTTCTCCTATCAAATATGGTCATATTGTTAAAATTTTTGGAAGAAATTGTACATATTAACAACCAGGATCGTGTTCGATAATAGGAAAAACTTCCTATTCCAGGGAAGCCAACGGTCAGGAAAAGTGGAAGGAGAAACCTTCCAAAAGGATTTCATGGGATTGAGTTTTTTAGGCTAAATGCTTAGAGATAGAAGGTATCTAGGAGTACTGTGCCTTCCAAGAGGGGTCCTTATCAAAAGGACTTGCTTACATAATAAAGGGAGTAGCTAAAATATAAGGACATGATTATAGCTTTAGAAGAAGGAATTTCTTGCATGTTAGAGGTAGCAACAATGGCAAGAGGATTTACTTCCATGAAAAAGGGTGAAGCCAATACTACAACAAGAAGATCTGCCTCATTGTCATAAAGAGTTTGGCTTTAAAGATTGAAATGAAGGATTTTGGCAGATATGTTATTTTAGGTTTTGAGATTCAATTTTTTTGAATCAAAAAATGTAGTAGAAGTTGATTATATTCATGAAGTACCTGGTTAACACCAAGCCATATATTTTCTTTACAGTGAACAAACTAAACCAATTTATGGATGGGTCAAGGAATATACAATAGATAACATAAAATCATGTGGTATTTATGTTTTAAAATTCGATGTGGTATATCTCATGCGGTGAAGTGAGTCTTTGTAGAATTATCGCAAGTCATGAAGCAATGAGGCTTCAAAAGCCAGAAGCACATGGTCGGGTCACTTCATCTGAGACATGATGCAAAGAGGAGTAATAAAGCTATGTGTACATATTCATAAATGAGAATATTATGGATAAATATGATCTTAGTTTGATGTTTAATGTCTCCCTCTATTGACGGTGTTAGATATCAGCAACATACATGGGTTCTCCCCAATGTGAAGTCCCAACTAAACCTCACACCATTTGGCGTAAGAGCCCCATCCAGAGTATCAGCCTTGTTATAACCCAAAAAAAAAATGAAGCATCTTTTGACAAGGTCAAATAGGTTCATGTGTCAAAAATTAGGTTGTAGGATTCATTTTTTATGCTTGGTCAAGGGAAATATTAAATTTTTCTTGTTTAAAGTTTACCCTAATGTCTAAACCCACTCATTTTCAAAATCCATCATGTCACATCACTCATCATTTTCTGATTGATTTCAGTTTCCAAGATTTTTGTACTGAAAATGCCATTTTAGCCATGAAACCACAGTTTCATAGTGAAATACAGTATGAAAAGTCAGTTTTCACTATGAAACTGTTGATAGTTTCATAGTGAAAACAACTAAATTTACACTAGATACGCTATGAAAGCGCGATTTCTTGTCTGTCTTGTTAGTCTAGCTGTTAGGTGTCAAAAATTCATTGGGAATGGGTAAGTTAGATGCCATTCAAGTCATGGAAGGATAAAATCAAGGTACATGTTCAGGTCTGTAGTCACCATGATCAGTTTAGGTATGTATGAGTCATCATTGAGTCATGACAGGACATCAAAACTTCAAAAACCTTTCCTAATTTATTCATTTCTCATTTCTCATTCCTTATTGTGTGATGTTGAACTCTGGAGAGCTAGTGCACTAAGACAAAGTTGTGGCAAGTGTTTTCAAAGGTTTACATTGAGCATCATCAAGCGAGGTTGCAAATCATCAAGTGAGGCTGCAAATTATCAAGCGAGGCTGTGAAGAAATTAAAGAAACCATGGAAAAGAAAAGAAGGACAAACAAGGGTGGCCAATGCCTGAGATATGAACCTGCAGACATGAATTTGATAAATGAAGACCCAACAGTAGTGGAATTATTTAGAAGGATAGGTTTCCTGCAGTTTTCTAAGAAATTACAAGGCTGTCACACACAGGTTTCCAAAGAGTTTGCTTTGAATTTCAGTGGAACAACCACCAAAGTGGGAATTATCAATCTTTCCATCACACTAGAGGTTATTGCAGCTGCTATAGAGATCTAAGAGGACAGGAGAAGTGATTCAAAGGTTTCAATTTTAATATAGAGTAGTGCAAATAATTCATGAAGCCTAAAAATAGTGAAATGGATCTCACCAATGTTGTTCCAAGGAGCCGCATAAAGGAAAACTATTCAAAATTGATGCTCATCATCCAAAATTACTTTACTTGTGAAGGGAGATACCACAAAGTATACTCATGTAATTTCAAATTACTTCTGCACTTTACTGGTAAGATTTCCTTTGATCTGCCTTTCTATTTGCATAGAAGTTTGTCAAAAATGGCAAATAAAGTCCAAGCAAAGTCTGAAGGGAGTGATACTTCTTTGTTTCATCATATTTTAATGAACCTTTTGGTTTTAGATGAACTCCAAAGGTTTGGCAGATATTGGTCATCATTTTTGTTCGTTAGTGGTTTTGAGTTGGATGCTCTTACTCCTTCAAGAACTCCTAAACCTAGGAAAATTCCATCACCATTAGCAGCAGAGCAAAGTGAACCATTGATAGCAAAACCAAGTGAACCTACAAAAGTAGAACCAAGTGAGCTAATTATGATGGAGACAGATAAATTGCAGAGTTTTGACACACAAAATATCCCACCTGCAAAACATAAGTCAAAAGTGGTCAAACCTGCAAAACAAAAACAAGATGTGAGTAAACAAGAAGCAAAAAGGAGGACAAGGAGCCAAATCGTGGCCTTAGAAGAGAAAAAAGTGGCTTTAGAGGAAAGAGAAATAGCTAAAGGAAATCTTGAAGATATCTTACATGCCATTGACATAGAAGGAACTCCTATAGTCCAGGCTGAGGACATAGAGGAAGATGGACAGAAGTTAAAAAAAAGGATAAATCTGCAAAGAAATTAGAATTTGAGGGAGAGGATGCAGGTTTCATGTTCCAAGTAAGAAAGCCTATGACAAGGCATGCTAGGAAACTTTTAGAGAGCAGTAAATAGATTCCACCACCTACTGTCACAGTCCAACCACCACAGAAGGTCATTGATCTTTCATCACCTGCAGAGAAAGATAAAATTAGCAAATAAAAGAAAGGAAAAGAGAAGGTGATAGAAAAAACAGAGTTGAAACTCCTTGAAGAAAATTGAAATTGACTAATCATGAAATTTATATTATGAAAAGAGAAGCAAGGAAACACAGTGTAGATAAGATTCATTTTGAAATGATGAAGGCAATTTGGGAAGAACAGGTTGACACAACAGCTTATCAAGTGGACCATTCCAACAAGGAAAGAGGCCAAACATGTCAGGAGGATGAACACACATATGAAAGCCACGAATAGAAGATTGAATGACCAGGTTAAGGACCTCCAAGAGTAGCTTGAACTAATTCATAGAGAGTTAGAGAAAAAGGCCTTAAAATGACAGTGCTTGAAGAGTCAATAGCTCAACCAATTATAAATGAGGAAGAAATGCCTCAAGGATCATAAGGTGAGTTGGTTTATGGTTTTTAAGGCTAATGATATGTTAAAAACAAGGTTTTGGCACTTATGAGGTTCATTTTGCAAGTTATACAAAAATCTAGAGTTTCAACACTTTACAACAGTTTTGTAGCATGCCTAGGCTTGAAGGACAACAAAACGCTACAAAAATACTGTAGATTTTCTTCTTGCTTTTTGATCCAGTTTTTGCAGCTGTCAAGAGGTGAAATTGGTGTGGAAGATGTGTCTAAGCATGATGAAGACCATGCCAAAGGAAAGAATTATTTTTTTTTAAAGTAAATGTCATTTTCGAAGCGTTACGAAAGTACGCTACGAAAATGCCTTACTTTCGTAGCGTACTGTGTGGGAGCCTTTTAGGCAAATTTTTGAGCATTTATGGACAGTTGGGTATTATTCAAGTGTTAGAGGAGCATGAAAACAATAATTCATCACTTAAATACCATGAAATGAAGATAAATTAGCAGCCAAATCATTCGTGGACGAAGAAGACCATTTTTCTTAAAAACATGGTTTTGTTTCCAGTTTTAGAGGAGGGCAGTTAAGTGGTCATGTAGTGATGAGTCCCATCACCCCAATTCGAACATGTGAAAGCATACTTGTCAAATATGTAAATTTTTAAAGGATAAGGTTGTTAAATGTAATAATAAGCAGTTTGATTCTGAGTAGGATAAGGACTGTCAAGTAGGATAGTTTTCATTGTTGAGATTCAATAAGATGATGAGCTTAGTGAAAAGAGTCACCTTCACTAAGTGGGCCCGCAGGCTATTTTTGGTGCAAAGTCTATTTTTAGACATGTCGATCATATTCTATGAGTTGCGGGATGCTATTTGTGGATGGTTGGTCAAGTTGGAAAAATAGATGGACTTCTATTTTTAGACATATTGGGCGGAATCTATTTTTAGATTTCCAGTCTAAAAATATATATGTCGAATATTATTAGCTCTTAATAATATTTGGACTCTAAACATTATCTTATTCTCTTGGAGCACTTCAGTTAAGTGCACAAATGTGGCATAGGAGCTGACAGAAGGAATTACGCTATTCCTGAGGGTTTACTGGAGCTATTGATGGAGGACTTTAGTTAGAACTCATGTGACAGAGTTTGGTGGAGTTGTAGACGTAGTTGGTGGATTTGTGTTCAGTTTAACTCAGTTAGACATAGTTGAGCTAGTTGTATCTAGTCTAACTGATTGATACAGTAGTGAGAGTGGTGTGAATTAATTAATAATTAATTCACTAAATATTAACTCATTAATCAACTGAAGAATACATTAGTTAACTACAATGCATGGACAGTTTCAGTGGAGACCAGTGGAGAGATAGGTGAAAGGGCAAGATGACTATCAGTTGTGACTATAGTGATGCATTGATTGCATCCAACACTCGATAGATCCTCCAACACTCGATAGAGATGCCAATGAGGATTGTGCGATTACCCAAGCCGGGTGGATTCGAGTTCATTCAAATCCATTCTTTACTTGAGGATTGTGCGGTAGAGGCCTAGCTTGGTGGCGAGAGATCGGTGCATGGATTTTCTAGATCGAACTGATTAATTAATGTATGGTGCTGTTATCTTGAGAACTTGACATGTTCAGATTTGTATGAGGATTGTTACATGATCTCTATGACATATATTATATACGAGATAGTTGGGGTTTTGACTTCGGGCTTTCTAGTTAAAACAAGCTGTGTTAATGTGTGTGAATTTTTATGGTTTCATGTGTGCTTTGCAATTGATTTAATTTCCGCATGTGATGATCAATGGTGGAATAGATTCTGTATTGTGCATGAAGTTAAAATAGTGTGTGATTAGGAGAATCTTGGATATATAACACATTGTTTATATAATTTATACATGGTATCAGAGTGATATTGATCAGAGCAATTGCAATTATTGAAGCGGTTGAGTTTTGTGCTAGTGGAATTCGAATTTGTTGCAGTGTTTTCTTGGTGTCGAAGTTGAGAATTCATTGAAATGTCTTTCAATGGATTGCAATTGGAGTATTCCCTTGAGGGCAGCTCAAATTATATTGCATGGAAGGATAGGATGGAGGCGGTGCTGGATGATAATGGGTTGAAGGAGTTCATAGAGGCAGAAATTCCAAAACCTGCTTCTAGCAATGTTGCCGCACTTGACGCATGGAAAAAGAAGACAACAAAATGTCGAAGGATTTTGTTGAAAGGTGTGAAGGATCACATTGTGTCCCGCCTTCACAGTAAATCTTCTCCATTCTTGATGTGGAAAGCTTTGACAGACTTGTTCTAAAGCAGAAGTGACTAGAGGAAGTTGGGGCTTAAAAACAAACTTAGGAAAATAAAAATGGAGAAAGGCGACAGTATACCCAAGTACCTCACGAAGTTTTTCCAGTGCAGGGATGAGCTGGGAAGTGTGGGGGTTACTATTGATGAAGAAGACTTGGTGAGATTGCCTCTCCTTGGGCTTTCGAAGAGTTGGCATAACTACAAGGACTCTATCAATGGTCGGGAGAAAATACCAGGATGGGAGTGGCTTTGGTCGGATCTTATGCAGGAGGAGATAAGGCAGTGTACCAAGGATGGATCTTCATCGAAGAATGAAGATGAATAAAATTGCACTTTGTCTGCCAAAGCAAGGAAGGGGAAGGGAAAGAAAAATCCTTCTCAATCTGGTGCAAAAGGTAAGAATCAGGACTTGTCCAAGGTGAAGTGATTTCATTGTCACTAACACGCACATTACGCCACTAATTGTCCACAGAAGAAGAAAAATAAGCAGGCTGTTGGATCTGCAGCTAGAGAGGCCTTTGCCTCGAAGTTTGAGTTGGATTTTCGCTGATCGCATGCTTGGTGTAAAGTGTGATGGGATCAGTGTGGTTTCTTGACAGTGGTGCATCTTTCCATATAACCGGAGACAAATATTTGTTTATTGATCTGGATGAGAAGGATCTTGGAGTGCACATCAAGATGGGCGATGATGGTAGATATAGTGCGACTAGTATAAGGACCATTTCCTTTGAGAGTGAGTCTAGAAAACCTTTCATCTTGAAGGATGTCATGCATGTTCCAGGATTGAAGAAGAATCTGATCTCTGTGGTGATGTTGGAAGACAAGGAATATGATGTTGTTTTTAGCGAGGGAAAGGCTTTCCTGCGCAGTAAAGCAATTGGTGAAACCCAGAGGATAGGGGTTCAAGTTAATAACCTTTATCAATTGCAGGTAGATGGCTGCGCAACAATGGCAGGCAAAGCAGAAGGAGTGGTGAGCCGGGATGAGGGTGAATTGTGGCACAGGAGATTGGGCCATCTTCACCATGGCACTTTGAAAATTTTGCAGCAGATTTCTACCGGGCTTCCCAAGGGTACACTTGCATAGTCAGATCAGTGCAAGGGATGTACTTTGGGAAAATTTGTGAAGACTACTTTTCATGAGAAGGATAGTCGCACCACGATGATCCTTGAGAGAATTCACATAGATGTGTGTGGACCTTTCTCAGTAGCTTCGACGGAAAAGCATAGGTATTATGTGATATTTGTTGATGAATTTTCTCGTAAGTTCTGGATCTTCTTCATGCAGAAGAAGAGCAAGATATTCTCAAAGTTCTGTGAGTTCAATGCACTGGTTGAGAAAGAGGCGGGGAAGCAGGTGAAATCTCTTAGGAGTGATAATGGTGGTGAATTCAAAGAATTTCGCAGCGCAGAAGGAATTTGAAGAGAGCTCATAGTGCCTCATAACCCACAACAGAATGGGGTCGCGGAGCGAAAGAACAGAATGATTGTGGGTGCTACACGAGTGATGTTACATAATCAGGGCCTTCCCATACACTTGTGGGCAGAAGCATGCAACACTATGGTTTATGTGAAAAACCGTTGTCCTCATAGAGTACTTGGCATGAGTACACCCAAAGAGGCATTTTCTGGTAAGAAGCCTGATATTTCTCATTTGAAGATTTTTGGCTCACCTGTTTACATTCATGTGATGAAGGATGCCAGGAAGAAGCTGGAGCCGACCACAGAGGTTGGGATATTTGTGGGGTACAAAGAAACACCCCACAACTATCATGTGTATTTTCCAGACAGTCGAAAGACTGTTGTGCGACGGGATATCAAATTTCACGAGGAGAAAGCCATGAAGTTGTCGCTTGAGTGGTAGCTACACTTACATGCAGATGAGGAGCTACTAGTTCCTAAAGATGAGCCTCAGGATGTGGATCAGCCACAAGATGAGGTTCATGGAGTGGAAGAAACCACTCATGTAGCGCCAACCATCAGAGGGCAGAAGCGCACTACAGAAGCTGAGCGACTGAATCTTGATGCAGTGCAGAATGTAGGAGCCCCTACATCACAGCGTAGACAGAGACAGTCACCTAACCGATTTACTGGATACATGGCTCTGATGAGCAAGTGTATCGTGATAGAACCATCTCCTCAGGAAGCTATAAGGATCCTATGGGTAGATGCCATGGTGGAAGAGTATGATTCGATTGTCAGAAATAGTGCATGGGAGATTGTCCCAAGGCCGGAAGGGAAATCAGTGGTAGGTTCGAGATGGATCTACAAAGTGAAGCAAGCTGCTGACGGGAGCGTCAAAAAGTAAAAGGAAAGATTTGTTGCTCGGGGCTTCTCACAGATCGAGGGGATTGACTATGAAGAAACCTTTGCACTTGTCGCAAGGTATTCTTCCATACAGACCATCCTTTCTCTCTTAGCGCAGATGGGTTGGCACATTCATCAGATGGATGTGAAGATTGCGTTCCTCAATGGATTCATTGAGGAGGAGGTGTACATAGAGCAGCCTGAAGGATTCAAAATCTTCAGCAGCGAGTCGCATGTGTGCAGGCTCAAAAGAGCGTTATATGGGCTGAAACAAGCACCTCGTGCTTGGTACACATGGATAGACAATTATTTCACCGGACTTGGTTTTGCCAAGAGTGAGGCAGATCCAGACCTATACCAGATTGTGGTGTAGGGTAAGTTGCTGATTATTGTACTTTATGTAGACGATTTGATACTAACAGGTGATGAACTGTTGATACACTCATGCAAGGCAGATCTTGCAAAGGAGTTTGAGATGAAGGACTTGGGCATCCTTCATTATTTCCTGTGATTGGAAATTTGGCAGTGGAAGGATGGACTGTTTGTGTCTCAAGGCAAGTATGCCCGGGAGATACTGGAGAAGTTCAACATGCAAGGTTGCAAGACTATCAACACTCCTCTTCTTGGTGGTTGGAGGAAAGAGGATGCTACATCGGCAGAGGTAGTGGATGCCACTGTTTATCGATAGTTGGTTGGTTCACTCATGTATCTAGTCAATACACAACCGGACATATGCTATGCTGTTAACCAGCTTTCACAAGCTATGGTTAAGCCTACCAAGCTATTTTGGAAGGAAGGTAAGCATGCATTGAGATATCTCAGAGGCACATATGGATATGGATTGTGGTATAGACAGTCGGATGAGGTGAAGCTACATGGCTTCACGGATGCAGATTGGGCAGGGAGCCCAATGGAAAAAAAGAGCACATCTGGAGGTATATTCAGTATCGGGTCTACAACAGTTTCTTGGTATAGTAGGAAACAGAGATCTGTGGCACTCAGTTCAGCAGAGGCTGAGTACATGGCAGCAATTTTGGTTGCATGCAAGGCTATATGGATGAGGAAGATCCTAGTCGGGTTGTTCGGTTCACACTTAGATCCTACTGTGATATATTGTGATAATAAGAGTTGCATTAAACTCTATGTTAATCCAGTATTTCATGATAGATCTAAAAAAATTGACATTCGGTACCATCATATCAGAGATTGTGTGCAGCGGAAGATCATGTTGCTTTCTTACATTCCTACAAAGGATCAAGATGAAGATATTTTGACGAAGGCGCTCACCAGGAGAAAATTCGAATACCATAGAGATAGGATCGGGGTGGCAGATAATCCCTATCTTGTTGAAAGGGAGTGTTGAGATTCAACAAGATGATGAGCTTAGTGAAAAGAGTTGCCTTCACTAAGTGGGCCCGCAGGCTATTTTTGGCGCAAAGTCTATTTTTAGACATGTTGATCATATTCTATGAGTTGCATGATGCTATTTGTGGATGGTTGGTCAAGTTGGAAAAATATATGGAATTCTATTTTTAGACGTATTGGGCAGAATATATTTTTAGATTTCCAGTCTAAAAATAGATATGTCGAATATTATTAGCTCTTAATAATATTTGGACTCTAAACATTATCTTATTCTCTTGGAGCACTTCGGTTAAGTGCATAGATGTGGCATAGGAGTTGACAGCAGGAATTACGCTATTCTTGAGGGTTTACTGGAGCTATTGCATGGATGAATTCAGTTAGAACTCATGTGATAGAGTTTGGTGGAGTTGTAGAAGTAGTTGGTGGAGTTGTGTTTAGTTTAACTCAGTTATACACAGTTGAGCTAGTTGTATCTAGTCTAATTGATTGATACAATAGTGAGAGTGGTGTGAATTAATTAATAATTAATTCACTAAATATTAACTCATTAATCAACTAAAGAATACATATGTTAACTACAGTGCATGGACAGTTTCAGTGGAGACCAGTGGAGAGATAGGTGAAAGGGCAAGATGACTATCAGTTGTGACTACAGTGATGCATTAATTGCATCCAACACTCAGTAGAGATGCCAATGAGGATTGCACAATGCAAGCCATGTGGAATTGAGTTCATTCAGAGCCATTCTTTAGCAGGGATTGCGCAGTAGAGGCAAGGCTAGCAGATGGCAGAGATCGGTGCATGGATTTGCTAGATCAGACCTGATTAATGTGTAGAGATTGTATTGTACTGAGAGCTTTACATGTTTAGCTTTATATGAGGATTTTTACATGATCTCTATGACATATATTATACAGAGATAGTTGGGGTTTTCAACCTCAGGCTTTCCCGTTAAAAAAACTGTGTTAATGTGTGTGAATTTTTATGGTTTCATGTGTGCTTTGCAATTGATTTAATTTCCGCATGTGATGATCAATGGTGGAATAGATTCTATATTGTGCATGAAGTTAAAATAGTGTGTGATTAGGAGAATCTTGGATATATAACACATTATTTATATAATTTCTATAGTCATTTTGTCATTAAGTAGATGTTTTATGGTTATGCAAGGCGCCATTAGGAAAAAATTCGATGAATCCAGCCAGGAGGAAGATCATCTCATGATGTAACAAGTCTATTAAAGGCCATATAGTCGAATTTGTCAAGGGCTGGAGATTTTTTGGCAAAGACAGGTTTACCTAATTTTATTTTTTTATTAATACATAGATTTGTTACTTGACCAACCTGAGATTCTGATTGAGTTTTTAGTGCCTAATTATCTTATCTATATCTTTTATGTATCCCATTTGTAGTTTTCATTTATAATACTCAGAATTCATTCATGTAATGCTATGACATCATTTATAGATGAATTGACTGTGTATTTTCCTATTTCATGTGTGTGTGTACTACTGCTAAAAGCTCTTAGCTGCCTCAGCTTCCATGTAAACTAATCTCATTACTGAATCACTGAAAGTGTTGACTCCATAAGCCCAATGTTTTCATACTGATACTATTTTCAACCTACACTCATCATAAGTAATTGATTTCCCAAATAGAGTTATCCATATAAACATATCTTTATTCAATATCATTAACCCTTTGAGAGATCCCTCTTAGACTTCAGAGGCTAAGCTTCACTCAAAAGATTGGTATGAAACAGTTACATGAGATTGTCTGATTAACATCCTATCAGGTGAAATTTTGTGATAAAATTTTTTTGCATCTGCTGGGAGACTGAAGATTATACTTTCCTAAAATTTTGAAGCTGAACTTCTGAAGGTAGCAGGAGCTTCGGAAGATGCTCGAGGCTGCATCTACCTTGGTGTCTCCATTCAAAATTCAAATGATCAAAGGTGGTTTCGAGAAGGATATACATGAGGAGTAATCCTGACCCAGATCCACCTATCATTGTGGACAATCCAAACACCATCTCCAGAGGTAGTCAAGGAATTTCTGCAATATCAGGTACTCCATCACATATGAAATCCTTGTCCTCTGAAATTTTAAGAAGTCCTTAAGACAAAATATTTGACGATAAAATTTAGGAAGTCTTGTTTAGGTCTGAAAATGAAAAAGAATTAACTGAAATTGTCTTAGATCTACATAGGAGAGGTATTGATACCTCAGCCTTAGTGACACAAAAAGATAAAGAAGAGTTTTGGGAAGCAATCACTTTTGAGTTGCCGTTGGAAAGAGAGCCTTTGGATAGGTTGAAGGAGCTTGACTCTTTTGAATTTTTTTTGAAAAGTAAAATTGGTTTTACTCTTCTTGATTGGAGTTCAATTTTTAGTGGACAACAAAGACCAAACAACCCTCCTCCTAACAGTTCCTCTTCCTCCACAACTGTTGTCCCTAAAACTACCACATTCCCATTCATCATGGTAGGAAATGTACCTCCTCCACCTGCTGCACCTGCTCGGTATGCCCCTCTTGTTCTTCCAATTGTCCTACATGCCCTTCCTAGAAACTACTATGCTAGAATTAAAACTTGGGGAAGTGGTGATGAGATTACAGCTGAAGAACATGTAGACCATTTTAATGACTTTATAGACAGGGAGGAAGTTGGCCATGAGGATTTCAAGATGAGATTGTTTGCTCAGAGCTTTACTGGTGAAGTTATGAAGTTGTTCAAAACCCTTAATCCTGGAAGCATTCATAATTGGAATGAAATTGAAGATAAATTTTTGAGGAAATGGGGAAATAGAACCAACCCTGTACAAGCCCTCACTGAGTACAATAGTTTGAGAAGAGCCGTTGATGAAACTGTACAAATTTTTTCAAAAATATTTAACAAAGTTTATGATTCTATTCTTACCCATTTAAAACATCCGCAAGCCCTAGCTCAAATGAGATATGCTGAAGCTTTTGATTATGACTTTTCAATACTACCGAGAGAAAGAGAATCCCCTTCGCTTGCTGAAATGCAGAATGATGCAGTGAAGGTGGAGGTCAATATGATAGCAGCAAAAAATTCCAAGATGGGTAAGACTAAGTTGAAAGAAGAACATAAGCCTTCCACCTCTGATGAAAAAATTGATTCAATGATGAAGACAATGGAAAAATTGATGGATAGGATTGCCCTTGGGAATATCCCTACTCCTCCTACACAACATGAGCCTCAGTTTAGAAATCCTAAATTCAGAAGACCTCAAAACCAGCAAAGGCAAAGAGAAAATACAAATCAACAGCCTGACCCTCCACCGAGACCTACTTTTTAGCAGAACTTAGTTGATGAAGATGATGAACCTGAAATTAAAGAAGAGTCCATTCATTGTCTAGATGAAGACATGTCTGGAATATTCTTGAATAAGGAGGAACATGATGAGTCAGACCATGAAGTGAATCAGGGAGAGGAACCATCTGATATTTTAAAGGGTATCAAGATGCAATATTTGAGATGCAGAAACAATATAATCTCAGAAACAGAAATGTGCCAATCATTGAAAACAAAACACAACCTAAGAAACATACCCCCAAAGCTGTTGAAGGTAAGAAAGATACACCATCTCCTCCTCCTATCAAAGAAACTGAAAAATATTTTTTCTATTTTCAGTTTGGAGAGTGAAATTTCTAAGATCAAAATACCAGTACCTTTTGGAGAAATTCTTAAGGTAAATGAATATAGAAATAAGATTGTGAAAATGCTGAATTCACAACCAGGAGCTATTGATATCTTAAATATTCAAGAGGATCATCCCACCATATACTTGGGTCCAAGATTAGAAGATGAGCAGAATGAGGAGATGCCTCCTTTTTATGTTAGCCTTAGCATTCATGACATGACATTGCATAATGCCATGTTGAATTCAGGGACCTCTCACAATATTATGCCCAAAGTAATCATGGAGAGGATGGGGTTAGAAATTACTAGACCATATAAGGACTTGTTTTCTTTTGATTCAAAAAGAGTTCAGTGCATTGGTTTAATTAAATATGTTGTTGTTGGTCTTGCATAAGTCCTTTCCAAGACAGTGGTCATGGGCATTGTTGTAGCAGACATTCCACCAAAGTTTGGCATGCTATTATCAAGGTCATGAGCTGCAAAAATCAAAGGTACAATGTAGATGGACCTTAATTATGCCAACATTCCTGTTCTTGGTGAGAAAAGGAGACTTTATAGAGAGATAAGAATGGCTTATATGGTGATTAGTAAAGATAAACCTCATAAATTTCCAATTTATGCTCTTGATACTAAACTTGGATCTACTATTCTTTTCAATGAGTTGAATGATGAAGCAGAGGATGAAAAGAAGGCAGAAAATCAACAAGCTGCAATTCAACAGACAGAAAATCAGCAAGCAGAAGATCAACAAATAAGTGAGGATAAGGCAAAAGGTTGGTGGTTTTTTCACTTTGATGGATCAACAGGATGAGCGGGGGCAGGAGCAGGGATTTGGATCAAAAGTCCAAATGATGAAAGTAAGTTCTTTTCTTACAAACTAAATTTTGATTGCACAAATAACATGGCTGAGTATGAATCTTTGATTTTGGGCTTAAAAGTTTTGAAAATAATGGGTGCTCAAAAGATTTTTGTTTGTGGAGATTCTGAATTAGTCATTAAACAAGTTGAAGGTGTTTATCAGACAAAGGATGTGAGAATGAGGGCATAACAAAATTTAGTCATGGACATGCTAGAAAATTTTCAAGAACATTCATTCATTGTTAAGACCAGGGACCAAAACTCCATTTCTGAGTCCCTACCTGTCTCTGCTAGTATTTTCATCATTCCCATACACTCCATTGAAAAATATGAGGTTGAGGTTCACCATATAATAGCTATCCCTGACAACATTATCCATTAGGAAGTCTTTGAGGATGACCAACAAGTAAATAACTTTATTGAGTTGAAAGAAGAATTTGAAAATATACAAGTAGATCAACAAAACATGCTTGCTGAATCTAAGGGAAATTATGAAGTATTACAGCTGAAGAATAACTCTATACCCAAAGGCCTCATACCCCTTGAGAAGCTTTTTGATCATAATGATGTGTTCAAATCTCCTAGGATACAATATGATGATGAAGAGGTAGAGAGTTGTAACTTTGGTACAATAGTTATGCAAAAAATGATTAAACTTTCAAAGTTTCTTTCAGCTGATATGAAACACAAATATATTGAGATGATGAAAATATTTATAGATGTTTTTGCTTGGATTTATGCTAACTTGAAGAAGTATGACCCTACTATCATTCAACATACTATTCCCATTAAAGAAAATGAAAAGCCTTTCAAGAAAAAGCTGAGGAGAATTAATCCACTTCTCATGCCTTTGATTGAAAAGGAAATCAAGAAACTCTTTGATGCCAAAATCATTGTTCCAATTGGATTCTCAAAGTGGCTTTCAAACTTGGTTCCAGTCAGAAAAAAGACTGGATAAATCAGAATATGCATTGACTTTAGAAAGTTGAACAAAGCCTCTCTAAAGAACAACTACCCTCTCCCTAAGATGGACCAAATTTTTCAGAACAATGTTGGTTCCCAAAGGATGTCGATTCTTGATGTTTTTTTAGGTTATAATCAGATACTTGTGCATCCGGATGATCAGGAAAAAACAACCTTTACTACACCATGGGGCACATTCATGTATGCCAAGATTCCCTTTGGTATGATGAATGCAGGAGCTACCTTTCAGAGGGAAATGGACATTGATTTCACTAAGGATAAGGAAAAAATGGTGGTTGTCTATTTAGATGACACAACAGTCTTCTCAAGGAGGGAAGAAGATCACTTGAAGCACTTAGAAAGAATTCTGCTGAAGTATAGAAGGTTTGGCATTTATCTCAATCCCACCAAAAGTATTTTTGCTTTAAATTTAGGTAAATTACTTGGAAAAATTATTTCTAAATATGGGATTAAGACTGATCCAAACAAGGTCAATGCAATTCAGAAAGTGGATTTTCCTAGGAGCAGAAAGGAGATTCAGTCTTTTCTTGGAAAGGGTAATTTTTTTAAGGAGGTTTATTCCTAATTTTGCTGAGATTGTAAAGGACATAACAAGGATGCTGAAGAAATTAGCTGAAATCAAGTGGACAACAGAAGAAAATCACTCATTTGAGGAGATAAAAAAGGCACTCACCCAAGCACAAGTGTTAATCAGCCCAGATTTCTCAAAAGAATTTTCTGGTTTTTACCTTTGCATCAAAAAATACAATTGCTGGAGTTTTGTTGCAGAAAGGATAACAAGGTACTGAGAAACCCATTTCATTTTTTAGTAGGACATTAGCTAACTTAGAGTTGAAGTACAACATCTTAGAGAAGCAATCTTATGCCTTGGTTAAGGCCATCAAATATTTCAGAATTTACATTCTGCATTCTCATATTATAGCTTTTGTTCCTAATGCTGTTGTGAAAGACATCCTAACTCAAGCTGATCCTGATAGTAAGAGGGGGAAATGGATTGCTAACTTGTTGGAATATGACATAGAGATCAAGCCAACAAAATTGGTCAAAGGACAAGGTCTAGCAAAGCTGATGGCATAGTCAAACTTTGACTATCTTGACATGAATTTAATTGCAGAAATTTCAAAAATTTTAGATGAAGAAGAAGAGCTGATCCCTATTGAAGAAAAGTACATCATTACAGATTGGTACAAGTACATAGTGTTTTTATTACATTATCATAGAGCACCCGCTGAGTTGAAAAAGTCCAAGGCAAGATTTGTGAAGTTAAAATCTTTGAGGTATTGCATCATTGACAAAAATATGTATTGGAAGTACACTGATGGTATTTTGTTGAATTGTTTGTTGGAAGAGGAGGCTGATAAAGTGATTGAGGAGTTCCAAAAAGGAGATTGTGGAGGTCATCATTATTGGAAGGCTACAACAAACAAGATTCTTAGAGCAGGGTATTATTGGCCTACAATGTTTAAAGTTGTCTACAAAAATATTGCTGCTTGCTATGAACGCCAGATTTTTGATGGTAAGAAGAAGCTTGTACCTTTACCCTTGATGCCTATCTATGTTGAGGCACCATTTTATCAGTGGGGGCTAGATTTTATTAGTGAGATTCATCCATCGTCATCAGGTCAGAATCGCTGGATTCTGAAAAAAAACTAACTATTTCACCAAATGGATTGAAGCAATCTTAACTACGCAAGAAAATGATTATGATATCGTTTCATTTTTGGAAAATAATATTTCGTCTAGGTTTGGTTGCCCTATGAATATCATCACTGATAATGCACATTCATTTAAGTCTAAGAAGCTGATTAGTTGTTTTCATCAATATCATATTACTCTTGGGCATTCTACTGCATATTATCCACAAGGGAATGGTCTTGCTGAATCTTCTAACAAGAGAATTGTGAGGATTATAAAGAAGGTGTTTCAGGAAAATAAGAATTCATGGCATTTGAAGCTAAAGTATGCTCTATGGGCTGATGGTGTGCACAAAGAGGTCAATTGGAAATTCACCTTATGAGTTGGTATATGGGGCTGAAGCTATTTTTACTACATCCTTAGGAGTGACTGTCATGAAGCTGCTACAAGGATTGGAGGAGGAGCCAAATGAAATTCAGATAAGAATCGATCAGCTGATAGCTTTTCAAGAGAAGAGGGAGGAAGTATATAAAAGTAATCAACAATCTCAAAACAGAATCAAGAAGGCATTTGACAAGAAGGTCAAGGAAGAAATTTTTTAAATCCAAGGTGTGGTTTTGAAATGGGAGGCCAGGATTGAAGATAAGGGGAAACATGGTAAGTTTGAGAACATTTGGAAGGGTCCATTCAAAGTAGCTGCATTCCATGGGAACAACACTTACATTCTGCAAGAGATGGATGGACAACCATGTGCTGGAGGGCCTGTCAATGGCAGGTATTTGAAGCACTACTCTTATTAAAATATGTTGATCATTCATATCATTGTATATATTCCATTTTATGTGTTTTTATGCTAATAATGACAAGCTGAATCATCAAGCTTGAGCCCGAAGTGAAGGCCATTATAGTTTGAAGAAAAATCTTGGCAGTTTTAAAGTTTTTTTTTTTTTTTTCAAGAAGGTGGACAGTAGCACTGGAACTACTGGTTCTTTGGTGTACCACTGGGGCACACCATCCCAACTGGAGCCACTGTTATCACCCAAAAAAAAAATGAAGCATCTTTTGACAAGGTCAAATAGGTTCATGTGTCAAAAATTAGGTTGTAGGATTCATTTTTTATGCTTGGTCAAGGGAAATATTAATTTTTTCTTGTTTAAAGTTTACCCTAAGGTCTAAACCCACTCATTTTAAAACTCCCTCATGTCACATCACTCATCATTTTCTGAATGATTTCAATTTCCAAGGTTTTTGTACTGAAAATTCCATTTTAGCCAAGAAACCACAGTTTCGTAGCGAAATACACTGTGAAAAGTCACTTTCGCTACGAAACTGTTGATAGTTTCATAGCAAAAACAACCAAATTTACACTAGATACACTACGAAAGCGCAGTTTCTTATCTGTCTTGTTAGTATAGCTATTAGGTGTCAGAAAATCATTGGGAATGGGTAAGATAGATGCCATTAGAGTCATGGAAGGATAAAATCAAGGTACATGATCAGGTCTGCAGTCATCATGATCAGTTTAGGTATGTATGAGTCATCATTGAGTCATGAGAGGACATCAAAACTTCAAAAACCTTTCCTAATTTAGTCATTTCTCATTTCTCATTCCTTCTTGTGTGATATTGAGCTCTAGAGATTGAGTGCACTAAGCCAAAGCTATGGCTGGTGTTTTCAAAGTTTTACATTGAGCATCATCAAGCGAGGCTGCAATTCATCAAGCGAGGCTGAAAATTATCAAGCGAGGTTGTGAAGACATTAAAGAAACCATGGCAGAGAAAAGAAGGACAAACAAGGGTGGCCAATGCCTGAGATATGAACTTGCAGAAATGAATTTGATAAATGAAGACCCAACAACAGTGGAAGTCTTCAGAAGGACAGGTTTCCTGCAGTTTTGTGAGAAATTACAAGGTTGTCACACACAGGTTTCCAAAGAGTTTTCTTTGAATTACAGTGGAACAACCACCAAAGTGGGAATGCTCAATCTTTCCATCACACCAAAGGTTATTGTAGTTGCTACAAGGATCCCAAGAGTACAGGAGAAGTGGTTCAAAGGTTTAAAGTTTAATATGAAGCAGTGCAAAGAATTCATGAAGCCTGAAAATAGTGAAATGGATCTCACCAATGCTATTCCAAGGATCTGCATAAAGGGAAAATATTGAAAATTGTTGCTCATCATCCAAAATTACTTTTCTTGTGAAGGGAGATACCAAAAAGTATACTCATATCATTTCAAATTACTTCTGCACTTTACTGGTAAGATTTCATTTGATTTTCCTTTCCATTTGCATAGAAGTTTGTCAAAAATGATAGATAAAGTCAAAGAAAATTCTGAAGGGAGTGATACTTCTTTGTTTAATCATGGTTTAATGAAGCTTTTGGTTTTAGATGAACTCCAAATGTTAGACAGAGATTGGTCATTATTTTTGTTCGTTAGTGGTTTTGAGTTGGATGCTCTTACTCCTTCAAGAACTCCTAAACCTAGAAAAATTCCATCACCATTAGTAGCAGAGCAAAGTGAACCATTGATAGTAGAACGAAGTGAACCTGCAAGAGTAGAACCAAGTGAGAAAATTATGATGGAGACAGAGCAATTGCAGAGTTTTGACACACCAAATATCCCACCTACAAAATAAAAGTCAAAATTGGTCAAACCTACAAAACAAAAACAAGATGTGAGTAAACAAGAAACAAAAAGGAGGACAAGGAGCCAAACAATGGCCTTAGAAGAGAAAAAAGTGGTTGTAGAGGACAGAGAAATAGATAAAGGAAATCTTGAAGATATCTTACACGCCATTGACATAGAAGGAACCCCTATATTCCAGGATAAGGACATAGATGAAGATGGACAAAAGTTAAAAAAGGATAAATTTACAAAGAAATTAGAGTTTGAGGGAGAGGTTGCAGGTTCCATGTTCCAAGAAAGAAAGCCTATGACAAGGCATGCTAGGAAGATTTTAGAGAGTAGTAAAGAGCTTCCACCACCTACTATCACATTCCAACCACCACAGGAGGTCATTGACCTTTCATCACCTGCAGAGAAAGATAAAATTAGAAAATCAAATAAAGGAAAAGAGAAGGTGATAGACAAAACAAAGTTTCACTCCTTGAATAAAAATTGAAATTGGATAATCATGAAATTTCTGTTATGAAAAGAGAATCAAGGAAACATAGTGTAGAGAAGATTTAGTTTGAAAAGATGAAGGCAATATGGGAAGAACAGGTTGACACTGTTTCTATGACTTTGGATAACACACAACGACTTATCAAGTGGACCATTCCAGCAAGGAAAGAGGAAAAAAATGTCAGGAGGATGAAAACACATATGAAAGCCACCAATAGAAGATTGAAATACTAGGTTAAGGACCTCCAGGAGCAGCTTGAACTAATTCATGAAGAGTTAGAGAAAAAAGGCCTTAAAATGATAGTGCTTGAAGAGCTAGTAGCTCAACCAATTATAAATGAGGAATAAATGCCTCAAGGATCATAAGGTGAGTTGGTTTATGGTTATTAAGGCTAATGATATGTTAAAAACAAGGTTTTGTCACTTATGAGATTCATTTTTCAAGTTATACAAAAATTTGGAATTTCAACACTTTTCAGCAGTTTTGTAGCATGCTTGGGCTTGAAGGACAACAAAACGCTACGAAACTACTGTAGATTTTATTCTTGCTTTTTGATCCAATTTTTGCAGCTTTCAAGAGGTGAAATTGGTGTGGGGGATGTGTCTAAGAATTATGAAGACCATTCCAAAGGAAAGAATCAAAATTTTTGAAGGTAAATGGCATTTTTGAAGTGCTATGGAAGTACGCTATGAAATTGCCTTACTTTCGTAGCGTACTATGTGGGAGTATTTTAAGAAATTTTTTGAGCATTTATGGACAGCTGGGTATTATTCAAGTGTTAGAGGATCATGAAAACAATCATTCATCACTTAAAGACCACAAAATGAATATAAATTAGCAGCGAAAGCATTCGTGGAAGAAGAAGACCATTTTTTTTAGAAAGCAGGGTTTTGTTTCCAGTTTTAAAGGAGGTCAGTTAAGTGGTCATGTAGTGATGATTCCCATCACCCCAATTCGAACATGTGAAAGCATACTTGTCAAAGATGTAATTGTTTTAGAGGATAAGGTTGTTAAATGTAATAAAGAGCAGTTTGAGTCCTAGTAGGATAAGGATTGTCAAGTAGGATAGTTGTCATTTTTTCATTAAGTAGATGTTTTATGGTTATGCAAGGTGTCATTAGGAAAAAATTCGATGAATCTAGCCAGGAGGAAGATCATCTCATGATGTAACCTGTCTATTAAAGTCCACAGAGTCGAATTTGTCAAGGGTTGGAGGTTTTTTGGAAAAGACAACTTTATGTAATTTGACTGTTTTAGTAATACAGATATTTGCTACTTGAACAACCTGAGATTCTGGTTGATTTTTTATTACCTACTTATCTTATCTATATCTTTTATGTATCCCATTTGCATTGGTTTTCATTTATAATACTCAGAATTCATTCATGTAATGATCTGACTTCCTTTATAGATGAATTGACTGTTTATTTTTCTGTTTCATGTGTGTGAGTACTACTGCTAAAAACTCTTACCTGCCTCAGCGTTCATGTCAAGTAAGCTCACTACTGAATCACTGAAAGTGTTGACTTTATAAGCCTAATGTTTTCATACTGATACTATTTTCAACCTACACTCATCATAAGCAATTTATTTCCCAAATAGAGTTAGGCATCTAAACACATCTTTATTCAATATCATTAACCCTTTGAGAGAGCCCTCTCAGACTAAAGAGGCTAAGCTTCAGTCAAAATATTGGTTTGAAATAGTTACACGAGATTGTCTGATCAACAACCTATCGGGTGAAATTTTGTGATAACGAGCCTAGCCACCATAACTTAAGGTTCACCTTGGTTTCAACTAATAAGATAAGATATTATATACATAAACCTTGAATAAGTGAAACACTGATTGCAATGTATAAAAGGATACCTTCATGAGCGAGAGACGAGAGTGAGACTCTAAAAGGAAGTAATAATACTAACCTAAGAAAGACACATGAGAGCATGAAAATATTCATCAGAAAAATAGTTTACATAACTATTATTAAAGCGAATACACCACAAATTCAACAAGATGAGTACCAAAGCCACCAAAAATTGTTTAGCTTATCCAGTGCATATGAACACAACATATATCATAAACATCCAAATATTAGTCCTAAAAAAATTGTGATACAAGCATGAAAATGTGTTGGCTCACTGAATTTCAATTAGGTGAAATATCAAAGTACATAGTTACAATGATGAGGCACTAGTTCCAGTAGTGGAACATGAAGTCACTTCTTTCTTCTCCAAAGAATAGTTTTCTATTCTATTCCAATTATAGAAGCCAATAATAGCTCTCAAAATATTAAGACTCCAAAATCCCCTTGCTTGAGTTATGAGGTTGCTTTTATAACAAGAGGAATGACCTTTCATCTCCCCTTGACCCTGGGTTTTCCCTTGTGACTCTTGAACTTTGAATGTGGCATTTGGACTTCTATACAACTCTTGAACTTCTAAATTAATTTTTGACTTCTCTATATGACTTGGAATTCTATACAACTCTTTTGTCCATATATGACTATGTGACTCATATTCCAAATGTGACCTTTGGACTTCCACACCTTACATTTTATCCTTTTCCTTATAAATACGTCATTACATTCCACATGATGATGTGGCATGACACATGGAAACACATTGACCATTATGATGACACTTGTAGAAGTTACAACTTGATAATGATGACATGGAATTCATGATGAGGTGGTGATGCCAAGTTGTATTTCTTGTTGCTTCATCTTTCAATCTTTATGGTAGATCAAATTTATTCTTCATCTTCATGAAATCTCCACATCATTTCTTATCTTCACCCTCCAAAGGTCCTTGGATGAGTTTTGGGATCCTTTGAGTCATCATGCAATGTCTTCTTTCTATTTTTGTCCATGATCAACTTCATGCCTCCATGATAGCTCTCTTTTGTTCTTCTTATCTGCATGTGTTTATTTATGCTTTCTCCTTATTATCTGCTTTGAGAATTACCTTTTCATGCTAGGAAGGCACTTTTTCCAATCAAAATCATTCATTAAAAAGAAAAATCAGCCTTAAAAATATTTTTTCTATCACTACCTAGCTCATGTAATGATTAGCTCATGATATGCTTGTGAGAGGGTTAAAATAATGAGGCTCAATTAGGAGGGCGCAACCGAACTCATCACTGGATTAGGAAGGATCCATTATTCACTTTTACTACATTAAAGGTTGTTAAAAGGTCAAGGCTCATAAGAGGCCTTCAAGGTGCACCTGTGTGCTCAAGCAAGAGAGAGAGAACTCAAGGGCAAAGGGCGTAGGTTAAAATCATGAAGGATAAGCATTCATTGGTTAAGGATGCACTTGTGTGCTCTGTTCGAAAAAATGATCATTACTGAGGGGGGGGGTGAATTACTAGTGATGACACTTATATACTTTTTCTCCAATTTAAGCTTTTACCTTAATGTCAATTATCAATGCACATCCACAATAATTATTTCATCAAAACATGTGAGAAGCTATAAAATAAAAACATAAAACCATGAGAAATAACCATGAGAACATCAAAACAAGCATGCACACATAAGAACACATGTTTTTTTGATGGAAACCCTTTCGGGAGAACACAACCCTGCTGTTGCTGTGATGCTCAAACCATTTATTAATATGTTGAACAAATTGTACATGGATTAGCTTACACCCATAATTTGGAAGACTTGGGTTCCTCTATAGTATGTTGGAACCTATCAATTTAGAATGTTGTTTATCTCACAGATATACAGACTACCATATGATGGAAGCTCCCCTGACTAATATTCCTTGCCCAACCACCATCAGACTGTCCAACTCCTATTGGATGCAGAAAATCTTCCTACTACTGAATTCGCCAATTGAATGTCTATAGTAAAGCCTCCACACCTTCACTCCCTCCATGCAAACCATGCTTCACAATATTTCATACTAGGTTCTCAATTTTCCCAACCTGAGAAAACCAATAAATCTAGCATTCTGAACATAAAAACTGAATTAATAATTTCCCTTGAGAGGGATTTTTCTTCTCTTATACTCCCCATAATCTATACACTATCTATCAATTCTCATTGATACTGCAGCCCAATTCACCTATGAATTATGCATACAAAACTCTGAAATATATCTGCAATACAATGTGAGTAGTTGCAACAATATTTACTCACTCATAATGCCCCCATAATGGCATACTCTCACACTCTCACCACATCCAACCATATAGACTCAAAGATTTCTTCTATTTATCATTTTTATATGTTGAGTAACTTAGTAAATACTACAGGTTATGGACCACTTAACAATCCTTTTCACATACTTTAGATTTGGTTTAGATACACTTATTAAGAAAATCAGCCACTAACTCCACTATCCATTTGATATATTCAACCTTTATCAACTTCTAGAGGCCCCACAAAATTTTCCGACAATATGCCGAAAAATTCTAATCAATAACATCACCACAACACCAAAATTTTTTGAGCAACACGAGGAATTTGGAGGAATTCTCATGAAAGACCTCATTCGCTCCAAAAACACATCCTCCTTCGAATAAGACTCCTCAATCACTCCCATGGGCCTGCATGCCAGCGACTAGAACCATTCAACCCCTCCCATGACTCAGCATCCATGTGACTAGGGTAGAAGATGAAGGAAAATGTATTTCCTCAACTCATAAACTTCTCCACCTTCTTCCAGAGATTGAAAAGTATCTATAGGACCTCTGGAATTCATTGACACCTAGAAACACTTCACCAAATCACGGCCACATCACTGTCATCATCATCACTTAAACTAGGTTGACTAGGATCCCAACCAAAAACCATACTAACCATATGGGCCATCAAACTTCTCTACAACATCTCTGCCATTAGTATGCAGCGCCAAAACATGTCAAACATCCTCCAACACCTGTAAAACCATACTAAGCATCCAATAACACACAAATATCCTCTCCAAGCCCAAATAATAACATCTTCAACATGTGAGACTTAATATGGGACATGAAGACCAATCAACAAGGATCCTCAACTATAAATCCTGTAGTAGCCACCAATACCTATTTGCAGCAACATGATCAAGAGGATCATCACATATTCAAGCTATTCCAATATAGTATAAATGCCAAGGACCATATACACCTCAACCATACACAAGCCACCTATACACATGCATATACAACACACCTGCAAGCTAATCAAACGGGTTGACATCAATTTCAACCAACAACACATATGTAACACCACAACACACATCAATGCCAAGAATCTCCCCCTTTGGCATTGATTTCAACCCCTTCTGAATCAATCATGTGATCAAACATCCTCACATTCTCCCCCTTTGACAACAATATAAAATGGATAAACATGTCAAGGAAGAATGTTATATACTCCTCTTCATGCAAGGGGCTCCATCAACAAAATCATAAATTCCACTCACAATCATATGCAGATGATGAAAAATGGAGTGCAAGAATGAAATAACAAGAACACTCCCCCACATAACTGAAAAATATGTGCAATAAGCTCCCCCTAGACACAAGGTATGTCCAATCATCAAAAAAATATAGTAGCAATATACATCTCCTACCAAAAACAACAAAAAAAACTCCCACTCAGGAGGAATAAACACTGAAACACATGCTCTCTCCCCTGAAGAAACAACAACATAATCCATGTCATGGAGACAACGACTGATCAAATCACCAAAACATAGCAAAAAAAATATAATGTTATCAACTAGCAGCAACAACTCCAATAAAATCCATAGCAGAAACAACATATATCTGACAAAATCGGAAGCAACAACAACAAATACACCTCTCCATATTATACTCTCCAGTAGCAAGAAACACATTTATCACTAGCAGCAATATAACATCTCTCTAAAGTAGTCATGGTAGCAGAAAATACTTGATGACATGTCACAATTGTATGACCAACCATACTCCAATGAATACAAACATCTCCATGGTTGAATGTAAACTGATATATATGTGGCTGCCAATTCCTCCTTTCCATATGCAAAAGGATACTTCACATGGAACAAAGGACTATGAGAAATGATATGCATCAAAGTACAAGGTTTCATAGGCCTATTACATGCTTCTAAAATGATAATACATGATTGTGCAATTACATCAATAATCCCATATATGGATGAACCATGATTCACATGAATCTCTCTCAATGCATACATGACTCTAGAATGTCCCACCATGATAAGTATGAGAGTGTATAAAAATAATACATGAGATACATGGCCGCAAAAAAACTACTAACAACCCACACAAGACTTGACTAACTCTCATGAATCATTATGCAACATATGCCAAAACATGTCTCTCATAAAAACTCTCTCATCAATGCATGTCTAATATAATACCAAGTACATATAAAATATGATAAACCACATGTATTATTTATAGCAACAGGATAATGTCAAAATAAATCACATAAGAGACATGTATCGTCCTCTCTAAAAACATCAACCACATAATCAAAAACATCATAAACCATCAACATAGCACACCAATCAACCCAATATATTAACTCTCTATAGCTATACATGGCAGAAACAATAACCATCATATGGAACATGAACCTCTACAAGATACTCAATAATTGGTAGCAGAAAATAAGCATATAATGATGTAATGAAAACAACAACATCACATCATCAATCCATGATAAAAAACATAAGCATCAACATATGTAGTAGCAACATCAATATGAAAAACATACATCATAAATATAAGAATCATGCACCATCATCATACTAATCTCCATGGCACCACCACATGCATAAAGTCGTCAACCCAAGATGCACGATACAAGCCAACTACATGTGTAGTATACTATCCATGCATAACCAAAATGCAAGCTCGTGGAACAATGATATATCAAATAAACATATAGAAATGAGAATATAGCCAACTCATCCAAGGAATCATGGAGCCATCGAAATATTAAAAGAATATAAAGTGCTCCCCTTGAACATGTGTCATCTCTCCTCCTGATGACACCTTAGCAATGACAACATCAGTAGAAAAAATAAAGTACATCATCATGAAATCGTGAGCATAATCAAAAACAAATTATCAACAAGTAGATATATTCACTAGCTATGGAAACACCAACAATGATTCTACATGAAAAACAAGATGCACCATATCTCCCCCTAAGGCCATGCAATCCTCATCTTCTTCTTGTCTGTCCTTGCTGCTCCTTCTTCCTCTAAACTTTAAGTGGCTCCTCTCTTGCATGTGTATGTCCAACCATCCTCTTGTTTGGCCTACTTTGATTTGGTGGCCTCAAGCACCTTGGAGTCTTGCAATCCTTGGCCATATGACCAAGATTACCACATATGTAGCATCTGATATGACCAAGAAATAAAGGAAAATATTTTAATCTCTTAATCTTCATTTTAATCCTCATTGCACGAAACCTACACTCAATAGCCTTGTGGCCAAAATCATTGCATGAGTAGAAATAACCATATAAATTACCATTATACTTGAATTTGGTTGAACTCCAAGAAGGCTTATTTTATTGATATTACCTTCTACATCACTGCCTCTTTTGTTGCATGGATCTACAATTTATTGCAGTGTGTCCTTGTTTGTGGCAGTTGTAGCATCTCACATCACCCAAAAGTGAAAATTATCTTCTAGGTGATTTTCTTGGCATAATATTTGGCTTTTCTTCCTTGAGTTCCTTCTTTGGCTGCTTTATTTTTTGATGGCAATCCTTCTTGCTTCTTTTACTATTTCCATCATAGGTTATACTTGTGGTTGCAAAAAAAATATTTTCTTCCTTATGCTTGATGAAATCTGACTTGTTAGGCGAGGAAGTGCTTTTATCCTCTAAATAATTTCTTAATGAAACCACTTCTACTTCCAATCCCTCACATTCCTCCTCCTTATTTCTATATTTCTTTCTTGTTTCTTCCTCAATGTTCTTTGCCTCCTCAAGCTTAATTTTCAATCCATTGATCTCTTCTATTAGCCCATATTTTTTCTCATCGGAAATTTGCAAAATTCTTTTCTAATATTCACATGTAGTGGTTATTTTTCCTACTCCAACAACTAATTCCTTGATTTCAATAATTGTTGATTCATATTCAACCATAATGTGAGAAACATCCTTCTCATAATCAATATCAAACTCAATAGAATCATCAAAATTATAATTAAAAAATGCTTCCAACATATAATGTTAAATCCCTGTAATACTAGTATAGCCTCTTATTGTTATTGTTGTGGCCATGTAGTTCCCATATTGTTGTTATTGTGCCCCATAGAAGCCCACTATTGTTATTGTTGTGCCCTTACATTATTATTGTTATGTCGGCTATGATTATATTGTGACCTGTTAGACTCCTATGTATAGGAAGAAGGTTTTTTCATTTGAATCATCCAATAATTGTTCATTTATGTAATGTAAATGAGGTTTCCCCCTCGAAGAGGATAATTTTTAAGTCTTTGAACTATATTTTCTTCTATTTTGTGAGTTGGTTGCATAAAATTTGGTATCAAAGCTTTGGATTATAGGGTTACCTTCTTCAAACATGTCATCTTGGCATTCTCTCTATAACCTTTTTTATACAAGGCTTCAAAAGCTAAAATTTTGACGACGTGGAGCAAAAATCTTGATGAATTTTGTGTAACAATCTATAATTAGGTCATCGTGGGAGATCGGGAATAACTCTTTCTTGAAGACTCCAATATTGACCTGAATTGTGCGGTTGGAAATTCGATTCAGAGGAATACAATAGGACTAAATTTCAGAACTTGGAGCTAAGAAATTACAGAGTTACAAGCATTTCAAGATCGAGCTCCTAAGAGTGAGAAAAAGATGTGTATTTTTTAAAAATTGCATAAATTTTGTCTGAAAAATCTGATTGAAGTTATTCCAAAGGCATATTAAAGCATAGATATCAGCATTGGGTTATAAAATTCCTCCCAAACAAAAGAATTTTTCACCCATTAAGCCCTCAGAAACCTCTACTATGACACATGAAGAGGAAAAATTGCAACATGATATTGCAAAATTACAGGACCAAGTGCAACAAATTTCACTCTCACAAAGAACAACCAAAGATGACATGGATGGTTTAAAAGGTGCAATGAATAGTTTAAAATAATACATGGAAGGCTTGAAGGATGACATGAAAGCTAATATGGATGGTATAGAAGCAAAAATGAAAGGAGACATGGAAGATTTGAAGAATGGTTTAAAAGCAGATTTGACAAAGTTGCTTCAATAAATGCTTCATAATGGCGAAAAGGTATTAGATGAAACCCATGATGAGAACAAAATAAATGTTAATATTGATTTCATAGACTCTAGTGCTGGATTGAAGACCCACCATATTCCAAATATCAATATAAGGAAGTTTTATGGCAAGGATCTGGTAAATTGGATACTACATATGGAGCAATATTTTGATATCCATAATGTGCAACACACACAAAAGGTACACATTGCAACTTTATATTTAGAACCCGATAAATTTGTATGGTATCAATGGATTTGTTATCGTAAATCACTTGTCGCTTGGTTAATTTTTACGGAGGAAATGATAGCACATTATGAGGATACTAAGAGAAAAAACTTCTTTATCCAATCGATAAATCTAAAACAAAAGGGATCAACGGTGGAGCACATTGAGGACCTCCAAAAATTGAATATAAAGCTAAATGATTCTCCATAAAAGCATAGGATTGATGTCTTCATAGGTAATTTAAAGGATAACATCCAACATGAGGTAGCCTTTGGGAACCTGATCCATTGGAGAAGGCATTCAGGATGGCCAAAAAAATTGAAAGCAAAATTATGGAAACAAGGAAGCCTACCACTCACAACTATAAAGATGGAAGTGTTGTCGCTCCTAGCCTTTCACAAACTACAAGGTTGAAACCACAAGAAGTGGAAGAAAAAAGAGAAAAAGGGCTTTGCTACAGTTGTGATAGAAAATACACTAAAGGTCATAAGTGTGTTGAAAAGAAATGATTTTACACAGATTGTGAAGAGGAGGAAGAAAAGGAACAAGAAAATTCAAAAGAAGGGGATATAAACCAAGAGCCAACCCTAGAGAAAGAAGAAATTAATCCTACCAAATATTGTAATGAATTGGCAGGAATTACCACTACTCAAACCCTCAAGATACATAGACATATTAATAAGGAAAAGGTAATAGTGCTGATTGATTCGGGTACTACCCATAATTTTATTCATTGTAAGTTAGCCAAGGAATTAAATTGCTTCTTATACCCAACACCAGAGTGTCAAGTGATGTTTTCAAATGGAGGAACTATAAATTGCTACAGAATGTGCCATAATATCAAGCTAAACATGGGGGAATATGTATTGAATATTCCAATGCTCTCCATTCCAATGGGTGGTGCTGATGTTGTGCTAGGAGTCCAATGGTTACAATATTTGGGTATGATCGCTTTTAATTTTCAAGAATGTTTCTCGAATTTTTTTTGGGAAGGAAAGAAATTTGAATTAAGGTGTAATGCAGGGAAACCATGAAATATAATTATCTCTAATGGCATGAAAAAAATTCTAAAGAAATAAAAATGTGGCATAATTGCACAATTATTCTCACTAGAGGTTCAAACATCGAAATCATCTATTTCTCCATATCTCCAAAAAGTCTTGGACAATCATTCCAAGGTATTTGAGACTAACAAAGTCTCCCACCTATTCATGATCATGATCATCCTTTTCATTTGATTCTAGGATTTTTTCCTCCAAACACCAGTCTGCCTTACAAATATCCCTCTGCCCAAAAGAGTGAAATTGAACGTATGGTTGCATAAATGCTAGAGGTTGGTATAATTCAACCTATTTAATGTCATTTTTAGGCTCCAGTAGTGTTGGTGCACAAGAAGGATGGATCATGTCGCATGTGTTCATATTATAAGGAGCTCAATAAGCTCACTATTAAAGATAAATTTCCCATTCCCATCATTGATGAATTATTGGATAAATTACATGGAGAAATTTACTTCACCAAGTTGGATTTGTTGGGTATGTGTTATATTATTTCCACGACTAAGCACACGTGGGGGGGTGATAGCCCCCCCTTTGCACTGGGCGCAAGGGGTCTGGGGTAGCGCCCCGGCAAAAATTTTTTGGTCCTTAATTTCTGGTGGGTAGTCCGCGCCCATGGTTTTGTGCATGGTTTTGCACATGGTTTTGGGGTACGATTGTTTTCGGCCCCTGGAATTTTTATAGATCCGGTCAAGGGAACTATGGTTATGTTCTAATCTAGGGTTATTGGATTAGGGTTCATGTATGCTTTGGCATGTATATATATGTGTTGTAACAGTAAAAGGAATATATTGAAAAATCAAGCTGGTCGTCCCGATTTGGGATCCAGGGGAAAATCTCTGTGTTTATCTGTTTTATGTTTTATGCTCTCGCTATGGTTTATTTTCTGTTATAAGATTCATGTGTAGATAATTTCTGTTCAGGGTTAAAACCTACAGGATTTTCGTTCAGGATATCATCAAATTAGAATGAATACCAAAGAACTTCTGAAAAAAAACATTTAGAACTCATGAGGGTCATTATGCTATGGATTTTGGTCATTCATTTTGGCCTTATCAATGCACCTTCTACATTTCAAGGTTTGATGAATTCCATTTTCAAACCCTTCCTTATAAAAATTGTGTTGGTATTTTTTGATGATATACTAACATGTTGACAGGGTACTTAAACTATTGGAGGAGAAACAATTATATGCAAAAACCTCCAAATGTTTATTTGGAGTACAAGAGGTGGAATATCTAGGTCATATTGTATCTAATGAGGGTGTTAAGGTAGACCCTAACAAAATTAAAGCCATTAAGGAATGGAAAATCCCTATAACCATAAAGCATACACGAGGATTTCTCGAGCTGACAGGGTATTATCGCAAGTTTTTTAAGAAATATGGGAGAATAGTAGCACCTCTAACAACATTATTGAAGAAAGATGCATTTTCTTGGACTCCAGAAAAAACTAAGGCATTTGAAAATTTTAAAGGGGAAATGTGCCAAGCACCAGTCTTCGCTATGCCAGACTTCAAAAAAACCTTTATTATGGAATGTGATGCTTCAGGAAATGGAATTGGTGTTGTTTAAATGCAAGAAGGAATACCCATTTCTTTTGAGAAGAGATGTTGCAGCTACATGCCTCTGAAATGTGTTACAGTGAGGCTCGAGGGCCTTTTTATTGTTGAACAACATGGGAAAACCCTAAACATCCAAAAAACTAACCCTAAGAGATGAAGTGCCAAAAATATGGGGCCCATTTGGGTAAATTGGTACATCAACTTCCCGGGGATGTAACTTTGGTATATGATCTCTGTTTGACACGCACATGTTGGGTGTGGAACCTGATTTTCATCCTGATTTAGAGACCCTTGTTTTAGCTGGATGTATACCATAGGAAAATTTTACACCCCTGCAGCGGAGGGGTGCGGGGGGGGGGAATTTCCCCCCCCGTAGGTTCCAGGGGGGCTGACCCCCCGGCTGGGGGTTCTGGGGGCCAGCGGTCCCCCGACGGGGGTTTTGGGGGCAGTGCCCCAGAAGCTACAAACAGATGTAAAATTGACGTGTAAAAGTATAGTAATTTCTAGTCAATCTGGGCCATTCATTAGGTGGATGATCTGACGGTAGAAGTTATGTTTATTTTAGGGTTTTTTGCCCTAAAAGGCAACCCCTTGCTTTGTATGAGGGTATTATATTGCAGCTGTGTATTGTATGTGTATTCTCAGAGTGAGAAACATATAGGGAGGCTGTGAGATAGAACAAAGGATATTACAACGGATCTGCTGTAGGTTGTGTATCTTCATTTTGCTGGATAACAGAAAGGAAGGACTGGCTGTTCGGGGTGGACGTAGCCCAAACTAGGTGAACCACATATATCTGTGTCTCTCTGGTTTTATGTGTTTTGTGTACTTGTGTTTTCCACATATTTAATGTGTTGCATTGCTATGTAATATATAATTTTATAACAACTGGTATCAGAGCCGAAGGTCTATTTGGTTGATAAACTCACAGGAAATAAGGGTTCTTGGTTCGAGTGGGAGAAATGGTGGAAGATGGTAAGTTTAGGGTCGAGAAATTTAACGGCCAAAACTTCCCACTATGGAAGATGAAGATGGAAGATTATCTGTATCAGAAAGATTTTTACCTACCATTGAGCGGAAAAACAAAGAAGCCAATGGCTATGACAAACACAGAATGGGAGATTCTCGATAGAAAGGCACTCGTAACAGTACGGTTGTGCCTCGCGGCGTCGGTAGCCTTCAATATTTCAAAGGGAACAACAACAGAGGGTTTGATTAAGGCATTGGAGAAACTATATGAGAAAACCTCCACCTAAAACAAAATATTTCTCATGAAACATTTATTTAATATGAATATGTCGGAAGGTGGATCTGTTGCAGACCATTTTAATGATTTTAATACAATTACCAGTCAGTTAAGTTATGTAGGGGTAAAATTTTAAGATGAAATTAGGGCTCTTTTATTTCTGTGCTCATTTCCAGAAATTTGGAATGGTTTAGTTATGGCCATTAGTAACTCTATCTCTGGATCTAATACTTTAAATTTTGATGATGTTGTCGATGCTATCCTTAGCAAGGAAATGCGACGGAAAATCTCCAGTGAGACATCGGGTAATTCTTTAAGTGCAGAGTCTAGAGGAAGAAGAATGGAAAGAGGAAAGAGGTCAGGATATCACAGTAAATCAAGGAAAGGCATATCCATGTCCAGATCAAGGATAGTGTGTTGAAAATTCGGAAAGAAAGGACACCTGAAGAAAGACTGTAGATCTCAGAAGGGAAAAGAAGGAGACACACAACAAGAAAACAATCATGAAACAAATGTGACAGGTGATGTGTTACAAGATGCTTTGATTATTTATTTCAAAAATATTACTAATTCGTGGGTGGTAGATTCAAGGGCCTCATTCCATGCCACACCTGATAAGAAATATTTTCATGACTATGTTCAAGGAGATTTTGGACAAGTTCGTTTGGGCGATGATAAACCCTATAAAATTGTTGGAATGGGTAAGGTTCTTGTAAAATAGAAGAATGGAAACTAATGGATATTAAAGGATTTAAGGCATGTTCCCGATCTGAAGAAAAATATGATTTCAACTGGGCAGTTAGGTGATGAAGGTTGTGTGACAACTTTCACAGATAAAACTTGGAAGGTCACCAAAGGAGCCCTGGTAATAGCAAAAGGCGAAAAGGTTAGTACATTGTATTTATGCAATGGTATTTCTAACTTTGTTAATGCTTTAACTTCCAAAGGAGCATATGGAACATTATGGCATCATAGGCTCGGACACATGAGTGAGAAGGGGATGAAGATTCTTCACTCAAGAAATTTGTTGCCGGGTTTGAAGAATGTTGATTTGGATTTTTGTGAGAATTGCATTTATGGAAAACAAAAGAGATTCAGATTTCTCAGAGTTGGGAAAGAAAAGAAGATCAAAAAATTAGAGCTTGTGCATACAGATGTATGGGGACCTGCTCAGGTATCATCTCTCAGTGGCTCTCGTTATTATGTTACTTTTAATGATGATGCAACTAGAAAGACTTGGATTTATTGTATTCAGAATAAATCTGATGTATTTGATACTTTCAAGAAATGGAGAGATTTGGTTGAGATTGAGACATGAAAGAAGTTGAAGTGTTTCAGATCAGACAATCGAGGTGAATATTGTAGCAAAGACTTTGATAGGTATTATTCAGAGCATGGAATTCGCAGAGAGAAGACAGTTCCAAGAACACCACAAGAAAATGGTGTGTTAGAAAGGATGAACAAAACAATCATGGAGCGTGCAAGGTGCATGAGATTGCATGCAGGATTACCTTTACAATTTTGGGCAGATTCTGTAGATATTGCTGTTTATCTCATAAACAGAGGGCCTTCAAGTTCCCTGGATAAAGTATTCCAGAGGAAGCATGGATAGTTAAAAAATTTAACTACTCTTTTTTAAAGCCTTTTGGCTGTGAGGCCTTTGTCCATATTAATAAAGAAAATAGAACAAAGCTTGAGGCAAAATAAAAGAAATGTACCTTTATTGGGAATGGTGTTAATGATTTTTGGTTATCACTTATATGATTATGAAAATCAAAAAATAATTAGGAGCAGAGATGTAATATTCAATGAAAAGGTCTTGTATAAGAATAAGTTGTAGGAAAAGAAACAGAAAAAAGAAAACAAAGAATACACAGTTCTTGATGAGATCACAGAAAAAGTAAAGGTGCCTTAAAATAATAACAATCAACAGCCACAACAACAACAACCACCACAATAGCAAAAAGCACCTCAAACACCTGAAAGTGGTGTAAGAATATCTACTAGGATAAGTAGACCCCCTGAATGATACTCCACTTCATTATATTATTTATTGTTGACTGATTCTGGTGAACCCGAATGTTATGAAGAAGCAATGCAGGTTGAAACCAAGAAGAAGTGGGAACTAGCCATGGAAGAAGAGATGGAATCCCTAATGCATAACCAGACTTGGGACTTAGTCAGGTTGCCTACAGGTAGAACTACACTGCATAATAAATGGGTTTACAAGATGAAGGAAGAAGATGGAGGAAAACAGAGGTACAAAGCTAGAATTGTGGTGAAGGGGTTTGCACAAAGAAAGATATTGATTTTGATGAAATATTTTCTCCTGTTGTTAAGACGACTTCAATCAGAACTATTTTAAGTCTTGTAGCAATAGAAGATTTACATATTGAACAGTTAGATGTAAAGGCATCATTTTTCCATGGATATTTGAAGGAAGAGATATATATGGAGCAACCATAAGGATATGAGGTCAAAGGGAAAGAAAAATTAGTGTGCAGGTTAAAGAAGAGCTTGTATGGATTAAAACAAGCTCCAAGGCAGTGGTATCTAAAATTTGACAAGTTTATGTTTGAACAAGGTTATACTAGATGTCACTTTGATCATTGTATTTATCTGAAAAAGAAAAATGATGGCAGCTATATTATATTGTTATTGTATGTAGATGACATGCTTGTTGCAGGGTCTAACATGAAGGAAATAAATGTGCTCAAAAGAAAATTGGCAAATTCATTTGCAATGAAGGATTTGGGAGCTGCAAAACAAATCCTTGGTATGAGAATAACTAGATATTGGAAAAATCGCAAATTAACACTGTCTCAGAAATACATACAAAAGGTGTTGAAAATATTTTATATGTAGAATGGAAAACTAGTTAGTACACCTTTTTCTAGCCATTTCAAGCTTAGTAAGGAGATGTGCCCCAAGACCCAAGAATAAATGGACTATAGGTATAAATTTCGATATGCATCAGCAGTTGGAAGCTTAATGTATGAAATGGTCTGCACAAGGCCTGATATTGCACATGTAGTGAGAGTTGTAAGTAGGTACATGAAAAATCCAGGAAAAGAAAATTGTATGGCAGTGAAATGGATTCTCAGATATTTGAGAGGTACCACAAATCAAGCATTATTATTTGGTGGTTCAAACATTTCTATACAAGGATATGTTGATGCAGGGTGATAGAGACAATAGGAGGAGAACTATAGGATATGTATTTACTGTAGGTGGAACAACTGTTAGATGGATTTCAAAAATCCAAAATTTTGTTGCACTTTCAACAACGGAAGCAGAGTATGTTGCTTCTACAGAGGCTAGTAAAGAAATGATTTGGTTACAAAGGTTTATGGATGAATTGGGTAAGAATCATGATATGGGTACGTTATATAGTGATAGCCAAAGTGCCATTCATCTTGAAAAGAACTCACCATTTCATTCTAGGACTAAACAAATACAGCTCAAGTACCATTTCATACGGTCAGTATTGGAAGATGGACAGTTGAAGCTGGAAAAGATGCACACTAGCTAGAATCTTGTAGATATGCTAAAAAAAGTTGTAACCAGGGAGAAACTGAGAATATGCCTAGTTTCAATTGGTATTCAAGGATGACGATAAAGATGAGAAACAACCAGGTCCAAATAGGAGTCATTTTCCAGCAAATGAAGTAGCGATGGAGTTGCTATAATCAGTCTCCAAGTGGGATTTGTTGGCTGTGGAGCCTAATTTTCATCCTGATTCAGAGATCCTTGTTTTAGCCGGATGTATACCACAGGAAAATTGTACACCCCTGTAGCGGGGGGGTGCGAGGGGGACTTGTCTCGTCCGCGGAGTCTGGGGGGGCTGACACCTCGGCTGGGGGGTCCGAGGGCCAGCGGTCCCCCGGCGGCGGTTTTGGGGGCATCGCCCCTGAAGCTAAAAACAGATGTAAAATTTCCTTGTAAAAGTATAGTAATTTCTAGTCAATCTGGGTCGTTCATTAGGCAGATGATCTGACGGTAGAAGTTATGTTTAGTTTAGGGTTTTTTTCCCTAGAAGGCGACCCCTCCCTTTGTATGAGGGTATTGTATTGCGGTTCTGTATTGTATGTGTATTCTCAGAGCGAGAAACAAATAGGGAGACTGTGAGAGAGAACAGAGGATATTACAACGGATCTGCTGTAGGTTGTGTCTCTTCATTTTGCTGGATAATAGAAAGGAAGGACTGGCTGTTCGGGGTGGACGTAGCCCAAACTGGGTGAACCACGTATATCTGTGTCTCTCTGGTTTTATGTGTTTTGTGTGATTTTGTTTTCTGCATATTGTATGTGTTGCATTGCTCTGTAATATATAAGATCTCTGTTTGACATTTACAATACCTTGCTAGAAATATCTATATGAGGACTACAACTTCTGAGTGACCAAAATTGGTCATATACTTATGCTGGTCCAGGTTTTCCAAAAACAAAACGTCATTTAGGGCCTCAAAAAAATTCTGGAAGTTTAGGACTCGAAAAATTGCTACAAATAGTAAATTGTGCTACAATTAAGGAAACCAAAAAAATTGAAAGAAAAAATGGTGGGGGTCTTAGTGGAATAGGTGGGTGGCCACCAATATCCACTAGGATCAATCCTCCCCCCTTAGAAAGAAATTTTCCCCATTGTGTTGAGTTCCTCCATGATATGAGTAAATTTCTGTTGAATATGGTCCCTGGTGAACCATTTGCCTCGGTGAAGGAGTTGGCCGACTTTGACAACTTGATATAGCTATATCCTTTGTTAGAAGCTGTTATTGATATGTGTGTCCATGATATGATTAGTTGTGGCTTGTTCCATGCAGTCTGGTTTAACTCTGTTCCTGTGAGTTGTTCTACAATGTCGGATGTGTGTCCAAGAATGGTGCAAAGCAGGGTTGAAGGTGGTCCACATTTAACACTAGATGCAGATCAAGGAATGGTGGAATACTGAGCTTGAAGGCATTGTCCCATAACACCTTGGGGATGGTGCATAACCCATATCGGAGCCAAAAAAATTTACCCACCTAGAACTTGTGTGGCACCCGATATTGATCATGCCACTGATTGTACTTAGCATTTGCTCCATCCAATATTTCATGGACATGTTGGTAGATGTGATGAATTTTCTCAATGAACTTGTTCGCCTTGTCAACTTTGTACTAGACATGAGCTGAATCTGCCTAAGTAGGTGAAAATGGTATGGCTACATCAATGGGACTTAGTGGCTAGAATCCCAAGCTCACCTGAAAGGGGATATGGCTGCCGTGGAGAGCTTGGTTATAGCTGTGCTGCACATAGGGGAAGATTTCATCCCATGTGCGTGGATGATTCAAGTTGTACATGTTCATAATGTGTACGATCATCTTGTTGACGACCTTTGTTTGGCCATCAGTTTGGGGGTGGAAAGTTGTGGGCTTAGTGAGCTTGGTGTCAACCATCGACCAGAGACTTGACCAAATTGTACTTAGGAACCTGCTATCACGATATGAGATAATAGACTATGGGATCCCAAATTGTACACACACTCATTCAAAGAAGAGTTTAGTAGTGTCTTTTGCTGTGATATTCTTCTTGTAGGCCGCCATAATTTCCATTTTAGAGAATTTGTCGAGGACCACAAAAACTCAGTCATTGCCATGCTTGGTAGAAGGAAGGCTTGACATGTAATCCATGGAGATGGATTCCCAAGGTCGACTAGGGGTAGGAAGTAGATTATATAGGCCTTTCTTCTTGATGGTTAGTTTGGAAATGACAAAGGAAGTGAAGGATCTGATGTACTTCCCAACATCATGTCAAAGGTTTGGCCAATAGAAATACTTTAGCAGCACTGCCACTGTTTTCTTGACACTGAAATGACTAGAGAACCGACTGTAGTGCGATTCCCAAATCATCTTGGCATGCTCGCTTGAAGGAACACAAAAGTGTCCTAGGTGGAATAATAGTGCATACTGGAGGTGAAAATTTGGAACTTCCTTACCCTCCAAGAGCATTTGGTATGTGTTTCTAAATACTGGATCACTTTTGTAAAGATGTGGCCAACTTGAAGTCTCGTGCCCACAAGGGTTGAGCACAGTGGTTAGCGCCATGATCGGTGGTCGGCTAATGCAATCAGAAACATTATTGGTGCTGCCCTGATTGTACTTGATGTTCAAATGGAACTGTTGTAGGTATGTGGACCATTTCTGATGGTGATTATTTTGCAACTTCCCTTGTGTCTGTATGAACTAAAGGGGTTGGTGATCTATGTCGATGATCGTTTCCTTCCCCAAAATGTAATGCTTCCACTATCGGTAGACCTGCACAATGGAATACATTTCTTTGTCATAGGTGGGATACTTTCAGACTGTGTCTGAAAGTGTCTCACCATGGTATGCCACTAGATGCCCCTATTGAGTAAGTAATGCCCCAATAACATAGTCAGAGGCATCTATCTCTATCTCAAATGGTTGTTGCAAGTTTAGTAATGTGAGCACTGGTGCAGAGCAGAGCGATGCTTCAACTCTGCGAATGCCTTCTGTTGAGATTCATACCAAAATAATTTTTCTTTCGCTCTTCCCTTGGTGACTTGACTCAAAGGCCAAGTGATATGAGAGAATCCCAGCATGGACCTGCAGTAGAAATTGGCAAGACCCAGAAAGTTTCGAAACTCTGTTAGAGTGGTTGGGGATGGCCAATCCTGAATGACCTGGATCTTGGCTGCGTCCACATGCATCCCCTTCTCATCAATAATGTATCTGAGATATTGAACCTAGGTCATGCCAAAAGTACATTTCTCCAAATGGGCACACAACTTGTGTTTCCGTAGTGTTTGGATGACTTGTTGAATGTGGTGGAGGTGCTCTTCCCTACTTTGGCTGAAGATCAAGATGTCATACAAATACACCACCATGAATGATTTGGTGAATTGTCACAATATGTCGTCCATCAGCCTCATGAAGGTTGTGGGAGAATTCATCAACCTGAAATGCATGACCAACCATTCAAAAAGGCCCTCCTTGGCTTTGAAAGAAGTCTTCCATACATCAGAGGGTTCGATTGGTACCCGATGATACCCGAAATTCAAGTTGATATTGATGAAATATTTGGCCCTCTTGAGTTGGTCTAGAAGGTCATCAATCTGCGAGATTGGATACCTATTCTGAACAATGCTATTTTTTAGCGCCCGATAGTCAATACAGAGTCTCCAAGTCCCATCCTTCTTCTGCGCCAACACAATTGGGCTCCCACGAGGTGATGAACTCGACCGGATGTGACCTTTCTACAACAACTCCTAAATCTGCCTCTTGATTTTGTCTTTCTCTAGAATAGAGCGCTAATAGATTGGTCCATTGGGTAGTGGCTCACTTGGGGCTAGATCGATGGAGTGTTTGACCTGGAAATGTAGAGGTACCCCTGCGGGTGAGGTAAAGATGTCCCAGTACTCCTCCATGACCTTTTCCATCTATTGTTTCCACCTAGAGGAGCCCTGTCTAGAGGTCATGGCTACAATATTCTTCTTTCCCCAAGGGCGGATCATCATGAAAACAAATTTCGTGGTTTTGGAAATGAGCTTACTGCATTTTTTTGCGGTGATCAAAGAGATGGCAGTAGGCAGTGCTACCTTTGGTATCCTGTACAACTTATTTCAAAAATTGGAAATAACAATGCGAGGCCTAGAATCATACAAAAAATGTCACTTCCACAAGTACGGTTGGCCTAATAATACATCAAAAACATCAAGAGGATAAATATCACATAATACCTCATCCTTGAAGGGCTTGATGTTGTAGGGAAGGCAACACTGTTGGATGACACAGAGATATTGTCCTTGGTGAAGCCACCCGATGGTGTACAGATGTGGGTGTGTTGTGGTCAGAAGGTCTAGCCGCTTCATGACCTCTACTGAAATGAGGTTCTTTTGGCTCCTGCTGTCAACAATGAACTATAGCAGGGAACCCTTCACCCACATCTGGGAATGGAGGAGGTGCCCACCCTCCTCTGAATATTTGGGTTCCTCCTTCTGGATATTGGTTGTGGAAAAAATGGCATTGGGATTTGCATCGATAATTTTCTTCCCTTTGTCATTCCCCTTGTCGGGTTCTTACTTATAGTCGGAACATGCATCTGATTCAAAAGCCTTCAGCTCAGCCACCAGTGACTACTTAGCCTGACACTCACTTGTGATGTGAGTGGAGCTCTTATGGAACTCACACCACCTTCCTATGTCCTTCTTTGGATTTGCGGTGTTTTTCTTCACTTGCGGCTTTGGAGGGTTGTCTTAGGCCACCCTGCTTAGGATTTTTCCTTTGTTCCATGATTTAGGGGCACCTTTCGATTGATTCTGATTCACAGATCCAAAGTCTCGCTTCTTCTGTTTTAATTTCTGCTCAATATTGGAAGCATACCAGTATGTTGCACCAAGTGAGGAGATGTTGAGGAACTCCATTCCCTCCTGAATTTATATGTGCAGACAACTGCGGTATTTCAACACCAAGTTTTTCTCCGAATATTTGATACCCAACTTTATGTGTAGGGTATGGAACAGATTCATCATCTCATGCACATCTCAATCCCTTTGCTGCCACAACGTAGTCCATTGTATGTACTTTTCCTCATAGCTCCCCATGGGATAATATTGTTCCTTGATGGCATATCAGAAATAATTCCAAGGGGGTTCAGCCAAGAATAGGGAGGTTTCCCTCTCGTCATTTTGCTTACAGTAGGTTTCCCACTATTCCTTGACATGGGGGGTGGCTTTGAGGAGTGAAAAAGTAATCTTTTCCCGATTGGAAAAGTCATGAACCGAGAAATATCCTTCTAATAGATTCAACCACATATCTATGGTGTATACATATATTTATCCTTCAAATATGGGAATGCCAAATTTTACTTGTAACTTAAAAGGAGTGGTGCCTCCAGAGTGGTTGCTAGATGAAGGTGCGCCGCCAGTGGGTAGCCATTGAAGAATTTGAGCAAAGTTATCCATCATCGTGTTCCTTTATTTCTCAAGGACCTCCTTAAGAAATATTTTGATAGGATCTCCTGATCCCTCGTCTTTATTTTCTTCTGCCTTGGGAGGCTGTCAGGGTTTGCAAGGCTAATCTTATAAAGGTTCAACTAGATCGAGCCCTAAATTCTTATATCCCAACCTCGTTGGGGAAATACAAAGAAAAATCAAGAAAGAGAAGACTGCTCTGATACCACGATCTGAAGTTATGCATGAACACAATAAATTAAAGAAATAAACACAAACGCAGAGATGCAGTAGGAATAAAACTCCATTTCATTAATATCAAATGTTGAAAAATGCTTACAGACATAATGGAAAATAAACTAGCTCGACCAATGGTAGCTTATCTCTAAGAAGATATGTGGCTTCTACATGCCTCTAAACTATGTTACAATGAGGCTCAAGGGCATTTTTATTATTTAAAATCATAGGGAAACCATAAACATCGAAAAACCTAACCCTAGGAGATGAAGCACCAAAATTATGGGCCTCGTTTGGGTAAATTGGTACATCAACTTCCCAGGGACGTAACTTTGGCATACTATCTTTGTTTGATGCGCACAATACCTTGTTATAAATATCTATTCGAGGACTACAAATTTTTAGTGACCATCATTGGTTAAAGACCCATGTTGGTCTCAGTTTTCCCAAAAATCATTGTTTATGGCTTCAAAATGACTCTGGAAGTTAAGGACCTGAAAAACTGCCAAAAATATTAATTTGTGTTACAATTAAGGAAACTGAAAAACTGAAAGAAAAAATGGTGGGGGTCCTAATAGAATACGTGGGTGGCCACCAATATCCACCTGAATTAGGAGGTTTCAATGTATTTTTATCACAGACTTACCCAAGTCTGAAGGAAAGAGTTTCATCATGGTGGTAGTTTATAGACTTACTAAGTATGCACACTTTTGTAAATTATCTCATCCATTTAAATCCAATATAGTTGCTAATTCATTTATGGAAACAATTCAAAAGCTACATGGAAACCCAAATATTATTGTAAGCAACAGAGATCCCATTTTCACTGGAATTTTTTGGACAAAATTATTTTCTTATCCGGGTACTCAATTAGCTCATGACCCATATTATCATCATCAATATGATGGGAAAAATAAGACAGTGAACAAATTTTTGGAAGGATACCTTAGTTTATTTTTATCTGATAAGAAAACATAATGGGTCAAGTGGTTACCTCTGGCTAAATGGTGGTATAAAATTTCCTTCCATACTATAGCAAAACTGACCCCATTTATGGCACTTTATGGATATCATCCACTATCCATCACATCATCTTTATTAGAAAATTCTAAAGTTCAAGCATTGGAAGATCACATCGAGCATCGAAAAAAAATTTCTCCAACTATTAAAGGATAACCTCACTTTGGCACAAAATTGAATGAAATAATAGGCAGATGAACATTGTAGTGAAAGAAGTTTTTATGTACGCAACTGGGTATTTTTATGGCTACAACCATACATTCAAATGTCCCTCAAGAAAGTTAAGAAGGATAATAAATTATCACCAAATTAATATGTTCCTTACAAGGTGTTCCAAAATATTGGTACTTTGGCATACAAATAGAGCTTCTTGCATCTTCTCGAGTGCACCCAGTTTTCCACGTTTCATGCTTAAAGAATGTTATAGGTGACAAGCTTCCAATTCAAAAAATAATTCCCGAACTTAATGAGGAAGGAAAAAATATATTGGGACCTGAAGAAGTCATGGAAACAAGAACTTGATAGCTACGAAATCAATCAATTTCAGAGTATCTCATCAAGTGGAAGAACTTACTCGCTGAAGATTCAACATGGGAGGATGATAATTTTATACATAAGCATCCATAACTACATAAGCACTGAGGAAAACACTCTTTTGAAGGAGAGGGGAATGTTAGGTCCCTATAATACTAGTGTAACCCCTTATTGTTATTATAAGTGTAGCCCCCTTATTATTCTTTTTGTGCCCATGTAGTCCCCATATTGTTATTATTGTGCCACATAGGAGCCCACTATTGGTATTGTCATGCCCGTACATTATTATTGTTATGCCGACTTTGATTATATTGTGATCCCTTAGAATCTTCTATATAAAAAGGAGGTTTTTTCATTTGAATCATCCAATAATTTTTCATTTATGTAATGTAAAGGAGGTTTCCCCCTCGAAGAGGATAATTTTTAAGTCATTGATCTATTTTTCCTTCTATTTTGTGAGCTAGTTGAATAACATATTACCTTGTGACACAACTTCTTTGGTTGAAATTTCATAATTTTTTGCTTGTTTTGCAATGGATTGATTTTCTTCTTTCTTCAAATTATTTTTCTTTTGAGACATCCTTTTCTTTCTTCTAGCCATGATCCACGATCTACTCTCCAAGCGTTCAAGCTTCACTGAAGAGAACTAGCTCTCATACTAATTGTTGGAAACAATGATCACTACTGAGAGGGTGGGTGAATTAGTAGTGATGAAACTTATATAACTTTTCTCCAATTTAAACTCTTACATCAATTTCAATTATCCATGCACATCCACAATCATTATTTCATCAAAAAATGTTAAAATCTATGAAATCAAAACATAAAATCCATGAGAAATATCCATGAGAACATCAACACAAACATGCGCACATAAGAACACATGTTTTTTAGGTGAATTCCATTTAGGGAGAAAACCATTGTACTGCTACTGCGCTATTCAAATATTTTATTAATATGCTAAAGAAATTATACATAGATTATCTTACACCCATAAGCTGGAAGACTTGGCTTCCTCTAGAGTATGTTGGAATCTATCAATTCAGAACTCTGTCTCTCATGGATCTATGAAATATCATCTGCTGGAAGCTCCCACGAACAACGATCCTCACCCAACCACCATTACACTCTCCAACTTCTATTGGATGGAGAAAACTCTTCCTACTATTAAATTCGCCAATTCTCTATCTTTATTGAAGCCTCTGTGCCGTCACTTCCTCCATGCGAACCATGTTTAAAAATATTTCACATTGGGTTATCAATTTTTAAAACTTAAGCAACCCAACATCTCTGACATTCTGCACATAAAATTGAATCAAAAAATTTCCCAGAGAGGGTTTTTTCTTCTCTTCTACTCACCACAATATTTACACTCTACTCTCAATTCTCGTCCATACTGCAACCCAATTCACCTTTGAATTATGCATACACAACTATGAAATATATCTGCAATACAACGTGAGTATCTGAAACAATATCTAGTCACTCACAATGCCCCCACAATGGCATACTCTTACACTCTCAACACACCCAAACAAATAGACTCAAATATTTCTTTTATTTATCATTTTACTATGTTGAGTCACTTAGTAAATTGTATAGGTTATGGACCACTCAAAAATCCTTTTCACATGCTTCATATTTGGTTGAGATAGGATTCTTGACCAAATAAGCCACTAATTCCACTAGCCCTTTGATATATTCAACCTTGATCAACTTTTATAGGGCCCTTTTTTGACCATATGATGAAAAATTACTATCAATATCAGTGAAACAACACCAAAATTTTCTGTGCAGCATGAGGAATGCAGAGGAATTCTTATGAAAAATATTATTTTCTCCCACAACATAGCCTCCATGCAACTGGAACTCCTTAGTCACTCCCATAAGCTTACATGGCAATGACTAGAGCCTTTTAACCTCTCCCATGACTCAACATCCATGCGACTGGGGCGGAAGATGAAAGAAAATATTTTTCCTCAGCTCATAAACTGCTCCACCTTCTTCTAGAGCTTGAAAAGCCTCTATAGGACCTATGGAAGTCATTGAAACCTCGACAACACTTCACCAAATCACTTCCACATCATTTTCATCATCATCAATCAAACTAGGTTGACTAGGATGCCAACCAACAAGCATACTAACCATATGGGCCATCAAAATTCTCTACAAAATATATTCCATCAGTATGTAGCCCTAGAACATGTTAGAAATCATCTAGTACCTATTAAACCATCTCAAGAATCCACTATCACACGAATATCCTCTCTAAGCCCAAAGAATAACATCATCAACGCGGGAGACCTAATCTGGGACATGTAGACCAATCAACAAGGCTCCTATGCTCTAACTCCTGTAGTAGACACCAATACCTATATGTAGCAACAAGATCAAGAGGACAATCACATATCCAAGCTAGTCAAAGCTAGTATACATGCCAAGGATCATCTTGACCTCAACCATAAACAAGCCACCTATACACATGCATACCCAACACACTTGCAACACAAGAAACTAGGTTGACATCAATGCTAACCAACAACACATATGAAACACTGCAACACACATCAATTCTAACATGCTCAAGGGACAAAGGAAGGTGCAGGGGTGCACAATGAAGGAAAAATGGATCATGCTTCGTGCCTTCATAGTGCACTTGTGCACTCAAGAGGAATTAGGAGTGTGTATTTCTTCGAGTTGAAGGAGTGCGCTCAAATGAAGGCTTTAAGCTTCGTGACTAAGCCATGTGCCCTAAGGGAAGAGGGAAGGATGAAGGATTTTTGCTTCATGAGTGCAGCATGTGCCCTAAATAAGGATGGAATATTTGTGCTTCATGAGTTCTACATGCGCCCTAAGGGTTCGTGCTTCATGACTGTGCCATGCACCCTAAGTATTTGTGCTTCATGAGTGCGCCATGTGCCCTAAGGCTTCATCCTTCATGATTACACCATGAAATTTTAAAGAGATAGATGATTCTTGTAATTCTGAAGTGTTCTCATTTACTTTGAAGTGTGATTTTTTGTTTTTAAAGTGTGATTCATTGTTCTGAAGTGTGATTTTGAAGGGAGAGAATGTCCTTGTTCTTCCGAAGTGCGTTCAAATGGTCCTTTTTCTTATGAAGCATTATTTTCACCGAGGAAGGTAGCGAAAGGCTAGGTCACTTATCCTAGGAAGTAATAATGCACTATGAGAGGGAGGATACCTTAGAAAGGAGTTAGTGTACAACTATGTGAGGAAAATATACATCAATTAGGCTCATGAATAAGCTACTCTCATCACCTAGAAAGAGGGATAATGCATTTACAACTTGCATTGAGCAGGAGGAAAACATTATACAACACTTTCAAAATGTGAATAAAATTGAAAGTGAAAAATTCTAGAGTCAAGATAACATGAAAAATACACTTATTAAAGTGAAGGAAAGTTAAAACGACAACAAAAAATGTGAAATCAACACTTGTGGAAGTTAAAAGTGTGTAAAATACTATGGTTGAGAAAATCACCAAAATAGAAGTACAAACGCAACAATTGTGAGGGGTACTGTGAATAAAATTGAGCATTATCTATCGACATCAACTAAACATCACACAGGGACTGTCTTGATGGATGGTGATATGATTGTTTAAGCTTGCAAGTAGAAAGTGCACTCATGATTTAAACTAGGACTGTGCATGTGTGAGAAAGTGAATTTGACAAGTATAATATGAGAATAATACTTAAACATATTGCAAAACATCAATAAACGATGAAGGGATTAAGGAACAACAGATTGTAAGATCCTCAGTAGGCTCCAAAATTCAACTGTAGGAAAATTTTTGGAGGGTGTTTATCGAAACATCCACACTTGGTGACACATTGGTAGAACTCCAACTTATATTTTTAGGTTTAATTCTCTAAGTGAAAGGTCTCAGTCTTTCAGGAATTATTGAATCGTCTTGAAAATCACCTTAGCGTCCCCACTTAACCTGGTGAAATACATATTCCCATATGTTCCCTTACTCGTTGAACACATATTAAGGCTTTCCAAATAACAATTATTTTGATCTAGGAGAGGGTGGTATATAACTGCGAGTTTAAGATAATCAAAGTGTGAGTTTTCATATCTAGTGTTACTCAGCTTCCAGTAGGACTAAAATTTTCCCCACTGTAGTCATTACAGAAACACAAGCATTGGTTTTCTGCGAGAGAGCCTGAATAGTTACACAACAAAGTTACTTGTTTCACCTCTCTCTGCAAGAATCCTTCTCTTATTTCACCTTTTATTTATTTTATTTATAGAATTGTGCTTACAAAATGATTTATTTCATGGGTGGAATAGGGATCCAAATTTATTGAGATAAAGAGAGTTTGTTCCTTCAAAGAAGTTAATGTAGAACTTTGATATTGGTTTCTTTAATAAATAGTTTTCCCCTTGCCTTTCTCTACTCATTTTGATCAGCAAGAAAGAACACTATTACTTACAATATCGAGTTAAGGAATGATGATTTGTTAACATGTGATGGAAATACATCAATAAAGGGGGTCTCCTCGATGTGAGTTCCCAATTAGAGCTCACATAGTTTGGAATAGGAGTGCCATCCAGGGTATTGTCTCGACTACCATATATTCTTATATATTTTCCTTGGATACAAAGTTCAACATAAGAGAGTAATTTTTAGGGCCCTATATTACTAGTGTAGTCCCTTATTGTTGTTAGTGTAGCCCCTTTATTGTTATTTTTGTACCCATGTAGTCCCCATATTGTTATTATTGTACCCCATAATAGTCCATTATTGTTATTGTTGTGCCCTTACATTATTATTGTCAAGTCAGCTAGGATTATATTGTGACCCCATGGACTCCTATACATATACAAGACATTTTTTCATTTGTATCATCCAAGAATTGTTCATTTATGAAATGTAAAGGAAGTTTCCCCCTCGAAGTGGTCGATTTATAATGCGTTGATCTCTCTTTTATTCTATTTTGGGAGCTGGTTTCATAACATTTGGCATCAGAGCTTTGGATTCTAGGGTTTCATGCTTCAAACAGGTCATCGTTGAATTTTCACTATAACTTTTTTTATACGAAGGTTCAGATGCTAAGAAAAAAAACCATTTGCATAGAAATACTGAGAAAATTCATCTAAAAATGTCATATTTTGGTTCACAATATTTTTGGAGATATGATCTGTGAAAGTTAGGGTTTTTGCAGGCTCCTGAATTTCATCTAAAAGCGGTGACCTTGGGAAAATCGTCATAAATCTCTCTCTGAGCATCGGATTGGAATGATGTAAAAATTGGAAGAAAGTACACTAACTGTAGTTTCCTATGGATCAATTTCAGAGCCGAAGGAGGAAACAGTGACACATGGAACATCGTAAAATTTTTCTCTTTTGAACCAATCCATAATTAGGTCATTGTGGGAGATTGGGCATAAATTTGCCTTGAAGAATCCGAATCAGGTCAGACTTGTGGCATTGGAAAGAAGATTCAGAGGGATAATAGAGGAATGCATATAAAATATTTTGGATTTGAAATCACAGAGATACATCAGATTCAATATCGAGCTCCTCAAAAGTAAGAAAAAGGTGTGTATTTTTAAAAAAAATTGCATAAGTCTTGTTTGAAAAATAAATTTGAAGGGATCCCAAGGGAATATTGAAGAAAATATATCAGTATTGGGTTCTAAAATGGCCCCTAAAAATAATTCAATACCCATTAAGCTCTCAGAAGGCTCTACCATGAATCATGAAGAGGAATAAGTGAAACATGATATATCAAAATTACAAGAACAAGTGCAACAAATTTCACTCTCGCAAAGAGTAAAAAAAATTGAAATGGAAGCTAAGATGGATGGTTTGAAGAAAGGTGTGGAAGTAAGATGGATAGTTTGAATAAATATGTGGAATAATATGGATGGTTTAAATAATGGCATGGAAGCTAAGATGGATGGTGTGGAAGCTAAGATGGATGGTATAGAAGGTAACATGGAAGCTAAGATGGATGTTTTGAAGAAAGGCACGGAAGCTAAGATGGATGGTTTGAAGAAGGGTGTGGAAGCTAATATGAATGGTTTGAATAATGGTATAGAAGGCAACATTGAATATTTGAAGAAAGACACAGACGGTTTGAAGGGAAGTTTGGCAAATAGTCTACATGAAAAGCTTCCTAATGGCGAAAAAGTAGCAGAGGAAACTCATGATGAGAACAAAAAAAATGTTAATAATGATTTCATAGAATCTGATGTTGGATTTAAGACCCACCATATTCCAAATATAGATATGAGGAATTTTTATGTCAAGGATCCGATAACTTGGATACTACAATTGGAGCAATACTTTGAGCTCCATAATACTCAAAACAAACAAAAGGTGTGCATTGCAACTTTATATTTAGAACAAAATTAGTTTGTATGGTATTAATGGATTTTTCTCATAAACCACTGGTCACTTGGTCAATTTTTACAGAGGAAATGATAGCACATTATGAGGATACAAAGAGCAACACCTTCTTCAGCCAATTGATAAATATCGAACAAAAAAGTTCAATGATGGAGCACATTGAGGACTTCCAAAAATTGAATATAAGGGTAAATAATATTCCAGAGGAACATAGGATTGATGTATTCATAGGGACTCTAAAGGATAACATCCAACATGAGGTTCACATTTGGGAACCTGATACATTGTAGAAGGCATTCAAGTTGGAAAGAAAAATTGAAAGAAAAATCATGGCGACAAGGAAGCCTACCACTTACAACTATAAAGATGGAAGTGTTGATACTCCTAGACTTCCACAACCTATAAGGTTGACACCACGACAATTGGAAAAAAAAAGAGAAAAAGGGCTTTGCTATAGTTGTGATAGAAAATACACTAAAGGTCATAAGTGTGCTCAAAATAAATTATTTTACATAGATTGTGAAGAGGAGGAAGAAGAGGAACAAGAAACTTCAAAAGAAGAGGATATACACCAGGAAAAAACCCTAGAGGAAGAAGAAATGAATCCAACTATATCCTGTAATGCATTGGTAGGAATTACCATTCCTAAAACTCTTAAGATAGAAGGACATATCAAGAAGAAACATGTAATAATGCTTATTGATTCAGGTAGTACCCATAATTTTATTCATCGTAAGGTAGCCAAGGAATTGAATTGCTTCCTATACCTAGCTCCAGAGTGTCAAGTGATGGTGGAAAATGGAGGAACTATAAATTGCTCTGGAAAGTGCCATAATATCAAGTTAACCATGGGGGAATATGTATTGAATATTCCAATGCCTTCCATTCCAATGGGGTGCTGATGTTGTATTAGGAGTACAATGGTTACAATATTTGGGGACAATAGATTTTAATTTTCAAGAATTTTTCTTGAATTTTTTCGGAAAGAAAGGAATTTGAATTATGGGGTATCGCAGGGAAGTTGAGAAAGACAATAATCTCTAATGTCATGAAAAATATTTTGAAGAAAAACCAACGAGGTGTCATTGCAAAATTATGCTCACTAGAAGTTCCAACATCAAAATCATATATTTCTCCAGAACTCCAAAAAGTCTTGGGCAATCATTCCAAGGTGTTTGAAACTCCCAAAGGACTCCCACCTATTCATGATCATGATCATGATATTCATTTTATTCGAGGAAGTGTTCCTCCAAACATTAGGCCTTACGGATATCCTTATGTCCAAAAGAGCGAAATTGAATGTATGATTGCGTAAATGGTAGAGGTTGTTATAATTCAACCTAGTCAAAGTACTTTTTCTGCTCCAACAGTATTGGTTCACAAGAAGGATGGCTCATGGCGCATGTTTCCGGATTATAGGGAGCTCAATAAGCTCAGTATTAAAGATAAATTTCCTATTCATGTGATTAATGAATTATTGGATGAATTACGTGGAGCAATTTATTTCACCAAGTTGGATCTTCATTCAGGATATCATCAAATTATAATGAAGATTGAAGACATTCCGAAAAAAACATTTCAAACTCATGAGGTTCATTATGAATTTTTGGTCATGCCTTTTGGACTTACAAATGCAGCTTCTACATTTCAAGGGTTGATGAATTCCATTTTCAAACCCTTCCTTATAAAATTTTTGATAGTAATTTTTTATGATATACTAATCTACAACATGTCTTGGAAGGATCATGTTCAACATGTTAATAGGGTGCTCAAACTATTGGAGGAGAAAAAAGTATATGCAAAAACCTCCAAATGTTTCTTTGGAGTACGAGAGGTGAAATATCTGGTTCATATTGTATCTCAGGAGGGTGTTAAGGCAGACCCTAACAAAATTAAATCCATTAAGGAATGGAGATTCCCCACAATCATAAAGTAGTTGCGAGGATTTCTTGGATTAACAGGGTATTATCGCAAGTTTTTTAGGAATTATGGAAGAATAGCAACATCTCTAACAACATTATTGAAGAAAGATGAATTTTAATGGACTCCTAAAGCAACTAAGGCCTTTGAAAGGGTGTCAACATGGTGGTAGTTGATAGAATTACACACTTTTGTGCATTATCTCATCCATTTAAAGTGAGTAAAATTTCTACTGCATTTATGGAAACAATTCAAAAGCTACACGGAAACCCAAAGATTATTGTAAGAGATAGAGATCCTATTTTCACTAGAAATTTTTGGAAATAATTGTTTTTTCGTTTGGGTACTCAACTAGCTCATAGCTCATCTTATCATCCTCAATCTGTTGGGCACACTGAGATAGTGAAAAAATGTTTGGAAGTATATCTTCGTTGATTTGTATATGATAAACAAACACAATGGGTTAGTTGGTTACCTCTGGCTGAATGGTGGTATAACACTTCCTTCCACACTACATCAAAAATGACCACATTTATGTCACTTTATGGATATCACCCACTATCCATCACATCATATTTAAGAGAAAATTATAATTTTCAAGCAGTAGAAGATCACATCGATCATCAACAACAAGTTCTTCAACTCTTAAAGGATAACCTAAATTTGGCACAAAATCGAATGAAGCAACATGTAGATCAACATCGCAGCGAGAGAAGTTTTGATATAGGAGACTGGGTATTTTTATGTTACAACCATATAAAAAAATTTCCCTCAAGCAAGCTAAGAAGGGTAATAAATTATTAACAAAGTACTGTGGTCCTTACAAGGTGTTGCAAAATATTGCTACTATGACATACAAATTGGAGCTTCTTGCATCTTCCCGAGTGCACCTAGTTTTCCATGTTTCATGCTTAAAGAAGGTTATAGGTGACAAAATTCCGGTTCAAACAATATTTCCAGAATTTTATGAAGAAGGAAAAATCATATTGGAACTTGAAGCAGTCACAGAAATAAGAACTTGACAACTACGAAATTGATCAATTTCAGAGTATCTCTTCACCACATGGGAGGATGAGAATTTTATGATGATGATAGTGGTTAACATCCACTCAGACCAAATTTAGTCTATTGGACCTATAATTTTCTTATTTGTTAATTGTTTGGCTTCTCTTCTTTCTTGGGGAGATTGGTGTTGTAGCTTTCTTTTTCTTCTCTACGGTCTTCCAAATTCCTTTATCTTTCCCCTCCTTCATCTCTTCTAATTCTTGGGACACTCGTGTCTTATCTTCAGGATCTAGTAGATCTGCTTTTCTGCAAAACGAAGATTTATTTTGTGCAGTATTCAAATCCTCATAAGTGTTGATGCTTAAGGGGCTATCAAGTTCATTTTTTTGTTGTTGGACGAGACTTCCCCCCTGTTTGTCTTGATGGTTGTTTCTTTCTTGCCTGATTTCTTGCAGTTCAGATTTTTATGGAGAGTATTATTCCTTGATGACAGTGTAATGTTCCTTTTTTGCTCCTTCCCACCATGTAGATCTATGGTGATTCTTTCTAGCATAATTTTTCTCGGAGACTTTTGGGAAATATTTGGCTAGATGGCCTGTCTCAAAGCAGGACGACATCTGAAGAAAACACTTTCATAGTCGAGTTTCTGGTTCCATACATAGTCTTTTCTTGTTAGGATAATTTTAGCTGGGAATCTGGTGCTAAAGTCCCTTTCTACACAGATGTGTGCATAGGTGGTTTTGACATATTCCTCTGTTTCTGGGCACCTACAGTAAAATTTCCCAATTGCGTTTCCAATGGCTTTTAGCGAGGAGAGATTCCATAGATGCAAAGGTAGGTTTGGAAATCTGACGCAAACTGGTGCTGAGGTTATGACTATTGTTGAGGGACCAAATGATGGGTTCCATGGCTTCATGAATAGGCCCGAGTTTTCCCAAAACCAAGGTACGAAATTTAAAATGCATTGTCTGCTTTCAGAGTTTTCAAAATCTACTATAAAGAAACCCTTAGCACCGGGGTAGATATTAATGTCATCAGAAATGAGAGGCTTCCATACTTCCGAGATTCAACTGTGGAGAGATGTGAGCCACACCCAAAATCCATTAAACCAACAGATTAATGCACTTTCAGAGAACTTCAAGGCTTCATCCAGTGAGGCCTTGACCACTTGCACAGTGGGAGTTGGGGCTTCACTGACAATATGGGCAGGAGCTTGACTCTCAGAGCTGGATGGAACTAGGCCGACAATTATCTTCACAAAGTTGGGAGCCATACTAGACCCAAAAATAAGAGATCTCACACAACAGTGTTGTGAAACCAACTCCAAAATAGAAGAAAAGAGATATCAATGCCTTAGAAATAAGCCATTTCGAGGGGAAAACCTCTAATACATTACATGAATGAAAAATTCTTGGATGATACAAATTACAAAACCTCCTTTCTATATATAGGAGTCCATGGGGAAATAATGTAATCCTAGTGGGGCCACAATGTAACCCTAGCCGACCTAACAATAATAATTTAAGGGCACAATAATAACAATATGGGGGTTACAAGGGTACAATAATAACAATAAGGGGGCTACAATAACAACAATAAGGGACTATACTAGTAATATGTGGACACAATGCTCTCTCCTTCAAAGTAAGTTTCCCTAACACTTGGAGATTTGGGTGTGCTTTCGTATAAAATTCTCATCCTCCCATGAAGAATCTTCAGTGGGTCAGTTCTTCATCAAGGATACTCTCACCACGACTCATTCCGTAGTCGCTTGTGTTCTTGCTCGTATCAGTGCCCGAGCATGATTTTTCCTTACTCATCAAGTTCGAAACACGTTCGAACGAAGATTTTCACCTACAATTTTCAATATTAGCGATGTGAAATTACGACCAGGAAGAATCGTAAAGCTCCAATTTGTATGCGAGAGACCAATCTTTTGTAATACCTTATATGACCATATACTTAAGCAATTCCATTTATTATCCTTCTTATCTGCTTGAGGATATTTGTTTTTATGGTTGTAATGGCACACCTACTCACTGTACCCTTCGCTGCGATGTTGATCTGCCTGTTGTTTCATTCGATTTTGTGCTAAATTCAGGTTATCCTTTAAGAGTTGGAGAACTTCTTGCTGATGCTCGATGTGATCTTCCACTGCTTGAACCTTCGAATTTTCCCTTAAAGATGATGTGATGGATGGTGGATGATATCCATAAAGTGCCACAAATGGGGTCATTTTTGCTGCAGTATGGAAGGAAGTGTTATACCACCATTCAGCAAGAGGTAACCACTTGACCCATTGTGTTTGTTTATCAGATACAAAACAACGAAGATATCCTTCCAAACATTTATTTACTATCTCAGTTTGACCATCAGATTGAGGATGATAAGATGAGCTATGAGCTAATTGAGTACTCAAACAAGAAAATAACTCCGTCCAAAAATTTCCAGTAAAAATGGGATCTCTGTCGCTCACAATAACCCTTGGGCTTCCATGTAGCTTTTGAATTCTGTCCATAAATGTAATAGCAATTGTACTTGCTTTAAATGGATGAGATAATGCACAAAAGTGTGCATACTTGGTAAGTCTATCAACTACCACCATGATGACACTCTTTTTTTTGGACTTAGGTAAACCTGTGATAAAATCCATTGAAATATCCTCCCAACGTTGACTTGGAATGGATAAAGGTTGTAGAAGTCCCGGGGTCTTAATTGTTTCCACTTTATTCTGCTGGCAAACCAAACATTTCGCCACAAAATTTTGAATATCAGATTTAAGGCCATCCCAAAAAAATTATTTCTTCACCCTGTGGTAAGTTTTTAAAAATCCCGAGTGTCCTCCTAAAGGAGAAGTGTGCAATTCCAGAAGAATCTTTTGTTTTAGATGGGAATTCTTACAAATATATAAGCGATCTTTGTACCATAAGGAATCATTTTTTCAACTAAATGTATCAGATGTACTAGGATCTTGCTGCAACTTTTGAATGAGTGTCCATACATCTTTGTCCTTCTTCCATTCATCTCTTGCTTCAGTTATCCAATCTGGTTGGATAATAGAAATGGCACAAAGCAGTGCTTCCACCTCTTCATTCTTTCTTGAGAGTGCATCTGCAACAACATTAAGCTTTCCTTTTTTGTAGATTATTTCAAAGTCATAACCCAACATCTTTGTGACCCATTTTTGCTGCTCTTTTGAAGATAGTCTTTTTTCCAAAAAGTGTTTAAGACTATCATGATCAGTTTTTACCTTGAAGTGTCTTCCCATTAGGTAAGTTCTCCATTTCTTTAGTGCATGCAGTATTGCTAACATTTCCTTCTCATAAATAGGTTTCTGTAAATACTTTCCTTTGATTGGACGACTTTCAAAAGCAATGGGTCTTCCTTCTTGTATTAAAACAACACCAATTCCATTTCCTCAGGCATCACATTCCACAATAAAGGTTTTTGTGAAGTCTGGCGTAGCTAAGACTGGTGCTAGGCACATTGCCTCTTTAAGATGTTCAAAGGCCTTAGTTGCTTCAGGAGTCCATGAAAATGCATTTTTCTTCAATAATGTTGTTAGAGGTGCTGCTATTCTCCCATAATTCTTAACAAACTTTCGATAATACCCTGTTAACCCGAGAAATCCTCGCAACTGCTTTATGGTTGTGGGGACTTTCCATTCCTCAATGGCTTTAATTTTGTTAGGGTCTACCTTAACACCCTCATGAGATACAATATGACCCAGATATTCCACCTCTTGTACTCCAAAGAAACATTTGGATGTTTTTTCATATAATTGTTTCTCCCGCAATAGTTTGAGCACCCTGTCAACATGTTGAACATGATCCTTCCAAGACCTGTTGTAGATTAGTATATCATCAAAAAATACTAGCACAAATTTTCTAAGGAAGGGTTTGAAAATGGAATTCATCAACCCTTGAAATGTAGAAGGTGCATTGGTAAGGCCAAAAGGCATGACCAAAAATTCATAATGACCCTCATAAGTTCGAAATGATGTTTTCAGAATATCTTCAGTCTTCATTCTAATTTGATGATATCCTGAACGAAGATCCAACTTGGTAAAATAAATTGCTCCATGTAATTCATCCAATAATTCATCAATCACAGGAATGGGAGATTTATCTTTAATGGTGAGCTTATTGAGCTCCCTATAATCCGGACACATTCGCCATGATCCATCCTTCTTGTGTACCAATACTACAGGAGCAGAGAAAGAACTTTGACTGGGTTGAATTATACCCGCCTCTAACATTTCTGCAATCATACGTTCAATTTCGCTCTTTTGGAAGTAAGGATATCTATAAGGCCCGATGTTTGGAGGAACACTTCCTGGAATCAAATTAATAGCATGATCATGATCACGAATAGGTGGGAGTCCTTTGGGAGTTTCAAACACCTTGGAATGATTGTCCAAGACTTGTTGGAGATCTGCAGAAATAGATGGTTTTGATGTTGGAACTTCTAGTGAGCATAATTGTGCAATTACGCCTCGTTGTTCTCTCTTTAGAAGCTTTGTCATGACATTAGAGCTTATTATCCTTCCTGGCTTCCCTTCAATACCCCGTAATTCGACTTCCTTTCCTTCTGAAAAAAATTTCAAGAAAAGTTCTTGAAAATTAAAAGCTACCGTCCCCAAAGAATGTAACCATTGTACTCCTAGTACAACATCAGCACCTCCCATAGGAATGGAAAGAATTGGACTATTCAATACATATTCCCCCATGGTTAGCTTGATATTATGGCATTTTCCAAATAAATTTATAGTTCCTCCATTTGCAACCATCACTTGACATTCTGGTGTTGGGTATAGGAAACAATTCAATTCCTTGGCTACCTTAGAATGAATAAAATTATGGGTACTACCTGAATCAATCAACACTATTACCTTTTTCTTCTTGATATGTCCTTCTATCTTGAGAGTTTGAGGAGTGGTAATTCCTGCCAATGAATTACACGATATGGTCGGACTCATTTCTTCCTCTTCTAGGGTTGGTTCCTGGTGTATATCCTCTTCTTGTTCATTTTCTTCTTCCTCTTCACAATCTATGTAAAATAATTTCTTCTCAGCACACTTATGACCTTTAGTGTATTTGCTATCACAACTGTAGCAAAGCCCTTTTGCTCTTTTTTTCTTCCAATTTTTGTGGTGTCAACCTTGTAGGTTGTGGAAATCTAGGCGTAGCAACACTTCCTTCTTTATAGAATTGAGTGGTAGGCTTCCTTGTCGCCATAATTTTACATTCAACTTTTCTTGCCAACCTGAATGCTTTCTCCAATGAATCAGGTTCCAAAACACGAACTTCATGTTGGATGTTATCCTTTAGAGTGCCTATGAAGAGATCAATCCTGTGTTCCTCTGGAATATCAGTTACCCTTATATTCAATTTTTGGAAGTCCTCAATGTGCTGCCCCACTAAACCCTTTTGTTTGAGATTTATCAATCGGCTAAAGAAGGTGTTGCTCTTTGTATCCTCATAATGTGCTATCATTTCCTCTGTAAAAATTGACCAAGTGACAATTTTTTTACGGGAGCAAAGCCATCGATACCACACAAATGTATTTTGTTCTAAATGTAAAGTTGCAATGCGTACCTTTTGTGTGTTTTGCACATTATGGAGATCAAAATATTGCTCCATCTGTAGTATCCATGTTACAGGATCCTTTCCATCAAACTTCCTCATATCCATTTTTGGAATATGGTGGTTCTTCCCGCCAACATTAGAGTTTATGAAATCATGATTAGCATTTATTTTGTTCTCATCATGAGTTTCCTCTACTATCTTTTCACCATTAGGAAACATTTCTTGTATCAACTTTGTCAAACCTTCCATGTCTGCTTTTAGATCATTCTTCATGTTTTCCTTTTTTTTATCTATCTTAGCTTCCATGCCATCTATCTTAGCTTCCATGCCATCTATCTTATGTTCCATGCCATTCTTCAAACCATCCATCTTAGATTCCACACCTTTCTTCAAACCATTATGGACTGGTTCAGTAGAGCGAACTTGTATGACTTGCCACGTGTCACTGTTTCCTCCTTTGGCTATGAAATTGATAGAAAAGAAACTACAATCCGTGTACTTTTGACCACTTTTTACAGCATTCCAATCTGATGCTCAGAGAAAGAGAGTTATGAAGATTTTCCCATGATAACCTCTTTCAGATGAAATTCAGGAGCCTGAAAAAGACCTAACTTCCAAATATCATATCTTCGAAAATATTGCGAACCAAGCTCTGAAATTTTGCAACGATGTTCCTCATGATTTCAGCTTCGATCTATAAACATTTCAACTTGTGAAAATTCGTAGAAAAAATGTTTTAGCGCAAATTCCGCAATGACCTGTTTAGGTTAAATTCAGGAACCTACAAAAAGCCCTAACTTCCATAGATCATATCTCTGACAATATTGCGAACCAAGCTCTGAAGTTTTGCGACGATTTTCCTCGGGATTTTGGCTTCGCACTCTAAAAGTTTCAGTTTCTGAGCCTTCATAGAAAAAAAGCTATAGCAAAAATACCACGATGACTGGTTTGGAGCAGCGAAAACCTTAGAATCCAAAGCTTTGATACCAAATGTTGTGAAACCAGCTCCAAAAATAGAATAAAAGAGATATCAACACCTTAGAAATAAGCCAATTCGAGGGGGAAACCTCCAATACATTACATTAATGAACAATTCTTGGATGATACAAATTACAAAACCTCCTTTCTATATATAGGAGTCCATGGGGTCATAATGTAATCCTAGCCGACCTAACAATAATAATTTAAGGGCATAATAATAACACTATGGGGGTTACAAGGGTACAATAATAACAATAAGGGGGTTACACTAACAAAAATAAGGGACTATACTAGTAATATAGGGACCTAACAAGCAGGCCCAAAAGTTTTTAAATACTTCGCACCGTAGACCCAAGGGATGAAATCCTCGCACTGCAGATACAATGTAATGATAATCTCGCACCATACTGTAGACTCTGTAATCTCAAACCTCACTGCACCACAAACTCTCGATGTATAGTTGGTATAGGAGGATAAATTTCAATTGATGAAGTAGATACCTTGCACAACAGATAATAAAACTCACACCACAGAGACCTTGCACCGCAGATACCTCGCACAACAGAAACGCTGGAAATTGGATGTAGATGAGATTTTCTCCTCCTCCTCTTGTGTTTTCTTCTCCTTAAAAAATCTACGTGCAGTGAAGGAAAATTCCACCACTTATATTGCGCGATGATAATTAGACAATGCCTGGCCTATGGCCCCGTCGTTCCTCGATGCTCGCTCGCTGGAACTTCTTAATAACTACTCAATTGTTGAGGACAACATTTTTTGAAGGAGAGGGGAATGTTAGGTCCCTATATTACTAGTGTAGTCCCTTATTTTGGTTAGTGTAGCACCCTTATTGTGATTGTGGTATCCATGTAGTCCCCATATTGTTATTATTGTGCCCTTACATTATTATTGTTAGGTCAGGTAGGATTATATTGTGACCCCATGGAATCCTATATATATAAAGTATGTTTTTTAATTTGTATCATCCAATAATTTTTCATTTATGTAATGTAAAGGAGGTTTCCCCCTTGAAGTGGCTGATTTATAAGGTGTTGATCTCTCTTTTCTTCTATTTTGGGAGCTGGTTTCATAACAGTAATGCACAGGGAATCTCAAATCAACAAGTGATTATTCCTTGTGAATTTTTCATTTGTGGATAATATCAAGGTCCTCCTACTGAAAGGGAAGAGAAAAGTGGTCCCTTTTAAGACAAGAAAAAATAATAATCTAGAAAAGGAACACGAGCATATACATATGAATGAATCTTTGATGAACTAGTGAAATAATTTACTAGGAATCAACGATTGTTAAAGTTAATAAAAAAAATCTTCAAAAATATAAGTATCAAAGCCCCTGAAATAGTTCAATTTCCTTAGTATAGAATAAAAAACATACATCGCAAACATTCAAAGAATAGTCTTACAATATTCACGACATACACATGAATGCATGCTGGCTCAACGAGCTTCTGAATTAAGTAAAATTTCTGAGATACATTAAGACAGTGAAGACCACTAGCCCCAATAGAGGAGCATTAGAGTAGTCACTTTCTCCTCCAAAACAACTATCTTCCTCTCCAATGCCTAGTATGAGGAGCCAAGGATAAAATTCCTTTGCATGAAGAATGAGGGTGTATATATAACAAATGGGGTGATCATTCACCTCCCTTGTGACTCTTGGACTATCCTCATGAATTTTTGACTCCTCTATGACCTTTCGAATCCCACATGAATTTTCACATTACATGGATGACTCTTGGACTTCCATTTTACATTACATTATCCAATAGAGAATTTACAAAATCCACAAATGATGTGGAACATGACGACTCATGACATGACATGACACTGATGACATGGAAATGTCAAATCACTCTTTGTTGTTGCTATATTTGATTTTATTTGAGAGATAGTGCATGTTCTTCTTCCTCATCCTCCTCATGAATTAAATATAAGGAGTCTTCAATGTGATCTTGATCTTATGTCTTATGTTGTAATTTTGCGTTCCTTCGTATTTTCATTTGATGATCATCTTGTTTCTTTGGCTCCATAGGTGTATTTTACCATGGTATCCTTCTCATTTTCCTCCATCATCATCCTGTCATGATAAGATAGAGTACCTACAGCTAAAAAAAATTCATGACAAGACAACATCAGTCTAAAAGCCCCTAATCTAACTTGTTTCATGAAATCACTTGTTAGGGTTGGAAATCGTGATTGGTGGAGTGTTTGACTCAATTATTGTGTAGTTCCAGAGGCTAAGGTCTAGGATTGAGGCTTGAGCTACACAATTCAAAGTTCAAGATGGCTAGAGACAAATGATTACACAATTGATGGGCTTAAGAGCTCAATAATGGGGCTTGAGGTTACCCAATGTGCTATTCTGGAAGGACATACTCAAGGAACTACACAGTTTAGGGACTCAAGAGGTCAAGCTTGAAGATTAATCCTTGAAATTTCCCAATGTGTAGTTTTGAGAGGCCAAGCTAGGTGGCTGCATAGTTGAGGGGTACAAGGGCTCAGGCTTGGGGCTTGAGGTTTGAAGTTTACTAATGCACAGTTCTGGTAGGAGAACAGGCTGGGGGATTGTGCAGTTGAGGGATTCAAGGGCTCAATATTTAGGCTTGAGCACTTAGTTTTCACACTACAAAGTGTTGGAAGGATAGGAGGCCAAGTGATTGCATAGTTTTGAAATTCAGGAGCTCAAGGCCAAGGCTTGAGGACTCAGACTATGCAATGTGGATTTTAGGCCGGGCTGGAGATAAATATTACGCAGTTCTAGAGCTCATGAGATGGGATTGGGAATTGAGATTGTGTAATGCATAGTTTTGGCTAGCAGTGATTGTGAATTACGCAGTTCCAAGAGACAAGGTTGATGCTTGAGGACTGGGACTTCATAATGCGCTTTTCAGGAAGTGTGGATGAGGTTCAGTAGCCCAATCAGAAATGTTTCCTAGTTTTGAATATTTGTGGGATCAATGAGATGAAGTTAGGAAAGAACAATACTTGAGCATGATCACACACTTATGTCACTTGATGACACAACATACGACACTTATAACACATGAGAAACATACTTTCCTCAATTCGATAACACTACGATGGCTTACACCAAGTGCAACACAAAAGATACACTTTGTGACGATGGTGATGACACTTGTGCGACAATTCTTGAAAGTTTGGAAATGAGTGAGATAAATATTTAAATGGTAACTACAACTCATTACACAAATATTACCCCTTGAAACACAACATAACCCCACTTTACATGATAAGTGACACCTCCCATGCTGAAAGATGACACTTGATATATGAGAATAAAAGTGCGAATGACACTTTTGATATGCGAATGACTATGAAAGTAACACATGCCAGAGTGAAGATAACATGAAAATGAAAATAATTAAAGTGAACATGAGTGAAACCAACACTAAAAAACATGAAAGAAACACTCACAAAAGTTAAGGTGTGCAAAAGTGACAGTTTGAAAGGCTCACTGAAATAGAAGTACAATCACAACCAAAAGTGAGATACTATCAATGAAAGCGTGTGCTGAATGTCAACATATATTTATTATTGCACATGCACTATCTTGATATACCATGTTATTCTTGTTCAAGCTTTCATATAAGAATGCACTCATGAACTTGTTGTGAATTGAGCATGTGTGGGAAGGTGACTTTGAAAATTACAATTCAAAAGGCATATCAAGGAATAAACAAATCATCGACAAACCAAGAAGTGAATATGGAAGGACCAATCATAATATACATAATAGGCTCCAAAATTCAAGAATAGGAAAATTCTTGGAGGTGTTTGTCACAATGACAACACTTTGTGACACACTGGTATAACTTCAACTTCTCTGCCTTGTGACAATATTTCGTGTAGGTTCTAGTTCCTTAAGGAGTATTGATTCATTTTAGAGATCACTTTGGTCTCCACACTTGCCCCATGCATAAACATAGTCCCATTTTTCCTTTATTGGTTGAACACAATAATAAAGGTAGCCATATCACAATGTTTTAAATTAAGAGAAGGGTAACGTAGTTAGCGAGCTTTATATTTTCAAAGTATATTTTTTCATCTCTGGTTTTGCTCCATTGTCAATAGGCTTGGACGGTACTCCAATAGAGTCACTTCAGGAACATAAAAATTGCTCTGCTTCTAACGATCCTAGTCACTACCCCAATCGAGTTGCTTGATTCACCTACCTGAACAAGAATCCTTTCTCTTATTTCACCCTTTATTTATTTATTTTGTACGGGATTGTGCATCAACACTTATTTATTTCATGGGAAGAAGGGATATCTCGACATATTGAGAGCAGAAGATATTTTTCCTTCAGAGAATCATATATACAACCTATTATATTAGTTTTCTCATTTATATTTTCTGCGTGTCCTTCTCTACTTGATTGGATCAGCGTGGAAAACACCAAAAAATAAAGAGTGAAGGCATAAGGTTTCCAAAATAGACATGGATATCATGGTTTGACACAAATATTTCCTTATGCAAGGATTATATTTACCATGAGAACATCATTGAACAAAAGGTGTAACCAAGTTGGAGAGGAAGGACCGAAGGTTACTCAAATGTTGTAGTGTCACAAAGCCCTTTTATATTTTTCCACATTTTTTTTCGATCCAAAATGGGACACCCTTCACACAAAGTCTCATTAACAAAAAAAAAAAACAAAAAATACACGACACAACAAGAAAGAAAAACCAAAGCACAAGCAAAAGGAGTCTAAATCAAAACATTATGCATGACATAATATATAAAATAAACAAAAGGCTACATAAAGAAAGTGTTGGATGAGTGCTAGATGAGTGCAAGGGAAACTAAGATGTAGCTAGCGCTACTCCTAAACTAACCAACTAGAAGGTTGGGGGCATGTATAATGAAATTTCCAATGTAGCCATCGTAGCTGCTCCTGAATTTTATACACAAAGATATGATTGATTAACACTGATATAAAGTAATGTGAAACGGAAAAGATAAGATATTGAATAATTTGCACAAAAAATTGAAGGTCTTTTCTGCCAACGAAAATATGTGTCATAGTCAGTACTTCTATCTAACTTGCGATCTTAAATTTTCGATGAAAATTACAAACAAAAAGACCTCGAACGATCCTTGTGAATTCACCTTCATTTATTCCATCCTTCTTAGCAAGCATGAGAAAATACCGAAACTTGTTATTATCAAAAGGGTTTGCTAAGTAAGATGCTTCCAGGAAATCATAGATTGGATTGTGAAATTCGAAACAATCCTCTTGAAAAACCAAAAAGCATGGAAAATATGAAATTTAAATTAGAAGCACATGGTCTAGATGAGAATATTGTGATGAAAAATGAATCTGATCATATTCAATTGGCACGTGAAGACACTGAGGACCTGATATAACCATCAACAAACGCTGAAGTAACTCAACTACTTGGATAATATCTATATGGTGAGATGATAAACCATAAATATAAAAGGATGTAAAAGAACTATTATTGGATGTGCTGATGGGAAAATGGTAAGTTGAATGATAGTCATTAGAGACAAAATCATGATCATATAGGTTGATTAAAGCATCATATTATCAACTTGTAATTAAAAGGGATACATTAATTTGAACAGTTCTGTGAATGATATGAACAATAGAACCAACTTCCTCTCATGTCTAATGTGACAAATCATCTTCCCGTAACTGGTGACAAACTATACAAGCATTATAATTGTTACAGGTCAATTTGGGCATCACTCCTGAAACTCAGATCAGTACGAATCAGGGTCTATCATACTCTAAATCAGTTGCTACTTGCCTTAAACAAGTCATCCCATTGTTGGTTTTTATCCATGAAAGTTTCACTACTTTATGTCCAGTTGAAATGCTCCATTGAGCCATCAATGCACCCCTATACTGTATTAAGTGATTTGCATAACATTTAATCCCATGAAATATAGCGTTGCAGAGCACCTAGGCCCACTTAACAATGCATTGGTCGAATGGGAGCGAATTATTCAAAGGATTCTTGGAATCTTCCCATTTACTAGTGGCTTTTGGAAGTTTTTCCAGCTATCGTACTATTTGATAACCTCAAATATGAACACCATGGAGCCATTAAATCACTTATCCTTCTATCCCATTGAAAAATGAAACTTCTTCATCCATTTAGCCATTCAATAACAAATTAATGCCAAACTACCTTCATTTATTATAAATTGAGAACTAATCATACTACATAGGGGAGTAACAGTTTGAATTTGTAAAGCTATGCTGGTGAGATTATATCTCTTTGAGGTATTGTTTTCATGTAATTTTATGCTACTGGAGTGATGATTATAGGACTAAAGTTGGAGCGAGTTGACATTGAATCGATCCAACTGGTTGTAACTTCCCCTTATATATTATAATAAATAGATTTGTTCCTTTCCTAATACATGTTTTCATGCTTTATATGTGTATTTTCAAATGCAATCGATTCAGTTTGATTAAGATGAATAGATCATATGCCTTTATGTAATTTTTTGTCTTTTGTTAGAAATTGTAGGTATCAATCAAGCAAGTTCAGTTCGATTGAGAGTGACAGATGTGACAAAAGGGAGACGAAGAATAACGAAGGATCACAAGTAGGTGTTCTTCTCTTATTTGTTTATCTTAAGGAAAAGTTCAAGTGTCTTTCATCTGTTGTTCTAAGTGCGTCCACCACACTTAGGGAAAACTATCGATCCATAGGTTTGATTTCCATAAAACAAATTGGCGACCATACTAGGGATTGATTGATCATCCCTGGTGATTTTATCCTTGTTTATAAACCTCTAGTAGAATTTACTTACCTCATAACAGTAATTTGAATATGTTTTGTAAAATAAGTGTTTTCTCTTGCCTATTTTTTAGATTCCTCAGGCACCAACACACTGTTGGTATTGACACAGTGCTCTGCAAAGCACTGTTCGATTAGAGATAGTGCTCTGCAATGCACTGTCTCCCACTCAGGGGTGTGTTGCTTCTGTGACCAAACAAAATTCATTATATTTTTGTCTTTTACCATCCACTTCAGTATCTTGATTGCTGAGTTTTCAAGTGTATGATTGCCTCTAGTTACCATATTGCTTTTCCTATCCTTTCTCACCTTGGATGTCTCTTTGTTCAATGTTTCTTCTTGTTTTCTTTATCATTGTTGAAATAGCTCCAAAGTTTAAAGTTTACATTTGATCAGTATTTATTTTCGAAAGAGGAATTGTCGTTATAGTCTTCCTTTATTTGGAAAGTATTGATTGATTGTTTGTGCATCTCAGTTTCTTTTTCATTAATTCATACTTAAAAGAAATAAAAAATAAAAACATGCACTTTCATATAGGGTTTGTGAGTGCTGCATAAGAATAGTTAGGGAATTTTCATTTAGATGTGCTAATTACTGATTTATTACAATATGATTTCTCTATCCCTTGTAGCTAAGGTTTTCATTGTCGAAATTGAATTGAAACGAATGCTCATCATCTTTGTTTCATTCTAGGAATGTCAAATACATCCCGCGATGAACCTAAAAGGAAAATTTCTAAGCAAGATCAACTTAAAATTTATCTCAATTAACCTAAGGGAGGATTGTCACTTAACGATAACATTTAGAGGTTTAGGCTATAGACCTGTGCTGACGTCATAAAACATAGTAAGTGTCGTTAATTGTCTATGATACATTTCGAGTGTGATACCCCATCCCACGTACATAAGTACATCAAAGCTCGTCCATGTACCTTGAGTATATTGGGTGGTGTTCCAATATGAAAAATATAAGGGGATGCTCTCACTGTGCGGTTTCGCATTAGACAACGCTAATACAGATTGGGCCTCCACATACCATCGAGTATATTTGGGAGGAAAACATTAGGTTTCTTACCATCGATAGGTAACCGAGTCGGTCTCCTTGTACACTGTGATACACTGAACAAAACATTCAGGGAGATTGCCTACACGTATGTAAGTCCTTGTTTTATTGGGGAAGCATATTGTAGTTCACAAATGCTTGGTAATGATTTTTCCTATAATTACCCTATTTTTATTTATTTTTGTATTAAAATAAATCAAAAATCGTGGAAAAATATCAACCCTTTCCCTGTCATTCACATAGGACAACGAATAAACCACCTTTACCACCAGAAGCTACACCTAGTCAATGAAGGCGAGCTCTTCATACCGAGTCTGGTACCTCTATAACCTTTGGTGATACATCTTAATCTAATTTACTGGAGTCATTTGATCCTTTGAGTACCGATTCTTGAGTCGTTTCTACTGATCCTGGTTTATCTTCTACCATTGAGGCAGAACCCTCATAGTTACCTGAGGACACTGAAATTCAATATAGTGAAACGGTGAATCTAGAACCCGAAGTTGTTCAATCAGAAGTCGATCTGGAACCTATCATTCTTTTACCAAAACATATTTACCCCTAATTCGAACAACAAGAAGTTTTTCCTATGCCGGAAGATGATCGACCGGCTTATCCTCAGTCATTCGTAACTATTGAGTCTTCCTCTTTGCCACAGATTTTACCGCCTGAAATTTATCTCGGGCCCTGAAGGTGAAGTAATTACACCTGGTTGGATTTCAGGAATAACCTCGAGAAGAGACAACCCCTTCAAATCCAACTCATTTTGGGTCGGGGCTTCATCTTTATTCGTATTTTCCTTGTTTTACCCACACTGCTCTTGTTGATCCTGCTCAGTCTCAAGTTCCCGTAGATTCCTTAGAGTATTTACCGGGTTATTTAACCATGGATGAGACAACATCCTAAACTTTACCATCTGTTACAACTACAACAAAATCTACTGTTTTCACCTCTTCAATGTTTTCTACGACACCTAAGTCTCATATTTATGGTGGTCCGTTTGTCCCACAGGGTTACCAAACTTTAAATGGAACCTACTATGGTGCCTCCTCTAGTCCATAGACTTCACCCATGTCATCATCGAGAATTTTATCTGGTTCCTTTCTTATGAGTACTGAACGACCTGATCCTTTATTGACATCATCAGCTCAATATCAGGTTGGTCCATCCAATTACTTTCCATCTTATATAGTTTCTACTAGACCCCCATCATATGAAGGTCAGTATGTTCAATATCCTTATACTCCATATGTTGGGGGGAAACAGATGTTTTCCCCATATGGCAGTACTCATTCATTTTTAGGTCAAACTTATGTTGGAATGCCTATTTGTTAATGGAAACCTACCTTGCATGTTCAGCCACAAACGGTTGTGTACAAATATCAACCAGTTCAACTTGTTGCATCCATACCTACTACACCTGTTATTAATTCCTTGGCCATAGCTCAATCTGTTCAGGTGGGTCCTTCAACCCTTAACCCTCAAGTTTTGGGTCTACAGACTCCGTCTTCCCAGGCTGGTTTACAACAACCATTTGTATCAGGAATTTCACAACTGTGGGATAGTTTACCCTTGTCACAGGTTTTTTTTGGTCCTGTATATTGACAACCTGGTCCAAATTATCCTGGCGGGAAACAACTGCATTATCAAATACCATGGCAGCCACAACATCCATTCGAACAGTATCAAACCTATCCTAGTCAACAAGCCTATGTTGGGTTTGGTCAATAGCAAGCTAATCCAGGTCCTGGTGAATAGGCCTATCTAGTGTTTGGTCAACAAACTTACCCCTATCAGGGTCACCACCAGAAGATTCCTTATATTGGTGCAGAACAACCTATTTCCCAGGAAATTCCATCTTACCCTGGTTACGCTCAAGACGATCTAAATTGACAGTTACCGTTTGTTGCAACACTAGAGTTACCTGATTTAAACTGACTCACTAATGATCCCATTCATTATTTACCTTGGTGGCTGGTGATTCCTCATAAATTACCCTCTGATATTCCAAAATTCAATTGAAACTCTAGAGAATATTTGTTTGCGCACGTTATGACTTATCATTTAAGGTGCTCATCCAACTCCTTGAATGATGATTCTGTTAGACTCCATATTTTCTAGTGAACACTCACTGGTCCGACTGCAAAGTGGTATATTGAATTACCACAAGCTTCTTTTGATAAATTCATATATTTAGCCACAACTTTTCTAACCCACTTCCAGTTACCCATCAGATATGAAATTGGGATAGAACTTTTACCAACTTTAAACAGAAGAATGCTACTCACATATCAAATCACATTCATGAGTGGCATCATCATCGTCGAATGGTTAAAACCTTTGTTCTAGATCATCTTTTAGCTGAGTGGTTTAAAAAGTATTTGTTTCCATCTATCACCGAGGACGTGGCCAAAGGCAATGTTGTCACTGAAGAGCAAGTAATTTCTCGTGCCTAGTATCTGGATTTGATTTATACTCAGTCTCGCATGCTCTATGAAAATATTCTGAATGCACCACGAACGAATTTTACTGTTCCTCTTCCTCCATCTAGTAAGTACATTCATTCCGGCGATGGTGTGATTGGTTCTACTAGAACTCAGCCAGCAAGTCGACCATATGTTTCCACACTTGATGTGTCCAATCAAATCCTTGTTGCATATGATCTTACATCTTCTTCCGAAATACATGCCATGTCATCTGATAAGGAAAAAGTGACAATCAACCCGAAAGTAAGAAGAAAGGGAAGATAAGAAGAAGAAAAAATTCACCATAGCAGGAAAAATCATCTGATACACCCCTTACTTCTCAGAAACCTCATTACCCTTGTTTGATATGTAATGAGGAGAATTTTACGCGAGATTTTCCTCACCGCTCAAAAGTCTTGAGAATTCTTAAGACTTATCCTGCATCTGTAGTGTTGAAAAACCCTTTTTCAAACCCGGAAACACATATGGTTGCTATAGATCCCACTTCTAGTTCACACGTGCTTATGTTATCTGCCACTAGGCCCAAAAATTATGTTTTGGTGTCCACTCAAAGTAAAGATTACAGTAATCCTCTTTCATCGTCGAATGGTCAGGCTACGTACATATCAACTTACTACTTTGACTTCAACTTTGTCTGATTCAAATCCACCACCTATTATTCCCGAGTTAACAATAAAGCCACCAAAGGGAGTTGTTCATAAATCAAATTTAAACCCTCGGGCTCGTGCAACTAAAAATTATAACATAGTCAAAGATCTGGCTTAGTCACCTTCTGTTATGTCAATGCTTGAGTTTCTTCAGAATTTTCCCTCCCAAAAGTACGCTTTGTTGTCAACAATCAGTGGAATTGATCCGACGGACTCTAATCTTGTAGTCTTTAACCATGCGGGCTATGTGCCACAATTTCCAGCACAATTAGAATTTTTGATTCAAGTAAATGTCCTAAATCGCCTCTTTCAAAGGACTATTATTGATGAAGGTGCATATACTTTTATCATGTATATGAGTTGTTGGAAGTCACTTGTCTTGCCGACTTTATCTCAATCACCTACGACGTTGAAATATTTTTACGATCGTACATAAAAGCATTTTGGAATTCTCAGTAACCTGCAAGTCGAACTAGGGGGGAAAACTATTACTATTGAAGTTGAGGTTGTTGACAGACCCCTTGACTACAATATCTTACTTGGAAGATCATGGGTTTACGCTATGGTTGGGGTTGTATCTACTTACTTTTGCATGGTCGTCTTCCCCCATAAGGGTGGCATGATAATCATCGATCAACTTGCCTTCTTCGCCTCTGGTTCCCAGGTAACTGGATGTGTTATTTTCATTCACGGACCCCCGCCATCTCTTCATAACATTGGTGCAGGACTCTTTAAGGATTCTTCCCTAATGGGCACCTTTTCGTTACCGTCGCCTGTGACATCGACGGAAATCACAAAAATAGAAACCTGCAATATGATATATTCCACTTCATATGATTTATGGAAGGTTCCCAATGATTCCGAAATAGATAGGCTGGGTGAAACTATGCCACTAAGTCCAATTGAGCTCACATAGAAATCAATATTTTTGGCTTATGTGGCAAATCCTAATCCTTTGTCGCCGACAATTTGGATCAATCGTTCTTTGGGTTATGGTACCTCTTTTGACCCCTTTTCACTTATATTCTCAACTGATGAGAGAATTATGGAATCCATGATGCCGGAAGAATTACCATGGGAAGATTATCATCAACCATACCATCTTCCATATTACAATGAAGACCATCCAACTGAACTATATCACCCTATTGTCATTGATTTCTTAAAAAATTCCATTCCTATCCACGTCTTCGCTTTTGAGTGAAATCCATAAAATATTGAAGAAACATTTTCTATCGAGATTTTGACCACACCTGGTGTTGTATAAAACATTTATGTCATCACACATTGTTCTGCATCTGAACTTGACAATTACCGCTCTTTTTTCCGTGAATTCCATGATGTATTCACTTGTTCATATGAGGAAATGCTAGGCATCGATTCCAATATCATTGAGCACGAGATTAAAATGTACCCTTATGTCAAACTAGTACGACAGGATCTCCTTCCTGTTCATCCTAAGAAGGACGTTTCCATTAAAGCAGAGGTTGAAAAAAGTTTGCGTGCTGGTTTTATTTACGTTGTTCCTCTTACTGACTGGGTTTCCAACATTGTTACTATCATGAAGAAATAAGGGACAATTAGAGTGTGCATTGATTATCGGGATGTTAATCATGCTTGTCCAAAGGATAAATATCCCACTCCCTTTATCGACCAAATCATTAAAGAATGTGTTGGATGTGAAATATTTTCCTTCATGGATGGATTTTCTAGTTACAATCAGATCAATATTTTCCCAGATAACCAATATAAAACAAATTTTATATGTCCCCGGGGCACATTCACTTATCAGAAACTCCCTTTTGGTTTAAAGAACGTTGGTGCAACCTTCCAGAGGGCAATGAATTATACTATCCATGACATCAAACACATTTTTGAACCTTATTTGGATGACTTACCTGCCCATTCATGGAAATGGGCTGACCACTCGCTACATTTGAGAGCCATATTTTTACGACGCTGTCACTAAAAAATATGCCTCAATCCACACAAATGTGTGTTATCTATCAGTTCTGGTCATTTTCTTTGTTTCTTTGTGTGGAAAGATGGAATTTGACTTGATCCCTTGAAGGTCTAGGCCATTCTAGATTTGCCTGCGCCTTCCAACCTACTTCAGTTACACAAAATTCAAGGGAAGGCTAAATTTCTAAGGAGATTCATTCCCAACTACGCCAAAATGGCTAAAAGATTTACTCGAATCTTGAAAAATGGGACTCCCTTCCATTGGGATGAGGTTGCGCAAGCTTCCTTTGGTGCTCTTAAAGATACCCTAATCCGAGCATCATTAATGTGTCTCCCAAGTTATCAGAGTGATTATTTTTTGTATCTCGCCGCTACAGATACAACTATCGCCATGGTTTTAGTCTAGGAAGAAGATGGGATTGAACGTAGAATCTATTATTTGAGTCGTAATCTCAATGATATGGAACACTTATGTTGAGAAGCTTGCTTTGGCATCCGTTTAAGCTGTACAAATATTTCGTCACTATATCCTGCTCCAGAAGACCATTGTCATTTCAGATTGCAACCCTATGACATACATTCTATCATGTCAATTGATGGGGGGGGAATACTAAAAATGGATAGTAATTTTGTAGGAATTTGATTTGGAATTCATCAAATCCAAGTCAAATAAGTCTTTGGTTTTTTCTGAGCTTATCCACGACCTTCCCTCGAGTAGCACTCAGTCTACATCAGAACCATCCATTCCCGATGAGTTTTTGTTTTTGATTGTGTCATCTGACCCGTGGTATGGATACTTTTTCATCTATCTCCAGACCAAAAATTTCCGACCCAATACCTCTCACTCACAACATCCATGTATTCAATACCAAGCCAAATATTATCTGATTGTCAGCGATACACTTTATCGTCGTGGTGTCGATATGATTTTACGTAGGTGCCTCACTCATGAGGAGGCTAAGAAATTTTTAAATAATTTCCGTGCTGGTACCTGTGGTGGAATTTTTTATGGTTTTGCTACCATGCAAAATATTCTCTACGCTAGTTACTTCTAGCCTACCATATTTCACGACTGCATTCTCATGGTCAGAAGTTGTCATGCTTGCCAGATATTCGAGCGTACTCGTGTGCCGCCAACGTCAATGCATCATGTCATCGCTGTGGGAACATTTTCCAAATGGGGCATTGAATTCATGAAATGTAACCCTCGCTCGGCTGGGGGGCATGTCTATATTATTGTTGTCATCGATTATTTTACCTAACGGGCCGAGGTGATGCCTACATTTAACCACACTCGCGAGACAACTGCATTGTTTTTCTTTAACCATGTGGTTACTTAGTTTGGTGTGCCGCAAGCCATAGTTACAGATCATGGAAATAATTTTTGCAATTATATGATGAATGAGTTTACTTCCAAGTTAGGACTGTCGCATGATATTCTACCCCTTATTATCCACAATCTAATTGACAAGTTGAAGCCATCAAAAAATTTCTTAAGCATATGCTTCAATGAATGATTGGGATTCATAAATGAAACTAGCATTTAATCTTGTACTCGGCTTTATGGGCTTACCGAACCTCGGTAAGAAACGCAACTATATTTACTCCCTTTCAGCTGGTTTAGTTTGGAAGCTATCTTACCGATTCAATGTGAAATTCCATCGTTGAAACTTGCGATTGACCTGCTACCTGACACTTCTGACAAATAGGCACATATTTTAGATCTCATCCATCTAGATGAAACATGTCATGAAGCCACATTGGCCAATGAAGCGCATAAGATACGAATCAAGGCACAATATAACCATAATGTCAAGCCTCACACCTTCTCAGAAGGAGACCTAGTCTTGCTTTATGATTAGGAAGCTGATAAGATAGGAACAGGAAAATTTGGACCATTATGGCATGGCCCCTATATTGTCAAGCGTGTTCTAGCAAAGGGTTCCTATGAGTTGGTAGATTATTATGGGATTCCATTGTCACAGCCTCAGAATGGGCTATATCTTAAACGTTACTATGCTTGATTCTGCATAGTAAACATTGTATGATACTGTATATATGATTTGATTGTGTGTGTGTCACATTGTGTCTTTCAAGATTTTTTCATGTGGTTAGTAATCTGATTTGCATTTTGTTTCAGATGTCCAAATCTTCAGAACCATTTGTTGGTTATGCCGATGGTTCTTGTCATAGTACATAGAATATATCCTCTGCAGCATCGACCATCTTTGCTCCAAGTGGTGAGTTAGTGATTTTCCAAGGGATTTTTATCGGTCGATCCACCAACAATATCGTTGAGTATAGAAAATTGGTTGAACTCCTCTCTGATGCTATTTCACTTGGCATTCATCGCATCATCATCAGGCTAGACTCATAGCTTGTCATACTACAGCTTACTAGTGTTTATATTATCCGAAATTGAGCTATTCATCGCATGTTCTATAGAGTTAAAATTTTGGAAATACATTTTATTTACATCCAATATCAACACATCTCTAGAAATTTTAACGCTTTGATTGATTCCTTAGAGAATTGTTGTTAAGTCCCTGTATCAATAGTGTAGTTCCTTATTATGTTAGTATAGCCCCCCTTATTGTTATTGTTGTACCCCTGTAACCCCCATATTGTTATTATTGTGCCATTACATTATTATTGTTAGGTCGATTGTATTTATGGACTCCTATATATAGAAGGAGGTTTTGGTCATTTGTATCATCGAGGAATTGTTCATTCATGTAATGTATTTGATGTTTCCCCCTCAAAGTGGCTTATTTCTAAGGCATTGATATCTCTTTTCTTCTATTTTTTGAGCTGGTTTCACAACGTTTGGTATCAGAGCTTTGAGATTCTAGGGTTTCACTGCTCCAAACAAGTCATCGTGGCCTTTTTGCTATAAATTTTTTTCTACGAAGGCTCAAAAGCTGAATTTTTAGAGTGTGAAGCAGAAATCTGAAGGAACATCGTCACAAAATTTCAGAGCTTGGTTTGCAATATTTTAGGAGATATGATCTGTGGAAGATAGGCCTTTTTGTAGGCTCCTGAATTTAACCTGAACATGTCATTGCAGAATTTTTTCGATAAATATTTTTCTATAAGGTTTTAGAAGCTAAAATTTTCACAAAGTAAAGCTGAAATCCTAAAGAACTGTTGTGAAAATTTCAGCTCTTGGTTCGCAATATTTTCGGCGATATGATCTGTTGAAGTTAGGACTTTTTCAAGCTCCCGAATTTCATCCCAAAGAGGTGATTGTGGGAAAATCTTCATAATTCTCTCTCTGAGCATCAGATTGGAATGATGTAAAAAGTGGCCACAAGGAAGCGTATTTTAGTTTCCTGTCTATCAATTTCAGAGCTGAAGGAGGAAACAATGACACATGGCAAGTCATACATGTTCACTCTACTGAACCAGTCCATAATTAGGTCATCGTAGGAGATTGGGCAAAACTTTGTATTCAAGAAACCAAATTAGGTCAGACTTATGGTGTTCAAAAGAGAATTTAGAAGGCCACCTCGATGGCAAATTTCAGATATTGAAGATCTGAAATCGCAGAGATAATTCAGTTTCAATTTTGAGCTTCTCAAAAGCAATAAAAAGGTATGTATTTGGTTTTTAAAATTTCATAACGTTTGTTTGAAAAACCAGTTTGAAGTGATTCCAAGGACATATTTTAGAATTTTTATCAGTATTGGGTTCTATAATGCCTCCAAAAAATAATTCCATAACCATTAATCCCTCAAAAACCTATAATATGATGCATGAAGAGGAAGAATTGCAGTATGAGATATCAAAATTATGGTACCAAGTGCAACAAATTTTGATCTTACGAAGAGCAACCGAAGATGACATAGATGGTTTAAAAGCAAAAATGGAGGCTAAGTTGGATGGTTTTAAGGATCAAATAATAGCTAATATGGATGATAAATTTTTGGAAGATAACATCGAGCATCAACAACAAGTTCTCCAACTCTCAAAGGATAACCCAACTTTGGTGCAGAATCTAATGAAACAACAGGAAGATCAACATCACATCGAAAGAAGTTCTGAAGCAGTCAAGAAATCGACAATTACGATCAATTTCAGAGTATCTCAGCAAGTGGAAGAACTTTCCTGTAGAAGATTGCACATGGGAGGATGAGAATTTTATACAAAAGCATCAAGAAATAATCAAGCATTGAGGACAACACTTGTTTGAAGGAGAGGGGCATGTTAAGTCCCTATATTAATAGTGTAGTCCCTTATTATGTTAGTGTGGCCCCTTGTGCTATTTTTGTACCAACAACCCCCATCACATTGTTATTGCCCTTGTTATTGTTGTTAGGTCGGCTAGGATTACATTGTGGCCCCATGGACTCCTATATATAGAAAGGAGGTTTTGTCATTTGAATCATCCAAGAATTGTTCATTCATGTAATGTATTGGAGGTTTCACCCTCAAAGTGGCTTATTTATAAGGCATTGGTATGTCTTTTCTTCTATTTTTGGAGCCGGTTTCACAACAATTACGTGTTAAGTAGACATTTGCAACATATGTACATATAGATTTTCAATTCACATCACACAATTGAATAGGATTGCACATAACCATATGAAAACAATGAAATTAAAATAGATAGATAATCGAGTTTTTTACAAAAATTGTGTACAAGACATGTTGGTCCTATAACCTCAAAATTCATGCATATCTATCATATACTAAGTATATCTAGTGGTTCTCATGATAACAGGTCACTGCTTTGGCTATCATGCACAATATACTCATCCATCGGCTAGGCACACCAATAGTATGGCATTGTAGCCTCATCGGTAACTCCTCGATCCAGACATTCAGTATCCCGAGAGTCAACCCCTCCATAAGGTGCTGTAACTAAGCCAGAGTCTCGATCAAATCCAATCCCAAAGGACTGCTTTGCTGACAATTCTCTCTGTTGGTTCACCCACTTGCTATGCACGACCTATTAGTCGAAAAATGCCCACATATGCATACATAAAACATCTTTAGTTTAGTCTTGAAAACATAAAAAAGACAAGAATATGTAAAAACCCAAAAATAAAAAAACATGGTCAAAACATTTTACCTATATCACCCATTGAGAACCTGCTAGCAAAATCAAATCTGGGTCTCCGCGGAAACCCAAACATGCATATGGATTCTCCTCTATGACAATATGTTTCCTTCATATCCAAGTAAAGAATGCATTAGAGAATGAGATCGATGACTAGTCAACATGTCTAGCCATCAACTCTACCCACCGCTGCATTTGCGGATCCCTAGGACCAGCTACACCCAGTGTCACATGCTGTGGCTACATCAATGGAACTCGCTCTAGAATGAAAGTGATCAAGATCAATCAATAGCTAAAATTCTTCATCTTGCCACTTTTCACTTTGGTCAACTGTTCTTTCATCTGAGAGAGTACTGCTTCAGCCCATTTGAACACGGTCGACTCGAGACACTCAAGTGCATACTGCATGTATGATCTATTCACAACATTAAGTGTCACGCTACCAACTAACTTTGTGATGGTGCACAAGAGCATTCACAAAGGCATATTACGCACATCCCTGATGTTTATATTTCAATCTTTTCTAAGGCTCTGTACATGGCCGAAAAAACTTCCAAATGTAATCCTTCATTGTCTTACCTCCACGGATGGAACCCACAAGGGAAATGGGGGCACCACGTCTCAAAAAATCTGTCAGCAAGTAAATATCATCGACCAATATTGGGAGCATTTTGTCCCCAATGTGAAATTCCTGTTGTGCTGGATCCCATGAGTGAATCAAGAACTACAATAGTTCCAAATGCTGCCTCATCCCTGATAGTCTAAATTACTTGAGTAACCCGCAGTATCTGAGGGCTCTCACAGTGCCAGGATCATTTAGGGAAACCATATCTTGTTCCTCATGTTCTCTTTCTCACCATGTAATCGACATTGTGATCAAATCAAAGCGTGAAATCAAACCATAAGCTTAGTTAGGATCCATTCCATGAAAAAACTGAAGAGACTTTGGGCACAAAACACAATACAAATTTCTAAATTGCGCCCAACGCACACCTGTTACTTAGACAGAGCATCTGATCTTCATTTCAGTTCCTCTGCAACACACTTTTCGACATTCAAGGGTGCGTTGGTCTTAGGGCATTGTACATTTACCCCAGGAGCCCCAAAACCCTAAAAAATTTGCATGAAACTGAAAAATAAATCTACCAATAGAAAGAGAAAGTTTAGATCTTCTACCTGGTCCTAATGGCATGAGAAATGGTCCACAGAATCTGTTGCAATCAACTGTTTAAGTTCTAGGGAAAAACTAGCTTAGAGCACTAAAAAAATGAATGGTAAATTATTATTTAATAGTATTTTTAATTATTTTATGCATATTTAATGAATCAACTAAAGTTTTTACCTATTTTTAATATTTAAACTTGTATGTGTAATTCGTTTGGTGGTTCTTTGAGCAGGTTTACAACTGGTATAGTGAATTCGACGTGCATGATCTTAAAATAAAATTTTGACCACAAAGCACACTTTTATCTCTTTTCGAGCTCTGTTAAACATCCAAAAAGGAACCCCCCTGAAGTCCTATTTTAGCTATTTTTAGACTCCCAAAACATTAAAATATTTCCGAGCACTTGTCCTTTTGAGCTCGTAAAAGGAATTGAAATGAAATCTACTCAGTATAAGTTTAACCCTTTTCCAGACTAGGATAGATTATTTACAAAAAAGGAATGCCCTAGTCGAACATGGCTAGGAGGTTCTCTTAGGTATTATTTTACGCTTTTTCAGACTTGAGGGACAAATTTACGAAAAATAACTTGTGGATTTTTCTTTTCGTCCCTTTTTCAAACTCTCTAAATATGAAAAATGACCGACTTTTCACTGTCGTTAGACTCGTTAAAACATCAAATAGATACATACTTTTCCATCATGACAAGATTGAGTTTCACTTTCGCTATACTCATTAAAATATCACATAGCAATGGATTCACCCGAAGGGTGGAATTATACATCAAGCATATGTTATCCTCCTCAAGCTTGTTAAAAATAAAGAGGTACTGGTCCAGGAAAACGGGAAAGGGATAAATCACTTTATGGTAACAAGTTGCTCTTGATGGTCTATCATACCATCCATCACTTTGGTTTTGGGTCAATTTTTCCAACTCATTCAATGTCGCTGATATGTTTAAGAGAAGTCACTCAGTAATTCCTCATATTTGCAATACTCATAAACCTTCATTTCATGACCGACATCCCTAAACATTGCTTCATCAGTTACATTTTTCCTCTGAAATCATTACTCCCCTTTCGTGTCATTGATGGGGGATCCATCAAGGCCCTCTTGTGATGAGTCACTTCCTATCGACATCAGCTCATCATCCAGGAAGTTTACTTAGAAACACCCTTCCAACTCCTTGGAGCTTGGATACATCAATGAAAATTTTCTCGCTTCTAGTGATAGGTTGACATAATTGGCCTTCGACCGAAAGACTTTATATGGTGTTCGAAATCAAATCATCTATTCACACCATGCAAATTGTATTGTAGTACATTGAGAGCCATTATCATCATCGGTGGTTTCTGTCGCATCTGTTAACGACTTACATCATTGGCTAGTGATCAGACGATGTATTCCCATGTTCGACTTTAGCTCACATATTTGCATGGTTTGAATCATACTTGAACAATTGAGTGAATGAGATAGAAGAAATCAGATCTAGTTTCATCCATCTGGGCTGCGACTTCAAGAGTAGTACCACATCATCCGTACGATGGCTTTACACAGATGGTCATCCTATCATGGGCATATATCTGTAAACGAATTTATGATGTTATGATAGTTTATGTGCTGAGTATGGGTATGCATCCCTCAAAAATTCATGTCCAAAATGAAAAAATATATCATGATGTAATGTATTGTAATTTATGCGGGTCACCGTCCTCTTCATATCCTACTCATCACATCATAAATAATATCACTCAACATTATCATTTTTGACTTCATGTTTTAGGGGTTAGCTGTTATAGGTAAATTTGGGAATCACTCCTGATACTCATATCAATACAAATTAGGGTCTATCATACTCTAAATCAGTTTCTACTTGCCTTAAACAAGTCATCCCATTGTTGGTTTTTATCCATGAAAGTTTCACTGCTTGAAGTACAGTTGAAATGCTCCATTGAGCCATCAATGTACCCATAGGCTGTAATAAGTTATTTGCAGAGAATTTACTCCAATGTAGTACAACGTTACATAGCATCTAGGCCCACTTAACAGTGCATTGGTCGACTGAGAGCAATTTTTTCAAAGGATTCCGGGAATCTTCCCATTTTCTAGTGGCTTCTAAAAGTTGTTACAACTATCATACTATATGATAACCTTGAATATGACCAATGGAGCCATTAAAATAATTATCCTTCTATCCCATTGAACAAGGAAAATTCTTCATCCATTTATGGAAAATCCATTCAATAACTAATTAATGCCAAACTACCTTCATTTCTTATAAATTGAGCACTGATCATACTGCATAGGAGAGCAAGAGTTTGAATTTATAGAGTTATGATGGTGAGATTATAGCTCTTTGAGGTATTTTTTGCATGTAATGTTATGCTTCTGGAGTGATGCTGCTGATGTGATGAGGATAGGAATGATGCTGGAGCGAGTTCACATTGAATCGATCCAATTGGTTGTAACTTCTCCTTCTATCTTATAATAAAGAGATTTGTTCCTTTCCTAATACATGTGTTCATTCTTTTATATGTGTATTTTCAAATGAAATCAATTCAGTTTGATTAATATGAATAGATCATATGCCTTTATGTCGTTTTATGTCTTCTATTAGAAATTGCATATATCAATCAGGCGAGTTCAGTTTGATTGAGAGCGACAAAAGTGACAAAAGGGAGACGAATAATAACAAAGGATCACAAGTAGGTGTTCTTCTCTTATCTGTTTATCTTAAGGAAAAGACCAAGTGTATTTAATTTGTTGTTCTAAGTGCGTCCACCACACTAAGGGAAAATTATCTATATGTAGGTTTGATTTCTGTAAAACAATAATCATCGAAATAATTAAAGAGGAATGCTAGTATACAAAATATATGAGACTAGTCAGGGTGTAATGTATGAAAAAGAGAAACTTGATTCAAAAAATAACTCAAGCACTTGCTAACACTCAACATGATTCCTAGTTTCATCAAGATATCCATAAGAGAGACTAGGAGTTGGTTATCCACCATAGCACTTAACATATATGAATTCTTCAGTGAAAGGTAATCTTCAAATCGATCAGTTTGCAATTTCACACATTCACAAAAGGCATACACTCCAAACCCAAACTCGACACAAGAGATTTGTATGAGGATGAATTCAGTTCAACAGTATGATCAAAAAACTGATCTAGAGAAATACAAAAACTGTAACAAGAAATCCCAAGATCCATCAAGAATGAGTTTTCTTCCAGTGAAACAATACAAATGAAATAATTGTGCGAGAAATTATAGATCCGACATGGTTTAGGAATTTTACCAGGATTGCAAGAACTTGACATAACCTTCAATGAGAGTTGAAGTGCCCCGACTTCCTGACAAGTTCCAGAACTTTGAGAAGACAAATAAGAACATTTTATATACTAAGTCATATCACAAATTGCACGTGGAAAACTACTATCGATTAAGTTAATATGATCACCATTATCTAGATGGAAACTATCTACATCATTGGTTTGATTATATTTTTCAATTTCAAAAAACAAATTACTCAATAAATAATATTAATATGATCGCAATTATGAGGATGCATGAGTCAAAAAAATCTCGTGATCACATTGATTCAAAGAGTTTCCCCCATAAAAAATAAGAGATGATAAGGGATGGAATGGATGATTTATAATTTCATCACTTTCTTCTTCATCATGGATGTCCTCACTATCCTGTGTCATTTCAAGATTCAACTCATGAGATAAAAAAAATTGAAGATCATTGAGGGTCTCCATTGCAAGTTGATGCATTGTAAACAATAGAGAAAAAAGGATAGGGAGGTGAAGGGGAAGAAGTGTTCATAATTAAATATTTTTTGACTGAAAAAAATTTAAGATCTAAATCCTTCGAAAAAAAATCTTCTGAAATATTAGTTGGTGCACTTGGGCATTAATCATCATATGTATCAACGAATTCATCCTCATCAAAATGATTGTTTCCCAGAACTTGAGATTTATTAGGAAAACTAATCACATTTATTTCCTACCAAGATCACTAGATTCAATATCAACCAAGGATGAGGAAACACCATCTTGACATGGAGGATTTTGAAAAAGAGAAGAAATATTGAAATATTATTCACCTTTCGGCTCCTCTACCTGCGAAATGTGACTACCTTGCACCTAATCACTTCTTAAATTTTAAAGATATCAATTGGGAAGATAAAGGGACAAGGGGTGGTGGAAAATAGATGGTAAATGATGACAAATATCCAAATCAGATTTAAGGCTTAAGTTATGAGCAGTATTATCATCTTGTTGAATGGAGAAATTAGTCTTCACCATAGGAATTGACACCTAATTCGAAAGGATTGGGATTATTGTAAATATTGTAAATAGTTTCATTTATGCATTAGAGAAAACCAAGATACCTTGGAATTGGAATCTCAAGAGTCTCTCCACTCATGTATATATTCATGAAATGAGTAATGAAAACATAAGTTAATTTGTGGAGTTACTCATGGCCTGACATGGTATCATATCCAACCCCTATTTTTAGTTTTCTTCTCCTTGTAACCCCTCTCTCCCTTGACATAAAATCTATGTTCGATTCCCTGGGCTGTGCACTAAATGCTCTGTTGATTTTCTATCTCAAACCTTCACATTTTATTTCTTTTGATCCTACTAGCTCACTCTCCCTCTAAACGTTAGTTAGACCTACCTCGAAAATTTTTATATCATACTACATTTCCATTTTCAATTTTTCCTAAATTTTTTTATTTAAGATGATAATTGTTCGTCCTTCCCTTCATCCTTCAGGTATCTAGTATTTTCACCACGCAACATAGAAATTTTCATCTCATATTCTTTCTTATCTTCCACCAATTGACATTACAGGGAATTAATTATTCGTTGTTTCTCTTACAATGTACATTCCATAGTTTGAATTATTGATCACTTCTACCCTGTTATATGTGATACTTGTTTCAACACTAAATCTATCTCGATTCCATTGGTGTCAAAGGTAATTGAAAGCTAGGGGGAAGGCTTGGTGATATGGACTAGAAAAAGGATGGGTTGAAGCTTTGAGCCCAAGAAATAGTGATTTGGTGACTTCTTGTGAAATTGGTTGAGGGTTGTGCTTGATGATGAACGTTGCCCCACATTGAAAAATGTCTCAGGACATGGATTTGTTTGCATATTGGAAATGGTATACTGAATTGTATGGTGTTGTTTGAGATAGTCACTTCATAAAATGCCGAGAATAATTCCTTTCCATGCTTATGTTGAATAGTCTTTAAAAATAAAAAGCTACATATAACATATATAGAATATAGAAAATCCATGTATTGAGTTATGTATATGTGTTATGGTGTGATGACAATATATTTAAGAACATAATTTATGTTAAAGACATACATTGAGTTGGTTGAAGTTCTTCTATTATGAAATGATATGTATGGTATTATGGAGAACTTTTAATATATGGTATACGTATTAGTGAGAGTTCGACCATATTTTTTTCCTTTGAGTTGATTTTTTTTTTAATACATATGCACTCTTTAATATCTATTATGTGAGTAGTTATCATTGGCAAGCATAACTACCATGAGTGGTACCAGAAGATAAAACACACCCTTATTTTCAATGATTTGTGGAAATGGATTTTTGAAGGAGAAGGAGACAATGTACCTGGAAATCCCACTTTAGATAAGGAACTTACCATATGGGAAAGACAAGAACAACAAAACCTATGCCTTTATTGAAACATTAGTAAATGAAGAGGCGAGTCACCATATTTCTCCAGTTTCAAATTATTTTGAAGCCTTAAAAAATTTAGAGGAATTGTATGACTCACACTCTGAACTCGAAGTTGAGTGGATTGATGATAAATTTGTTCAATATTGAGTTGAAAAATGATGACCCTATTGCCTTAGCATTAGAAGTAAGCTCCATTATGCATGAAACAAAATCTAATGGTGTTTAAATAGACATTACTCTCATAGCTTATGTCAAGGAACTATATCCTACCTATTCACATTATCTTGAGTCATTGCAAGTACGTTGAAATATTAAGGAGATTACCTTTGACTCCCTTGAGAAGAAGTTTGCTGAGAGAGAGAACACTTTTGGGAAGAAGAAAACTCATCAGTATACTGAAGAAGTTGTGTTCCTTGCACAAAAAGGTAAGAATCATGCACAAGATTCTTCTATAGGAATATGTGGCCAAAGAGGAAGAGGAAGGAATAATTTTAGAGGCAGGGGGGAATACATTTCCAAGGAGAAAGACATCATATTCATTGCATATGATGCAATAGATATGGAAATTATGCTTCCACATGTAATATTCCTTGGGACAAAATTGAGCAGGAAATAAATGAAGGAAAAGGTAAAACACCTGATAAAGGGAATGAAAATCAACCGAGTCTACTAATTATGTTGTGGAACATTGCAACATTGGAGTAACTGAAGACTCATTCAATTCTTCACTTGATTCAGGAGAAAATTTCCACATGAATTTTAGGAGAGATTTTTTTGAAGAATTCACTAATAATGTTGATAGAGCAGTGTACTTTGCAGATAAGTCAAAACTCAAGCCATCAAGGCTTGGCAGTATCAGGCTCAAACTTTCAGACTTTCTTCTACATGACGTTCTATACCTCTTAGAGTTAAGGAGATACTTGTTGTCTTTGGTCCACATCTGCCAAAAATGACACTCCATTTACGTATTTTATGGAAAGGTTGAGTTCAAAAAAGCATCATATCACTCACTTATCATGAATGGAATAGAAGAAGAAAGACTACTGAAGTTGCAAGGAACCTCTGCTCATGCACATAAATTTTCATACAATTCTCACTATGATGAAGGTACATATCCATCAAGTCTTTTATGGCATGCTATATTTGGACACTTGAAATATGAAATTCTTCACTTGTTTAATAAAAATGGTGTTACTGGTTTTCCTACTATTCCTAAGAAGCTTAAGCAATGTGATACTTGTATCTTAGGAAATCACAACAATCAGTCTTTTCATGATTCTCATTCTAGAGTACATAGAAAAATTGAACTCATTCATTCTAATTTGTGTGGCCCAATTAGTGTTCCTTCTGAAAATGGTAATAAATATATGATGACATTTATTGATGGCTACACCAGAATGTGTTGGATTTATTTATTGAAGAAAAAATATGAATCTTTTGAAACATTCAAGAACTTTCATGCATGGATTGAAAATGATGCACAATATCATATTGGAACTATTCATACTGTTAATGGAAAATAATATACATCAAATGATTTTGAAAACTGTCTTCGCTAACATGGGATCAAAAATCAAACAATCGTGCCTTATAATCCCAAAAAGAATGGAGTAGCTGAAAAATTAACACGACAATCTTAAATATGGTATGTTCCATGATGTTTTTCAAGAATTTTAAATTGATGTTTTGGGATGATGCGGTTCTATGTGTTGCGTGTATAAAGAATAGGGGGCCATATAATGCTATAAAAAACAAGACTCCCTATGAAATGTGGTATGGCCACATTCCTTTGGTGAGGTATCTCAGATTTTTTGGTTCCACCTCTTATGCCTTGATACCTATGGAACACATAAATAAACTCGGTGAAAGGATTTGCAAATGTATCTTCATGGGGTACTCAAATACCTTCAAAGCATATTCTCTATATGATGAATTCAATTAGAAGTTTATAATATATAGAGTGTGATCTTTCTTGAATCTTCCAATATTGACAATGTTGTTGAGTGATAAATTGATTGATTGGATAGATTCAGACATGAAAACTATTTTCAAGAGTTTGATAATGAGATTCCACATCTTGAAGGGGGGATTCCTATATTGGATCAATATTTGGAATCTTCTTCTTAAGAACTCTCTCTCCCACATGAAGCTCCAACCACTGATGACACTTTGAGTGATGTGATTGATAAAATTGGGAGACAAAATCTTGATTCAACCCCATCTTAGTCAATTGAGCAGCCTGGGTCATCTCAAAAAGGTCCTCCAAAATGCCTGACAAAGACACTTGAAAGTGTATGTCCCGGTGAGGTTGGAAAGATAAGAACAAGAAGCTCAACCAAAAATAATGGAGGTGATGTAGACAATCCTAATTCACCAGTTGATATGGATGTTTCTTATGATTGTGAACTGAATTTTTCTATAGATTTTGAACCAACTTCCTTAAAATAAGTTGATTCTCATGATAAATGGAAAGAAGTGATGAAGAAATAATATGATGCCTTGATAAAGAATGGCACCCGGAAGTTGGTTTATCCTCCATTGGGAACCAAACCAATAGTCTGCAAGTCGATCTTCAAGAACAAGTATAAAGCAGATGGCTCACTTGACAAAGCACAAAGCTAGGCTTGTGGAAAAAGGTTTTGCACATAAGGAAGGGGTCAACTATGAGGGTACTTTCCCCCCATAGAAAGATGGGATACCATCTAGACACTCTTTTCCTTGGAAGCTTAGAACGGTTGGAAATTCCATGAAATGGACATAAAGAATTATTTCTTGAATGGAGATTTGAAAGACAATGTTTTATGTCCCAAATAGAGGGATTTGTTGTGAAGGGTCAGGAACATAAAGTATGCAAGCTTGTAAAATCCTTGTCTGGCCTCAAGAAAACACCGTGAGCCTGGTACGAGAAATTGATTGAGCATCTTCTGAAACTAAATTTCAAACATAATGATCTTGATGATGCAACTTTGTTCGTCAAGAAAGTTGGAAAAACAATCGTATATTTTGTGGTGTATGTAGATGATATTTTGATGATAAGGAACAATGAGAGCTAAATTTCATCCATAAATATTGAACTGATTAAAGGTTTTGGAATGACAGATGTTGGATATGTTCACTACTATCTTGGTATTGAAGTAAATCAACATCCGAAGTTTATATTCCTCTCTCATAAGAAGTACAATGGATATCTGTTTAACAAGTTTGGCATGGATGTGTGCAATCCTTTGATTAATCCATTGGAAAAAAACTTAAATATCACATCCTTTGAAGGAAAATAATTTGATGATGCAATGAAGTATATAAAAATCGTACGAATTCTCAACTACCTGACTACTACCAGACTAGAAATTTCATTTACTGTTGGAATCCTCTCCAGGTTTATGAAACAACCTTGTGAGTGTCATTGGTATACTGCAAAATGAGTTCTAAAGTTATTAAATAGAACTCAAGACTTTGGACTCAAGTATACAGAGGTGGTTGAATTCAACTTGATTGGATACTATGGTTCAAACTTCAATGGAGATAAAGAAATGAGGGTATGTACTTTAGGTTATTTTATGATTCTTGGATTAGGATATCTCTCCTAGAGGTCACACAAACAATTAGTTCCATCAGATTCCACAATTGAGGCAGAATATGTGGCAACAACTGAAGCAATGAAGAAAATTGTGTTGCTCGAGAAAATTCTAGAGGATATATTGACATTACGTAGATCCTCTTCTCCTTCTTCCACAATTATATTGTAATATTCTTGTGCTTGATCCATATGCGTAGCCTAGTCAGGTTGTTCTAAATCCATTGGCTCAACGGTAATTTGGGATATTCCCGTTCGGACTTCCTATAGAGCATCACTAATACAATCCCATCCATTAGAGAAGTTATAAGTCAATATGAAACCTTCTGTCAAGTCATACTAATCTGTGGTGCCATGGCGCAACTCCGTTTCAAGATACCACTACTGAGATATCATACCCAAGGTATGGAAGAATATGTGCACCCATTCAGTTTGAGGTTCTTCACCCCAGGCCATAGCCCGTCAAGAGAAGTTCTCGCAAAGATCATCCCTACCATTGTACTTCTCCTTGATCATAGTGTTTACGTGATCAAACCTGAGCCTTAAGTCTGAAAAATTCCTTCCATCCTCCTAAGTTTCTCTGTGTGCACCCCACCATCGAGCTGGAGTGGACCTTAAGACGAAGTATAAAGATTCATATCATTGTTCTTCAGGAACCTTATGCTCAAACGCTTCTAGAAATAAAACAACATTCCTAGTTCCATCATAAAATGGAAAGTCACATACCTCCAGTTCGACGCATTGAAGTGCTTTGGTAACTTTGTTACACTGATTAGTATATAATTCATGCAAGCGGTTTTTCCAATGCTCAAATTCATCGTTGGAGTTTGAAACACATGAAATATTTCACTCCCGAATTATTCTGTCATTAGTGGTAGGATTAATCTAGTCCTCATCCTGCACAGTGGTATTATAGATCTGATCAATATCAACATCACCATATTCATGCTGGACCGATTTTTTTATCGCGCTCCTTCAGAGGGGTCCAAAGGCATAACAAACCTTATACCATTCTTTTCAAACACCATCTGTCTATTTTTTAGATTGATTATAGCATCCATGTCATAATCCTAATGAAACCCAAGAAACACAGGATACATATTGATATCATCAACAATCTCAATAACTTCAAAATCAGACAATACACTTGGACCATCAATATCTATTCTAATGCCATGTAAGTGACCCATAAAAATGATTTTCTGCTGATTTTATATTCTTAGCCGAATCAGTGATCGTTGCAGCTTTGGTCTCCCCATCCATTCCCATGTATTTTTAGGAAAAACATTGACATCTGATCTTGTTAGGGTCCTGTGATTTGTAAGATTGGTGAGAAAAAATGCACAAGGTAACATCAGACCAGTCTTTGGAGTCCTAGGACCTAACCTTCCTAGACTTAGAGAGGGCTCTCTCTATCTTGTGCAAAGGATGTGTACTTGTTTTCTTTTAGGGTTTGATTTTAGGCTAGTTGTTAAGTTTAGTTTTTGTTTGTTTGTTTTGGTTGGGTAGATGATCAAGTAGAATAGATGAAGTGAGAAAATATTCAAGTCATTGGGCTATGGAGTCAATAAAAGTCATGGAAAGTTCAATAATGAATCAGGGTGCATCACAGGGTAAATCTAGCATTGGTCAAATGGATTTTCAAGGTTTGTGTGAGATGAAATGAACATCAAGTTTGTGAACAAAGTACGGCAAAGGGAAATTAAGAATCCTTTGTCAAATACTTTAACAAGAAGAGACTTCAACACTATTTAGAATAAAGAAGTAATCATAAGACAGGGCAAACCAATAACTCTTTGATTCAAATCAAGAAAATAAGCATTACAGACAAACAATCCAATAAAATATAGAAGGCGAGAAACTCATTTAACTTCTAGTGATTTCACCTTCAAGGTTAGAAAACATTTAAGATAAAATATAACTTTAATAAAAGAAGAGGGAACTCCTAAACATCATTGATCATAGCCATAAAGATATCTAAAACAACTATTCAAGCATGGAAAAAGGGTATGATCGAAACATAGCCTCTTTGGAAAAACCTAATTAGTGGCACTTCAAAGAAAGATCTCAAGAACAATGTTTTAGTGACATCAAACAAGAAGAGATAACCATAAAAAATCTTTGATGCCTATTGTATTGAACCATTCATGTGCTAAACGAGCTTGGGTGGGTCTAGAGAGCAACTAAGAATTCTCTAAACTGACCTAGCAGAGGAAAACATAGAGGTAATGAAGAACAAACAAAGCTAAGGTGCCTTTGAAAAACATTTCTTAGTCTAAAAACTTTGTCCTACTGCAATATAGAAGGATGAAACACAATGATACATAAGTAAAAAATAACTAAATAGAAGCAGATCAACATTAACCAAACTTAGGGATCCTGAAAGCAAGCCTTCTCCATCGTCAATTAGAAAAAGCCATTCACAAACTCCACAACACCAATTTCTTCTTCAATCTCCAAAAAAAACCATATATTGCTCTCAAGAGTCATCAAATTACAACCTCTTACAATAAGGCCCTCATGCTATATTTATCTATAAAAGGAGGGAAAAAACCCTAACTAGGGTTTGAAAATATCAAAAACACCCATAAATGTCATTTATGTCTAAGAGACCATGCAAGGCCCAAGACACAAAATATCTCATGAAATAAATTCAAAAATAACTCATAGAACCTAACTTTGGAGTGATTTGCCTCAAAAAACACTAAAATATCATTTTTCCATTAATGAGTGTCTTTTGTTGACTTTTTGGCCAAAAACACACAGTGAGGTCTGAATTCGTAGTGCCTGCACAAACGAAACTGGGTCCACTTGAAGCCAAGATTTGATGACCTTCCCGATGTCAGAATTGGCTCCATGATGGCCCGTTGGAAATCCTGCTTAGTCTACTTTAAAAAAATTCCCTTGTTTTTCTGATTGGGCTCCATTAACCTATCCAAAAGGCAAATTTCCCAAAACTTCTCCAGGCACAGCACCGGGCTTGAAAATGAGGCAGAAAGGTGAAAAATGAGGTGTTTTTTAGCCTTTTGAGGGACCAAAAATGATCCAAATGCTCTGAAATTTGGTGAGAATGTTGTATTTGAGGTGAAGATTCCAAAAATGCCAAGTTTTCCTCCTGAGGATTCCTGAGGTGAAAGTGTAGCACCAAGGGTGCTGGGCTTAGAGGCCTCAAAATTTGCAAAAAACCAAAATTAGTCAAAATTTTCCCAAAATTGGTGGATGTCTTCCTTAAGGGGTTTGAGAGGCCTTTAGAGAAGCGTCAGCCAATATTCCAATGTTTTCTTGGTGTTTTTCCTCCTTGAGTGATTCTCCCTCATTGGCACTTGCCTCATTGTGTTCAATATTATCTCTATTGTCCTTGTTGTTTTGATTAGTGTAAACATCATCCTCATCATCATCATTATCTCCACTGATATCATGATCATCATGATTTCTACTCTCTTATTCATTTGCGCTACTCTCTGCACCATCATCATTTCCACTGTGGGTTTCATTGTCTTCAATATCCTCATGTTCATTATGACTGTTGTCATTATCCTCATCGCCATAGTTGTGTGCCTCATTGTTAGCCTCACTGATATATTCATTGTTGTCATCTTCATTTTCCTCCATATTTTTTGTTTCATTGCTTACCTCTGCCTCTTCATCTTCAACATCATCATTATCATATGTTTATTTTCCATTTGCTTGTTCACTACCATTTCCTTATTTTGTTTCCATACTATCTTTTGCCTCATAGTAACTTGGCCTCTTTCACTGCTAATACTCCCTTCTTCTCCTGACATGGTGATTAGTGCTGCCTTTAAACAACCCTAGGTCTGCTTGTGAAACTTGATAGGAGGGGTGAAAACTGATAAATTCTTGCTTGGAAGTCAAAACAGGGCTTTTGTCATGAGAGCTCAGGGTTTCTAGTCTTTAAGGTTTTGACCAATTTCCTTTAACCATTAAATCATCAAATTTACTTGGAGAAAAAAGAAAATATCCACCTACCAACTTTTGGTGTCTTTGAAGGTCCTTGGATATAGCTAGGAGGTGCTCTTTTGTGGTTATTTTGGAAATTTGCAAGTGGAGGAGGGTTTATGATTTAGGCACAGTGCTAAATTTTTTTTGGCTGTTGGGCTCCCTCAGCGCAGCGCTTGAACACCTTTCGGGCATGTCGGTCTCCCTGAGCGCAGCGCCGGGCACGTTCACTGTGTTTTCTAGGCAGTTCTGGGCGAACGGGTAGTGCTCGCTTGTACGTGCAACACTTCCTCTTGAACGCGTAGCGCAGTGTAAAATTACACTGTGAAATCTCCCCAATGCGTAGCACTGGGTGTTGTAAGCATAACGCCTGCATGAACGTGTAGCACCAGGCAACCTTACCCAAATTTTCATTGAAAATGCCCAAATTTGTCTTAAATGCTCTGACTGTTTTTGCAAATGAAAAATGAGATGAGAGGAGAGAAAAAGGTCCTTTATTTTTAGGAAGATAAATTTAAATCAAAGAACCCACTTTGCTAATACTTTTTGAGCTTTTCCATCTGACTGATAATCCCTTGACCTTTTTGTTGTGCAGGAGACTTGAAAACTTTTAAGTGGCTCTTTTTCTCTTGGTGGCAACTTGCTGGAGAAATGAAATGGTCCTTCTTTAGCTTGAGGGTCTGTCTGACTCTTTTGACATAACAGAAAACCAAAAACTTCCTTCTCTGCTAATTTTTAAGTCTAACACATCTTTCATCTCCTTCAATAATGGTCAGATTTTTAAAACATTTTGAGAGACCCTTCCTTACCTTAGCACTGTCAAAACCTTTCTTTGTTTGCATTGGTGGAGTTGTAATCATATTTTTACTTATTTTGACCTTTTTGAGTGTGGGTGACTTAATAACATGGTTTTTTCCCATTTTCACTGATCCTTGGGCGTGATAAACTTACCTTTTATAATGACTATAATCATTTTTCCATATCTCTTTTTTGGCCACTTCTGATTTGTTGCAGATGCCATGACATACTGATTTAGCCCTTTCTGATGTTCTTGGTTTTTTGACATATTTAGTTATACAACATCAACCTAATGATCAACTTTGCTTTCCATCTTGAAACTCAACCGTATGATTTTATTCCTTTGATCATTGAGTGCAAATGACTGAAAATGAAGGCTTGACCTTTATACTGATACTCTTTTCATTTTCTTTCTTCTGAGGCAGTGAGGTACTTTACCTTGGCAGACTCTGGAAGCCACCTACAACAGTCTCTTTAAACCTTCTTTCTACTGTCATCATGGAGGCCTATCATCTTCATTTCATCTCCCTTGACTATATTTCCAAAACCTTAGGTTTATAGGCTATTTGAGAAGCATCATTAGTGTTGTCTTCAAAGTTCTCTATAGCCCTTTCAAGTTCATTCAGTTATGTCCAGTTCACCTCACCTTTTTCCCTTTTTCATTTATAATTTCTAAGAAATATCTTTCATGTTTTGTTCATTAGGTGTGCCTCCTCCATGTGTTCTGCTGCATTCGATCCTTGCTGGGCACTATGCTAGCCCAATCAATCTTAGGAAACCCTGATTTATCCTTGGACATAAGCTGCTTCCTATACCTTTGTTGTGAATGTATTTAAATAGGAGTAGGCATATTACCTTACCAATTTCCTACTGATAGTCACCTTGAAAATCCTTCTTTCACATTTGATTAAGCTCCTTGCATAGAAAAAACAGAGCTCAAAACATCAAGGATAACCCTACAACCTATGAAACCTTAGTGACCTAGTGGAAGGCTCTTTTGACTTGGTCTTTGACTGAAAGCTTGATTTAGGGTCGTCAAGTATGAAAAATAGAGTTTTTGACAAATTGATATATTGAAGACCAAAAATCCAGTGTACTTGATTTATCTAAAGAGTCTACATGGATAGTTTTGAAACCATCAATGCTTGAGGCAGTCCGGTGAACATGGCAAAGAGTAGGTTGATTGGTAATCCTAGATGGAAAGTTGAGGGGTTAAATATAGTCAAAACAAAGTACCGAGGTTATGGGTGGGAAAATAAGATAAATATGAGTGGCATGAGCCCATGAGGGGTCTTTTAGGGGTGGTAGGCTAACCAAGAAATGGAAAAGCAATAAAATAGTGAAAATTTTGTTTTAAGGATAATGATGGCAGTGAGATTTCTAAAACTCACAATATTCATGAATCTTGTTTTTAGAAATCTAGGACAAGTATTTAGTCATCTACAAATAGAAAAAATTACTGATGACTAACAGTGGCTCCACTTGGGGAGGGCATCTCCTTTTCAGGAGGTGTCCAAATATTTGAGTTTATGAAGACCAGTGCCTCATCCATTGGGCAGATTTTTCTTTTTTCATTTGTTGATGTTTATCTTGAAGCTATGATTCCAAAATTTGAAAGACATGTTTTCTTTAACCTCATCTCTACCTACCCATCATACTTTTTCCTAACATTTTTTCTTCATTTGAGTGCACTTGGACTGGCAAACCCCTGGCATTCTTTTTTATTCTTTTTTCTTTTTTCTTTTGAAAGCAAAATAAACTATCTATTTGTACACTTATTACTTCCAAGAGTTCATATTATGCTAGTGAACTCTTTTATTCTCTACCTAGACTATTAATCTGTCAAGATTAAGCTGTTTGACAGATTTCATTCTCTAATCTAATGACATGAAATTGAAAGCATGATCTGAACCAAGATTGGGCTATCTGATTTACCATGGTCTATGGCATTGGAACAAGCTGCACACATACATTATTTTTGTACAAACAAAACTAGAAAGTATGAGGGTTGTGTTTCATCATTTTTTAGTCATCCCTATATTTCTCTTTGGTTCAGATTTGTGCATTGAGAACCAACATATTTTCTTCCTAATATATTCCTATTGACAATTCAAGCTTAAATGATTTGACAACCCTTCTTTCAATGACCTATCTGTATAAATTCAAAACATGTTCAGCCATGATTATGCTATATGACTGAACACGACTCTTCATTCCAAACAAGTAGTTGCATTTAGACTTGCTCACTTTCAGAAAAACTCTTTTTTGGGTATGGGGATGTACCTTTTCTTTTCATCTGCCCTCTTTTTCATATTTTCTTTGTTTTTGTGTTTTCAAGATTAGTATTCTAAAACTAGAAACTAGAAATGTGCTCATAGTGCTGAGCTTATTTGCATGCCTATCTATCCTAATATAACCTATACATGATATACATTCAGCTGGTGAAATATCTTTTCCAATACAACCAATCAAGCAGATGATTCCATAAGGGATCTTGGTTAAGCTCTTTGAGTATGCAGAAGAAGTCAAAAGGCCACTCCCACCTTAATTGTGTTAGAACAATAGTGCCTAAAATTTTCTTTAAACCTTGCATCAAACTGCTCCTAACATATCTTACTCCCTCTTCAAATGTTTCTAAGCAATCAACAAAGGGATCTTGAAATAATATCTGAATGTGAAGATTTGGAAAATAAACTTGATCCAGGACTGCTTCTTCCTCCACTTGGTTAAGCTTGAGATTCTTTTGGGAAAGAAACTCCACCTCTTCCTCATGATTATCTGCACTATCAAACTCATCATATATTGCAATGTTGTCCTCTAACAAACATGATGTGCTTTGATAGAGTGGGTTGAATTCTATGTGAAGGCCATCATATTGATGAGCATGAGTACTCTTTGACAATAAATATTCTTAAGAAATAAGTGCGGCAACTCTCTTGTGATCATTAATTTCCAAACCTTCTTCCAATTTTTCGAAACTTTCCTCATCACTATCATAGCTTCTATGCATTGGCTGATTAGTTTTCTCAAGTTGATGAAACTGAGCTTCCTCCCACAAACCAACTGCTGATTGATCTATAAAGTTAGATTATGTTTGGATATCAAAATCATCAACATATTGATCAAACTTTGGAGAATCATCAATATAAGTAATGTCACCAACCATACATATTGGACTATCAGATTGTTTGTCTTCGAATTGATCTACAAATCCATTTTCTGCTCTGTGGTAGCTAGGATTAGGAGAAAAATAAATAGAAATTTTCTGTTCATATGAAGTTTTAGAGGTTGACTGCATGTTTAGAAGCTGATTTATTTCCTCTTTAGTTAAAAAAGGAGGCATTTTTCTCTTTCTTTGTAGAGAACTACAACAATTCTCTTTCTCTTGTGAAAGCCGATTGAGAGGCTGAATGTCTTCTTGAGCCTCACCTAGAAGAGATGATGAACCATCACTTGTGCCTTTAGAGATATCCTATGGGTTCTCTTTCATTCCATGATTTATTTCATCTTCAACCAACTCTTCTTGATTTTTGTGACAGTTAACTTGAGCATGAGATTCATGAATTTCCTCTCATAGATTCTCAGGGTGCCAATTTCTTTTCATAATTTGAAATGAATTAAAGCATAAGGGTAGAGACCCTAAATCTGTTGGCTCCTTCTTTATTTCATATTTTGTGATTTCAAGATGGCTTAGGGGAAGAAATTCTGGATCTTAAAAAGGGTTTGTATCATCCATCTTGTCCCTGATTGATTCTTTAGAGCACTCCTCTCTATTTCTGTATGCAAATTTCTTGTAATTCTCTCTTAATAGTGAAGCACAAGATGTAGGAAGGTATCTAGTACTTACTTGACAACTTTATGCATTCTCTTCTTTGCAATATTGCTCATCATGCATGTTTTGATTGTTGTTCTTGCCTTGTAGTGACTGAGTTTGTTCTTCTGAAGAAAATAGTACCATCTGTTTTGAATAATCAACTCCAACCTCAACCTTGTAATCTTCCTCTTTCCTGCCAATCATATGCATCATTTTGTTGACTGTGTTTGTCAATAACTTTAGCTTTATCTCAGAAGATATGAGTTTCTCTTGATCTGATTTGTCTTTCTCTATTTCTTTCAGCTTTACTTCTTTGTTCAGTATGTTGGTTTCCAAATCAAATTCCCTCTTTTTCATTTCCTCCAAGGTTGAAAGGTCTTTTTATCTTATCTGGAATGCCATTTCTGGGTCAAAAGCATTTGGGTAGTGCAAGAGAGCCCACTCTAGGGGTGGCTTTATCTTAGCAGATATTGCATGGTATAATTTATTGAATCTTGCTGAAAAATGTTGTATTGTCTCCCTTGGCTGTATTTTCAAATCGTTGTATTCCCTTATGATGAGAAAAACATTTCCCATGACTGCCCACCTATCTAAGAAAACTTGAGTGAATTTATGAAAATTGTTGATGCTTGCAGCTGGAAGGTCTTTAAACCAACTCTTAATTTTTCCTTGTAATGACAAGGAAAACATTCTAATACGCACATCATCTTCTCCTACTTCAAATAGGTCAAGTAAATTCTCAAGATTTTGAATGTGTCTTCAACGGTGACTTTTAAGTTTTATCCATCAAATTTGGGTAGTTTATTTGCAAGATTTGCAGGGAGGGCCTAGAGGATAGGAGGTAAAATTAGAGGCTTGTATATTTCTATGACCCTTGTGGGTATAGATAGTGCAAAAAGAGATTTATGAATATTTTAGGTTTCAACAGGAGCAAGAGAGACAACATGAGGCTCATGTTTCACTAGGTCTTTCACAGGTGTATTTGAGGTAGGCACAGGTATATAAGTATGTTCATGGTCTGTAATTTGAAGCTCAGATTTTTTAGACCTGAGATCTTTCCATTGATTAATATGGACCTTATCAGTGTATTATTGTTCAAGCCTAAAGTAGGATAGAACATAGTTATATATATAAAAAATAATTTCCTGAATCCAAATTAGGCTTGGATACCTTCTCTTTCTAGGATGACTGGTCATGTTTTAGGTTCTTCTTCCAGTGGAGTATTTAGGTTTATTGAGAGTTGTGGAGTCGTCAGGTGGATGATTTCAGATGTATTTTCCACCATCAGTAAGATCAGGAATTTTTTATGCATTCCTAGGGGAGTCTATAAGAATTAGTGGGGTTAATAAGGCTACTGAAGGCCAGTGGAGTTGCCAGGTGAAGGATGCTTAATTTTTTAAGAATGTACTTGTTGTCCACCATCAACAACTAAATGCTAATCTAAGGATGTTTATAGGTTTTTTGAGATATAAGGAATACTTAGTTTGTCACTAACTCAGAAGGTCCCACAGTGATCGCCATTATGTTAGGCGATGAGGTGGTGATAAATCAATAGATATTGTTTGAAAAGGGCTTCTGAACTCTTTAAGGATGTATATGCTTGTTACTTACTTAGAAGGTCCCACTGTGATCGCCATTATGTTAGGGTCTCATGATTTGTTAGATTGGTGAGAACAAATGCATAGGGTAACATCAGACCAGTATTTGGAGTTCTAGGACCTAGTCTTCCTTGACTTAGAGAGGGCTCTTTCTATTTTGAGCAAAGGATGTGTACTTGTTTGCTTTTAGGGTTTTATTTTAGGATAGTTGTTAAGTTTAGGGTTTGTTTGTTTGTTTTGGTTGGGTAGATGATCAAGTAGAATAGATGAAGTGATAAAATATTTAAGTCATTGGGCTATGGAGTCAATAAAAGTCATTGAAAGTTCAATAATGAATCAGGGTGCATCACAGGGAAAATCTAGCATTGGTCAAATGGATTTTCAAGGTTTGTGTGAGATGAAATGAACATCAAGTTTGTGAACAAAGTAGGGCAAAGGGAAATTAAGAATCCTTTGTCAAATAATTTAACAAGAAGGGAATTCAACACTATTTAGCATAAAGAAGTAATTATACGACATGGAAAACCAATAACTCTTTGATTCAACTCTAGAAAATAAGCATTTAAGACAAACAATCCAATAAAATATAGGAGGTGAGGTACTTTACCTTGGTAGACTCTATAAGCCACACACAACAATCTCTTCAAACCTTCTTTCTACCCATCATGGAGGCCTATCATCTTTATTTCATATCCCTTGACTATCTTTCCAAAACCTTAGGTTTCTAGGCTGTATGAGAAGCATCATTAGTGTTGTCTTCTAAGTTCTCTATAGCCCTTTCAAGTTCATTAATTTCTGTCCAGTTCACCTCACCTTTTTCCCTTTTTCATTTATAATTTGTAAGAAACATATTTCATGTTTGGTTCATTTGGTGTGCCTCCTCCATGTGTTCTAGTGCATTGGATCCTTGCTGGGAACTCTGCTGGCCTAATCAGTCTTAGGAAACCATGATTTCTCCTTGGACATAAACTGCTCCCTATACCTTTGCTCTGAATGTATTTAAATAGGAGTAGGCCTCTTACCTTACCAATTTCCCGCTAATAGTCACCTTGACACTCCTTCTTTCACATTTGATTAAGCTCCTTGCATAGAAAAAACAAAGCTCAAAACATCAAAACCCTACAACCTATGAAACCCTATGTTGAGATTCAACAAGATGATGAGCTTAGTGAAAAGAGTTTCCTTCACTAAGTGGGCCCGCAGGCTATTTTTGGTGCAAAGTCTATTTTTAGACATGTCGATCATATTCTATGAGTTGAAGGATCCTATTTGTGGATGGTTGGTCAAGTTGGAAAAATAGATGGAATTATATTTTTAGACATATTGGGTGGAATCAGTACCTCTTTCAGTCAAACAGATGTCGAATATTAGCTCTTAATAATATTTGGACTCTAAACATTATCTTATTCTCTTAGAGCACTTCAGTTAAGTGCATAGATGTGGCACAGTAGCTGACAGAAGGAATTACGCTATTCCTGAGGGTTTACTAGAGCTAATGCATGAGGACTTCAGTTAGAACTCATGTGACAGAGTTTGGTGGAATTATAGAAGTAGTTGGTGGAGTTGTATTTAGTTTAACTCAGTTAAACTCAGTTGAGCTAGTTGTATCTAGTATAACTGATTGATACACTAGTGAGAGTGGTGTGAATTAATTAGTTAATTAATTCACTAAATAATAACTCATTAATCAACTGAATAATATATCAGTTAACTATAGTGCACGGACAATTTCAGTGGAGACTAGTGGAGAGGTAGGTGAAAGAGCAAGTGTGACTATCAGTTGTGACTATAGTGATGCATTGATTGCATCCAACACTTAGTGGAGATGCCAATGAGGATTTCAAAGTGAAAGCTTGGTGGATTCGAGTTCGTTCAAAGCCATTTTTTTGCAGGGATTGCGCAGTAGAGGCAGGCTAGCAGGTGGCAGAGATCAGTGCATGGATTTGCAAGATCTAGCCTGATTAGTGTGTAGCGATTGTATTGTACTGAGAGCTTGATATGATCATATTTGTATGAGAATTGTTACATGATCTCTATGACATATATTATATACAAATATTTGGGGTTTTTAGCTTCAGGCTTTCCCATTAAACAACTGTGTTACTGTGTGTGAATTTTTATGGTTTCATGTGTGCATTGCAATTGATTTAATTTTCGCATGTGATGATCAATAATGGAATAGATTCTATATTGTGCATCAAGTTAAAATAGTGTGTGATCAAGAGAATCTTGGATATATAACACATAAATTATATAATTTCTACATGGCATCAGAGTGATATTGATCATAGCCGATTGCAATTATTGAAGCGATTGAGTTTTGTGCTGGTGGAATTTGAATTTGTTGCAGTGTTTTCTTAGTGTTGAAGTTGAGCATTCATTGAAATGTATTTCAACGGATTGCGATTGGAGTATGCCCTTGAGGGCAGCTCAAATTATATTGCATGGAAGGACAGGATGGAGGTGGTGCTGGATGATAATGGGTTGAAGGAGTTCATAGATGCAGAAATTCCAAAACCTGCTTCTAGCGATGCAGCCGCACTTGACGCATGGCAAAAGTAGACAAAAAAATGTCGAAGGATTCTATTGGAAGGTGTGAAGGATCACATAGTGTCCAACCTTCATGGTAAAGCTTGTCCATTCTTGATGTGGAAAGCTTTGACAAACTTGTTCCAAAGCAGAAGCAACCAAAGGAAGTTGGCGCTTAAATACAAGCTCAGAAAAATAAAAATGGAGAAAGGCGAAAGTATAACCAAGTACCTCACGAAGTTTGTCCAGTGCAGGGATGAGATGGGAAGTGTGGGGGTTACTGTAGATGAATAGGACTTGGTGAGCTTGGCTCTCCTTGGGCTTCCGAAGAGTTGGCATAGCTACGAGGACTCTGTCAATGGCTGGGAGAAACTGCTAAGATGGGAGTGACTTTGGTTAGATCTTGTGTAGGAGGAGATAAGGCGGGGTACTAGGGATGGATCTTCATCGAAGAATGAAGATGAAGAAAATTTGGCTGCCAAATCAAGGGAAAAGAATGGAAAGAAAAATCCTTCTCAATCCGGTGCAAAAGGCAAGAAGCAGGACTTGTCCAAGGTGAAGTGCTTTCACTGTCACCAACACAGACATTACGCCACTAATTGTCCACATAAGAAGAAAAATAAGCAGGCTACTGGATCTATAGCTGGAGAGGCCTTTGCCTCATAGTTTGAGCTAGATTTTTCGCTGATCGCATGCTTGGTTTCAAGTGTGATGGGATTAGTGTGGTTTCTTGACAGTGGTGCATCTTTCCATATGACCAGAGACAAAGATTTGTTTAGTGATCTAGATGAGAAGGATCTTGGAGTGCACATCGAGATGGGCAATGATGGGAGATATAGTGCGACAGGTATTAGGACCATTTCCTTTGATAGGGAGTCTGGTAAACCTTTCATATTGAAGGATATCATGCATTTTCTAGGACTGAAGAAGAATCTTATCTCTGTGGCGATGTTGGAAGACAAGGGTTATGATGTTGTCTTTAGCGAGGGAAAGGATTTCCTGCGTAGTAAAGAAACTGGTGAAACCCGGAGGATAGGGGTTCGAGTTAAGAATGTAATATTCCCAATTAACAACAGCTAATTGGAAATATTAATTTTGATTAATTTTTCTTACTATAGTTAAATTATAAATAAAAGTGAGTAGAGGGGGACATAACTCACTCTAAACATAAAGTTCACTCCCTAGTAGACACAACGTTGTAACTTAAGTGGGCCAAGGGGGGCAAAGAGACCACGTAGAGAGGGGACCCACTGGAGGACATGGAGGGACTGCACAGGTTGAGTTGGCAATGTGGGGCCAGGAGATGCTATGTTGGAGATGATGGGCCTAGGGTTTGAGAGAGAGGCCAATGTTATAAAAGGAGGAGAGCCTCCTCATTTTGGTCATTGGAGTTTATGCATATTGGGCTGGTCACTACAACTTTGAGCATGCTGGTTGTTTAGCTTGTCAGCAACACTGTTTAGTGCATTGAGTGTCTCTGTTCGGAGATCTCACCCTTAGCCCTGGGAGACTTCAAGTGCTTGCCCAGGTGAGTTTGTCCCATCAGTATTTTGCAGGAGGATTGGTGTTTGGATTTTGGGGAGGAGCAGTGCATCCATAGACTGCGCAGTCTTGGAGGGAGGACATAGTCCATTTTGAGGGAGCTCGAGAGTGGCATTGTTTCAGAGGATTTTGGTCAGGAGATTGAGCAAGGGGCCAGCCCTTGCCTATTGGAGACTTTTAGTTGAGCGGGAGGTCATATTTTGGAGTATTCCATTTAGTCTTAGCGCAGAGCCTTGGAGGATAGTGTAGATCCTCAAGGGAGATATTTTCGGAGGTTGTCCATTCCATAAATGTTGTCTGGGCCTTTCTGGGTTTTGTGAGTAGAGGCTAATTCCAGAGTTTCAACTCATTCTGAGTAGGGGAGCAACCCCTAATACTCATCTTGTTCCAGTAGTAGTAGCTACACGACCGTTTTCCAGCAGCTTGGACATAGATCAGAGAGCAGCAATTCCATCAATATTCTCAGAGTATTCCTACACTTGCCTGGTGCAAGTCGAGGTGCCATCACTTTGATCACCTCTTGTACTCATTGATATTTCTCAGTATAATAAAATGGCTCAGTATTATCTCTATTTTATGTGTATCTATTGCATATAATTTTTCTATCATTTTATGTACTGTTGTATAGTCTGCATCTCTGCTTATTTCCCCTTTGAGACATTCCCGTTGCTATACCATCTATTGTGTTTTGCCCGCACTCTATAGACAGAGTCTGGTGAGGGCTAGGTAGCCTCCATATCTCACCCTCTTTTCAGAGGTGAAATATCTGGTAAACGCCCCTCCAATCCATCTCTGGTTTAGAGTTGATTGTGTTTGAGAGATATCCCTGAAAGGGGATATTACAAAGAACCTTTATCAATTGCAGGAAGATGGTTGCGCAGCTATGGTAGGAAAAGCAGAAGGAGTGGTGAGCCGAGATGAGGGAGAATTGTGGCACAGGAGATTGGGCCATCTTCACCATGGTGCTTTGAAAATTTTGCAGCAGATTTCTACCGGGCTTCCCAAGGGAACACCTGTGCAGTCAGATCAGTGCAAGGGATGTACTTTGGGAAATTTTTTTAAGACCACCTTTCATGAGAAGGATAGTCATGCCACGACAATCCTTGAGAGAATTCACACAGACGTGTGTGGACATTTCTTAGTAGCTTCGACAACAAAGCATAGGTATTATGTGATATTTGTTGATGAATTTTCTCGTAAGTGCTGGATCTTCTTCATGCAGAAGAAGAGCGAGAAATACTCAAAGTTCTGTGAGTTCAAGGCACTGGTTGAGAAAGAGTCGAGGAAGCAGGTGAAAGCTCTAAGGAGCGATAATGGTGGTGAATACATCTCTGGCAAATTCAAATACTTTTGCAGCGTAGAAGGAATTCAAAGAGAGCTCATAGCGCCTCATAACCCACAGCAGAATGGGATCACGAAGAGAAAGAACAAAACGATCATGGGTGCTGCATGGGCGATGTTGCATGATCAGGGCCTTCCCATACACTTGTGGATTGAAGCATGCGACACTGCGGTTTATGTGTGTTACACAGTAATTTGTCACCATTCCTGCAATCCCCATCCCGCACATTGGAGGGCTCATTTTGTGACTTGTGAGCAGTGACATGCCTTGAAACCACTTTCATGACATCCCTCTGAACAAGAGCTTTCAATGCCCTGAAGACATCTCCTTGTGAAAACCCTAAAAATGGCCCTTTTAGCATTGGGCAGCGTGATTTAATTACATTTAATACTGAAATGCGAAGGTTATTTGATTCAGCACTCATCCCAGATGCTTTTCAGCATCATTACTGAGTGTTTTTTAAAAATAAATGGTGGAAGTTTCGTCCTAACTAATCCAGGAACTGATATCTATCTTGAGTTGGGAGGTTTGGCTACGGATTTCCATAGAGAGGAAGTGGTTTGCTACCTCTCATGGAAGCTTCCTTGATGATAGGGCCAATCCCATGATTATAGGGATCCCAACTCCCCTTCCTCCATCTATAAAAGCTTGCTCATCTCCTTTGCAAGCTAGTCTTCAAGTTCCAAAATTCCCAAGAGCCTTGTATTGTAAGAACCTCATAATTCCCTTAAGGCCAATTTCAAAGCAAAGACTATCGTCGAAGCTTTGAAGAGGAAAGTTTTCCATCCTTGTGAAATTTTGAACGTGTTATTTTGGCATGATCCTCAGGAAAAAGGAGAATTAAATGATGGAGACTATTGTTGTAATTTTCCTTTGTTCGTGATTAATGGACGACTATTGGTTATGGTTCCACTCTTGTGGTTGTTTATAATGATGAGTTATGTCCTTTTTGACTGACATATAGTTTCATCTACTGGATTTTACGCTTGCGTTTGTTTTGTTTCTTGAATGCGCAGGTGTCCCATCACAGAGATCGTGGAGATCGTGATCTGCCAGAGCTAAGGGACGGGAGCGCCACCTCTTCTACAATGACTGTTTTGGATTCCAGGTAAGCCTTCATCGCTAGTTGGTTTATTTGCAATTAGGCACCTGCACTATAGTGTGATTGATTGTTGCTAGACCCGGTCTGGGCTAGTAGGGATCGCCTCTGTCCGTAGAGGGGATTTACCTCCACAACAAATTGGCGACTCCACTGGGGATCGTTAGCTTGTTGTCGTTCATTTTATGAGCTATAGACGGAGCCTGAAGTTGGCCAGATAGCCTTCAAAATGCTTTTGCTCTGCAATTGCGAAGTAGATCAAAGCTGCTTCAATCAATCTCCGGTTTAGTTTGTAAACTGAACACTTGGAGCATTGTCTTTCCTTTTTGGTTGATTCTTGATTCTCCTTGCTTGATCAGCTCTTTTGGGTTGGTTCTTTTTGTGGATTTGGGTCTTTGATAGCTTGATCATTCACTGGTCTGCTTGTTGGATTGCTTATTTTTTATTTTTGACTGGGAAACTCGACTGGCGCACTTTTCAGCTTGACGTTCGCGCCCATTGGCGCATGTTGCTTGTGTATTACCCGCGCCAATTCGTCTCTGGCGCTAGTTTTAGCCTCACAGTCACGCCAATCCTGTGAGCTACTAGGGTTTGCTCAGTTCTGAGCTTCCTAAGCCTGATCTGTGTGTTTGGTCTTGATTTTTCCACTGTTTGAGTGTTTTGGAGCTTGGATTGACTGGCTGTTACCTTCATCCTTTGGTTGTTTGCCCATTTCCATCGATTTTTCATTTTAGCCCTAGGTCATCTAGGTGCTGTTGTGTGTCAAGCCTTCCTTAGGAGTTTTTGGTCTCTTTCGGTTCAGTCAACCTTCTGATTGCTTCTTTGCATTTATTTGGTGGTTTTCTATTGTCTCACTGCATTGTTTGAGTGATTTTTTCCTTCTTCATTCGAATTTCGCTTCGTCTCATCTTGGGCCTAGATTACACGGCTCATTTTGAGTCTTTGGGATTCTTTCGCTTTGAGGGAATTTTGGTCGATTTGAGGTCTGATTGTGATTTCTGTCGAGTGAAATTTGTTTGTTTTTACTCTCTTATCATCATTTCTCAAATCGCTTTTGCATTAGTTTTCATTTTTTAGTGCATTTTTCTCTAAAAATATTGAAAAAAAAAAATCTCTTTTGCTTTGAACTAGTTAATGTGAATTAGACCTTTTCGGTGTTATTAGTGATTGGTGACTTTGAACGAAAAGCTTTTAATTTTCATTAGCTGCATTAGAGACATCATTGGTTGTTTTTTGTTCATTTCGTTGTTGTGTGAAAAGCTCTCAACTCTCTCATAAGTAGCTTTCATCGAATGAAATGATATACTGTGGCATATAGATTGCATTTAAGAGATTTTGAGACATTAAATTCGCTAGGGCCTGAAAACTGAAGCGTAATTGAAGATAAACTTTAAAATTTACTCAATTACACTAAGGCAGCATTGAAATCTAACGAAACACATTTAAAGGTCTAGGCTAGAGACGTGTTTCAACATCTTTAAACCTAGTAGTTGTTGTTCGCCTCTTGGCTTTAGACAGCGCTAGTATGGACTTGTGCTCCCCGTACCATCGCGTATATAAAGGGAGACCCCACTAGGTTTCAATACTTTATCCATAGGAAGCCGATTCTGCCGCCCTATACCCATGATACACTAGACACAGCATTCGGGGAGATTGCCTGCACGTATGGAAAGTCCTTGGTTGATTTCTCTTTCATTTTGAAACCAAGGTGTATATTGCAGTTCATGGTTATTTGGTACACCCTTTGCCTAGTATTACTGAGTAGTCATTTTGATCCTATCTGACTCCCTAAATTTTAAAGGATCACCAAGCGCTTGTCCTTTCACACTTGTGTCAAATATGAAAGAGATAGAGTCACCTTTTCAACCGTTTCTCGACTCTTAAAACATGAAACGGTGAAGTTTCTTATTTTTCAATGTGGTAAAAAATTAATCACCTGCGATCACACGCCCTGTTAGATTCTACTTTTTGGCCGTTTGATTGTGTGTCTTGAATCTTTTTCAACCCGTGTGTGTGTTTGATATTTTTCTCTTGTCGTTAGTACCTCAGTGGTAGAACCCCCGGTTTCTTCTACTGGTAGTCCATATACGGACGATTCATCAGAGGTTTCTCAATCCTATGCTGAACTTTAGTAGCCCATTGTTTCTGAGCAACCCTTTGGGGGACCAGTTGAGTTCAATTGGCCCTTTTCCGACCCTTGGTCTAAATTAAGAGTAGGGGTAGATTTCCTTTCTCTTACATCAGGTTTGTTTTTCCTCCTACTCCTCGCCATCTATTATGAGATCTGGCGGTAGGCTCAAACATGAGTGATTCCAGTGAGGAAATCCCAACGTTTGGTGAAAACTATTAGCACTTCCCATGAAGATTATTTCCAGGAGACAACTCTGAACTAGCTGTTATGTCATCATCTGGTCTCTCATTGCCAGCAGGGTATAGATCCTTGGGTCAGATCATTTCCACCGCAGCCTCTATGGGAGTGTCAGCTCCTTCTACGAGGCCAATGGCTCCTTCATTGGGGATGTCTCCTCAGACACCCGTCACTTCTGTACCCGCTCGGCTCACTGTCCATGTGGCCGCATCTGCACCTGCTGTCACGACACCCTCCGCGAGGGCTATGCCGGAGAACATCTCTCCGGAGGAGTATCGATTGTCCCTACAACAGCCGAATCCCGAGGTTGGACAAACCTCTCAAGATCCCAACCGCCCGTATTTTTTGCACTATGCATAGGATGGTACACCCGTGTATGATTTTCCGTATCAGTATGATGAGCATGGGGACATTCTACGTCTACCCGCTCCGGAGGCTCACCTTCATGCTCAAGGTTTACCTTATAACCAGGCTTATAACTCGTAAGGGCAACCTTTCTAAGGCCAACCTTCGGGCCAACCTGGATATCCTTATGACCCATAGGGGCAGCCCGTGCAAGGCTATCCTGCAGGCCAGCAAGGGCCATCGTACGGTCCGCAAGGACAGTATTAAAACCCTTCCGGTCAACCTGTGCAGCCTCAGCCGGGGTACCAACCGGGGCCGGTATATGGTCCTGGGGGGCAAATCCAGCCTTCTCAACCCATGCAACCGTAGTATCCTGTTAATCCAAACATTGCACACCAGCTAGGACCATCTTATGGTCCTCCTGCAGGTCAACTCGGTTACCAGCCACCACCTGGCTCCATTCCACCACCAGGCCAACCGATCTATCCGGCACAACCTGGTGTTTTGCCTCTAGGCCAACCGGTTCATCCGATACAACCTGGTGCTTCTCAACAGCCAGGTCAACCTGCGCAATCGGCTCAACCTGTCCACCCAGGTCAACCTGTTAATCCAGGGCAGCCCCCTCACCCAGGTCAGCTTGCTCAACCAGGCCAGCCTGTCCCTCCTATTAACCCTGCACAACAGCTGAATTATTCAATGCCATAGCCAAATCAACCGCTGCACCCTAATTATCAGGCTCAGCAGGGTCCCACCTATCAACAGCCCACTCAAACTCAGGGTGGCTACTATTCTCATGGTCAATACCGACCGAATTATAGCCAGCCCCAAGGTTCTAACTATCGTCCTCAACAACCCGATTATACCTATACTCAGTAACCGAATCCAAATGATGCTTACACAGGGCCGACTCCTAATCAGGGTCTATACTCTGGTTATCAACCCTTGTACGCTGGTTACCAGCAGCCGAATCAAGCTGGTTATAACACCTACACCTCCTACGATCAGAATCCTGCTGGACAGAACCCATGGGGGCAAGGATATTCCCAACCAGCATGGAGTACAGGTACTGGTCCTTACCTAGGGCCAGGTATGCCGTCTAATCCGCCATTGCCATTCCTGGCTACCTTGGAGTTACCAGATGTTTCAAAATTAACGAATGATCCAATACTGCATAATCCTTATTGGCCTCCGGTTCCTACCAAGGTGCCCGACGATTGCCCCAAGTTTGAGGGTAAAGCTGGGGAGGACCCCCAAGCTCATGTGATGACCTACCATCTTTGGTGTTCGTCCAACTCTTGGGTGGATGATTCAGTTCGTCTACGCCTCTTCCAGCGCACTTTGACTGGCACTACAGCTAAGTGGTATATTGAGTTACCCCGTGGCATCTTTCAAGACTTCAATACCTTAGCCATGGCTTTTCTGACTCATTTTCAGTTATCGGTTCGCTATGAAGCCGGGACGCACCTCCTGACTTCTTTGAAGCAGGACAAAGCCACCCACATTTCTGATCACATTCATGAGTGGCAACATCGTCGTAGACTGATCAAGTTCCATATACCTGATCAGATACTAACTCATTGGTTCACCACCTCCTTTGTTAACAAAATCACCCAAGATATTTCTATGGGAGCCTGTGTGACTGAAGAACAAGCCATAGCGCGTGCCCAATATCTGGATCTTGTATACTCACAATCCAAAACGATGTGTGATATCTTGCCTGATGCTCCACGGTTTGGAACCTCTAAAGCCCTAGCTACCCCAGCGATGGATGGTGTTATTGGTTTCGTGCCTCAGAATTCGAAGAAGTCCTCGAATGGGAAGTAGAAGTCCAACTCATCCAATAATTCTGCTCCCCCCGCCCCTACCGATTCTGGAAAAAATGCAGAGGTTAACGCCGTTCAGGCCAATCCTGCGGAGAAAGCCTCCAAGGGGAAAAAGAAGGGCAAAGGTAAATCCAAATCCGATGCCCCAAATCCAGAATCCAAACCTCGTACTAAGGATGGCTCTCAACGTAAACTGAAGTACCCCTACCTCATTTGTGAAGGAGACCATTATACCAAGGATTGTCCACGACGATCTGAAGTTAGTCAAATTCTCAAAGGCTCTAAAGGGACTCCGACAGTTCTTAAAGAACCATTCTCGTCTCAGCAGACCCAGATGGTTGAGCAGCCTTCACCATCTGCACCATTTGGGTCCCAAGTTTTTATGATGAATGGTGCTGCACCTATCTCTATTGCCACACATTCGAAGGATTACAACGAATCGTGGCAGGCACTTGGGAAGGCAGTTGCGGATGGACCACCTCCCCCACCTGTCTCCAGTTCGTTGGAAATTGAGAAGCCTACCCCTGAACCTGTTGTGAAGCCACCTTCTAAAGGTGTTTTATGAAGATCTTCTTACAATCCAAATGCCCGTGCCGCTCAACACTACAGTATTGTTGAGGATTTGGCACAGGCGCCTTTTGCTATGTCTGCACTAGAAGTTCTTCAAAGTTTTCCTTCACAACGGAAGGCTTTATTGTCTGCAATTGGTGGCATTGATCCTGCTGATTCAAGTCTTCTCACCTTCAACTTAGAGAATTTCACCCCCCGACTTACACATCAGATCGCTCTTGTTATTCAAGTCGGGATCAACGGTCTTAACATCCATAGGGCTGTTGTGGATGAAGGTGCCTCTACCTTTGTCATGTCGTCCGCTTGCTGGAAGGCCATTGGCTCTCCGGCCCTTTCATCATCTCCCAATGCCCTAGAGGCATTCAATGGTCAGGAATCCAAACCCCTGGGTGTTCTCGAGAGTTTAGCGATCACTTCATAGGGGAAGACAATCAACATAGAAGTAGAAGTGGTTGACGCCAAGCTTAACTACAATATACTTCTTGGCCGCAGCTGGAATCATGCCATGCTATGCGTGCCATCCACTGTTTTTCGACTTCTTGAGTTCCCTCACGAGGGCAAAATCGTTACAGTGGATCAGTTTTCCTTCTTCACCTCCACCTCTGAGAACAACGTTCCATACGTGGATCAGATCCCAAATCCCCATGATAGTGTAGGACCCGGTCTCTTCAAGGACCCCGTCCTCATGGGTATTTTTCCCACACCACCACTGCACACCGCTCAAGTTAACATGATCTCCAGGTCTGATGACCCCTGGCTCATCCCTACACCTGAGAAGGTGCTTGAGTTTGGAGAATCAATGCCCTTGACTCTAGAATGGCTCTCGACATCTATTCTCAATCCCCTTGGCTTGGCGAGGCCGACTCGTCAGATCCTCTTAAAGAGACTTTTTCTTCCGATGAAGCCATTATTGAAACAATGTCTCTTGAAGAGCTTCCTTGGAGCGATGGACATCATCGTTCCTCCTTTATGCCCTGCCTGGGGGCAATGTCAGATTTTCTAGAGCGTTATGCATCTCAGGTTCCTACTCCTCCTCTCCAAACGCCCATTTTGACCCATGAGGTTCTTTTAGAAGGAAACCTGAGTAATATCACTCAAACCATCCCGATCAACATCTTCGTTAAACCGGGGATCATTGAGAACATACACATGGGAGTGACTTGTTCTCCTGATGAGATACAAGTCTATACTGATCTTTTTAAAGAATTCAGAGACGTGTTTGCTTGGTCCTATGAGGAAATGCCTGGGATTGATCCCAGTATCGTAGTGCATGAGATTCCAACCTACCCTGGTGCGAAGCCCATGCGCCAACGCTTACGCCCGGTGCATCCTCGCAAATCCGCTGTAATTAAGGCAGAATTTGAAAATTTTTTGAACGCGAGCTTTATTTATCCCATCGCCCTCACAGAATGGGTTTCCAACATTGTCCTTGTCGATAAAAAACAGGGTACTATTAGGGTCTGTGTTGATTACTGCGATATTAATCATGCCTGTCTGAAGGATAACTATCCCACTCCATTCATAGACCAAATTATCGATGAATGTGCCGGAAGTGAGATTTATTCCTTGATGGATGGCTTCTCGAGGTATAATCAGATCAATATTTTACCTGAGGATCAACACAAGACTGCATTCATCTGTCCCTGGGTACTTTCGCGTATAAAAAGCTCTTGTTCGGCTTGAATAACACTGGAGCCACTTTCCAGCGTTGTCTTAAGCTTTCCACGACACACGCCATATCGTTCATCCTTATTTGGACGACTTGCCAGCTCATTTAGTTAGGCGAGAGGACCACCCTGAACACCTCCGCCAAATTTTCCTTCGCTGTAGGCACTACAATATTAGGCTTAATCCTCATAAATGCGTCTTTTGCATAGATTCTGGCCGTCTTTTGGGATTCATAGTCTCCAAAGATAGAATTTGCCTTGACCCTTTAAAGGTTGAGGCTATCATCAATCTCCCATCACCCTCCTCGTTATATGAGTTACAGAGTCTGCAGGAAAAAGCAAACTTCCTTCGACGCTTTATCCCGAACTACGCGGAGGTAGCCAAAGGATTCACACGCCTATTAAAGCAGAACGTTCCCTTCCATTGGGATGAAATTGCTCAAAAATCCTTTGAGAAGCTGAAGACGTTACTTGTTAATGCTCCCTTGCTTCAGCCTCCTAACTATCACTGTGATTTCACTTTGTATCTCGCCGCCGCGTTTAGCACCATAGCGATGGTTCTGGTGCAGGATGACGATGATGGAAATGAACATGTCATTTATTATATGTCATGGAACCTTCTCGACACAGAAACACGTTATGCTCACGTCAAGAAGTTGGCGTTAGTCGCATTACACGCTATGCAGTGTTTTCGCCACTACATCCTGTTGCGTACGATAACAGTGGTTTCAGATTGCAACCCCATGACATATATTCTCTCTTGACAATTACTGGGGGGAAAATACTCCAAATGGATCATTATCCTGTAGGAGTTTGACTTGGAGTTCACCACTGCTAAGTCAACCAAATCACTCGTTTTCGCGGATCTTATATGCTCGCTCCCAATAGACTCCTCTCCTTCACACTCTGAGTATCATATCCCGGATGAAACTCTTTTCCTTATCAGTACTCGCGACCCTTGGTATGGAGACATAATCGTGTATCTTCAGACCTCCACATTTCAGTCTGAGTTGAATAAAGATGCCCGACATCAGATTCGACATCAGTCTCAACCCTACCGCATCGTAGGAGATACCTTATACCGCGTTGGAGTAGATTTGGTGCTCCGTCGGTGCCTAAACTTGGAAGAGGCTGAAAGGGTCATAAATGACTACCACAGTGGTGCCTGTGGTGGACATATGTTCAGATATTCCACTGCCCAGAAAATTCTGCGAGCAAGTTACTTCTGGTTATCCATATTCAAAGACTGTATCGTTGCCGTCCGTAAATGCCATGCGTGCCAGGTGTTTCAGCGCAAGATGCGCGCGCCGCCTCTCCCTTTGCATCCTGTTATTACCATCATCCCTTTTTCGAAATGGGGCGTACATTTTATGATGTGTAACCCTCATTCGGTCGGGGGGCATGTGTATATAATCATCGCTGTCGACTACTTCACCAAGTGGGCCGAAGCGATGCCTACACTAGCTGTCGACGGTAAGACAGCTTCCCAATTCATCTTCAACCACATCATTGCACGTTTTGGGGTCCCTGAGGCCATCGTCACCGACCATGGTACTCATTTCCGAGATTATATGATGGCCGAGCTGAATTCAAGATTGGGCTTACGCCACGATAGCTCAACGCCATATTACCCTTAGGAAAATGGCCAGGTTGAAGCAGTGAACAAGGTTCTGGTCACTATGCTTCAATGAATAGTTGGTATTCACAAATCCAATTGGCACCTCCAACTGTTCTCAGCTCTATGGGCCTACCGGACGTCTGCAAAGAGTGCAACTGGATTCACACCATTTCAATTGGTGTATGGTCTGGAAGCAACTCTTCCGGTTGAATGCGAGATTCCTTCTTTGAAATTAGCTGTGGAACTTCTACCCGATACTTCTGCTAAGGAAGAGCATCTTTTGTATCTGGAACGGTTAGATGAAACCCGCCGTTTGGCTGCTTTAGTCATTGAAGCACAAAAGAAGCGGGTCAAAGCTCACTTCGATCAATCAGTTTCTCCACGTTCCTTTGTCAAAGGGGACCTCGTCCTCCTATACGATCAAGTGCATGACAAGCTTGGGGCCGGTAAGCTCCAACCCATGTGGCATGGGCCCTATATAGTTAAACGAGTATTGAAGAATGGGGCTTATGAGCTTATAGATTATGAAGGAGTACCGCTGGCGCAGCCCAGAAATGGGATGTACCTGAAAAATACTACGCTTGAAGTCATTTTTGGTGTGGTGTGTGTACATAAGTGTGTTATTTCATTTGTGTGCATGTGTGGTGTGGTGTGCGATGTAAACATCTTTCTACTGATCGGGTCTTCCTGATTGTGCAGATGTCCATCAATTCGTTTGTTGGTTTCACGGATGGTGCCTCCCGCAGTACTAGGAATTTGTCTTCGGCAGCCTGGGTAATTTACGATCCTGCTGGTGAGTTGGTCAACCTGCAAGGTGTGTGTCTGGGACGTGCTACAAATAACATCGCAGAATATAGTGCTGTATTATAATTATTAACTGAGGCTATAAACCTTGGTATCCGTGAATTACTTGTGTATCTAGACTCACAACTTGTATTATTACAACTTAACGGTCATTATTCAGTCAGAAACCCATCCATTTTACGTCTGTATCTGCGTATTCATTTATTGGAAAGAAATTTTGACTTTATCACATATCAACATATACACAAGCATATGAATACACTAACAGATGCAGTAGCTAATTTGGTTCTAGATAGACATTTGCGCAATTTGTAAAACAACATCACATGTAAAAGAAAGATCCATCCAGAAATAGATATGTATATATATAGATATCGAAATGTTTACATAGTGTGCGTCGCATAAAATAAAAAAATATACATGTTCGCCTTAATACATCTGGAGACGACATGTCTCTCAAAAATATGCATGAAATAAACCCTAGGTGTCTAATCTGCATGGTGCTCATGATAACAAGTCACCGCATGCACTACCCATCTCAGGATGCGGTGGAGGCAACTAGGCACTCCCACCATATGTCTCTGGTATGCTAGTGGGACATCTGCCAGCCGAGCGTAGTCTAGAATCCCCCGGGTGATCCACTCGAGGTTTTGGATCAACTCTTCCCCCTCGGCACCCTCCGCCTGAGGGTCAGTTGCGGGCTGAGTTCTTCGTGAGATAGGAGACATACTGGCAGGTCCCTCTGGGCCGACATCTGCATACACATAACAAATTTCTTTAGAACGAAATTACAAAAAAAAATCATAAATGCATAAAAATCAAAAATATGATCTTACCCAAATCCTCGTCCCAATTATCTCCCTCCAGGAGTGGAAGATCTGGATCACCAGTGAAATCGGTTCCTGCATATGGCCAGTCTTCAACTACGATCAACTGACGCCGTAGCCACCCAAAAAACTCCAGCCTTCAGGACATATATTGGCCTCCTCCCGCTCTAGGCATCAGTGCTGCCCAGCGAGCCATTCTCGGCTCTCGTGGTATCGGCTCAGCTACTATGGCCCCTTGGCCTTGGAAGATTGGTAGTCATTCTAGGATGAATGATACCAGGATAGAACCGTAGCCAAACTGTTTCAGTTTGGCTTGCTTGCATTTTGTCAGCTGCCTCTTCATGTTGACTGTCACTACTGTGGCCCAATCAAATAATGTGGGACTCATACACTTAGAGGCGAGTATGAGTTGGGCTTTGGTGGCTTCATGCGGGGCCTGCACTCCTGCAGCCTGCGTAATGGTGTGTAGCACTACTTTGAGTGCTAGATCCTCGATAGTGTGAATGTCTACCTTTCCGCTTCCAGATCCGGTTTGTGCCCCTGGGCACACCCTCACCATTACTTGCTCCATCTTTTCACCAGATGGTATGCTCCTTGTCAATATGGGCACCGAACCTCTGCGCGACAGTCCGGTTATGAAGTATACGTTAGAAACCTCCAGTTCCAATACCTGATCCCACAGCTTGAACACTTGTTCATCTACATCCCAAATACTGATCAGGTACTGTAGAAGCTCAGATTGAGCTCGTAAGCAAGGTGCCAGGAAGAATTTCTTTAGCCCACAATTTCTAAGGGCATTCATACAAGTTTCATTCTCCATGGCTAATTCATCCTCTTCCCCATGCTCCCGCTCTCTCCATTCAATCACCATTTTGCTTGGTTGCCTGCATCAACATGATAAAAACCCTTGATTAGATCTCTGTCGTGCTTAAAAATTCACTTAAATTACTCATAATTCAGAAATTTTGGGCGAAAAATTCGGTTCCGCCGTTGGCGCGGGCCCTGTGTATATAAAATCCCATTGGTGCGGGCCGTGCCCGATACCCGCGCCAATGGGTGGAGCCCTAAAATTTTAAAATCCTTCCACAGAAATCTAATGAGAAATGGAAAACTATTGAAAAATGGATTAAAATGGAGTACAGGGAAGCACCTCTTACCTGGAATGAACGGGAATCTGAATAGTAGCTCGGATCAGTCGCAATCGCCGTCAGAAGTTTGCACACCAAACGGACCACTGTTGTTCTCCAATGAGGTAAATAGTAAAAGTAATTTTGTTTTTACCATTTGAGACTTATTTATAACTTTTTGAAATCTAATTAGGTTTAAAAAGTCATTTTTTATAAATATTTTAATATATTTTTTCAAAAATGGATTTTACGCTTGCCTCTGTGTGCAGCAACAGGTTTGTACGCGACTTAAACGGTGAAACGAGTTGTAGTTTATACTTTTTCGGACTCGGTAAAAACACGAAAAAGTCATTTTGGAGTCATCTTTCAGCTCTTTTCTGACTCTCTAAACATGAAAAGATTTTTGAGGCCCTTGTCGTTTCGATCTCATTAAATTGGACATGAAACGACATCTACCCAGTATACGTTTACCCCTTTTTCAGGCTGGGATAGATTATTTACGAAAAAGGAATACCCTAGCCTATCGCGACTAGGAGGTTTTCTCAGATATTGTTTTCTACCTTTTCGGGTCTGAGGAACTATTTATGAAAAGGGACCATTGGATTTTAATTTTTCGTTGTCTTTTCAAACTCTCTAAACATGAAAATACGTCGAGTTCTTCCTTTGTCAGACTCGTTAAACCTTGATGACATTGGATTCAGTCGTAATGACGATATTCGAGTTCCTCCTTCCTAGGGCTCGTTAAATGTACTAGGATGGGCTTATATAGCAAGCATATGGTATCCTCTTCAAGATTGTGTAAAAATAAAGAGGTACTCACCAGAAATGGTGGGGAAAATAGAACCAACATCATTGTCGTGTCGGCAGTATGTCGCTCTTGAACATGGCACTTGTCTGCATTCGTGTCGGGTTGGGGACATCTCATCTCATTTTTTCACTTGCCTCCGTGGGTTTGGGTAATCCCTTTTTACCTCTCATCTTCTCTTTGACCTCTGATCTTTTGATGTCAAATACTGCCAAGTCCACTGTCGTGCCGTTCATATGTTCAAGAGAAGTTGACCTTTGCAAATATCAACCTCCCTCTGATTCTCATCTGATCACGATTCACAAAAACATTATGTTTCTCTGTCTCGTGTCGATGATGTGGGAAACACTATGGCCCACCTTCGATCAAGGTCACTTCTTGTCGAATCCATCTCATTATCCGGGAAGCTGATCTAGAGACTCCCTTCTGGTGCCTTGGAGCATGCACGCCTCAATGGAAGGTTCTTTGCATTCGACGCGAGGTTTTCATTATCGGCCTCTGATCGAGTGATTCTACGGGTGTTTGATGCCAGCTCATTGATTCACATGCCATAGATTGTACCTGTAGTACCTTGAGGGCCATTGTCATTATTGGTGGTACCTCTCGTGTCTGTTAATAGCTTTCATCATTGGCTGGTAATCAGACGATGTTCTTGCATGTCCGACTTCAGCTCATTTATTCGCATACTTGAACTTGTACTTTGTTCGGGTCAAGATGGAATGCAAGACCCTGGATTGTGTCTGTTGTAATCCAGGCTACGATTTTGTGGATTATTATGATTGGTTACGTGACTCACTTGCGGATAGGCTGCTGACCATGCACGGGTATTTATCGATCGTCTTGGATGGCTACATCCATACCTTGAATCTGGATTATTGTATACTGCGTTATGAATGGCTATGCCCATGCCACATATATATCATGTACGAGAGTGGATCTCCAAAAAAGTATTTCTTCACGCAAGTTTTTCGACGGTGGAGTTTTTTAGTTGGATACGTTCTCGTAAAATTTCACCCCTCTCTCTCTCTCGGGCCTCATGCTTTAGGGGGCATCTATTACACGGTAATTTGTCACCGTCCTACCAATCCCATCTCACACATTGGAGGGCTCATTTTAGCTATTGACACAATGACGATGACATGCCAAACCACTTCTCGCGGCATCCCTGCGAACAAGAGCTTTCCAATGCCACAGAAGACACTAAGTTGTGAAAAACCTAAAAATGGCCCTTTTAGCATTGGCGCGAGCGGCGGTTCGGTACCTACGCCAAGGGGGAAAATCCTCCAAAGAGGGTGCGCCAATTGGCACTCTGTCATAGAGCCGCACTCACACCAGCCAATTTAAGAGGTGTTTTTTAAAAATAAATGGCGGAAGTTTCGTCCTAACTGATCCAAGAACCGATATCTATCTTGAGTTGGGAGGTTTGGCTACGGATTCCCATAGAGAGGAAGTGGTTTTCCACCTCTCATGGAAGCTTCCTTGATGATAGGGCCAATCCCATGATCATAGGGATCCCAACTCCTCTTCCTCCATCTATAAAAGCTTGCCCATCTCCATTGCAAGCTAGTCTTCAAGTTCCCAAATTTCCAAGAGCCTTATGTTGTAAGAACCTCCATAATTCCCTTAAGGCCAATTTCAAGCAAGGAGACTATCGTCAAGAGCTGAAGAGAGAGGTTTGTCCCATCCTTGACAGAATTTTCGATACGTGTTCTGTTGGCGACCCTCCAAAGGAGAATTCAGCGTCAGAACTATGGTTGTAATTTTCCTTTGATTGATTATTAATTAACGACTATTGGTTATGGTTCCACTCTTGTGGTTGTTTATAATGATGATTTATGTCCTTTCTGACTGACATATAGTTGCATCTATTGGATTTTACGCTTGCGTTTGTTTTGTTTCTCGCATGTGCAGGTGTCCCATCATGGAGATCGTGGGGATCGTGATCTGCCAGAGCTGAGGGACGGGAGCGCCACCTCTTCTACAACGACTGCGTTGGATTCTGGGTAAGCCTTCATCGCTAGTTGGTTTATTTGCAATTAGGAATCTGCACTATAGCGTGATTGATTGTTGCTAGACCCGGTCTGGGCTAGTAGGGATCGCCTCTGTCCGCAGAGGGGATTTACCTCCAAAATAATGTGCAAAACCGTTTTCTTCATAGAGTACTTGGCATGAGTACACCCGAAGAGGCGTTTTCTGGTAAGAAGCCTGATATTTCTCATTTGAAGATTTCTGACTCACCTATTTACATTCATGTGACGAAGGATGCCAAGAAGAAGCTGGAGCCAACCGCAGAGGTTGGGATATTTGTGGGGTACACAAAAACACCCCACAATTATCGTGTGTATTTTCCAGACAGTTAGATGATTGTCGTGCGACGGGATATCAAATTTCATGAGGAGAAATCCATGAAGTTGTCACTTGAGAAGGAGCTACACTTGCATGTAGATGAGGAGTTATTAGTTCCTAAAGATGAGCCTTTGGATGTGGATCAGCCACAAGAGGAGGTTCATGGAGTGGAAGAAACCACTCATGCAGCGCCAAACATCAGAGGGAGGAAGCGCACTACAGAAGCTGAGTGACTGAATCTTGATGCAGCACAGAATTTAGGAGCACCTACATCACAACGTAGACAAAGACAATCACCTGACCGATTTACTGGATACATGGCTCTTATGAGCAAGTGTATAGTGACAAAACCATCTTCTTTCGAGGAAGTTGTGGAGGATGCCGCATGGGTAGATGCCATGGTGGAAGAGTATGATTCGATTGTCAGAAACAATGCATGGGAGATTGTCCCAAGCCTGGAAGGGAAATCAGTGGTAGGTTCGAGATGGATCTAAAAAGTGAAGCAAGCAGCTAACAGGAGCGTTGAGAAGTACAAGGCAAGATTTTTTGCCTGGGGCTTCTCACAGATCGAGGGGACCAACTATGAAGAAACATTTGCACCTGTTGCAAGGTATTCTTCCATACATACCATCCTTTCTCTCTCAGCGCAGATGGGTTGGCACATTCATTAGATGGATGTGAAGACTGCGTTAGTCAACGAAGTCATTGAGGAGGAGGTGTACATAGAGTAGCCTGAAGGATTCGAAATATTCAGCAGCGAGTTGCATGTGTGCAGGCTCAAAAGAGCGTTGTATGGGCTGAAACAAGCACCTCGTGCTTGGTACACACTGATAGAGAGTTATTTCACCGGACTTGGTTTCGCCAAGAGTGAGGTAGATCCGAACCTCTACCAGATTGTGGTGGAGGGTAACTTGCTGATCATTGTATTTTATGTAGATGATTTGATACTAACAGGTGATGAACTGTTGATACACTCATGCAAGGCAGATCTTGCAAAGGAGTTTGAGATGAAGGACTTGGGCCTCCTTCATTATTTCCTGGGATTGGAAATTTGGAAGCGGAAGGATGGACTGTTTGTGTCTCAAGGAAAGTATGCCTGGGAGATACTGGAGAAGTTCAACATGCAACGCTGCAAGCCTATCGAAAATCCTCTTCTTAGTGGTCGGAGGAAAGAGGATGCTACATCGGCAGAGGTAGTGGATGCCACTATTTATCGATAGTTGGTTGGTTTGCTCATGTATTTAGTCAATAAACGACCAGACATATGCTATGCTATTAACTAGCTTTCACAAGCTATGGTTAAGCCTACCAAGCTCTTTTTGAAGGCAGACAAGCATGTCCTAAGGTATCTCAGGGGCACATCGGGATATTTATTGTGGTACAGACAGTCGGATGAGTTGAAGCTGCATGGCGTCACGGATGCAGATTGGGCAGGGAGCCCAACAGAAAAAAAGTGCACATCTGGAGGGATATTTAGTATCAGGTCTACAACAGTTTCTTGGTACAGTAGGAAACAGAGATCCGTGGCACTCAGTTCAGTGGAGGTCGAGTACATGGCAGCAATTTTGGCTGCATGCGAGGCTATATGGATGAGGAAGATCCTGGTCGGGTTGTTCGGTTCACACTTAGATCCTACTGTGATATATTTTGATAATCAGAGTTGCCTTAAACTCTCGGTTAATCCAATATTTCATGATATATCTAAACATATTGACATCCGGTACCATAATATCAGATATTGTGTGTAGTGGAAGATCATGTTAATATCTTACAATCCCACGGAGGATTAGGATGCAGATATTTTGATGAAGGTGCTCACTAGGAGAAAATTCGAATACCATAGAGATAGGATCGGGGTGGCAGATAATCCCTATATTTTTGAGAGGGAGTGTTGAGATTCAACAAGATGATGAGCTTAGTGAAAAGAGTCGCCTTCACTAAGTGGGCCCACAAACTATTTTTGGCGCGAAGTCTATTTTTAGACTATGTATATTTTTAGACATGTCGATCATATTCTATGAGTTGCAGGATGCTATTTGTGGATGGTTGGTCAAGTTGGAAAAATATATGGACTTCTATATTTAGAAATATTGGGCGGAATATATTTTTAGATTGCCAGTCTAAAAATAGATATGTCGAATATTATTAGCTCTTAATAATATTTGGACTCTAAACATTATCTTATTCTCTTGGAGCACTTCAGTTAAGTGCACAGATGTGGCACAACAGCTGACAGAAGGAATTACGTTAATTTTGAGGGTTTACTGGAGCTAATGCATGGAGGACTTCAGTTAGAACTCATGTGACAAAGTTTGGTGGAGTTATAGAAGTAGTTGATGGAGTTGTATTTAGTTTAACTCGGTTAGACTCAGTTGAGCTAGTTGTATCTAGTCTAACTGATTGATACATTAGTGAGAGTGGTGTGAATTAATTAGTTAATTAATTCACTAAATAATAACTCATTAATCAACTGAAGAATACATCAGTTAACTATAGTGCATGGCAGGTTCAGTGCAGACCAGTGGAGAGGTAGGTGAAAGAGCAAGTGTGACTATCAGTTGTGACTATAGGGATGCATTGATTGCATCCAACACTCAGTGGAGATGCCAATGAGGATTGTGAAGTGGAATCTTGGTGGATTGGATTTCATTCAGAGCCATTTTTTAGCAGGGATTGCGCAGTAGAGGCAGGCTAGCAGGTGGCAGAGATCAGTGCATGGATTTGCAAGATCTAGCCTGATTAGTGTGTAGCGATTGTATTGTACTGAGAGCTTAATATGATCAGCTTTGTATGAGGATTGTTACATGATCTATATGAAATATATTATATACATATAGTTGGGGATTTTAGTTTCAGGCTTTCTCGTTAAACAATTGTGTTAATGTGTGTGAATTTTTATGGTTTCATGTGTGCATTGCAATTGATTTAATTTCTGCATGTGATGATCAATAGTGGAATAGATTTTGTATTGTGCATGAAGTTAAAATAGTGTGTGATCAGGAGAATCTTGGATATATAACACATAATTTATATAATTTCTACACCCTAGTGACCTAGTGGAAGGCCCTTTTATCTTGGTCTTTGACTGAAAGCTTGACTTAGGGTATTCAATTATGAAAAATAGAGTTTTTGAAAAATTGATGTATTGAAGACCAAAAATCCAATGTACTTGATTTATCTAAAGAGGCTACAGGGATAATTTTGAAACGATCAATGCTTGAGGTAGTCCGGTGAACATTTGAAAGAGTAGGCTGATTGGAAATACTAGATGGAAAGTTGAGGGGTTAAATATAGGGAAAACATAGTATTGATGTTATGGGTGGGATAATAGGATAAATATGAGTGGCATGAGCCCATGAGGGGTCTCTTAGGAGTGGTAGGCTAACCAGGTAATGGGAGAGCAGTAAAATAGTGAAAAAATTTGTTTTAAGGATAATGAAGGAAGTGAGATTTCTAAAACTCACAATATTCATGAATCTTGTTTTTAGAAATCTAGGACAAGTATTTAGTCATCTAAAAATAGAAAAAAATACTGATGACTAATAGATCCCAGGTCAACGATGACTTGGTCAATTTCATAATCTCTGATCTATGCAATTAACCACATTTATCTTTCGGTTCTCTTCTTAGTTTTGTAGACCTTGTTTACTGCGCGTTGTTCTAGTCGTGGCTCTTCTTTGCCAGCACAGTTGTCAATCAACTCCTAAAATCCCTCCACAAATTTTTGATCCCTTAACAAATTAATACATGTCTAAAATAAAGACTTCAGAATGGATGGATGAAATTCATTAGTTTTAGCAATCTCCTTGGGCTTGGTATTTTTTGAAACTATTTGTAACCGTGTCTTTGATATCAAAGCTCCAGAATCCATAAAATTATTCTTTACTTCCATAAAGGTTTCTAGTTCACACTGTACATTGAAACAAACATTCTTGTCTCCATATTTATGGAGCCATGTATGCTCCATAGGTATCTCTCCTTCTACGTGGTCTCCCCCATTGTTTACACCGCCGCGTGTCACTATGTTGACACTTGTATCTTCCTCACGTGGTTCAACCCTCATCATTTGTATGTTTAGGGCAGGCTACTAATTGCAATTTTCTTGCATTCTAGCCAATAATGTAGTAAAATCCTATATTTCATGATCAAAAGTGTGACAATACCTATAAGATACGACAACGGGATTCTGACAATCCTTGGAGAAATGTTCAGGTTGACCGCAATTATATCATATGATCTTCACAACCTGGATCTTCAAAACCTTAATCTTGCACTTGGTATGCTCCAGGATTCTACATCATTAGATCATAGCTTCAATAGTGCTTGTCATCATGTCCTACCGAACTACATAAATTACAGAAAAATTGCTTCGGCAACCGAATGCACCTCTGCAACAAATGATAGTAGTCTTTGGAGTGCTTGCCTGCAACTTTGCATAAGCTACACAAGAAATTTGGTCCCACATTTGGTCCAGTACTTGGTCTAGGTTTTAACAGACTTGGCATCCTAGTGCCCAAGTAATCTCTATAAACAAGACACTGGTCCTCATGGTGGCCCTCCGCTTTGCACTTTATGCACTAGAATATTGAGTGAAACTTTTTTCCCTTCTTCAAATCTTGGAGTTCCATATGTAAGCTTTCCAACTAGGGTTGGATCTACTGAACCCTTATGTTAGTATCCACTACCAGTGAAGCTTTGATTTTCATCACAATCTCCAGCGGTTCAGTTTGGGTTGTGATTTTCTACTGTGATAATGGCAATTTGAGATGAGATAACATTGTAGCGATAAACAATTCCTTGTGCTACTCATCAAGGATCTCAAAGCTGATTTGGTTTAGTAGCGTCTTAAATCTCTAGTCTACTTTCCACATAGTTTCAGTGAACAATTGCTTGAACTCTTTGATATTTGTTATACACTGGGACTGCGACTTCGAATTCTTGAATTTAGCATTTAGCGCAACCTTTTTTTGGGCCAATGTAGCATTTTGGTTCATCGAAGAGTACTTCATATACCAGGATAATGCACTATCCTGCAGTGCTATGAATAGCTATGCATTCTTCATATTCTCACCAGTAATGTTCTACGATCTCCATATTGCTTTTGCAATAAAACATAAATGATCAGGATCATCTGATCCTTTGAAAACAAGCATCTTGGGTGAGTGAGCCATGGTAAATGGGGGAGGTGGAGGTAGAGGTGGAGGAAAGATATGGGGATGGGCTGTGATGGGAGTGGAAGGTTGGGGAATTCCAAAAGTGCCCTGATGATGTTAAAATTTTATCGACACACATCTAGGGGTAGCAAGGTGGCTTTCTTCTTCTTCACTTTCAGATCCAAAAATTGGGTTATACTTAGAATCAACGTAATTATTATGATCTACCCTAAATGTCTTGCCACGTCACATAGTTCTGGTTTTCTTTCCTCTGAACATTAATCTAATTGCATCCGTAGTACACCCTTCTCACACAATAGCATCTTAATCCAAAGCTTCAATGAGTTCAAGTACTTATCTCGTGGGCCTTTGAAAATTTGTTCTCTACCTCACTATAGGATTCAGATGTATCGATCGCGAACTTAGTAATAAATCCTCCAAAGATAATATTGATCCAATAATCAACGACCCTTGCGACATTGTTATTAGTTTCCCTTAGTTGCTTTAATAGCTCCAGAGTCCACATAGTAGGGTTATCATTCTTGAAACAGGTATTTTGCTCAGATAATATTGATAACCACTCATAAAAATCACTAGAAAATGATGATAAAAATATCTCGTGCTGATCTGTGAAGATATACATCTACAACCACTTTTCCATAGATAGGTGCGGATTTTTGTTTTCTTGCACTGCCAATTCACGCTCTTTTAGATCTACCAAATCTTAAATTTCTTTCTTATATGGATGCCACATCCACATAAACCTTAGTCATATCCCAATCCCAGCAAGGATACCATTTGTTGGCTTGAAGGGGCCTAGACCCAGGTTTAGATATGGTTGCACGAACCAACAAAACCCACTATTACCAGCCCTTTTGGCAACGATATGATGTGCAGACCGAAGTCTCACCTGAGGAAATATAAGGGGATGCTAGAAACATGCTTCCACCTCCAGAGGGACAATGGAGTGTGGCTTTAGGGCTTATATTCCTTTAAATACTTAACAAAGCTTCACAGAGTAGATATACTAATTATGCATTCATTGTTCAACACTTCTATTGAACTATATTGTTAAATACGTGATTTTACCTTAACAAGCATAAAGAAACATACATAACCATAAAAATGACTTCATGGTGCAATTATAAGTAAAAAAATGACTCAACATAGATAATTTCAAAGTAAAGATAAAGCATACAATTCAGAAAATAACATAGATCTTTCTTCAAAAGTCTTTCATTAATGCTTAAATATTGTCAATACAACCCTTTCCGCCCTGTGCACTCAGCTACAGGGGTTTTCACACTCAGATGCATAATTTATAAGGTCTCCATGCACTCAGTCGTAGGAGCCTTTTCTCTAACCCCAAAAAAAAATGCAGACTCAAAACAACCTTACATCCAAATGCATTCTATGAATTAAATTATTTACTACTGTAATATTCCCAAATGGGGAAAGTAGAAATATAGTGCATTAAACTAGAAATATTAGTGTCAATCAACACATCAACAATGGAGACCAATATGGAGTCATAACATTATGTATAAGAACAACAAATCAATACAAAATAGTGAGGCATAAATCATAGGAAATGAGGAAACAAGCCTCCCACAAACAATCACTCCCAAATATGAGCATGTTGTTACAATACAAAATGTCAGAGAGCTGCTAAAACATAGTCATATTAAGGATAACTACAGCTGGATATCATACAATGATATAAAAATATTGATATAGGCCACAATAGATACTATACATACAGATCTGGGCACTAGATCAAATTTCCAAGACAACCCAAGAGGGTTTCGGGGAAATGCACACAATGTGCCAATGTAAGATGCAGCCCTAGGGCTAAAGGTATGTTGCAACAAAGAAAATGAGAAGATATGGCTGAAGCTGATGTAGAAACCTACAATTATTCTCCAATAGATCCTCTGGATGAGAGAATGGCTCCTCCACTGAAGAAATCACCCCTAAAAACAACCACTCTAACCAACGCTGCAACTCCTCCCTAAAATAACGCAGATCTAGACTGAAAATACACTATAGGGGATAAATAATCCTTGGCCTGATGCCAAATATGTCAATAATTCCCAAGGGGCTTCTTTACAAGCCTTCCAATGGATGGAAACCTTCATCCACTGCAAAAATAGCTCTGAAGTCACCCAATATAACTCTCCACTGCTGCACCCTACAACACAACACAACTTTAAGCAGAAACTGTGCTAATGAAGAAATTTGTAGCTTTGCCTTAAGCCTGAGTGTGGAAATGTAGTGAAATACTCCTCCAAGAGGCCTCTCAAGGAAAGAGGTGGGATTCCCTCTCGGGAACACCCTGTGCTAAACAACACTACAATCTTAGCTAAATAGTTGAAGAGAGCAACAAGTCTAAGCAGACCATATCAAAATAATAATCCAAAACATAACCCCATATGTCTGCCATCCTCTTCCTTATATAATTGGTGAGCTTCCTCACCCTTGGCCCCACTCAATTATATCACTACCTCCATGCATTCAATCTCCCTCCAAAACTATGTTGTCCCACCATGAATGCCACTCCTCCATAACAGTGTTGTTTGATTTGGTCAAAGTTGACCCAGTCTTCATGCTCCAACCCCTTTCCACACCTAAGGGTCTTCAATCCAGCTTTTAGATGACCTCCATTCACAGTTGGAGTGTCTTTTATTCCTAGTAAGGAGATTTATGGGTCTCCATACCATCTTATTCCTTTATCTAAGGGAAAAATCAAAATTTAATATTCCAATTAGCTGTGCGCTAATTTAGGAATATTACAACTACTCAAGGTATATCCTAGACTCCTTATATAGTCTTTACATTTACAATACCATGGTCCAAAAAACATGGGCGGAGCTCAACGCACACAAAAAATTCCCATTCCTTTACAAAATAAAAGGCTTTGACCCACCCCAAAGTCCCTTAGACTATAACATAGCTCCGTGATGCACACTGCATTCCTCGATCTACAGAGTCTTTCTCAAAATATTCAATCGAGGGGTACCCTTCCCAATAGGCCCCTAACACAAAAGTGTGACTTGTCTTGAGTCACTCTATTAGTGCACCCTCGATATTTGCTTTGAATGGTTAAGGAATACTTCAGAGGCAGAACTATTGCGACACATTTCTTCTCAACTTCAGAGACTTCGATCAACAATGTATCAATAGCTGGTCTTGTAATTTTTTTAGCAAAATCCTTCTACAGCTAGCACAATCCCTTCAACTATTTCTCAATAGTCTGTGGTAGTTGACTGGATTCAACTTCCCATGGCTTCATCCTGGATGTGATAAGATTTTAATTTCTGCATAACTCATTAATATGTTCCTGCAAAATTTACCCTCCTGGATATGGGCATACCGCTGTATTGGTGCTAAGGTCTTCACTGCGACCTTAATGTGGTCCATCTGTTCCAATTTATCGAGAACTGCTTCTTCAATTTTATGCACCTAAGGATCGTCTTACAGTGAGGCCTAGAAATCCATAACATCTTCAAATACTTGAGTGCACTCCTAGATGGTGGATTCAATATTATCATTGGTAGCCTTGATCTTAGTTGCACATTGATCCCGAACCTTTGTTACTATATTCATCTGCATCTTGAGGCATAACTTTTTGACTTTGTCCCTAGAATCCTTAACGGCCATGGCGATATTTTGTACTTTTTCTTCTGGCATGGCTACAACCTGAATTGACAGCTGAGGTAGGTCGTTGCAAGCCCTTGAGATGACTTCCTCAAATTTATGCTTGTGCACGGTCTCTGCATCGAGTTCTTGCACAACCTATTGTTTTTCCCTAAGCCATTTTATTTTTCTCTCTCTTAACATCATGTATAACTAGTAGGGCGCACTCCTCTTGGATCTAAAACTCTTCCATGAAACCCTTGTGAAATGTGTGCAGTGTCTTCAAAGGCACCACAACAAGGTTTAGCCTCGTGTTCTTCTAGTGTGTTGCCTACACTAGATTCTCCACAATTTCAAAATATAAGGTACCAGTAGGTATCAACATCATGGATATTAGTCGTAATTTCCAATTCTAGTTTTATTGTACTCACACTTGTTGGTGCCATGCTTGCTTGAAGCCCACTCACTTGACTCATGCTCGCTTGTATTACGCTCTTTTGAACCTGTAAATGATCTAGGTCCTGGTGGAACTTTTATAACAGCTTCTTGTACTGGTCCTCAATGTTGCCCCACAGATTTCTGGTAATGTGCCTAACATTGTCACCAAATTCATCAAAGATCTCCTCAGTGAGGACCAAGGCTTTAGGGCCAGCGGACCTATTAGACGTCACCTTTTTCTGTGCACCTGCGCCACCCTGCATTGGTCGTTTCTTTACAATATAAGGGGAGGGGGGTTTGCTGGATCCATAGATATATCACCACCCTACTCATCACTCCCTCTTGTCTCTTTCTCATATTCTTGTGCAATGTCCTTATCAATCCCGAAGGTGACTATTTTAGGCTGCTTCCTTGTATCCTTATTTCCTGTCTGCGCATTGGTCATCGCACCACTTGTGCCTACCTACTCTATCTCCATGCCTTTAGTTGGCAGAGTTAGCCAATCAACTGGCCATGCACTTACTATGCATGCAACATCATCCTATGTTACTAGGTACGGTAGCTCTTACCAAACCTCACCAAGGTCCTTCTTCGCTCGAATGTGCATGTGGTGGAAATATGTTTTAAATTCTGCGACTCGTCGATATTATGCAAAAATACTGGGGGATAGTTGAGGCTTTTGGCTAATCATTGTGTGTAGAATCATCTCAAACCAGACCCAAAATAATTTGTTCGCCATTACCCGAGATGGCTCCTTTGAATGGCATAACGAGGCTTACCGCGCTGCCTCACAAAGATCTGGGTCTGTAGTGGGGAACTGCGACTTGACAAAGCTCCTTCCAGGCCATAAACATGATTAAGAGATGTTAGTGACCTATAAATATAGGATTCATAATTTTGACTTGACTGATGGTAATATTTTAAATATGTACATACTTTGCCTTCTGTAAGTTGTATTCTCATATTTTGTAAAAAAAATAAAAAAATAAAAAAGAGGGTAAAAAGTCCTAAAAAGAAAAATCAAAGGACTTAGAAAAAATAGTATACCCCAAAAGAAAAAGATGAATAAAACATGAAAGTGTGAAAGTCTAAATGCCACTACTTTTACCTTTTGTAGTTGATTATGGCAGAGTGTCAATAAATGCCATAATCTGTGATGAGTTGAATAATTTAATCTTGACTCGTCATTTTTCAATTTCAAATGTTGTAGATATAGAATAAAAAACTGTCATACAGTTTAATCATGACAATTCATTAGTTAGGTAGAGAATAAAAGAATCCATCAGTTTAATCTAGATTCTTGGATGCAATAAGTGTGGAATTAGATAGTTTACTGCTTTCAAAAAAATAAAATGTTGTAAGGTTGCTATGTCAAATGCACCTGATTAAAAGAGAAGGAAAAAATGTTAGAAGATAATGACCGGGTAGGTAGAAGAAGGTGGGAGACATCAATGTAAATATATTTCACTGGGCTATAAATAACTAATTTCCCCTCCCCATAGCTATTTGACATTCTAGACTATCAGTCAAAGAGGCTCAAGGCATTTCCTTGACTTCTATTGGGACTGAACCCAAGGCTCAATGATTGATTAGTTGAAAATGTTAAGTTTCGATATTAATCCCAGAAATTTTCATCATTTACCCCTTCATGCACTCATCACCATTTAAATTCATAAGTAAGAACTATTTTCTTACTTAAATATTACATAAAGGCCCATTTGATTAACTTCCTACATCTCATGAAATATAAACCCTCAAAATTGCATCTTATCCTAAGTTGAAGTGATGAAATTATCATAATGCAAGTTTGGCTTTGATCTTCACTTTTCTTGGTTATAATTGTATGTTTTGAGGATTCACTTTTCCCTTTTCATGTTAACACCTAACATATTTTATTAACTCCCTATCAATTATCCTAGTCGTATTAATATAGCTCCCTTTTATTTAATATCCCAAAAACCCCCTTAATATATGCTTTTGTGTCAAAGATATTAAGCACATGTTGAAAAACATCCCGAAATTACCCCTTTGACACAAATCTACCCATAAAAAATATATCCCTATCCCCTTATGGTTTTTAGACCCCTCTGCAGTCTAAAACTATATAATAAAATTAAATAATACAAAAACGCGCATTTTATTTACATCATGTGTATTTAAAATAACGCATTAACATCTTTGTATTACCCTTAACCCAAGGTTAAAATGCCTAAACCTTTTTTCCCCTTCATAATATGAAAACCTTGGTTAAACCTTTATTAAATCCACCCTTTTAATATATAAACTCATTTTATATATTTAACACCCATTTCCATTTCATTTTCGTAAGCATTAGGTTTAACCTCAACCATTCGATCATCCCGATCAAAATCAATGGATAATATTGAACCCGAGTCCCATCGCTTTGCTCCATTCCCTACCTTTTCCCTGATATCGCATTTATTTGACACCGTAGATATTTTACTTTTAAGATCGACAGCTCACAATGAAAGCCCGACCCCACCTTATTGTTTCCCCGCAACTTTCCGAAAGATCACAACCATTAACATTTTTCAATCAAATTCGATGGCGCAGATCCCATATCGCATTATCTAAGTGATCGAGCGCAGTTCACAAAATTTTTTGCGAGAAAAGTTGTTTTACAAAACCACCGCCCGCTACGTGTACTAATTTTACTGGATCACATTGCAAAAGAAAAAAACCAGTTACCTCCCAAGAGCAATCGATAACCACTAATGGTTTCGCCTTCAAATGAAAAAACCACTCCCACCATTAATTCCAACCTGTAATAAATGTTGTGTTTTTTTATAATACCTAAGATTTTGAACTTAGTTCTTACTGTTTGCATGCATTTTGTTCCTACACCCTCCCAGAAAACACTCACAGACACCATTTCGAAACTGTTTTTAATCCCAGAAGCCATCTCCCCTTTTAATTTCACCTCCGAAGAATCCCAGTGCCTTCTACTAAACAAGCTGCAACCAGTTTGAAGACTGGTACCACCTGCAACCTTCTTCGACCGCGACCATACCTATTTAAAGGTATTTTTCAATAATCTAAGCTTTCAAATTCCTAATTTTCAACAAAAATTAAACCACTTGGAATTTAAAAAGACAAAATTACTCATCTGAGAGTACTCAAACCTTGAAGAAACAGGGGAAACCCTGTCAAAATTTTTCTAGAACTTGCTGCTTCCTCCTTAAGAATTTTGACCATACAAAAGCTATTCCTACGGTTAAAATACATTTGAATTACTGAAAAATCCATCAAAATCCCTTTCCCACTGTCTGCACATTGCAAATCTGCATTTTCCTCATAAAACCCTTGCCTAGATTTTGAATTCTTCCCTAAAATCAGCTGAATTGACTTTCTTTTTCTAAAAAGAACTGAGAAAACAGTCTAATCTTGCTCAGTTTCTTCAAAAAATGACTAAGAAGCAGGTCACCCCTAGGACTGGAGGTCCCAAACCTCTGAAACCTGCCTCTAGTAAGCTTCCAAATCCCAAACCTTCCAAAATTGATAAACCTACTCCTGTCCTAACTGCTGATTCTACTGAGGTAGTCAGACCATTACAGCCTCCTGTCACCTCTGAAGAGAACAACCCCTTGATTGACTTAGACTACAAAATTAATAATGCTACTCTAGAATTTGATCTTCTGGAAGTACATAGCTAGTGTCAGGAAAAATTTGAGAAGAAAGTGGTCAATGATATACCTGTATGGGACTCCAACTTGCCCAAAGATGTGGTTCCCATCACCCATCCTGCTCAGGATTTCATTAGGTTATGTCAGATGCACTATATTCCTGATAAAAAATGCATGGTGAACAAATATAGTGAGGTACTGTTTTACATAATTGCTGAATCAATCAATGGTATGCTCCAACTAAGCCATGATCCACGAGAAGTATCATTATCAATTGAAGATTTGACTCAGATGTATTTAGATCTGGATTTCCCCAGGAAGTTTGAAATCCTTCAAAAATTCATGCCCAATCATGTCAACCTTCCTAAGGTAAATCCACCTTATGATACTTTTGATTTCCTTAAGGGCTCTAGACAAATCATTTCCATGCTGTCATTTATTTTAGGCTATGTCAATGATGAATTTACAGATGCCTCAATTTTAGGGTTCCTCTCCACTTTGTCTCCTGGACAACAGCCATAATTGGTCTTTGAATTTTCCAAATTCATTGCTAACAATATACATTATCAGCTAATAAAGTTACCTGATGAAGGAGTGTTCAGATATACATCATATCTGTTACATCTCTTCCTATTCTCTCAAGCAGATAATTTTCCCATTGCATTACAAAAGATGGATATGGAGGGCAAACCTCTTTTAGTAATATGTTGGACTTCTCTTCTTAGGAAAAAAAACAGTGAGTACAATTACAGTGATTTCAATGACTTGTTTATTAGACTTGCCATGATTTTTTTGGATAAAGCAGAGCCATCAAGGATAATGAAGAAATCAAAAGAATTTTACAGTTGTTTGACAACTGTAAAGTTGGAGATTGGTATTTGTATAAAAATCACACAGAAATTAGAGTATATGGTGCAATCCTGGCTCCATACAAATTACCAAAGTTTCTAACCACAAGGATTTTTGCTTTGAAATACTTGAGACAGATTTTAAATGCAGATGCAGTGAACTTTATAGCATCCAAAAAGAAAGCACAATTCAAATTGAAAAGTCAAATTGGCTCTTCCATAGTTAACAGTGGAGATGCTTTGAAAGAAGTAAGAAGCAAATTATCAACATTCAAGTTCCAAGAAATATTTTACTGGTACTATGACCCTCAGGGTATTCGGAGCAACCTCAGGATCAAATGAAAGTTAACCCAATTCCTCCATGAATCAAAGCCACTAATTGAAAAATATGCCAATCAGATGGAATGGGTTGCAAACACTTTAATTGATGATGATAAGGAGATGCAAACAGATAATCTGCAAGAAAATCAAATGGAAAGTACACAAGTGGTTACAGTTAACCAACCAGTAGAGGTATCCAATAAAAGGCCAAGAAAAGAGGAAGGATATTTGGCAGAGATGATCATTGAAAATAAATTTAAAATAGTCTACAGCAAAAAGGCCAAAATGACTACTCTAGAAAAATAAGGAGTCATTGATATATATGATAATAATGATCAACAAACAGATGATGAGGCCACAATGATTGTTAATGAAACACTCATGGAAATTCAAAATGAACAGGTACAAGCACAGGGAAAAGGTAAAGAGATGGTTGAAGTAGAAATGAATATAGAAGCTCCCTCTTCCTCTAAAACAACAAAAGAAACTGATTCTGATATTCAGAAGAGGTTCAAGCAAATCAGGGAAAAGAATGAAGAAATCAAGAATGAAGTTTTTTCTAAAATTTTGAAGGAAAAACCAGGAGATAAAGACAGACTAGTGACAACATTTGATTACTCAACAAATAAAATGATCATGTCTTTTCTCCAACCAGTAGTAACCGATCCAAATTCAGCCACAGACTACAGAAATACAAAATTTGCAGTGAATGTTGGTACTATACATGAACTAGATCAGATAGAGTTCCATAGGAGTGCATCAAAGATGCTATATTCAAAGGTAGTAAGAAAAACCATGAGTGATACCATGCTTCAGAAAACTGTATCTAATTTGCAAACCCAAATGAAATTAGATAAAGCATCTCTCCATGATAAGGATTTGAGGATCAAGTCCTTAGAATATTTGGTAATAGAAACAGGATCATATCCTTCTAATACTGAAGTTTCTAAGAAATTGATAAGGAAAAATAATGAGGATATTGCAGCCTTAAGAAAGCAACTCAAATTGCCACAGAGTGAGCACCCTCAGGCAAAAGAATTTCTTTAGGAAAAGACAAAAAAAGAGGAAACTATGCAACTAGTTTTGAAGATGACAGCTCAGATTAAAGATATGGAGAATCAAATAGAATCTCTAATGCAAGAAAATGAGATAGTGAAGAAATCTTAGGAAGTCCCCATTCCCACAGTTATTCCAACTGTAAGTATAGCTATTCCCTCCACATTGGCAGAACATTTGGCACCGAAATCTTATAACCAATCAAGCTAAATCTTGAGGAGAGATCCCTCTCCAGAATTTGGGAAGGCTAGATCCTGAATTTCAAAAGTGGTTTTTGGTTACCCCTAGTTTTCTTTAACTATAATCCAAAATCCCATGACCTAAGAATTACTAGGGTGATAACAGGAGCAAGAGCCACATGTATTGGAACTTTTTTCCCTCCTATCGTGCCTCCCTAAAATCATCTAAGAACTCCTTGCACAAGTATCTGGCCCAATTGTAAACAATTCCTTTGCTACACCGCACAGCCAAAGACAACATCGACGGTGAAACATCCTCTCGATGGGACTTCCACATGATATTTACATATAAGATATGGGTGGAAAAGCACACCGAACTATCCTTGATGGAGTTAATAGAGTAACCCCTAGTTCCCTTCATGAGGCCATATTCCTACTTAATATATTTAGCCAAATTTTTATCCCGATCTTTTCCCCTAAATGCTTCAGCGAGGTCTAGGCCGAGATAAGGAAGCGTCATGATATTCCTTATCAACATCGCATCAATGGGGATTCTGTCCCCCAACCATAGGAAATAATCACACACTAGGGCCAAAAATTGGTGCACATAGATTGTGTTGATAATTCTACGCCCAAAGTGCAGAACATATAACATGTTTAGTAGCCCTGCATTCTGAATTCTGGCTACCCACTTCATTGGTTCTAGTCTCGTCACTCCAGTTGCTTCATAGTATGTAGAGTGCAGATATCAGTTTATCTCAAATTGGGGGTATTTTAGGCGGTCATTGAATTCTCAATCATCCATTTGTAGTTGTGGTAATTTTCCCAACAAATGCCCATTAATCGGAACTTATTCAGGCAACAAGGGTGTAAAAATATTATATTTTACTATGTCTGGGTCCTTAGTAGGCTTCATAGCTATTGGCTTCCATGGCATCATATATGGGGGAAACCTGTAGAAAGGTTTTGTCTCCTCCACATCAATCTTTATTATCCCTCCTGGCACGAATTCTTATTCGTCTGAATCCTCAACCTTAAAAACTTGCTTCTGTCTATCTTGCGTCGCCTTATATATCTGTTCCTTTGGTCATTTCTTCCTAGGCAATGTTCTAAGTACCAACTCCTTTGGATTTTTTGAAGGTGTTTCTTTGATCTGATTCCTGGGCGACCTCGGCCCTATGAAATTTGTTGGTGGAATTGCTGTCATGATGAATCCTAATCACCTGTGGAAAAATTACTGCTTAATTTCCTCATATCTCTTCCCATACATGCATCAGATCACTCGATGCTCTTGTAGGAAAAAAATATCAATTCTTACTCTTAGAGAGAAAAGTGTCCGAATGTGGAGCGAGATGCCTAATTTATAACAAATTTTAAATTCAAACTCCATGATATCCTTCTGATATGCCTCATAAATTAAAATTTGGAGGCAGATCCGCCCAGATATTCCCATTAAATACATCCCTCCAGATCCTTTTAACGATGAATTCCTTGTCAAATCAATCGTTCATGTTCCAATGGTCGCTATTTGGATGAACTACGTCAGATCCACCTTTTCAGCACAACTTGGCTTCCTTCGGCTCAGTTCCCTCCAACCTTTCCAGCTTCCTACATACCGTGTAATACTTCTATTTATACAAAGCTTCCCCTTAGCATAATAGTTTGTTTTCCCATGCTCTCTTTCAACTGCGTGGAGCATTAACACTCTTCTCTGACCATATAGTCATTTCAAATTCCCAGTTGTGGAGTTTTCCCTATATAACTTTAGCCTACTTCCATTAATACGTCCAGGAAAAAATTCACCATTCAACTTCTTGAGTTGAACCGTGCCCCCCTCCGAGGCATTACTGACAATGTAAGGTCCCAACCGGTGCATTTGTAGCTTTCTTGGGAATTTTTGGAACTTGTTGTCATAAAAAATAACTAAGTCTCCATTCTTGAAAATTTTATGCTTAATATGCCTTTCATGCCAATATTTTTCCCTCTCCTTCTGTAACTGTTGGTGAAACCCAATGATGGATCTATCTTCCTCCAGTACGAGCAGTTGCTCCAATATTTGCTCCATAATATCAATGTCCACCATATTTATCACTGTAGTGATGCGAAGACTAGTCATAGTGTATTCCATTAGCATCACTACTTCCTTTCCATACACTAATCAGAATGGAGTCTGACCCATCAACTTCTTACAAGTAGTCTCGTAGGCCCATAAAAATGCAGGGATGCGTAGATCCTAGTCGTCCCTATTGATGTTGCACATATTAGTCAGAGAATTCTCTAGAATTTTGTTAAATTCCTCAACCATCCCATTTTCCTATGGGTGATATGGTGTACTCTTCTAGTTATGCATTCTGAACTCCACGTTCAATGCTTCAATAGTGCTATTAAGGAAGTGCGTACCTCTGTCACTCATCAATATCTTCAAGCAACCAAACCTTGACAAAATATTTAAAAAAAAAACATTGTTGTTGTGTTTGCACTACAATTCTTCACCGGCTGTGCCTCATCCCATCTAGTGAGGTAATCTATCACAGTAATAATGTACCACACACATGTTTTCTTCCCAAGTGGATTAATCGGTCCCATGAAGTTAATCGCCCATTTATCAAATGCCTTCATAGTTATTTGAGGATACAGCTCCATTTCGTCCCTGCCCGAAGGTCAAAATGTCCTCTAACAAACATCGCAAGCCCTACAATATTCCTTCGAATCCTTATGAACAACAAGACAACAAAGTCCAGCTAATAGAATATTCTACATAATGGCCTTTCCTGTGTAGTGACCTCCAGAAACTCCACCATGTGCTTCAACCAAAATACTGTGTCGTTCATGCTCAGGAACATATCTTCGCAAAATCTCATCAACCCCTATTTTGTATAAACTTACTACAATAAGAGTAAAATCTGTTGCCTTTGCTACCAGATATTTTTTTGTTGCAAAATGTATTTTGCAGATGCAACACCCATAGTAAAAAACTGAATGATATCCAGAAAGTGTTCATCTGCAACCCGAATAGCAAATGACTGCGCATTAGGTAATCCTTCCTCAATATTCATAGGCTCTTTACCCATCTCAATACTAGACAAATGATCAGGCCCGAAATTTGAATGTCCTAGCTTGAATATCACTTCGAAATCATACTCCTGAAATAGAAATAACTGGCTGCAAATATCCCCCCACCCCCCCCCAAAACATAGGCTTGCTCACTAGTTATTTCCACGCATAATGTTCGGTGAACATTTTGAAGTAAGCACCTAATAGATAATGTCTAAATTTTTGTATTGCATAGACCATCGCTAACCCTTCACTCTCTGTGGTGGATAAATTGTCTTCTACTTTAGACAACTTGCTTGTAAAAGCAACGAGGTGATCTAGATCGCCTTCCCCTGGCCGTGCTAAGACAACTCCCAAAGCTATGCAGGACACATCGAAATGTACATGGAACTCCTTCTTTCAATTGGGAAACGTGAGAATTGGCGTAGTCACCATATTTTCCTTCAGCACATCAAGGCTCTATGACAATCATCATCCCAACAAAACTTGACATCTTTCTTCAATAATTTTTCCATTGGCGCAATGATCTATGTGTAGGCTTTGATGAACTTTCTATAATAACCTGTATGGATGAGCATTGTGTGTAACTGATTCACATTCGTTGGTGGCTCCAAGTTTATAATCACATCGATATTTGTAGGATCTACCATCAATCCCTGCTTGCAAACAATGTGCCCCAATAATATACCATATGGCACACAAAAAATAAATTTCTTCAAGTTCAAGGAGATTCGATATTTTCTGCAGGCATCCAACATCAAGCGCATATTAGAAACATGCTTCTTTACCAGTCCAAATATTTTCCAGTCATCAAAATACACCTCCAAATATTTGGGGATGTATTCTTTAAATGTTGCGATGACGACTCTGGAAAACATTGTTGGAGAATTCTTCAATCCGAACGAAATAACTATATACTGAAATGATCCCCATTCAGTAGCAAAAGTGATCTTGCTCCTATCTTCCAGTGCAATCCTGATCTGGTGGTATCTTGAGAACCCATCTATAAAGGATTAGGCTTCCTGCCCTCCCACATTCTCCAAAAATTTGTCAGTGAATGATGTCAGAAACATATCATGAACGCATGCATCGTTCAATTTTCTAAGATAGACAAAAATCCTTATTTCTCACTTGGTTTTATTTTCTTTGACCACCATAGGGCTAACCCACTCAAACTTTGTTGGTTCAATAATGCTAGCAGCGAACATATTTTTGAGTTCTTCCCTTACTTTCTCTTTATATTTTGGGTTCAATCGATAGGGGCGTTGCTTGACCGTCTTCGCATCGGGATTCAAAGTGATGTGCATAACTCCCAAATATCCTACAATGCCTTTCAGCTTAGACAACTTCGTCGGGAATAGATCTTGGTACTCATGCAATAATTCAGTGACCTTGATCACTGTGTCATCATCCCAATAGTCCCCAATCTTTGTGAAATTGGGATCCACTTCTATGCCTATGTTAACTTGCTGAGTCTTGACAGGTTGTGCTATGTACGACATATCAACATCAAGACTGAGAACCTCATGCTATCCTTCTGACTCAGGAATATTGAAATTACGTGGATCCTCTTCACCTTCTTCTGCGTTTATATTGTAGCATTATCGTTCTTGCTACATCTGCACAACCCAGTCAGGATGCTCTAAATCCCTTGGCTCAATGGTAATTCAAAATATTCTCATTTAGAATTCTTGTAGAGGATCATTAATATAATCCCACCCATCGGCGAAGTTATAAGTCAATAAAAAAACTTCCGTCATCTCATACTAATCTGTGGTGCCATGGCGCAAATATGTTTCAAGATACAACTGCTGAGGTATTGTACCAAATTTATGGAAGAATATGTGCACCCATTTAGGTTGAGGTTCTTCACCCCAAGTTGCAGTCCATTAAAACAAATTCTCGCAAGGATCATCCCTACCATTGTACTTCTCTATGATCCTCGTGTTTACGTGACTAAACATGAGCCTTATCAGTCTACAAAATTCCTTCCATCCTCCTAAGTTTTATCTATACGCGCCCCACCATCAGGCTGGAGTGGACCTCAAGATGAAGTCCAAAGATTCATATCGTTGTTCTTCAGGTGCCTTCTACTCAAATTCCTACATAAATAAAATGACATTCCAAGTTCCATCATAAAATGGCAAGTCATGAACCTTTGATGTGATGCAATGAAGTGCTTTGGTAACTTTTTTACACTACTTATTAGATACTTCATGCAAGCGATTTTACCAATTTTGAAATTCTTTGTCAGAGTATGAAACACACAAACTATTGTGCTCCCAACTTATTCTCCCATCAGCGGTAGGATTAATCCAATCGTCATCCTGCGCAGTGATCTTATAGATCTGATCAATATCAACATCACCATATTAATGATGGATCGGTTCTATGTATCGTGCTCCTTCATAGGGGTCCAAAGACACAACAACCCTTGTACCATTCTTTTCAAACACCATCTGTCTATATTTAATATTGATTATATCATCCATGTCATAAGCCCAATAAAACCCAAGCAACACATGATACCAATTTCTATTATCAACAATCTCAATAACTTCAAAATTGGACAATACAATTGAGCCATCAATATCTACGCTAATGAAATGTAAGCAACCCATAGGAATTATTTTCTGCTGATTTTCCATTCTTAGCTAAATTAGTGACCATTGCAGCTTTTGTATCCCCATCCATTCGCATGTCTATTTAGGAAAAACATTCGCATCTGATCCCAGGTCAAGGATGACTTGGTCCATTTCATAGTCGCTGATCTACGCAATTAACCACATTTCTCTATTGGTTCTCTTCTTAGTTTGGGAGACCTTGTTTACTGTGCACTATTCCATTCGTGGCTCTTCTTTGCCAACACCATTGTCAATCAACTCATGCAATCCCTTCACAACTTTATGATCCATTAAAAACTTCTTACATGTATGCAATAAGGAATTCAAAATGGATGGATCAACTTTCTTCATTTCAATGATCTCCTTGGGCTTGGTCTTCTATATAAATATTTTTAACTGTGTCTTTGATGTCAAAGCTTCAAAATCCATAAAATTATTATTTTCTTCCATAAAGGTTTCTCGTTCGCTTTTTAAATTGAACCAAACATTCTTGTCTCCAAATTTTTGGACCCATGTATCCTCCATAGGTCTCTTTCCTTCCACGTGGTCTTCCCCAGTATTTATGCTACTATGTGTCACTATGTTGACACTTGGATCTTCCTCACATGGTTCAACCCTGATCATTTTTATGTTCGGGGAAAGATGATGATTGTGATTTTCCTGTATTTTAGCCAATAATGTAGGAAAATCCTCTATTTCATGATTAAATGCACAAAAATACCTACAAGATATGGTCATAGGATTCTGAGAATCCCTGGTGAAATTTCCAAGCTGACCGCAATTATAACATATGATTTGTCTATGACCTCGTCCAGCACCTCCTCCTTGGCCACACCCTCAACGTTTAAAACTTTCGCGTGCTGTTGGCGAACCTGGATCTTTGCGACTTCAACTTGCACTCAGTATGCTTCAGGACTCTAGATCATTAGATCATAAATTCAAAAATTCTTGTCATCATGTCCTACTAAACTACAGAAATTTCAGAACAATAGCTTCGCTGAACGAATGTATGTTAGAAATTTATGGCAGAAATAATAAACAATTTACTGAGAGAAATAAACATAAAATGCCAACAACAAATACTAAACATAAACATATATGTTTATCCAGGAAAACCCCAAAATCCAGGGCAAAACCAAACCAATGAAATCTCATTAAGCATTGGCCAAAACCTTGGCCAATCTGGCCAAGTGAGCCTTCACCGCTCACCTCCAGGCCTACATTACAATGAAGTCTTCTCAGCCTTTTATAGGCTCCATTATATGCAATACTATGGGCCAAAAACCATGGGTGCACAATACCATGTGCCCCAAAACCACTACTATTTACCCTAGTCAACATTAAATCTATCCTGAGGCAAGTTTACCTAACAATTCCCCCCTTAAACTTGACTTGGGGTTTCTTGACTAAATCCAGCTAAAATTGCTAAGTGAGACAACCCCGCTCACTCTAGCCCTTCCCCCCTCAATTTTTTTTACCCAGGGTAGTTGTTAACTTCAAATCACCCCTATCACCTAGGTCTAACCCAGACTTTACCAGTGATTACCCAGGGGTACGCATGCCATACCAGGTCTTACAACAGTATGCCCATTTACATGAAAAAATTAACTCCATTACAATATTTTTTTTTGGTTTCATTGTTTCTATTCTTTATATGACCATTCTCTACATTCATGATGTCCTCTCCAAAGAGGACATCATAGTTGTACATGAATCTGCCCTCTATGATTTTTCTATTCCATTCTGATTATCTTCTTGGTGGAGCTTCCCTTCTCCATCATCGACCACGCTTTTCCTCTTCGACATGGCCCTCACGAAACCAAGTGTTTCATTTTCCTCCTATTCACACTGTGAAGAATTACTGATCTAGATCCACATTTTTAGATTTGCACTTGCTCACATCCATGCCCAGCATCTTCCTTTTACGCACGTACTTGCATCACCTCTATCGTTGATCACAACACAATAGTCTATAGAGTACATAATTTCTTCCAGCTTCGGATCAATCGATTCCAACAACTCACCATTGGTGTATTGATCCCCATTTCATTTTTTTTATGGATGTGACTTGAACTTATGGTTCTCCCTAACACTCACTAAGAAATATCCCAGCTTCACACACATCGAGTGTGCAACAGATCCAACGTCCCACACACTCGTCTCTCTATCTATTCAGCGAATACATTGACGCTTCTCTTGGATCCACATGAGTCATGATTCCTTCCAATTCAGGGAATACCATGTGTTTAGCACTCCATCCAAATTAGTTAGTGTGGATGACACATCTGCCCTTAATTATGCTCAAGGCGGTAGCCGCTATTGATGGTTAAGCTCGGGCCTACCTGTGTGCCTCCACAATGGCCCCTGTGTTGGGATCTCTTAGATCCTCTGCTACCACAAATGCAACGCTTCAAGAAGAGAATCTGACCATGTCATCAGCATCAACACGCCTTTTTTCTAGATCTATACATTGCATCGATCCACCTCTTCATGTTTTAGGCTGAATCTCAGCCATAGATCTGCAATATCAATATTTCTTCGCACATCTCATTTTATGATCTCGGCCATAAGGATGCATTCCACCCTTGATTTTCCTATGTTGTCAAGTGCCCATGCCTCTTCCTGCATTGTCTGCTAGGTTGTCTAATCTCCATGGTGTCATTTCGACCTCGAGCGTGCATCTGATCTTATTCCAGATCATTTATTGGCATCTCATATCGCCATATTGAGAAAGAAGAATGAAATCAGTGTGATACATATGGTTACAGTGCATCCAATTTGCATATTTCCCCAGTTTGAACTCATCATTACACACTGCACACTTCCTTGCCGCATCCACTACTCCATTGTGAAGAAACTGTCAATCTCCTCCGCTACTCCACTGTGAAGAAACCGTCAATCTCCTTGTGCGTCGACTGTGTGGAATCCACCTTTGTATCCTTCTTCGTAGCCTGAACAAATGATTGTGCAAAACTAGAGGATTTGTGCCTGTGCTTTGCTAGAATCCTAGAAATATATTCTCGGAGATTCTTCGAATTTCTTTGATGCTTTCACCTTGTTTAGGCTGTGATCAACACATACCATGCTTTGTGGAGAAATGTGGCAGTGTTCTTGGCCACTTCATATAAATATCGGATTCCAAATCTGCATTTAGAAGTAGATCCACAGTTCATCACAGCGTTCAGGGCTCTCAGTGATCATAGGGTCCTCCTAAGCCACACAACAATAGCGTCCACCTCGACATCTTCCATGTCAGGCATATCACTCTCCGTGATCTATGATCAAATCTGTCTATCCACTGGGTCGTAAAACCCTTGGCCACAGAAGCGTCCCTCTGAAGCCATTATTTAGCTCTGATACCATTTGTTAGAAATTTACGGCAGAAATAATAAACAATTTATTGAGATAAATAAACATAAAATGCCAGCAACAAATCATAAACATAAACATAGATTTTTATCCACGAAAACCCCAAAATATGGGGCAAAACCCAGCCAATGAAATTTCATTAAGCATTGGCCAAAACCCTAGCCAATCTGGCCAAGTGAGCCTTCACCGCTCACCTCCAGGCCTACATTACAATGAAGTCTTCTCAGCCTTTTATAGGATCCATTACATGCAATATTATGGCCCGAAAACCATGGTTGCAAAATACCATGTGCCCCAAAACCACTACTATTTACGTTAGTCAACATTGACTCTATCTCGAGTCAAGTTACCTAATAATGTACTTCGGAATCAGATGATAGTAGTCTGTGGAGTGCTGGCTTGCAACTTTGCATAAGCTACACTAGAAATTTGGTCCCACATTTGGTCCAGTACTTGGCCCAGGTTTCAACGGTCTTGGCATCCGAGTGCCCAAGTCATCTCTATAAATAGGACATTGATCCTTATGGTGGCCCTCCACTTTTCACTTTATGCACCAGACTTATGAGCGAACCTATTTTCCCTTCTTCAAATCTTGGAGTTCCATATGTAATATTTCCAACTGAGTTTGGATCTATTGAAACCTTATGTTAGTATCTGCTATGGGCGAAGCTTCGATTTTTATCGCAATCTCCAGTGCTTCAGCTTGGGTTGCGATCTTCTGCTGTGATAATGGAAATCTGAGATGAGGTAACAACACAATAATCAACCATTCCTTTTGCTGCTCATCAAAGATCTCAAAGTTGATTTGGCTTAGAAGAATCTTAAATCTCTGGTCTATTTCCCACATAGCTTTAGTGACCAATTGCTTGATCTCTTTGATCTCCGTAATACACTGGGACTGTGACTTCGACTTCTTGAATTCAGCATTTAGCGCAACCTTTTTCTGGGCCAACTTAGCATTTTGGTTCATTGAAGAGTACTTCATATAGTAGGATAATGTTCTATCCTCTAGCACTGTAACCAACTGTGCTTTCATCATATTCTCATTAGTAATGTTCTGCGATCTCCATATTGCTTCTGCAACAAACCAGAACTACTCAGGATTGTTTGATCCTCAGAAAATAGGAATATTGGGTGAGTGAGCCATGGTAAATGGGGAAGGTGGAGGAATAGTATAGGGATGGGTTGTGATGGGAGTGGAAGGTTGGGGAATTCTAGAAGTTCCCTGATGATCTTCAAATTTTACTGACACACTTCTAGGGGTAGCAGGGTGGCTTTCTCCTTCTTCTCTTTCAGACCCAAACAATGGAATGTACTCAAAATCAATGTAATTATGATGATCTACCCCAAATATCTTACCACGTCACATAGTTTTGGTTTTATTTCCTCCAAAAATTAATATAATTTCTTCTATAGCACACCCTTTTCACACAATAACATCTTAATACAAGGCTTCAATGAGTTAAGTACTTACCTTGCGGGCCTTTGAAAAATTTGTTCTCTACTTCGCTATAGGATACAAATGTATCGATCATGAACTCAATAATAAATCCTCTATGGATACTATCGATCCAATAATCAACGACCCTTGTGATCTTGTTATCATTTTCCTTTAGTTGCTTGATCAACTTTGGAGTCCACGCAATAGGGTCATCGTTCTTGAAATGATTATTTTTCTCAACTAATATTGATAACCACTCGTACAACTCACTATCAAACGATGAGAAAAATATCTCATGCTAATCTATGATGATATACATATGCAACCACTTTTTATTAGATAGGTGTGAAGTTCTATTTTCTTGCACTGAAAATTCACGTTCTTTTAGATCTACCCAATCTTGAATCTCTTTCTTAGAGATACGCCACATCCACATAACCCTCAGTCAGATCTCGGTGCTAGACCCAGGTTTAGATATGGTTGTGCGAAATAAAAAAACCTACTATTACCATGCCTTTTGACAACGATATGCTACACAGACCGAAGTCTCGCCTGAGGCAATATAGGGGGATGATAGAACTAGGTTTATGCATCTAGAAGGAAAATGGAGTGTGGCTTTGGGGCTTATCTTCCTTTCAATACTCAATAGAGCTTCGCAGAGCAGATATACTAATTATACAGTTGTTATTCAAAACTTCTATTGAACTATATTGCAGACTGTGTGATTTTACCTTAACAAGCATAAAAAAAACATAAATAACCATAAATAGGATTTTGCGATGCAATTATAAGTAAAAACCTAACTCAACACAGATAATGTCAAAGTACAGATAAATTAAACACTTAAGAAAATAATATATATCTATCTTCAAAAGTATTTCATTAATGCTCAAATATTCTCAATACAACCCTTTCTGTCCTACACACTCAGCTGCAAAATTTCTAAGGTTTCCGCACACTCAACTGCAGGAGCCTTTTCACTAACCCAAACCACATAATAGAAACTCAAAATAGCGTTAAATCCAAATGCATTCTATGACTTAAATTATCTACTAGTCAAGGTCTATCCTAGAATCCTTATATAGACTTTACATTTACAATAACATGGCCCATAAACCATGGGCGTAGCTCAACATGCATGAAAATTCCCATTCCTTTACAAAATAAGTGGCTTTGACCCACCCCAAATCCCCTAAGACTCTAACATAGCTCCGAGTTGTGCGCTCCGATCCTTGATCTGCAAAATATTTCTCAAAATATTCAATGAAGGGCTATCCTGCCCAACACTTGGATCAACAAGTGAGTATGCCTTGTGAAATGTTTAGTTGTGAATAATATCAAGGTACTTCTATCGAAAGTGAAGAGAAAAGTGGGCCCTTTAAATAAAATTAAGGGTACTAATCTAGAAAAGGCACACGAGCATATACATATGAACGAATCGTGAACTAACCAATGAAATAGTTCACAAGGAAGCAACGATTGTTAAAGAAAATATAACACACATTCAATAAGATAAGTACCAAATCCACCAAAATAATTCATTTTCCTTAGTACATATAAAAAAAATACATCGCAAACATTCAAACAATAATATTACAATATTCACGACATATGCATGAAAGCATGTTGGCACTAGACCCAATAGTGGAGCATTAGAGAAATCACTCACTCCTAAAAAATAACTATCTTCCTCTCTAATGCCTAGTAGGAGGAGCCAAGGTGAAACGTCCCTTTCATGAACAATGAGGGTGTATATATAACAAATTGGGTGACCATTCACCTCCCTTGTGACTCTTGGACTACCCTCATGATGGGTTGACTCCTCTATGACCTTTTGACTCGCACATGAATTTTCACATTACATGGATGAATCTTGGACTCCACTTTACATTAAATTTTCTAATATAAAATTTACATAATCCACAAATAACGTGGCACATGATGACTCATTACACGACATGACATGACACTGATGACGTGGACTGTATGATGACATGGAAATGTCAAGTTACTCTTTGTTGTTGCCATTTTTGAGTCTTCTTGAGAGATAGTGCATCTTCTTCTTCTTCCTCCTCCTCATGCCTTGAATATAAGGAGTCTTCAATGTAATCTTGATCTTCTGTCTTATGGTGTCTTCTAGCATGGTTTCCTTATCCTTTTTCTCCATCATCATATTTTCATGATAAGATAGAGTACCTATAGCTGAAAATAATTCATGACAATATGAAGTCAATCAGAAAACCCCTAATCTAACTTATTTCATGAAATCACTTGTTAGGGTTGGAATTGGTGACTTGTGGAGTGACTGACTCAAGGATTGCACAATTATAGAAGCCAAGGTCTGGGATTGAGTATTGAGACTACACAATGCATATTTTAGGATGGTTAGAGAGAAATGATTTCATAATTGAGGGTCTGAAGAGCTCAAGACTAGGGCTTGAGGCTTGAGGTTGCCCAATGCACAGTTTTGGAAGGAAAAAATCAAGGAATTGTGTAGTTTAGGGACTTAGGAGGTCAAGCTTGAGGCATGAGCCTTGAGGTTTCCCAATGCATAATTTTGAGAGGTAAGGCTAGGTGACTGTGCAGTGGAGGGGCTCAATGGATCAAGCTTGAGGCTTAAGGTTCGAAGTTTCCCAATGCGCAAGTCTGGCAGGAGAACAAGATGGGGGATTGTGCAATTGAGTTATTCAAGGGATCAAGCTTGAGGCTTGAGCACTAAGTTTTCACATTTCACCTTTATGGAAGGAAAGGTGGCAAATTTATTACGTAGTTACATATTTTAGGAGCTCAAGGATAAGTCTTGAGGACTTATACTGCACAATGCACAGTTCAGGTTGGGATGGAGATAAATATTGCGTAGCTATGGAGCTTAGGGCATGGCTTGAGAACTAAGATTTCACAATGAAAATTTTTGGCTAGAAGAGACTATGCATTCTATAGTGCCAATAGACAAGGTTGTTTCTTGAGAACTGAGACTGTGCAAGGAGTAGTTCAGGAGGGCTGGATGAGGCTGAGTTTCCCGGTCAGAAAGTTTTCTTAGTTTTAACGAAGTGTGGGATCAGTGAGATGAATTTGGGAAAGAAAAATACTTGAACATGATCACACACTTAGATCACTTGATGACAAAACATGGGACACTCAAAACATGAAAAACATATTTTCCTTAATGCGACAACTTTGCGACATCTTACACCAACTGCGACACCAAAGATACACTTTGCGACGATGGTGACGAAACTTGTGAGACAATGCTTGAAACTTTGGAAATGAATGTGATACATGTGTACATGGTAAGTAAAACTCATTAACACAAATATCACCCCTTGAAACACACCAAAACCCCACTTTACATGATAGGAGACACTTCCCATGTTTAAATATGAAACATTCTATATGAGAAGAAAAGTGCGAACACCACTTGCTACATACAAACGATGGTGAATGTAACACATGCTAGAGTGAAAATAACATGAAAAGGGCACTAATACAACTGAATTCAAGAAAAAATTTATAGTCTAAAACATGAAAGTGAATGTGTGAAAAAGTGACAATTTGAAAGGCTTACCGATATAGAAGTACAATCAGAACCAAAAGTGAGATATTTTCAATGAAAGCACGCACTGACTGTCAACATAGGTTGATTATTGCATAGACATTGTCTTGATAGACCATGATATTCTTGTTCAAGCTTGCATAAAATAATGCATTCATGAACTTTTTGCAGAAAGAGCATGTGTGGGTAGGTGACTTCAACACTTAAAATTCAAAATGGAGCTCAAGGAATTAACAAAATCTCAACTGAGCAAGAGGTGACTACAAAAATACTGATCATAAGATCCATAGTAGGCTCCAAAATTTAAGCGCAGGAAAATTTTTGAAGGGTGTTTGTCACAACAACAATAAGATCCTAGAATATATACAAGATTTATCGTTCAAAAAAATGCCTTCCATTCGAATGGATCATATTTTCCATCCATACATCATTGAATTTAAATATATCTAGACCTAGAATAGAGAAGAGGTAACAAATTATCCAAGAATTTTTCATCATCACAATTTCTATTTTTGAGTTCTGCCACATTGTCCTTTGAGCCAAAAGGAGTATCTTTCATGCAAGGTATTATTAAAAAAACATGAAAGAAGAGACATAAAAAAACCAAAATCAGAAACAAGAGACAAATAAAATGGAGATTGAACCCAAAAATATCATATGAAAACAAAACAGATGCAAATACTAGATTGAGAGCAAGAAAGAAGGTGGATGAAATGCATAGGAAACTAAATGAAACTAAGCCTACTCCTAACCTAACCATCTAGAAGGTTCAGGCTAAGTGTAATGATAAATCCAATGAAGCCACCATAATAAGTACCAACCTGCAAACACAAATATAAGAGCGATTACAACCAATATGATAATGTGTAATAGAAAATATAGAAGCTTGAAAATATTGCACAAAACATTGAGGGTATTTATTAAAAGAAGAAAGACATGTCATATCGCTTGACTTTACCCAACATGCCACCTTACCTTCTTGATGAAAACCATAATCAAACAAACCATAATGGCTCCCTGTGGATGTACCTGTACGTATACTATATTTGTTAGAAAACATCAAGAGAGATCGGAACTTGCTTTTAGAAAATGGAATTGCTAAGTGAGATGCTTATAACTAATGATAGAATGGATCTTGAAATTCAAAACAGTCCTCTTGAAGATCCTAAAATCCTTGGGAGAAGGATTTTTCAATTAAAAATGTGGAATCAGGATGAGAGTCTTGTAAGGGACAAAAATGTGACCATGTTTAGAAGGCTTGTCAAGATAGTGATGACCTGACATAACCATCACGAAGGATGAAGTGCCTCAATTGCTTGAAAAATATCTGAATATTGAGATGATAAATCATAAGGTTCAATTAGTGTAAGAAAAGTATCATGAGATATTCTAGTGGGGTAATGATATTATTATAATGATGGTTGTCCAATACTTCAGACTGATTAAGAAAATTAAATTCATTTGATTTTTCATCGATATTCCTAGATTCAAAATCAACCGAGGATTAAAGAACATTATCTTGACATGGAGGATTCTTAAAAAAAAGAGGAAAGATAAAAATAATCCTCATCTTGTTGCTCCTCTACTTATGAAATGTTACTACCTTTCTCCTGATCGATACTTGGATTTGGAAGAGACTAATAAAGTGGATCAAGGGACAAGGGGTCATGAGAAATATATAATATATGATGATAGGTATCTAAATAAAATTCAAGACCGAAATTATGAGCATTAATATCATCTTGAGAAATCAAGGGATTAGCCTTCACCTTAGGCTGCATGAACGATTCCAAAGTTTCCTCCATTGGACCTAGATCATGAAAAATAGATGAAGGTTGGAGAGGAAGATAAATAATATGATTTGTATATTTCCAAACTTCAAAATTATAACAAGGATGCACCCAATTTGGTATTGGAAAAGGAGGAGGACAATGAACAAAAGGAACAGTAGGTCCCTCCTCTGAGATTAGTGGTGTCTCACAGTTTACAAAAGTTTTGGAAACATGAACATCTAGGGGCTTAGATTCAAACTTATTCAAAGAGATCTGAGCCAAATGTTCAAAATTTATTTCAAGGAATTCCCCATATGTATCTTCCCTAGGAAACTCACAATGTAAGTGAAGGAATATGTTATCAAAATCCTCAATTGATTCATCAGGCTCCATTCTAAGTTGATTGATTCTTTTATAAACAACTGGATAATCATACCTATCAAAATATTGATGAAGCTCCTTAAGAAATTGATTAAAATAATGGATAGAGGAATATGTCAAGGTATGACACCATTTATTAACATTATGTTCAAGCGCGAGGAATAAAATCACAAAATAAAAATCTTCACCATCGATTTTGTAATATTCACAAAAATTAAGAAAATCATAAATGGGCTCAGCTATCGAAGTTCCATCCTCAACATAAAACTTCAATTGAGACAAGTCATAAGAGGCTCATTGGGGATTAAAATTTAACCATTGGATACATTGGAAACACACCCTGGGAACATTATTTGAGGATGAGCCATTAATGATAAGAGATTCAAAACAAGGTTAATGGGCACAACTTGTCATCTGGACCTCCTTCTAGTGCAAAAATGTTGACAATGCTGGATACTACCAACATACTGGGGGTCTCTCCAATGTGAATTCCATCTTACACCTCATACTTTTTGGAGTAGGAGCCCCATCCGGAGTATCTAACTGGCCACCATAACTTAAGGTTTGCCTTGGTTTCAACGGATAGCATAAGATATTATATACATAAACCTTGAATAAGCAAGTAAGTTGACATTGTGAAACATTGATTGCAATGTGTAAAAGGAGACATTCACAAGTGGGACAAGAGAGTGAGTCTCTAGAAGGAAGTAATTGTAATAACCTAAGAGAGACACATGAGATCATGAAAATATTCGTTAGCAAAATAGATACATAATGATTATTAAATTTAATACAACACACATTCAACAAGATGAGTACCAAATCCACCGAAATAGTTCAATTTCTCCAGTACAGATGAACTCAACATACACTATAAAAATCCCAAGAATAGTCTTAAAACATTTGTGTTACATGCTTGAAAATGTGTTGCATCATTGAATTTCAATTAGGTGAAATATCCAAGTACAAAGTTACAATGATGAGGCACTAGTACCAGTAGTGGAACATTAAGTCACTTCTTGCTTCTCTAATGAATAGTTTTCTCTCCTATGACAGGTAGAGAAGCCAAGACTAGCTCTCCAAATATTAAGCCTCCAAAAGCCCCTTGCTTGAGTTATGAGGTTTCTTTTATAACAATAGAAATGACCTTTCTTTTCCCCTTGACTCTCAGTTTTCCCTCATGAATCTTGGACTTCTAATGTGACCTTTAGACTTACACACCTTACATTTTGTCCCTTTCCTTATAAATGCATCATTACATTCCACGTGATGATGTGGAGTGACACATGTACACAAGTTGAAAATTATGATGAAACTTGTACAAGTTACAACTTGAAAATAATGACATAGACTTCATGATGGGGTAGCAATGCCAAGATGTCTTGCTTGCTGATTCATCTTGCATTCTTGATGATAAATCTGATTTGTGCTTCATCTTCATGAAAGATCCACTTTGTTGCTTATCTTCACCCTCCAAAGGGTCTTTGATGAGCTTTGGGATCCTTTGCATCATCATGCAATGTTTTATTTTTGTTTTGATCCATGATATGCTTCATGTCTCCATGATAGCTCTCTTTTTGTCTTCTTCTCCACAGGTGTTTCTTTATGCTTTCTCATTTCTATATGCTTTGAGAATTACCTTTCCATACTAGGAAGGTACACCTACCAATGGAAATCATTCATGAAAAATTTAAATCAACCTTAAAAACATCTATTCTATCACTACCTATCTCATAGAATGATCATCTCATGATAGGAATTTGAGAGGGTTAAAAGAAGGAGGCTTGATTAGGAGGCCACAATCAAACTCATCAGTGACTTAGGAAGGTTACACTATTGATTTAGGTGGATATTGGTGGCCACCCACCTATTCCACTTGGACCCCCACCATTGTTTCTTTCAGATTTTCAGTTTCCTTAATTGTAGCACAATTTATTATTTTTGGCAGTTTTTCGGGTCTTAAACTTCCGAAGCCATTTTGAGGCCCTAAACGATGTTTTTTTTTTGGGAAAATTAAATCCAATAAGTTATGAGTTGAAGAATTGATATTTTTTGATAGCATTACAATCCTCAGATAGATCTTTCTAACGAGGTATCATGTGTGTCAAACTGAGATCGTATGCCAAAGTTACAGCCCTAGGAAATTGATGTACCAATTTACTCCAATGGGGCCCATAGTTTGGTGTTGCATCTCCTAGGGTAAGGTTTTTGGATGTTTAGGGTTTTCCATTGGTTATCAATAATAAATAGGCCTTTGAGCCTCATTGTAACGCAGTTTAGAGTCCTGTAGCCACCACATCTCTCCTCAGAGATAAGCTACTAGTGCCCTAGCTAGTTTATTTACATTTTATCTATAAGCATATTTCAGTTATGTGATATTAATGAAATTAAGTCTTACTTCTACTGCATCTTTGGGTTTATGTGTATTTATATATTTTATTTAACTCCTACATAAGTTTGGATCAATGGCATTAGAGTGGTTTGATCTTTCTCGATCTTTCTTTGCATGTCCCCAACGAGGTCGGGGTATAAGGAGTTAGGGCTCGATCTGGTTGAACCTTTGCAAGATCAACCTCGCAAAGCCCGAAAACCACCCATGGGGGACGAGAAGAAAGATGAGGGAGCAATAGATCCTATCATAATATTGCTCAAGGAGGACCTCAAGAAATAAAGGAATGTGATGATGGATAACTCTTCCCAGATTCTTCCATGACTGCCCACCGACGGCGCATCTGCATCCAACATCCACTCTAGAGGAACAAATTCTATTAAGGTGCAAGTAAAATTTGACATTCCAATATTTGAGGGCCAAACAGACGTATACGTCATAGATAGGTGGTTTAATATATTAGAAGGTATTTATCGGTTCATGATTTTTCCAACCAAGAAAATATTAATTTTGCACTCCTCAAAGCTGCCCCCCATGTCAAGGATTGGTGGGAAACCTACTATGATAAAAAGGATGATAGCGAACCCTCTCTTTTTCTTTCACGCCCACTTGGAATTATTTCTGAGACACCTTCAAGGAACAATATTATCTTTTGGGGAGATATGATGACAAGTATATACAATGGACTACACTACGACAACAAAGGGATCAAGATATGCATGATATGACAAATATGTTCCATACCCTACGCAAAAAATTGGGTATCAAATATTTGGAGAAACATTTGGTGCTAAAGTACCACAAATTTCTACACATATACATTTAGGAGGAAATGGAGTTCCTCAACATCTCCTCGCTTAGTTCAACATGCTAGTATGCTGCCAAGATTGAGAAGAAATTCAAACATAAGAAGTAAGACTTTGGATCTGCAAATTAGAAGCAAGGGAAAGGTGCCCCCAAACCACAGAACAAAGGAAAATTTCAAGGTGAGGTGGCCCAAGATAACTTGCCAAATATGAAATCAAAGAACAACACCATGAAGCCAAAGAAGGATATGGGAAAGTGGTGTGAGTTACATAAGAGCTCCACTCACAACACAAGTGAGTGTCAGGCCAAGCAGTCACTAGTGGTCGAGCTGAAGGATTATGAATCAGATGCCTTCTATGAATTTGAATCAGAACCCGAAAAGGTGAGTGGAAAAGGGAAGCAAATTATTCATGTAGATCCCAACACCACCATTTCCACCATGAAGATCTAGAAGGAAGAACTAGAAGATCTATAGGAGGAGGAGTGCCTCTTCCATTCCCAGATGTGGGTGAAGGGTTCCCCGCTACAGTTCATTGTCGATAGTGGGAGCCAAAAGAACCTCATTTCAGCAGAGCTTGTGAAGCGGCTGGGCATGCCAACCACAACACACCCACACCCGTACACCATCTGGTGGCTTCACCAAGGACGAGATCTTTGCGTCAGCCATCAGTTTCACCTTCCCTACAACATCAAGTCCTTCACGGATGAGGTATTATGTGACACTTCCCCTATTAATGTTTTTGATGTATTATTAGGCAAACCATACTTGTGGAAGTGACATGTTGTGTATGATTCCTGACCTCATGTTATTATTATTACTTTGGGAAATAAGTTGCACAGGATATCGGAGGTAGCACCGCCTGCTGCCATCTCTTTGGTTACTAAAAAACAATGCAGTAAGCTCATTTCCAAAACTAGGAATTTTTTTTTCTGATGACCTTCCCTTAGGGCAAGAATTCTATGGCCATGAACTCTAGACAGGGCTCCTCCAAATGACAACAACAAATGGAAAAGGTCATGGAGGAGTACGAGGACATCTTCAACTCACCCCCATGGGTGCCTTTACATTGTCAGGACAAGCACCCCATCGATCTGACCCCAGGAGTGATGCTTCCTAGTGGACCAATATATCGGTGCTATTTTCTATAGAATAATGAAATCAAGAGGAAAATTTAGGATCTACTGTAGAAAAATCACATCCGGCCAAGTTCATCACCTTATGGGAGCCTGATCGTGTTGGTGCAGAAGAAGGATGGGACTTAGAGACGTTGTATTGATTATCAGGCACTGAACAAGATCACTGTTTGGAATAGGTACCCAATTCCATGGATTGAAGACCTTTTGGACCAATTCAAGGGGGAAAAATATTTTAGCAACATCGACTTGAAGTTCGAGTATCACCAGGTACCAATCAAACCCTCTGATGTGTGGAAGATTTCCTTCAAAGACAAGGAGGGCCTATTCGAATGGTTGGTCATGCATTTTGGGTTGACGGATGCTCCTGCAACCTTCATGAGGTTGATGGAAGACATCTTGTGAACATTAAACAACTCATTTGTAGTAGTGTACTTGGATGACATCCTGATATTCAACCATACTTGGGAAGAGCACCTCCAAACACTATGGAAACATAAGTTGTGTGCCAATTTGGAGAAGTGCATTTTTGGCATGACATGGGTTCAATATCTGGTATACATTATTAATGAGCGGGGGGTGTACGTGGATCCAACCAAGATCCAAGTCATTCAGGATTGGATAGCCCCAACCACTCTAATAGAGCTCTACAACTTTCTGGGTATTGCTAATTTATACTGTAGGTTCATGTTGGGATTCTCTCATATCACTTGGCCCTTGAGTTAATTCACCAAGGGAGGAGCGAAAGAAAAATTATTTTGGTCTAAATCTCAACAGAAGGAATTCATAGATTTGAAACATCGCCTCTTCTTTTCCCCAATGCTCACATTACCAGAATTATGACAACCATTTGAGAGTTATACAAATGCCTCTGATTATGTTATTGGGGAAGTTCTTACTCAACAGGGGAGTCCAATGGCATATCACCGTGAGACATTGTCCAACAAAGTCCAGAAGTATCCCACTTATGAAAAAGAGATGTATTCCATTATGTAGGCTTGTCAACAATGGAAGAATTGCATTTTCGGGAAGGAAATGATCACCCACAGATACCACCTACCCCTGCAATTCATACAGACACAAGAGAAGTTGCAGAACGATCTCCATTAGAATAAATCCACATATCTGCAACAGTTTCATTTGAACATCAAGTACAATAAGGGCAGCAACAATAATGTTTCAGACTCCCTCAACCAACCACTGATCGTGGCAGAAACAAACGTGCTCAACTATTGTGGGCATGAGACTTCCAATTGGCCCCTTCTCTACAAGAACAAGCCAAAATTCAGCCACAGATACAAGATGCTCTTGGAGGGTAACCAAGTTCCAAATTTTCACCTCTAGGATGCACTACTTTGTCACCTAGGAAACCTTTGTGTTCCTTCAAGAGAGTGTGCCAAGATGATCTTGGAAGCACACTACGGTCAGGTCGTTGGGAATTTCAGATTCGAGAAAATAGTGGCATTACTGCAAAAGTATTTCTATTGGCCGAACCTTTGACAAGATGTCGGGAACTACATCATATCTTGCATTTCTTGCGCCATTTCCAAACTGGCCATCAAGAAGAAAGGCCTCTATACTCTGTTTCCTACCCCTAGTTGACCATGACAATCCATCTCCATGGATTACATGTCAGGACTTCCTTCTAGCATGGGAACAACTGTGTTTTTGTGGTTTTCGACAGATTCTCGAAGATGGCCATTATGATGGCCTGCAAGAAGAATATCACAATATAATCCACTGCTAAACTCTTCTTTAAATGAGTGTGGATACACTTTTGGATTACACATTATATCATGTCATATCGTGATAGTAGGTTCCTCAACACATTTTGGTCCAGCCTCTGGTCAATGTTGGACACCAAGCTCACCAAGTCCATAGCTTTCCATCCCCAAATTGATGGCCAGACAGAGGTCATCAACAAGATGATCGTACACATTATGTGCATGTACAACTCAAAGAATCCATCCACATGGGATGCGACCCTCCCTTATGTACAACACAGCTATAACCGGCCCCTCCAGAACTCAACTGACCACAACCCCTTTCAGGTGGGCTTGGGATTCTAGCCACTATGTCACATTGACATAGCCATGCCACTTGCAACTACTCAAGTTGATTCGAATCATATCCAGTCAGAAGCTAACAAGGCGAACAACTTCATTGAGCACATTCAGCACATCTGCCAACAAGTTCATGACATATTGGACAGAGACAATGCTAAGTACAAGTAGCGACATGATCAACATCGGGTGCCACACAACTTCTAGGTGGGTGACAAAGTGTGGCTACATTTGCAAAAGGAACACCTCGTTGGACCCCACCGTAAGCTTCACCTAATCAGATATGGGCCATACACCATCACCAAGGTTGTAGGGTATAATAACTTTGAGCTCAATATTCTACCATTCCTTGGTCTACACTCAGTGTTCAATGTGGACTGCCTTCGGCCCTACTTTCCACCTCTACTGGACACATCAGACATGGCAGAAAAAATCACACCAATAAAGTTAAACCTACACTGCATGGAATAAGCCACAATTTATCAGATCATGGACACATAGATCAAGAACACCCACCAGCAGAGGATCCAACTATATCAAATTGTCAAAGAAGGCCAACTCCTTCACCAGGGCAAGTGGCTCACTCGGGACCAAGTTCAGCAAAATTTTCCTCATCTCATGGAGGAACTCAACGTAATGGGGACCATTGTATCCTAATGGGGGAGGAATGATCCAGGTGCATATTGGTGGCCACCCACCTATTCCACTTGGACACCCACCATTGTTTCTTTCATCTTTTTAGTTTCCTTAATCGTAGCATAGTTTACTATTTTTGGCAATTTTTTAGGTATGAACTTTCGGAGCAGTTTTGAGGCTCTAAACGATGTTTTTTTGGAAAAGGAACTCCAATAAAATATGAGTTTTAGAAACTATATTTAATAGAAGTAGTGTAGTCATCAGATATATATTTCTAATGAGGTATCATGTGCATCAAATAGAGATCGTTGCCAAAGTTACGACCTTGGGAAATTGATGTACCAATTTACCCCAACAGGGGTCATAGTTTGGTGTTTCAACTCCTAGGGTTAGGTTTTTGGATGTTTAGGGTTTTCCATTAGTTCTCAATAATAAATAGGCCTTCGAGCCTCATTTCAACATAGTTTAGATGCATGTAGCCACCACATATCTCCTCAGAGATAAGCTATCAGTGCCCTAGCTAGTTTATTTCCATTTTGTCTATAAGCATATTTAAGCTATGTGATATTAATGAAATGAAGCCTTATTTCTGCTTCATCTCTGCCTTAATGTGTATTTATGTATTTTATTGCATTCTTGCATAAGTTCAGATCAAATTTCATTTCTAATGTGTTGAAGGTAGTGAAAGGTCAAGGCTCATACAAGGCCTTCAAGGTGAACTTATGTGTTCAAGAAAGACAGAGCGAGAACTCAAGGTTGGAGGGCCTAGGTCCGAAGCACGAAGGAGAATCATTCATTGGTTCAAGGTGCACTTATTCACACAGGGGATGAAGGAGGGCACATGGGCGCACATCGAAGGAGCAAGGGATCAGGCTTCATGCCTTCCTAGTGAATGTTTGCACTCAAGAGGAATTAGGAGGGAAATGTTATTCAATTCAAAGTAGTACAATGCTCAAATGAAGGCTTTAAGCTTCGTGACTGTACCATGCACCCTAAGGAAAGAAAGAAGGATGAAGGTTTCATGCTTCATGAGTGTGCAATGCACCCTAAGGCTTTGTGTTTCATGAGTGCAACATGCACCCTAAGGCTTCACGTTTCTTGAGTGCACCATGCGCCATAAGGATTTTTACTTCATGAGTGCGCCATGCGCTTTTAAAGAGACAAAGTATCCTTTTTTTTTTGAAGTGTGCTTCATTGTTCTAAAGTGCACTTCAAACAATGTGTGCTTCGTTGTTTCAAAGTGTGCTTTTGAAGGGAGAGAAGGTCCTTGTTCTTTTGAAGTGTGTTCAAATGGTCCTTATTCTTCTGAAGTACACTTTTCATTAAGGGAGGCTGAAAAAGGCTAGTTCATTTATCCTAGGAAGTAATAATGCACTGTGAGAGGGAGGATACCTTAGTAAATACTCAATGCACAATTATGGGAGGAAACGATACATCGATGAGGCTCATGAATAAGTTATGATCATCATTTAGAAAGAGGGATAATGCCTTTAAATATTGCACTAATCAAGATGAGAACATGAAGACGATACTTGCAAAATGGAAATGACCTTGAAAGTGACACATTCTAGAGCAAAGATAACATGAAAAATACACTTATTAAAGTGAAAGCAAGTCAAAATGATAGTTGTGACTGTGAAAGTGACACTTGTGGAAGCAAAAATTGTGTAAAATATGAAAGGCGAGAAAAATCACCAAAATAGAAGTACAAACACAAACAAGATGAGGGATATTTTCAATGAAAGTGAGCATTGACTATCGACATGAGTTGAACATCAAACAGGCAATGTCTTGATGGATGGTGTTATGCTTGTTTAAGCTTGCATAAAGAAAGTGTGACCATGAGTTCAACCGAGACTGTGCATGTGTGAGCAATTCACTTTGGCAAGTAAAACCTAAGAAGAAGAATTAAACATATCACAAAACATCAATCAACCATGAAAGGATTATGGAATGATAGATTGTAAGATCCTTAGTTGTAAATTTTTAAAAGTGTTCTATCTTGATGCAAATTTAATTCAAACTTCTAGGGCCCGATACCAAATAGAAATCACATAAACATGAAAATAAAATGCTGATAGAACATACCAATAGATCGATGGAAGACAAGCCAATAATATACTTAACTCTTGTCAAACAAAGATGAAGAATGCTGGCATTACGAGGGTCAATAGGATTCTTCAACTAGAAAAGTCTTCTTTAGATCAGCCAACCAAATGTGTCACACAACCCTCAAGACAACTCCATAAAGTCAACCCAAAGTCAACGAAAGTCAATGTTGTCAAGTCAATGCAAAACAACATCAAAAAAAATTCAACCAAACAAGGTCAAAGTCAATATTCAGCCTCAATATGTGTGTCAATGAATGTGGCCTTCAGAAATCAGACTTTTGATGAAGTTTGGAGGTCAAAGGACCAAGCGTTAACCAAAGTCAACGTGGGTCAAACCTGTGCTAAAACCCTAGACAAACCCGCACCAAAAGGCCCTAGCCGTTGCTCCACACATGTCAGAAATATGCCTCCAAAAGTGATCGAACCAATCAAACACAAGAGAGAAGTGTGTGATGAGATGATAATGAAATGACCTCCAAGTCTCTCCTATTTATATTCATTTGTGAGGGTGTGTGACACATCTATTGGGCTCTCTAGCCTACATTACAATTCTGGCCGACCTTGCACACAAATGGAATAAATTCAAAATAATTTTTTTGCTCATCCGATCAAGATGATATTTAGATCAATATTTCACCTCTCCGAAAGAGGAATCCAATAAAAATATTGGCATCATCATCTGAGCAGTACAACATGTATTTTGGACCTAGTTACCCAAGATTAACACTCCCTCTCAACTAGGTAGAACTCCATCCACGAGTGCCATCCAAAAATCGTGTGTCATCCTATCGTAAATTGGTTTGCTGGCTTCTTTATTTCAAATGGTGATTCATAAAGGCATCACTCCTAACTGACCTGAAGTCAGATCAGAGGTCTGAAACCTTTATAGGAATCAAAGGAGTCTCATACTAACTCGAATTCAGTTGGAGGTCCAAAACCTCACTTGGCCTCAAAATAGTCATATAATAACGTAAGTTAGTTTAAATGACCTGAAGTCAGTTGGAGGTTCGAAACCTCACTAGAATTGATCCCATATCAAGTGGTTGGACATGCGCCATCCTAGACATAAAGAGTATCACAATATTAGATGTGTCTATTAGTCTTGCTATTGGTATCTATCCAAATTTCCCACCTCATTGGCCAAGATGAGAGGTACTTCCCATGAGTCCAAAACTCCATGGGTAGGATGCATACGAGGCACATATCAAAGAGAGGTGAACCAACTTAATATCATCGCGGTGGGGAGGAAGCACACCAATAAGGTTTGACAAGCCTAACCCTGTGGTTGCTTATAGCTCCAAGAAGCTATCCCCAAAGCCCCCTGGAGCTCCCAGAGCTCATCGTCCAACAAGACCCTCAGAATAGGGTCATTCCACGATTCCAAGATTCTCACAGAAGGTTAGGAACTTGACCTTCCCCAAGGGCTTAGTGAGAATATCCATTACTTGCTCATTAGTTCCTGTATGATCGAGCCTTACGATGCCTTGTTGTACCATATCCCAGATAAAATGGTACCTGATATCAATATGCTTGGATCGATCGTGGAACATGGGATTCTTTGACAAACGAATCCCACTATGGTTATCAAAAAGGATAATGGTGGTATCTAGTACATGCTCGAACAACTCACTGAAGAGATTTCACAACCAAATAACTTCATAACAGGCCATAATTTTTGTAATGTATTTGGCCGCATCGGTGCTCAAAACCACAAACTTCTTCTTCCTGCTCATTCAAGATATCGAAGTAGAACCAAGTGTGAAGCAACTTCTAGATGTGCTCTTGCAATCCACCACACTGCCAGCCCAATCAACATCAGTATATCCATGGAGTCTCAAACTCCTGACAATGTATCTCAGCCCATGGTTTATCATGCCCTGAAGATATCTCAAGAGATTCTTGGCACCAACCCAGTGAATGTGATGAGGATCAACCATGTGTTGACTAAAAGTGTTTATTGCAAAACATATGTCTGAACATGAGTTCACTAAGAACATCAGTGCTCCTACAAGTTGACGATACTCAGTAGGATTTCCCAATGTGGGTCCAACATCATTTCCACACAACTTCTTGAATTTGAGTTCCATCGGTGTTGACACGGGCTTACAATCCACCATACCAAATCTCTCTAGTAGCTTCACAATATATTTTCCTTGAGAGAGGAAAATATCGTCAGGTCTCTGATAGACCTCCAAGCCTAGGAAGTAATGCATCAATCCTAGGTATTTCATCTTGAACTTGGAAGCGAGATCCCTCTTACATTGATGAATGAGAGGGTCATCACCTGTTAGGAAGAGATCGTCCACACAGAGAACCAAAATGAGAGGCTTTTCTCTATCAACCTTGAAGTAAAGGTTCGGATCAACATTACTTTGAGTGAATCCCAGCTTCATCAAGTAGCTATCTATCCTCTCGTACCAAGCCCTAGGGGCTTGCTTCAACTCATAGAGGGCTTTGTTCAACCTGCATACATGAGTGTCTCTATCCTGGACTTCGAACCCCAAAGGTTGCTCCACATACACCTCTTCCTCTATCGAACCATGCAAAAAAGCGGTCTTCACATCCATCTGATGGAGACTCCATACTTGCATGGAAGCAAGGGAAATAGTATATCAAATGGTGTTATAGCGGGCCCCAGGTGAAAACATATCATCATAATATATGCCTTCCTTTTGAGAGAAGCCTTGGGCAACAAATCTTGCATTGTACTTTTCAGCACTACCATCATATCCATGCTTGATCTTATAGAGCCATTTCGAGGTGACAACAGCTCTGTCCTTCAGTCTCGGGACCACATCCCAGACATCATTCTTCATAATCGACTCATACTCTTTATGCATATAATCCTTCCAAACTTGATAATTTATGGCTTCCTCAAATGATCCAGGCTCAGATTGTACGTTTGTACTCATGGCTACTAGATACCCTTGGTATCTATTCAAGTTCTTGCTTTCACGAAATTTCCCCCTTGGGGCCATATGTCTCTCAGAATCCTCAAGAGTTTTCCAGGGCAATGAGGGTCTTCTATTAATTGAAGGAGGTGGATCAATAGGGTCCATCAGTGCTTCAACATCGAGCATCATCTCATCATTCGGCTCTTCCTACTTCCTTGTTCTTTCATCATTGTTTTCCTTGGAGATAGGAGGATTTATCACTTTCCTGAGGGAAGCATCTTCATCAAAGGTGACATCGTGGCATATCTCCACTTCTCTTTGATGAGGTACATATATTATATATGCCTTCGAAGTTTCATTGTATCCCACAAACAGTCCCTTATTTCTAGAAGCATTTAGCTTGCTTCTATTCTCTTTCGACACATAAAAGTAAACAGGACAACCAAAAACTCTAAAATGAGAAACATTAGGTTTCTTACCAGAGAAGAATTCTTCGAGATTTTTGGAGTCCAGAGAGGAATGCAGGGATTGATATTTTTCGTACACAACAATGTTCATAGCTTCTCCCCATAGAAACTTCAGAAGACCTTGGTCACATAGCATGGCAAGAGAAGCTTCCACAATGGTCCTATACTTTATTTCAACAATGCCATTTTTCTAAGGAGTATACATGGTTGTGGTATCCCTCTTAATGCCAGTTTCTATGAAAAATTCATTGTACTTGTTTGACTCATATTCGGTGCCATTATCTATTCTCAAAATCTTGATCTTCTCTCATGTTTGCTTTTCCACCAAGGAATTGAAGGTACGAAACAATTTGAATGCTTCTTCCTTCTTCTTCAAGAAATATATCCAGGTCTTGTGAGAGAAGTCATCTATAAACATCATGTAATAAGAACATCCTACCAAGGATGTCACAAGCATCATACCAAATAAGTCAAAATGTATCAATTGCAATACATCAGACGACTTTGTGACACTTGAGGGGAAAGGTACCCTTGTATGATTTCCTTCGGCACAACTGTGACATACACTTTCATGATCATTTTTGAATTTGGGCATACCTGTCACCACCTTCCTTGCTTTGAGAAGGGGTTTGTAATGAAGGTGTCCAAACCTCCAGTACCATAATTAGGTTTGACAAATTGTATCACATGTCATAGCCCCCAATGGACTTCCTCCAACCTGGTAGAGTGTATCAACTCTAAAACCAATAGTGAGAGCTTCCTTGAAGCTCTTATTCTAGATGTGTACCTTTTCGTCAATGAATTCTACCTTGAAACCTTTGTCTTCCATGGCAAAAATAGACATAATATTCTTCTTTAAATCAGGTACATACAATACATCTTACAAACGAAGGACTTGACCTTGAGATAAATGGAGGGTCACAGTCCCTATCCCTTTCATGGAATAGGTGGCATGATCTCCAAGGATAATTTGCAGATTATTATCCTTCTCAATCAAAGTAGATACGACTTCTTTAAAACCCGTGAGGTGCCTTTAAGAACTACTATTAATCAACCATAGATTCAGGGTGTCGGGTGGAGATGCATCAGAGAGGGCAGATACAAGAATGAATTCATTTCTTTTATTTTCAACAACATTGATTCATCATACCTGTAATTTCTTGAACTTTTGAAAGGTTTCCAATTTATATTACGACTAGAGGGATCCCTCCTCTTTCCTTTGAACCTATTTTTCCTTTGATTTCCATTCCCCATGTTGTTGTTGTCTTCATCCCTTGGAGAATCCATTCTATTAGGGCATTGTCTAGCATAGTTGCCAAACTTGTTATATGTGTAACATCTTTGTTTCTTTCCTTTGGCCCCTGATCTTCCATGGTTCCTTAGACCACCATTGTTATTCTTCTCAGCACGAGTGGTGAAGGAAAAATTACCTTCATTTCCATATTCCATCATTCTTGTCTCCTCTTGAGTGCATCTCGACAATACTTCATCAAAATTAGGAATCACATTATTATTGATAATGGTAGTATTAAATACGTGCCATTCACAGGGGAGACCTCCAAGTGCAATGAGAACCATTTCTTGATCAACTATTGTTTCCCTAATAACGAGAAGGTTATTCCCGATTTTGGTCAACTTCAAGAAATAGGATTGAACGGGTTCATCCTTGCCTTTCTTGAGACTCTTAAATTGGTTCTTAAAGAAAATAACTTGATTTGCATTGTTAGCCCTGAACATGCTGACCAACTTATCATACATCTCTTTAGATGTGGGAAGCTCATAGATGTAAGCAACCAGACTTTTATTAATGGAATCTCGGATAATCAGCTTAGCTTTGATTTCCCCTTTTCTATACTTCGTCTTTATGGCAGTGGCTGCAGATGATGGAGGCTCTTGGATTTTTCCTTGCACATAGTCCATGACATCTTGATCTTCCTAGACCAAGTCCAAAGACATCTTCCAAGCATGATTGTAAGACTTTTCAGTCAACTTATCATCAACTTTGAAGCCATTATAATTTGAGGTACCCATGGGTCCTTGACAAATGCTACTTCTTCGGTGATTGATCTCAACACAAGCTTGGGCTTTGTCTTCACCTTAGCTCTAATACCATGTAAATTTTTGAAAGTTTTCTATGCTTGATGAAAATTTACTTCAAAATTCTAGGGCCCGATACCAAATAACAATCACATAAACATGAAAGTAAAAATGCTGATAGAACATACCAATAAATCGATGGAAGACAAGCCAATTTTTACATGTAAATTTCGTCAAACAGAGATGAAGAATGGTGGCATTACGACGGTCAACACGATGCTTCAACCAGAAAAGTATTCTTTAGGTCAGCCAACCAATTGTGTCACACAACCGTCAAGACATCTCCATAAATTCAATCGAAATTCAATGCCGTCCAATCAACATAAAACAACATCAACAAAAAGTCAATGCAGCAAGGTCAAATTCAACATTCAACATCGGTATGTGTGCCAAGCAATGTGGCCTTCATAAATCAGACTTTTGATGAAGTTTGGAGGTTAAAGGAACAAGCATTGACCAATGTCAACGCTGGTCAATCCTTCACTGAAACCCTAGACATATCTGCACCAAAAAGCCCTAGATGATGCTCCACACGTGTGAGAAAGATGCCTCCAAAAGTGATCAGACCAATAAAACAAAAGAGAGAAGTGTGTGATGAGATGATTATGAAATGACCTCTAATTCTCTCCAATTTATATCCATCTGTGAGGGTGTGTGACACATATGTTGGGCTCTCAAGCCTACATTACAATCCTGGCCGACCTTGCACATAAGTGGAATAAATTCAAAATAAATGTTCTGCTCATCTGATCAAGATGATATTTAGATCAATATTGCACCTCTCCGAAAGAGGAATCCAATAAAAATATTCGCATCATCATCTGAGCATTACAACATGGATTTTGGACCTAGTTTCCCAAAATTAGCATTAGTGGGATCCAAAATTCAAGTGTAAGAAAAAAATTGGAGGGTGTCGATCGCAGCGTCAACCCCCTCATTGGAAGGGAATGATAAGATATTTGCAATATTGGTTTGACCATATTCTGAAGCCATAAAGAACTTTTACCAAGAGGAGATGAATACATTCACCTTTGAATCCAGAAGGACTTGGTTTGGTCATAAAGGAATTTGACTAGAAGGTGAATGTCCCAAGGCTATTACAGGGGGAAATTATAGGTTACATTCACCTCTAAAGCTAGAAGGACATGGATAGGTTGACTAAAGGTGAATTTACCACTAAAATTATAGGATTGGATAGATACTATCCTTATAAGAGAAAAGGAATTTGGTATGTCGATTGAAGGAGATAAATGTAATTCACCTTTAAATCCAGAAGGACATGGTTTCCAAAAGGATTTGAATAGGTCATAAAGGACTTTGACCAGAAAGGTGAATGGTCCAAAGGAAAATTATCTCCTGAGAAGTTTAAAATATTTTGGATGCTAGAAGGAATTGGTTAGGTCATGACTAGAGGAGATTGGTACATTTTCCTAAGGAGTATATAAATTTGATAGAAATTACAATTTCTCAAGATTTCAAACTGAAAAAGAAGAGACACAATTCTACTCTACTGAACTGCGAAATGTAAATCAAAATTTATAATAACATGCATGGACATGAAATGTGAAAAAACACTAATAGACAATGGTTTCTAGGGGAACCCAACTTGGAAAATCCCCTCAAGCCTCTTTGCATTAATCAATTGAGTAGAGAAACTATTACAATTGCTAGCTCTAGCTTTAAGCTCAACCTACAAAAGAATAATTGTTCTCTTCGCTCAATGAGAAACTCTAGTCAACATTTAGCTTATTATTTTGACACATAGCCTCCTATTTTCTTACAAAATTCCTGAGGAAATTAGCCCCAAAAAGATAAGAATTTGCTCCTAATTGATTGTTCAATTCCAAAGGATTGATATTCTTACCTCATGAAACACTTGTGCACTCATACTAGTATACAACTGATGTTACACTTCCTTGTCATCTCCACTTTAGATGAGGAACTTGAATTCCTTGCATGCATTAGATATTTTGGGTTGATTGACCAGTTAACTGAGAGATATATGAGTTAGACTACTGTCCCACTACACATATAACATTCAAATGACTTTATCAATAATTATAGTCCAGTTAAATGAATACAACTGCTAAATTGGATTACTAAATTTTAGCAATCACACATGCATAACTGAACTCCAAGCCCTCTAACTCAAATTTACTGAGTTAAATAAGTGATGTGGACATTAAAATTACTCAATTTTACTAAGGCTAAAGTCAAATTGAGCCTTTCTTGATGCATTGTTTCAACACTTCCTCTTAGCAAGAAAGATATTTTTCACCACCCTTGTCTTGCACATGTGGAATTTGAATTTACCTCTTGACAATGCCTTTTTCAAGATGTCAACATATTGCTCCTTAGTTGGAATGTACTGTAGAAAAATAATTATCCTTTGCACACAATACCACATATGATAATACCAAGTATAAATGTGCTTGGACCTATCCTAAAATATTGGATTATAAGAGATATTAATGTAACTTTGATTATCACAATATATCAATGTAAGATCCATCTCCTGACTGAAATGACCCACAAGTATTTTCCTCATCCATATGCCCTCACATGTTGCTTGAATTGAAACCATGTATTCAACCTCTGTTGCTTGAGAGCTGAGTGCCAGAGATCTCTACTTCCTGCTATACCAAGAGATAGTTGCAAACCCAAAACTGAAGATAACACTTGAAGTGATTTTCTTGTATGATGGAATTGTTTCCCAATCTGCATCAGTGAAGCCTTCGAGCTTCACTCCCTCTGTCTTCTTGTACCATAATACATAGTTGGTAGCACCTCCAAGGTATCATAAAACATGATTTTATTCCTTCCAATATAGCTTCGTAGGCCTCACCATAGCTTGACTAAGCTATTTTATTGCATAGCACATGTGTTCACAAGATACATCAAAGACCCCACAAGCTACATGTAAATGGTAGAATTAACCTCTTCACTTGAAGTGGCATTCTCCTTCCTCTATTTTATAGCTAGAGGTGTGTCCATGGGATTACAAATCTCCATGTGAAATATCTAAAGTATTTTAGAGGAATAATTCCCCTCAGACACAAAAAATTCACCATCACCTAGCCATACTTCCAACCCGATGAAATAGTGCACTAGGCCCATTTATTTCATCTGAAATTACCTTGCAATATCCTCTTTGGAAGAGCATATAAACTTCTCATCAAATTTAAATGTTAAATAATTAACAAAAAAAACAAGAATAAGAAAATTACTATCTACCACAATGTGATAGAGGTTCACATCTACTTCAATTTTGGTGAAGCTCAATACACTAAGATAATTATTGATCTGAGTGCACCATGCTTGGAGTGCATGTTTGAGACCATACAATTCTCTCTTGAGTTTGCACACATGTGACTCTTGATCATATGTCTCAAATAATTATAGCTGCTCTATGTAAATGTCCTCCTAAACAACACCATTGAGAAATATGGTTTTCACATCCATCTGGTGGATTTTCCACCACATCTGCGCAACCAAAGCTAGAATGGATTCGATTTAGGAATATGTTGCAATTGGTGCAAAATTTTCCTCATATTCCACTCCCTCTACCTAAGGAGATACTTGTGCCACAAATATGGCCTTGTACTTCTTGATGTTACCATCAGTTGCATCCTTCAATTTGTAGATCCATCTCGAACCAACCACTCATTTCCCTTCTAGTCTCGGCACCACCTCCCATAAACTATTCTTCATGATGGATTTATATTTTTCCACCATGGAATCAAACCAAATAGGTTGAATAAATATTTCCTCAAATGAATAAGGATCTGTCTCAATGAGCTCTTTCATGAGATCTAGTACCCAATGTACCTATCAGGTGATCTCCTCTTCCTTTGTTGTGATGTGGGTTCTCCCAAATTCTCCCTTGCATATTGTACCAATCTATCAGCTTCTCGAGTTCTATTTATCCCCTCTCTGGAAGATTCTGTTTGAGTGGGTTCCTCCACTCTTCCTCCTGTCTTCTCCATTGCATGTGGCTACTCCACAACCTCCTGAAGATCATCCTGAGGCTACTCCTTTGGAGCAAGTATCTCTTGCTCCGATGGGATACTTATCTCTCATTCCAGAGATTATATCATAACCTTCTCATAAAATTTAAAATCTCTCCTCACAAATATTATCCTAATTGAAGGTAAATATACTCGGTAATGTGTGGAGTTTCATTGTATCCTAAAAAAACTCCCAAATCTGCTATAGGAAAAAGTTTCTTCCTCGAATCCTTAGAAGCATGACAATAAACTGAAGCTCAAATTTTTTTGAAATGAGAAACATCGGGCTTTATCCCAGAGAAAAATTCCTCTAGTTTGATCATACTAATTATTCAATGGGGAATTCAGTTCTACAAGTAGACTCTGCTATTGCATGCTTCTACCCATAGATGTAAAGGAAACCCTTGATCAGGCAACATGGCCCTTGATGCTCCTGATCTTATTTTTTTATTCCTTTCATCTACCCCATTCTGCTCTAGGTTATGGGGTGCTATCAATTCTCTTCAAATACTTTATTTGGAAAAATAATACTTGAATAAATGTGAAAAAAAATCACCTTCATTGTGGCTCCTAAGAGGCTTCACCTTCTTCCCAGTATCCTTCTCAACCAATGCCTTGAATTGAAAAAATTTCAAGAAAAAATCATCCTTCTTCTGCATGAATACTATATAAATTTTTCTAGATAAATAATTAATAAAAATAACATGGTACTTATGTTTTGTTGTGGAAATTGTAGAAAGTCCATAAACACCAGAGTGGACTTTCTCCAAGATTGCATTTTCTCTGCAATCTCAGTCATGGAAGGTGGATTTGAAATATTTCCCCAACATGAAACCCTTGTAGACATATTTCTGGACAAGGGATTCTTTAGGGAGACTGATGGTAATATGCTGCATTAAAGTTTTAAGGCACCATGGTGTAGATGACCAAATCTCCTGTGCCAAATTTCTCAAACATCTCAACTCTGCACTTTTTCAGCCTTCCTACTTAATGCAGTGTAATATCCCACCTCAATTTTGTATACGTTCTTCAATCAAACCCCGATATGATTCACTTTCCCAATAGCTATGTGTCTCAGAATGGATTTCCCTTTACTGAAAATAACATCATAGCCATCATTCCTCCAATACCACTACAAAGATTAGGTTCTTTTTTAGGTCCCTATAATACTAGTGTAGCCCCTTATTATTATTGTTAGTGTAGCCCCCTTATTGTTATTTTTGTTCCCATGTAGTCCCCATATTGTTATTAATGTGCCCCATAGAATCCCACTATTTTTATTGTTGTGCCCTTACATTATTATTGTTATGTAAGCTCTGATTATATTGTGACCCCTTAGACTCCTATATATAGAACGAAGGTTTTTTCATTTGAATCATCCAAGAATTGTTTATTTATGTAATGTAAAGGAGTTTTCCCCCTCGAAGAGGATAATTTTTAAGTCATTGATCTATATTTTCTTCTATTTTATGAGTTGGTTGCATAACATTTGGTATCAGAGCTTTGGATTTTAGGGTTTCACTATTGCATCTTGGAATTTTTTCTATAATTTTTTTTATACGAAGGTTAAAAATCTAAAATTGTAAGCATGAGGAGCCGAAATCATGATGAAATTCCTGTAAAAATTTAAAATCTTGGTTTGCTATAGTTTCAGAGATATGGTCCACAAAAGTTAGGGTTTTTGCATGCTCCAAAATTTCTTCTCAAATAGGTGACCTTCAAAAAATAGTCATAAGTTTCGTTTCAGGATTCAAATTTGAATTCAGTAAAAAGTGGATGAAATTTCACGGAATTAATCTTTTTGTGTAGCAATTTCAGGGCTGAAGTTAGAAATAGTGACACGTGGAATGTTGTACACATTCGATCTACTGAACCAGACTAGAATCAAGACATTGTGGGAGATAAGGCATAACTATTTGTTGAAGAATCCAATCTCAGTCTAACTTGTAGAGTTGGAAAGAAAACTCAGAGGGATACCATAGGAAAAAAAATCAGACCTTGGAGATTTGAAATTACATAGCTACAAAAAATTCAATATCGAGCTCCTAGAAAGCACAAAAAATGTGTGTATTTTTTTTTTAAATTCATAAGTCTTGTTTGAAAAATCAGTTGAAGTGATTCAAGGGGCATAGTGAAGCATAGATATTAGTATTTGGTTTTAAAATTTCCCCAAAACAAAATAATTATGCACCTATTAAGCCCTAAAAAATATCTACTATGATGCATGAAGAGGATGAATTACAACATGATATATCAAATCTACAAGACCAAGTGCAACAAAATTCACTCTCACAAAGAGAAACAAAAGATGACATGGATGGATTAAAAGAATAAATAAAAGGTGACATGAAGGGTTTAAAAGGGGACATGTATGGCTTAAAAGTAGAAATAAAATTTGACATGAATGGTTTAAAAGAAGACATGGAAGGTTTTAAGGAAGGTTTGACAAAGTTAACACAAGAAAGGCTTCCTAATGGTGAAAAGGTATTCCATGAAAATCACTAGGAGAACAAAAAGAATATGAATTCTGATTTTAGAGACTCCAATTTTGGGTTTAAGACCCACCTAATTCCAAAGATCGAAATAAGGAAGTTTGATGGCAAGGATTTGGTAACATGGATACTATATAGGGAGCAATATATTGATCTCCATAATGTGCAACAGACACAAAAAGTATGCATTGCAACTTTATATTTAGAACCTAATAAATTTGTATGGTATCGATGGCTTTGTTCTCATAAACCACTTGTCACTTGGTCAATTTTTATGGATAAAATGATAGCACATTATGATGATACAAATATTAACACCTTCTTTATCCAATTGATAAATCTAAAAAAAAAAGGGTTCAATGGCAGAGCACATTGAGGACTTCCAAAAATTGAATATAAGGGTAAATGATATTCCGGAGGAGCATATGATTGATTTATTCATAAGTAATTTAAAGGATAACATCCAACATGAGGTTTTCCTTTGGGAACCTGATTTATTGGAGAAGGCATTCATGTTGACAAGAAAAATTGAAAGCAAAATTATGGAAACAAGGAAGCCTAACACTCACAACTATAAAGATGGAAATGTTTATGCTCCTAGCCTTCCACAACCTACAAGGTTGACACCACAACAATTTGAAGAAAAAATAAAATGGATTTGCTATAGTTATGATATCAAGTACACTGAAGGTCATAAGTGTTCCAAGAAGAAATTATTTTACATAGAGGGTGAAGAGGAGTAAGAAAAGGAACAAGAAACTTCAAAAGAAGATGATATACACCAGGAACAAACCCTAGAGAAAGAAGAAATGAATCTGACCATATCTTGTAATGCATTAGCAAGAATTACCACTCCTCAAACTCTCAATATAGAAGGGCATATCAAGAAGAAAAAAGTAATAGTGTTGATTGATTCAGGTAGTACCCATAGTTTTATTCATTGTAAGATAACCAAGGAATTGAATTTATTCCCATACCCATTACCAGAGTGTCAAGTGATTGTTGCAAAAGGAGGAACTATAAATTTCTTTGGAAAGTTCCATAATATCAAGCTAACCATGGGGGAAATATGTATTGAATAGTACAATTCTCTCCATTCCAATGGGTGGTGCTGATGTTGTACTAGGAATCCATTGATTACAATCTTTGGGTATGATAGATTTTAATTTCAAGAAATTTTCTTGAAATTTTTTTGGGAAGGAAAGGAAGTTGAATTAAGGGTTATTGTAGGGAAACTAGGAAAGATAATAAACTCTAATGGCATGAAAAATCTTCTAAAGAAAGAAAAATGGGCCATAATTGCACAATTATGGTCACTAGAGGTTCAAAAATCAAAATCATATATTTCTACAGATCTCCAAAAAGTATTGGACAATAATTCCAAGGTATTTGAGACTGCCAAAGGCCTCCCACCTATTCATGATCATGCTCATGTTATTCATTTTATTCTAGGAAGTGTTCCTCCAAACATCAAGCCTTACATATATCCTTATGCCCAAAAGAGTGAAATGGAGTGTATGGTTGCATAAATTCTAGATGCCAGTGTAATTCAACCTAGTCAAAGTTATTTTTTGGCTCCAGTAGTATTGGTACAAAAGAAGGATAGATCATGGTGCAGGTATATGGATTATAGGGATCTCAACAAGCTCATTATTAAAGAGAAATTCCCATTCCTATAATTGATGAATTATTGGATGAATTACATGGAGAAATTTACTTCCCCAAGTTGGATCTTTGTTCAGGATATCATCAAATTAGAATGAAGTCTGAAGAAATTCCGAAAACAAATTCTAATGCAACTTCTACATTTCAAGGTTATATAAATTCCATTTCTATTATCCAACTAGATTGGATAACTGAAGCAAGGGATGAATGGAAGAATGATGAAGAATTTTGAACACTTATTCAAAAGTTATAGCAATATCCGAGTATATATTATACATTTAGCTGGGAAAATGATTCATTATGGTACAAATATCACTTATATATTTGTAATAATTCCCAACTCAAACAAAATATTATTTTGAAATTAAACACCTCTCCCCTAGGAGGAAACTCAAGATTTTGAAAAACTTACCATAGGGTCAAGAAGGGATTTTTTTGGAATGGCCTTAAATATGATATTCAAAATTTTGTGGCAAAATGTTTGGTTTTCCAACAAAATAAATTTGATACAATTAAGACCTTGGGTATGTTACAACATTTATCCATTCCAAGTTAATGTTGGGAGGAAGTTTCAATGGATTTTATCACAGGTTTACCCAAGTCCAAAGGAAAGAGTGTAATCATGGTGGTAGTTGATAGACTTGCCAAGTATGCACACTTTTATGCATTGTATCATCCATTTAAAGCCGGTAAAATTGCTACTACATTTATGGAAACAATTCAAAAGCTACATGGAAACCCAAAGATTATTGTAAGCAATAGAGATCCCATTTTCACAGGAAATTTTTGGATGAAATTATTTTCTTGTTTCGATACTCAATTAGCTCATAACTCATCTTATCATCCTCAATCTAATGGGAAAACTGAGATAGTGAAAAAATGTTTGCAAGGATATCTTCGTTGTTTTTTATCTGATAAGAAAACACAATGGGTCAAGAGGTTACCTCTAGTTGAATGGTGGTATAATAATTCCTTCCATACTGCTACAAAAATGGCCGCATTTATGGCACTTTATGGATATCATCCATCATCCATCACATCATATTTCAGAGAAAATTCTAAGGTTAAATTAGTGGAATATTACATTGAGCATCAACAACAAGTTCTCCAACTATTAAAGGATAACCTCACTTTGGTGCAGAATCAAATGAAACAACAAGCATATCAACATCACAACTAAAGAATTTTTTATGTACATGACTGGGTATTTTTATGGCTACAACCATACAAAAAAATGTCCCTCAAGCAAGCTAATAAGGATAATAAATTATCACCAAATTACTATGGTCCTTACAAGGTGTTGCAAAAGATTGGTACAATGGCATACAAATTGGAGCTTCCTGCATCTTCCTCAGTGCACCCAATTTTCCATGTTTCGTGCTTAAATAAGGTTATATGTGACAAGATCACAATTCAAACAATATTACCATAACTTGACGAGGAAGGAAAAATCATATTGGAACCTAAATCATTCATGGAAATAAGAACTTGACATCGACAAAATCGATCAATTTCAAAGTATCTCATCAAGTGGAAGAACTTATCCGTTGACGATTCCACGTGGGAGGATGATAATTTCAGATAGAAGCATCCATAAATACACAAGCGTTGAGGAATACACTTTTTTGAAGGAGAGGCGAATGTTAGTTCCGTATAATACAGTGTAGCCCCTTATTGTTATTGTTAGTGTAGCCCCCCTTATTGTTATTGTTGTACCCATGTAGTCCCCATATTGTTATTATTGTTTCCCATAGAAGCACACTATTATTTTTTTTGTGCCCTTACATTATTATTGTTATGTAGGCTCTGATTATATTGTGACCCCTTAGAATCCTATATATAGAAAGGAGGTTTTTTCATTTTTATGTTCATTTATGTAATGTAAAGGAGGTTTCCCCCTCAAAGAGGATAATTTTTAAGTTTTTGATTTATCTTTTCTTCTATTTTATTAGTTGGCTGCATAACATTCTTCTTTATCCCATGTATAAACATAACATATTTGAGGATAAGAGGAGAGGATTTATCCATATCAAAGGTGAAAGTACCAATTCTTGTAGCATTGTACCTCCCATCATCCCCCATTTTGATATGCATATGGAGATACTTCTCCTCCAGGCTATTGAAAAACTCCTTCTACCCTATCATATGGAATGAGGCACCAAAATCAAGGTACCACACACTCCCCATAAAGTGATATCCATGCATGCTATTAGGGTGAAATCTAATTCGAATTATGAATCTCGTGCTTCACCTCCTGCTCTTCTTGAAGGCTTCTCGGTAGACTTCGTGTCTAGAAATTTTGTTTCATAGTGTCTAAATTCGTAGAAGTGTAAAAATTTAATCTTTCTCAAATATTTCTTCTTGCCATTATTTTGGTTGGATTCTAGTTTTCTTGGGTTCTTCTTCCCTCTTTCCCTTCTTCCCCTTTCCAACCAAGGAAATTTTTTCTTCATCCTTAGCTCTAGATAATGTTCCATATCTAGTATTTCTCCTGAACTCTTCTTGAACCAAATCATACTACAACCTTTCCCAATTTGGTAATTTTCCCCTTCCATTCATAGAGTCCTAGTAGTTATGCAAGGATTTTGGAAGGCCTAGAAGATCTAGGCTCACCGGGTCATCTTTTGCAACATTCACCTCAACCCCTCCAATCTCATCATGATCTTGAGTAAAGTAGGAGAGATATTGTGGAATGGTACCATTCTTCTGCATTCTTATGTTTCAAAGTTTGTCTTTCGTGGCCAATTTTCTATTGTAATTGTTATTTTCAAATAGCTCAGTCAATGTATTCGAAATAGAAATTGAGTCTCTTTTCCATTTAGATTTGATAACACATGGTCTCTCACACCTTCTAGAATAATTCTCCTGGTCTTTGCAACATCCATCTTCCATTGGGAGAATTTTTGTGCATCCATCTGTGGAAGTTGTGAAATTTCAGTTTTAAAATATTCTAACCCACCATTATCATTGAGCACTACTTCTATTCGATCCTTATGGGATATGAAATTCTAGCTACCCTCCCTACCATACTCCAATCTCAGTCTCTTGAAATATATTCTCCTAATCCTGAAGTAAAATTGTTGCATTGAAGCTGCAACATCAAAATTTCTGAGAGACAAGTTTGAAATATTGGTTCTAATGTGTTTTCAAGGCTTCGATACCATGTAGAAATTATATATAAATTTCTACTGCTCAATATTTCAAACTGAAAAGCAAGAGAAACAATTATACTCTACTGATCCATGGAATGTAAATCAAAATTTAGAACAACATGCATAGATATTTAATAACAAAAAAAAATACATAGTGATTTATAGGGGAACCCAACTGTGAAAAATGCCTCAAGCCTCTTTGCATAATTTTTTGAATAGAGAAACTATTACAATTGCTAACTCTAGCTTTAAGCTCAACCTATAAAATAATAATTGTTATCTCTTCTCAATGAGAAACTATGGCCAAAACTTGGAAAATTATTTTCTCACCTAGCCTCCTATTTCCTTGTGCAATTCCTGAGGAAATTAGCCCCTAAAATATAGGAATTTCCTCCTAATTTATTGTGCAATTCCAAAGGATTTATCTTGTGACCTCATGCAACACCTGTACACTCAGACTAGTATAAAACTCATGTTATAATGCCTTGTCGTCTCACTTCAACTGAAGAACTCAAATTATTTACATGCATTAGCTATTTTGGGTTGATTGATTAGCTAAATAATAGATATTTTAGTTAGACTATTGTCCCACTGCACAACATACCTTCAACCGAATCTATAAATATTCACAGGTCAATTAAATGAATACAATTGAAAATAACTAAACTGAATTACTAAAATTTAGCAATCACACATGAATAAACGGACTCCAAGTCCTGTAGCTCAAATTTATTAAGTTAACTAAGTGAAAATATCCATGTCACACTATTTAACTACCTCTCAGTTGTCCTACTAATGTGGAAATCCAATTTACTCAATTTGACTAAGGCAAAAGTCAAATTGAGCCTTTCTTGCTACATTTTTTCAAAAAGGAGCTATAAAGGAATTTTTCCAACCATTAATATATGAGGAGTTACATTTACCACTCCAGGATGGAGTTATCTATAGACATTCAAAAATATGACAAGTGCATGAACTTTTCTTAAGGAAGGATAAATTTCAGTAAGGGGAATCCGTTGTAGAGAATACCTCCCTCACTAAGAGGGAGTGTTGATTTTTTGTAGCATTCAGAGGTCTTCTTGCATGCCAAAAGGCCTCCCAAGTTGACCAAGGAAAATTATGAAAATGAAATATATATATATATGGGCTTCAGTAGGCCCCAAAGTGTTAATTCGGCCCAACAAATGAATGGGTATGGCTTTTGGTCAAAACCCACCAATTTGAAATATATAAATACACAAAGAGACTACTTCAATTCAACTTCATATATATATATATATAATATATATATATAAACATATTCTAAATAAGCCATAGAGAGGAGTAGGTTAGTCATGACAAGACTAAAGAGGACTCTCGAACCAATGAATGAAACTTTAGCATGGGTTCCAAGTGAAAACGAGGTTCTATCTAGAGCACCATTGATAAGGTAGTCTCGACTGCACAAATTATGACTCTTATAAATAGAAAGAATGCTTCGTGTCACAATTTGGTGGGATAGATCCTAAGGGAAAACTATAATAGGAAACTGATAATGCATAATGCAAGGTGGTGAACCTAACCTATATTCCAATTGAATATCCAATACCTATAAGAGTGGAGCACTATGAAAATACCCAAAGAAAATGTCTTTGAAATCTTATAGACAAGTAGAAACACTAGGCCAAAATTTAATACATCTAATATATAATATTTTTGATAAAATCTTGTGTTTATAAAATGAAAAACTTGCAAACATGCAAAATATAGTACAAGGAACCACACAACCTTATGGCTTATGCATAATAGTTCTTTAGGACAAGCCCCTTGCGAGGCTCTGACCAAATACTCCTTCGATGGCTAAAACCAATAATCTCTAGTTCTAAAAGGAAATATGATCAATCAACCATAGTCATGGGTGAAAGGAAATCCTCCTATGAAGGAAATTCAACATTCAATAAGGATCTATATGGGGAAGCAAGGGCTCCCATGCCCCCATTGGAGAGAATCACTCGATAAAATTTTGGGAGGAAATCCTGAAAAGGAAAAAAATGAGTTCAAAGGACCCTTCTCAGAAGAAATTGAATAATGAGGATACAATTCCACACAAATAATCCATGGTAGGGTAGATTCTACTTAAACACTAGAAACATACGAAGGGGTATTTTGAGCTAAAGTTGAATTAGAAAGGTGGTTTTTAGATGAAAGCTAATAAATAGTGGTAATACTTGAATTGTGAAGAAAATACATCACTCCAAAAATAATAGACACCACAACATTACTATCATAGACATAATCATGCCCAAGGAGCATATTGAATTCCAAAGGCCATCGACCACCACCACATCAACTACGATAGCCTTCCCACCTAATACGATAGGAAATTGAGGAAGAATTACAAAACTCATTAGGTATTCTATCATAGGCCAAAAAATGACTAACAATAGTCAACAAATTTTGAGAACCCATAACTTTCCAAGTTGAGGATGATAAAATAATTGCATATGATCCTTCATCCACTATACCTTGATAGAAATGTGTATAATAAAATATAACATTTATTTGAAAGGTTCTCAATAAGGAAGACAAGGCTCAAAAAGATTATCCCAATGAAAGGAAACACTCTTATATCTTAGAGGGGTTACACTCGAGAGACCTGAATTCCCCCTAGTACAAAAGAATCTAAAATAGAAATGAAGAAGACTTGGTTGGTATACACTTCAACACATGAAAGAGGGGTTGGATTAACAAAATATTGCATTGGGTTTACCACTTCATCAACCAATCGTTGAATAGATTGCTGAGAAACCATAGGAGGTTTAGGAGTAGAAGAACCTTCAGACTCAAACCAAAATATTTGTACCATTGAAATATCAGGGCATAAATAATTAAGGTGATCTCCATTTTATATATTATCAGGGAAATTAGGTTTAAATCTTATATTCTCAGTTCTCTTATTATATCAAATCCCCTAGCATGACTTGCATCGAATGGTGGTAAGTCTCTAACATGAATTGCAGTGGTTGGTGATGGGTCTCCAACATAACTCTTAGAGGTTGGTGAGTCTTGATATATAGAAGGAATAGCAATGATTTTGTTGGTTCCTTTAGCATGAATTCCAGAGGCTGGTGATTTTTCACCAACATGATTTGCAGAGTTTGGTGACTCTTTTCTAGTGTGACTAGTAGTGACTGGACTTGATCCCCTAACATGAATTGCAAAGGATGAAGGAATTCCTTGAAATAAGACAAAGAAGACAAAGGATTAACATCCATATGTTTACATTTAAAAAAAATTATTATCCAAGAAGATTCAAGGACATTTAGAATATTCATAGTGGACCACAACTAAATTGGTAGTCCAACATTCAATCTATGAACGTTTAGGGTGGCCATGAAGGGTGAAACAATATTTCTAAAGAAACAAAAATCATATGGATCCCTTTATGGAGTGATCCTCTAATTGGAATCCTAGATAATTTTGGCCATAACCAACTTATGCATAGGTTCTTCCGTTGTGTGATTGTTCAATACAACTTGAGTCACTAAAACTGACTTTCAAAGAAGGTAGTTAATACAATCAAACCATTTCCCCTAAGGAGGAAACTCCACACTTTCGAGTGAAATAATAATATATTTCAAGAGAAATAGAGTGTTGGTAATTACTAAAAATTAGGGATTCAAGAGTGAAAAGAAAAAATCAACCTAAGGCCAACTAAGTACAAAGAGAAAATATCACACCACTATAGAAATCCTAGAGAATCAACAAGAAAAACTCCCTCCAATATTACCGATTTTGGTGATTGGGATTGGAAACTAGAACAAAAAAAATAATATAAATGGAATTATGAAGGTAATATTGGGATTATAAGGGCCCAAGTCCCACCAAAAAAGGCAACATAAAAAATTATTCTAACCTTATAAAAATAACCTTGATCGGTGCAAGTACCCTTGCTTCACAAGGCACCCTCTAGGAGCACTATGATAGTGATATAACATATATCTTAGGTACTGCAAGTATTCCATATTGAATTCACCTAATTGGTCCTTAGGAAAGGAAACTGATTTCACCATTTCACAATCAAAATCTGAGGGGTGTAGTCCTAGGTAGGTGCTCCGAGAAGTAGGAGAGGGGTATCTCTCTTTCCTTATCATTACACAACCTAGTGCTTAAACCTTGTGTTAGAGGAGGTTACCCAAAAATCTACGCAACATTGTATTTCCACTCTCTAATAAACTTATACATTTTTTTGTGTTGCATTGGAGAGATCACACTCCACACACCTATGCCAAGGCCCTAGATCACCTAGACTAGTTGGTTTTCTATGAGAAAATAAGTGTCTATTTGATTGTTTAATCAAGGTAATGGATGTTAAACTTATGATATTTGGAGAATCTTAAAGAATGAAACTTATAAGATCAATGGAAAAGAAACATTCACACTTATCATTTAATTAATCGAGTTTCACGCAAACATAAAACATGAATAATTTTTTACCTAGATTGTAAGAAAACTAACATAAGAAAGTAGGATGCAATTTTTTTCTCTTTTATTTTTCAAATGAGTATTAATGCATCTAATTAAACACAAATAAAAATTAAATTTACATGCTGTAACTCATACCATTCAAGATAACAAAAACAACATTAAGAAATAGGGGAAAAATACAAAAAAAAAATGTGAAAAAGCACTAGTTCAGAAGGTATACACAACCCTAATGACTAAAAATTGCATGTATACTCTCTTATTATAAATTAAACACGGGTATATACACATGTATTATGAAGGTAACCCACATGTATGTCCCAAAGTAGGCCAAAAAATAACCAAAATGGCCAAAAAATTCCCACAAAACTAGCCCATGCAACCCCTGGGAAGGAAACTTGTGGGCATACATATTTTTCGATAGGACAAAGTGTGTATATACCTAATTTTTCTCAATAAAACTAGTGTATAAACTCAAATTTGGGGGAAAATTCATAAAAAACCTGGGAAAAAGAACCTAAAATATTACCTACAAACAAGAAAGTAAAGTACACTTTTTTAAAATGCACAAACAAAAGGAACATGCTCAAATGCTTTTATTTTTCTCAAATGTGAAAGAAAGAAAGAAAACAAGTAAAGAAAACACCCTACTAAAGAAAATTATATCTTTCTTTTTTTCTAGGAAAGAAATAAATAAAAAAGGGGAAGAAGAAAACCTTATGCAAAACAAAATGCAAATGGGAGTAATGCCTATAACCTTTTGTTTTTTTCTTTCAAAGTAAAGCGATGGCCTAAATGAAAAAAAAGGAGCACACATAAGGCAATTTTTTCTTAAAGTGAAATCCACACTTCAACGAAAACAAAAGCAAAGCAAATGCAAAATATCACAACCAAGTATACAACAAGTGAAAAGGAATGAAGAGGAATCAAAGACTACGAAACAAAAAGAAACAAATGGTTTCCAATAAGGTTTGAAGCAATAAAAACTTGAAAACTAAGTCCAAGAATCCAAAACAAATCCCAAAAGAACTTACATGACAAGAAATCCCAGGCCTATGCAAGAAAACCTTCACATAAATAAAAAAAATTATACAAGAGTACTTTCAATTTAAAAAATATTAGTATTAAACAAAAAAATGGACCACAAATAGACCTTTTCAAGCCACTTGAGCACAAAGAAGAGTGAAAAAATTTTCACCCTTAGAAATATACACACTTTTTCTTTAAACATAATGTGTGCATGTGTGACTATTACCAAATTAGTACATGCATAAGTGTTTTACAAATAGTTAGTAAGTGTATATGAAAAACATGTATTTGTACAAAAAACTCAAAGATAAAATGAAAGCCTAGATCCAATGGATCAAGCTCGAAGGAGATATCCAAAGAGGGATCTAGAGGCCCTAAAATAAATAAGGAAACCTATTGATCACACAAATCAGTGATACAACCCTTTATGGAAGTACTTAAAATTATTTCCAATGGAGTCACCAATTTCATTACGGGGAAAATCCCCTGAGGCTAAGATTGAAAGCCACAACAGAAAATAAACATAAAATAAATAAATAACACTCAGGACATCATATCATTTTCATAAAATTGACAAAAGAGGGAACGGGGACTCACAAATGGGTCCTATTTTTTATTTCTATCCATAACGTCCAAATTGTCATTATTTATTCAAAGATGTAGATATGTAATATCAATAAGGAAACACTGAGGAAAAAAACAAACTCCAACATATACAAGTAAATCTGATAGGTTATTCCATAAAAAATTCCATTATATTTTCATAATAAGAAAAATAACAATAAAAATGGGACAAAATATGAGTTTTTATTATTGATAAAAGAAACATATATGTAGTTACAAGATCACTTGATCCTGGTTGCCAACATCGAGTGGAACCTTTCTTTGGATCCTCCTTTCTCGATCCACTGAATGTATCCTCCTCCAATATAAGTTATATATATGTGAGATAGGAATGGATTAACATGACAACATGGAAACAAGGGTTTCCTGGAGACAGAGGAGTGCTTAAAACATAGGAAAAACAAACCTAATTCGGGGAAATTTTTCTAGAGTGATGAGATGAAGGATAATGGTTGCCATAAGGGCCACCCAAAGTGTGTATTTATACCACCACAAATTGGTTTGGATGGTTATGTCACGAGATTCTATAGGTAATTATTCGATGCAACTCATAAAACTCACTTGAAAAATAAAGATTTTTCTATATTTTCAATATATTAAATCTATACATGATTTTCTTTAGAAATATCCACATAAATACGTGAATTTCATGTGGGAATATCACACAAAATTTGGGAATTTTTTATTAAGATAAAATTAGTTCTGCATAAGGGAAATGGATATTTCCTTGGCCAATAAATGCATCTCATGATAGGTGAGGAAAAAGATGTTATAAAAAACATGTCTAAGTGATGTAATATCCTTACTAGTCTTTGATGTAAATATTGGTACCTTGATATTAGGTTGGTGTGACAAAGTCATTTTATGAGCTTGCAAGACTATCTATTTATGTTATATTTATTTTGGTGCCATTGTAGGTGTATATGTCGGTTTTGGTTATGTAGCCAGAGGGACAAGATTGTAAATTGATGTAACTAATGTACTTATTTTTATAATAAAATAATGGAAAATAGGTTGTTTGTGAATCCTACTCCATAGTAAAGAGTATGGGGGGTTGTGTAACTCCATGGTGATAGGAAATGGGCTTTTTGGTAGGAAGGTGGTGGTCATGGGGACACCTATGGTCCATGTAGCTTAAGTTTTCCACATGACTGAGAGAGTCCATGCAATTATGGGAAGTATAAATATTTTCACTAGAGGTACCCTCGTTAATATTGTGAGGAATACTATGATTATGATGATTGTTCAAAGGATGTTTTTGGAATTTTGTCCTAAGAAACCAACTCATGAGCCTTGATCTTTGGTTTTGATACTAGATGCAAGTTATTTCAGTTTGTGTCCTAAAGGGTTCCTAAATAGCCCTAGAGTGGCATGATTGTTGGCTTGGAACCTTGACAGTTGGCTTGGAGGGTTGTTGGAGTCCTGGAGCAACATGACTCTTTGGTTGGTACCTTTGTTGTGGAGGTAAAATTATTTTTGGTTTATTGTTGCAAATGGAATTGCAGCCCTGGCTTGGGGGTTACCCACGGTTAAAATCCATGAACCATGCGGTCTATGGTAAGGGGAATGTGGAGAGCACGTACACATATGGTTTATTTTTCCAAGATAAATTTTACATTTTATGTGCCATATTTACCACATATGTTATTTATTTGTGCATAATGATGTGTTTTATGTTTAATATTGCTTTGTCGTGAACCATATTTTGGGCTTTTGCATTAATATACCTAAATTTTGTCAGTTAATTATCATTTCCACTGTGAAATATTTTAATTATGGCTCATATATATTCAAATTGGCATTACAAGCATTATACATTTGCATTAATGAAAAGTCTAGTATTGCTAAGCATATAAATGACTATGTTAAGGTTAGGGTTTTCAGTTCTGCAGAGGAATTAAGTATTTTAAATGTTCTGGTTGTGGTAGTTTTTCCCAGTAGGACGCTAGGGACATTAAAAGTATTAAATCCCATTTACCATTATTAGGCACTTATAACATGATATAACATGGTATTTTCCATAGGAATAGACACAATATATCTAGTGGTCTTGATGAGACATTCTTCTTTGATAAAATCATCACTACCAAATATTAGGATACCTATATTCTCATTCTCAAGATTCAATGTTATTCATTTCATATGTTATCAAATTTTACCATTTCCCCAGCTTGAATATCTTGCAATCCAAACACATGCAGTACCATATGCAACTTATACCACTCGATGAATCTCATTAACATGTACATTGGTGTAGAAATTGGTAATTATCTTTGTTGAAAATGCAACAAGAAATTCCTAATTTAATTTTCCCTTGATTAAATTAGGATAAATTTGAAATTACGCATCAACAAACAACTTGAAAGAGTTAACTAAGGTGATATAGTTGTTATCACTTAGTCAAATTATTTAATTCGAGTTGAGGGTGTGAAATTGAGTTGTGTAGAAATATTCCTAAATTTTCGAAGCCTAGGTTGAGTTAATTTTAGTTGTAAGAATTTAATTCAGCTAAATTGAGTTATAGTCAGTTAAACTAGTTCTAAATGTTGGAGGAACTAGTGGGAGGTCTAGCAGTGGGGTGTAACTTCAATGTTTAACCAGTTAACTGATCAATCAACCTAAATTAACTCATGCATGCATGAAATTCGACTTACCCAGTTGATATTGGAGTTCAAGGGAAGTGTACTATTAGTTGTAGAATTTTTCCAAGTTGTACAGGTGGTGCATGTAGTCAAAAGAAGGGCTAAAGGAATTACAAAATTCTCAATGATAAATTTACCTAATTAATAGGAGCTAATTCCTCATGACACAACACAAGGAAATGTGAGGTTGGGAAGGCTTAAAATTAGGTAAGTGTTGGCCAAAGTCAGCCAGTCAGGCAGATGATAGAAGATATAGGTGCAAGTTATGCTTAAGATTGAGCAAGAATATTATATTCATACAGATTATTTGATTAATGCAATACATATAGGAAGGGGTTTTGAGTATTTGATTTCCCCTAGATAAATCTCTTTGTATGTGTGTTGAATCATGATGCATGTTTTTTATATGTGTTCTCGATCATCAATTTTCTTCCACATATGAGTAGAGTATATTTGAGTCTTATGTTTTAGTAAATTACATTAAAAAATTTGAATCTAAATTAAAATTATACATGGTATCAGAGCCATATTCACAATAGATAAGAGAATTCGAGGTTGCCATTGTAGGAGGTTTGAATTTCAAGATTAGTGTTGTAGGTTTTCTCCAGGACTGAGAAGATGGATTTCAATGGACTCGAGATAAAGTATGCTTTGGAAGGAGCCAAAAAATTTGTGGCATGGAAGATTTGTATGGAGGTAATATTGGATGACAATGGGCTGCTAGAATACATCAAGATAGATGTAGAAAATCCCCAAGCATCTGATGCCCAGGGTCTTGCTAAGTGGAATAAGGATGTGGATAAAACAAGGAGAATAATATTGGAGGGAGTAAGAGACCATATTCTATCTAATTTCGATGGGAAAGAGACTCCATTCGCAATGTGGAAAGCACTGATAGATTTGTTTGAGAACAATAGTGACCATAGGAAGCTGGCACTCAAGGACAAACTTCGAAGCATCAAGATGCAGAAGAATGACAAAATTTCGTTGTACTTGAGCATGTTTACACAATGTCATGATGAATTTTGTAGGTTCGGTGTTACTTTCCTTGAAGAAGATATGTTAGCTCTAGCTCTCTTGGGTCTTCCCAAGAGATGAAATAGTTATCAATATTCGGTAAATGGTAGAGAGAAACTACCACAATGGGAGCGGTTATGGTATGATCTAGTGCAAGAAGAAATAAGGCGAAAAAATAAAGATGGGATCTCATCCAAAGAAAAGGAAGAGGAATTTGTATTAGTTAGCAAAGGAAGGTGTTGGAGTGGGGTCCCCTAAGGCACAAGTTCTGAAGAAATTTTTGTATGATTTTGTATGTGTGCGCTACACAAAGACAGTCAAGGGGCTTTGGGGTGGGTAAAATTCCCCAATTTTGATGTAAATGGGATTAAATGTAAACTATGGGCCTTAAACCATGGTTTGAGACCATAGTATCTGTGTGTTAGGCATATATAAATAGATATAATGCATCTAAGCTAAGTAGTGATATATGTATTATGAGTTATTGATATTATGATAAGTTTATGCACCTTTAAGGGTTGTCGGGTTGGGTTGAAAGGCTCCTGCTGGCTATGTGCACAAATACCTAGTCCTGGCTATGTGCGGACTTCGCTGGTTATGTGTGCAGAAGGGTTTGTAAGGGTTTTTGAAAGGAACAATTGATTTATTGATTGAAAAATCTGAAAGATATTAGAAGGATAGTTTTGGTGAAGCTTATTGTGTTATGCATCTGAATTGTTTACTATTTATGCTTTGTTTAAGATCGCATTATCTATTTATTGTGTAAGTATATCTGACATTATTATGAATTTTCATTGAGGAGTAGTAGATCTATTTAAGTATTCACATTGGTTAAGATCTAGATCTGGTTATTTTCTGTTATCTGCGCTAAAGTGAATAGTATTCCTATGTTATCCTGTTAATGATTGTGCAGTCTCCGTGATTTTGATGTATATTGTTGCACACACCTGTTTAAGTTTAAATTGGGTTTTGCTAAGGACCACTTCATTAATTTCTCCTTTAGTGTGCGGAAACCTACTTCCAACACCCCCCATACTGCTTCGGGTGAGACTTTGGTCTGCGCAAATAGATCACTACCGAAAGGGCTAGTAGTTGGAGGGTTTGTTGGTTTATCCATAAAATATGAACTTAGGTCAAGACCCCTCAAGCCAAAAAATGGTTCCATTTTTAGGACTGAGGTCATCATTTTGAGGGAGATTTGATGTTGTGGAATCCATCATGAAACGAATTACAAGATTGGCTGGATATAAAGATCCTTGAATTTGTGTTACATGAGAATAGAAGTATTGAGATTTATAAAGAACAGTGGGTACAAAAATACGTTTATACAAAAGTGCATGAAATTTTATTTTGTTCCTTTGTGCATGAACTACAGGAGTGGTTGTTGTGCTTAGCTAAATTCCATCACTGCATAAAATATTACGTAGTCACTGAGTGGACTCCTCAATTTATCCAACAAGTAGAGAAGTTTGATAATAAGATCACTTGCACAGTAGATCATTGGATTGATCGACTCTTTGGAGGATTTGTGACTGAATTTTCCATTTACCAATTTGTGTCATATTCTGAAGCAAAGAGAAGGTTTTTCAAAGGCCCTAGATGTAAGTACCTGCGCTCATTGAAATTATTTCTGAAAATGATATTGTGTGAACGGGGCTGTCTGTGCGAACATACTATTTGAATGCATCAAAGAGGTTCAATTACACGCAGTGGAATAATTTACCGCAAAGACTCTGAAAAATTCATTTATAGCCCTCTCAAGCCTAGATATGATAGTGAACCTGAACCATAAACTGCTAGCTCAAGTGACTCTAAATAATAAAGCTCATCACATTGGAAAACCTTGAATCTGTTTTCCACTCCATCCACTCCACTTCTGAGCTCACATCACAAATCACCTACTCCACTTCACAACCCATCTCCACCACCACCTGCAACCCCCCTTGAAGTAGATATGGTTGCAACCATGAAGTTACCTAATTTCAGAGGCAATGGAAATTAGGACAGTGATCACCTCTGGTTTGAAATTGAGGTCGTGTGGAAGACTCAGAAAGTTAACAATATTGATATTATAAAAGCGCATCTGGCTACTGCATTCCAATATCACACATTAGACTAGTACATTAGCTATGCACAAGTAAACCCTAATGCTACCCTGGAAGAAATCAAATCAACCCTAAAAGAACAGTTTAAGAAACCTAAGTCATACACACAGCTGGTGACAGAAATGAAAGATATTCATCAAGAACCTAATGAATTTGTATGTGAGGTATATCAAAGGCTATGTTGCTCCCACATCTGCGCTAGCCATTAGGTCTGAAAAATATTTCCACACAAGCTGAGGTTGTAGAAGTCGCAATGAATCTAGAGGCTACCCCAACACCCATTGCCCAGGGAACTCAATAGATTCAGAATCAGTTGGAATCCATGCATCTAGAAATTCAAAGCCTGCACAAAGACAAAGGAAAAGAGGTCTACGCAGAGGTGTGGTGTATAAAATGCAAAGATTATGGTCGCCATAAAGACCAATGTCCCGTCTTCAAAAATTTCTGAATGCTCGAGGTCCTAGTCCATTGAAGAAATTGTATGGTGCACTATTTGTCAAATTGTTGGACTATTGTCCAAGGATCGAGAAATATCAACCTGATTTGAAGCATTTATTTTGCAAATTTTGTTCTTCATTAGGGCATGATGAGAAACATCGTGACACATTTTAAATGATGTTGGATAAAGTAGATATATACCATATGCAAGTTGAGCCTACATCACCAGCATCCCCTTCTGGGTGCGGAGGATTCCAAGGCAAAGGAAGAGGCCGAGTAGGTGAATCACCTAGCCGAGGAAGAGGACAAGTCATTTTCTATAACTGAGGAGATGTTGACCATTATGTGTGTGACTGTTTGAATCCAACACGAAAGTCCTATAGGTATTGTAGACAATTTGATCATGTTATAGAAGATTGTCCTGTCTTGATTGCTAATGTTATCACACATACATTTTTAATTTTTTATCCAAGTCACTCATCTTGTCTTAATCTGTCTCATAAGGTTGGTCCATGAAATTGATGAAAAATTCATGAAATAAGTCATTATCCTAAGTCCAAAACACTTCTTTAGTCATTTCATCTCAATCATATCTATCAAGTTTCACTTTAGGTTCACATGAATTGGTTTAAAATTAATTTTTAGCCACATGTCTGATTTTTCCTAATTCCATAGCGAATTATATAAAAACAAGGGATTTTCACTACAAAATCACCTAATCATTCTATAGCAAATCTGTCAAATTTATAACTGAGAATGCTGCAAAATCATGTTTTTTTGCAAAATGAATGGATGATGACCTGTCAAGTATTTAGTGGTTTAGGGTAAAGGTAAGGTCATACAATTGATTTTCATAATCATCCAAGCATGCAAAAGCATAAAATACCACCCAACATTGCTTTCCACTCCCTCATTTGTCATCATTCTCTCCACATTCGAATTCCATTTTTAAAACTTATCCCCAATAATATCTCTATAATATTTCATTTGATCTTTTAATTCATCAATCCATTATCACCTCTGAAAATTATAGTCTCATAGCAAGTAGCTTGGTATTCATTTTTTCTCCTTGCAGGTGTGATAGTTCAAGAAGGCCAACACAGTGTTAAAAGTGATAGACATTTAGAAGAAGACTAATAAAGCGAGTTTTAGTGGTCAAGTATGAACCTATAGACTTAAATTTGGTCATGGAATACCATAGTGTTGCAGAAGACTTCATCAAAGTTGGTTTCATGAGCTTTTACAAGAAGATAAAAAAAGGATTTCTCTATTTTTTTACTGTTTGAGCAGTCAACTTGAAGAGAGGTTTCTCGGCCAATAGAGGAGAATTATACGAAACCGAGAGAGGTTATTTTCAAGAACAGAAAAAGGAAAAAAAAACTGATTTCACTTTTCTCATAGGTGCTGCCAAATTGGAGATTTTAAGAGGCCTTTGGACGTTATTTTCAGAGTGAGTTTTTTGCCTATTTTAGACATGTTTTTATAAAGAAGTTTCCCGACAACTGGTGATGGTTTTAATAAGAACCAAGAGAGTTTTTTCTTCTAAAAATTATTATATACAAAAAAATCCTCCCATTTTGCAAAAAATATCAGGGATCGAGAGATAGGAGCTCATGATTGCTGCATTATTTTTCAGAAAAAACAGAGTCATTTTTTGGCAGATGAACTTGTTGAAGGTGAAAACGTTGTTTCTTGAGGAGAGTAGGAGGTATATTGAACCAAATTCTCCTTATCATGCTTAATATTATCATATCACACAACCATGGACCTTTTCTAGGCCTAAAATCCAAATTCTATGAAGTCTGTGGGCAATTAGGAAATTCTGCAGCGTCTCCCAAGCTTGAAGCCCAAATTTCGCTGCGGAATTTCTTGAGGATGTTTTTTTGCTTAAAAAATCATTTTTATGGAGATCCAAGGAGGGAAAAGATTTGTATTTAGCTCATTAACCCCAAGGAGTATCATCCAATAGTCATAAAGGTCAAAGGTTATGAAAAAGGTGGATTTTGGAGTTTGCTACGAAATGAGCGCTACGAAATTGTCTGTACATGACTGTTTTAGCAGTTAACTTAAACTTTGATTTATGAACAAATGATAAATTATTTTGGAAATATGAAAGAGGTTTTTCTTCAGAATAGGCCCATATACAAAAAATTCTCTTAGTTTCTTCAAATCCATCATGGTTTGGAAATTATAGACTCATATTTGAATCCTATTTTTTAGCATTTTCACTAGCCAGATTTATGAAAATTTTGTAAAATTTGACTTGGAAGAGGTCCATATCAACATCCACGTGGCATAATGACACATCATCACTCTAGTACACTCATAAAATTAGTTTTTTGTAGTTTATAAGGGTTATTAAATGGAGTTATTTAACTATTAATAAAAGAAGATTCCTTTTTGTATTCAAACTCTGCAAAATAGAAATATCCCTAGGAAGTCTCCAAGTGATGGAATCATGTTTGAAATAGGTCTCTGAATTCGAAGCTAGCAAGTTGGAAAATCATTTGTATGAGTCCTCACTCTATAAATGAGATAGTTTTATAGCTATAAGGGGTTGGAGAATGCTTTTGAGACGACTACTATTGTAATTTCTGATATCAGTAATAGACAAATAGCGAGTTTTCTTTCTTTACCTGAGATTCTTAATGTGTTTCAATGGGTTTATGTGTCTCTTTTATATCTTCCTTCCAGTAGTATTGATGCTAAATTACTCATAATTCATATAATCATATATGCTATGACTTCCTTTTAGCATTGAGTCATTGATTATTCTAATGTGTTAGTATTTTTCTATCATTGAAACATAAAAAGCCTCAACTTCCATAAGTAGGAATGCTTATCATTGATTTCCTTTTACTGAATCCATGAGCCCAATGGTAGTTGAATATTCCTCATTTTTTTCACTCGCAATCATATACACTAAAACACTCACAGAGTTAGCCATTTGTTTTAAGACCTAATTGAGTAAATCCTTTGATAAGTTGAGAGATCTCTCTTAGGTTGAAGAGGCTGATTCTCAACCAAAAGTGTTTTGAAATAGTTACTCCAAGTTTACCATTGAAGCAGCCCAACAAGACACAATTTGGTGATAAAAATTTGGCACCAGTGCTGGGGATCGAAGGTGTAAATTTTCCCTGGGAAGAACAACAAAGTTTCAGTTCTAAGGTCTGAGAGCAGCAGACACTTAGGCACATATTGGCTATATTTCTGCTCTAGCGACTCTAGACATCAAATAATCAATTGGAAGTTGAATCCACTGCTTGAAGATCAGTGGCTTGATGAAGTTCCAAGATGAGTTACATTGCAAGAATAAATTCCAGGTATGCCCCTATGAATTGGTCTCACATCCCTAGTTTTCCAAATCCTATGCCAAAAGTCGTTTGGTTAACTTATCTTCCCATATTTAAAGATGAAAAGAAAAAAAATGTTGCTCTTAATTTGGTTAGATTCCATATGCATGTACGTAGACTTAAGGTTCAGTTCCCTGAGGATTGTCTCATGAAGATGTTTATGGTCACTTTAGAGGGAAAAGTATGGCCTTGGTATGAAAGCCTTCCAAATGGTTCATTATATTCTCTTGCTGATTTCCATGTTGCATTTTATGAGATGTATAAATAATGTCATTCTTCCTTATTTGTGGTGAAAGACTGCTGTAAACATTGTGTGAGGTTTATTGAATATTTGGAGAATTGTTATGAAGATGATGAGTTCATGGATGAGGAAATTTTAGAGGCCCTTCACCCTTCATAAAAATCCCTTTCATCACCAAGAAGAAAGGGTAGCCTCTATCTTGGATGAAAATGAAACCCAGTAGGAGTTTATTTATGACAATCATGTTACATCCTTTGATTTTAATGAAAATTTGCAACAGACTTGTCAGTCTTTTGATCTTCAGGAATATGAGTGTCATTTCCAACAGTAGGAGGAAATACTGGAAGATAATTGCTATAATCCTTAGGTAAAGGAAGAAATTTATTCTTCGTGTCATTCCTTGCATCAGCTTACAAAAAATGATGAAATTTTTGGAAAACAAATTTTAGACAATTAGATGAGTATGCTTGTTGAATCATATGAAGAATTACTTTTAGAAATTCATATAGTACATGTTGGAGTAGTTCCTTTTGAAAGTGTCCATGAAAAATCCAAGTATTTCTTCCTCCCAAATGAAAATAATGATCAACATATTTTTCATTTTTATTCGAGAATGGTTATAAGAGTTATAAATAAAAATTTGAACAAGGAACACCATCAAAGGTTGATATTTACTCACACTTTCTTGTTGATCAACAAGAAATATTCGTGCATACCCTTAAAGATCCTTTCGTAACTCTGATGGAATCTTCTATAGGAATCAATTTCAATATGATTTTCAGTTATGTAGACAAATTCAGATGGTGGAACAAGTTGTTGTCTCTCAGGAATGACTTTATAATCAGAGTAGTGGAATGTCTATTCCAATCCAGTACTCAACTTCTTGATTGGCTTCATTGAAAGTGTGATATCACTTGATTCAGTTTTTATGCTGAGCAAGTAGAGTAGGATAATTTGTATATAAATATGTTTGAAGATCAAGCATTTTGTCAGTTTCAGTTTTAAATTCATCATGTGTACTTTTTAGTTCTTTAGCAGCTATTTGTTTTTCAGTGCCAAAGTTATAGGTCAGAGTAGGTTGCAAAGTTTAATTTTGAAGATGGGAGAAACCCAATGGAGGTGGAACTAGAAATACAAGTTCTTTTATATCCCATAGGGGCACACCATCCCCAGTGGAGCCACTTTTATCACACATATTTTTTTTATTTTTTATTACAGTCACTCATCTAGCTTTCATCTATCTCATAAGGTTGGTCCATGATATCGATGAAAAATTCATGAAATAAGTCTTTATCCTAAGTCCAAAACACTTCATTAGTCATGTCATCTCAGTCATATCTATCAAGTTTCACTTTAGGTTCACATGCATTGGTTTAAAATTATTTTTTAGCCACACGTCTGATTTTTCTTGATTCTGCAGCAAATTCTATGCAAAACAGGGGATTTTCACTGCAGAATCACCTAATCATTCTGCAACAAATCTGTCAAATTTATTACTGAGAATGCTACATAATCATGTTTTTCTAAAAATGAATGGGATGATGACCTGTCAAGTATTTAGTGGTTTAGGGTAAAGGTAAGGTCACACAATTGACTTTCATAATCATCCAAGCATGCAAAAGTGTAAAATACCACCCATCATTGCTTTCCACTCTCTCATTTGTCATCATTCTCTCCACATTCGAATTCCATTTTTAAAACTTATCCCCAAGAACCTCTCAGTCATCTTTCATTAGATCTTTTAATTCATCAATCCATTATCACCTCTGAAAAGTATAGTCTCATAGCAAGTAGCTTGCTATTAATTTTTTCTCCTTGCAGGTGTGATAGTTCAGGAAGGCCAGCACAGTGTTAAAAGTGATAGAAATGAAAAATAAGACTAATAAAGGGAGTTTCAATGGTCAATTATGAACCTATAGACTTAAATTTGGTCATTGAAGACCCTAGTGTTGCAGAGGACTTCATCAAAGTTGGCTGCATTAGATTTTACAAGAAGATACAAAGGGATTTATATGTTTTTTAATTGTTTGAGCGGTCAACTTGAAGAGATGTTTACGGGTCAACAGAGGAGAATTATAAGAAAATGAGAGAGGTTATTGTCAAGCACATAAAAAGGAACAAAAACCTCTTTCAAATTTATCACAAGTACTTCCAAATTGGAGATTTGAAGAGGTCTTTGGACGTCATTTTCAGAGTGCGTTGTCTGCCTGTTTTAGACATGTTTTTTTAAAGCAATTTCCCGACAACAGGAGATGGTTTTCAAAGAAGAAAGAGAGTTTTTATTATAAAAATTCTTATCTACAAATTTATCCTCCCATTTCGAAACATATATCAGGGATCAAGATATAGGAGCTCATGATTGCAACCTTATTTTTCAAAAAAAATAGAGTCATTTTTTGGTAGATGAACTTGCTCAAGGTGAAAAAGTTTTTTCTTGAGGAGAGTAGGAGGTATATTGAACCAAATTCTCCTTATAATGCTTCATCCTATCATCTCACATAGCCATGGACCTTTTCTAGGCCTAAAATCGAAATTTTGTGAAGTTTGTGGGCAATTAGGCAATTCTGCAGCATGTCCCATGCTTGAAGCCCAGATTTCGCTGCAGAATTTCTGTAAGATGTTTTTTGCTTAAAAAATCAATTTGATGGAGATCCAAGGAGGAAAAAGATTTTTATTTAGGTCATTATCCCCAAGGAATATCCTCCAACAGTCAGAAAGGTCAAATGTTATGCAAAAGGTGGATTTTGGAGTTTGCTATGAAATTTCTTGTACATGACTGTTTTAGTAGTAAAATTCAAGTTTGATTTATGACCAAATGAAAAATGATTTTGGAAATATTAAAGAGGTTTGTTTTCAGCACAAGCCCATCTACAAAAACCTCCCTAATTTTCTGCAAATCCATTAGGGTTTGGAAATTATACACTCATATTTGAAGCCCAATTTTCAGAATTTTCACTAACCAGATTTATGAAAATATTGTAAAATTTGACTTGGAGGAGGTCCAACTTAGCATCCACGTGGCATAATGACACATCAGCATTCTATTACACTCATAAAATTATTTGGTTGTAGTTGATAAGGGTTTTTCAAGGGATTTGTTGAATTATTAATGAAAGAAGAGTCCTTTTTGTATTCAAACTCTGCAAAATAGAAATATCCCTAGGAAGTATCCAAGTGATGGAATCATGTTTGAAATAGGTCTCTGAGGTGGGAATTCAAAGCTATAAAGGTGGAAAATCATTTGTATGAGTCCCCACTCTATAAATGATATAGTTTTAGAGTTAAAGGGGTTGGATAATGCTTTTGAGACGACTACTATTGTAATTTTTGATATCAGTGATAGACAAACAGTGAGTTTTCTTGATTTACTTGAGATTCTTGATGTGTTTCAATGGGTTTATGTGTCTCTTTTATATCTTTATTCCAGTATTATTGATGCTAAATTACTCATAATTCATATCATATATGCTTTGACTTCCTTTTAGCATTGAGTCACTAATTATTCTCATGTGTTAGTGTTGTTCTATCATTGAAACATAAAAAGCCTTAGCTTCCATAAGTAGGAATGATTATCATTGATTTCCTTTTACTGACACCATGAGCCCAATGGTAGTTGAGTCTTCCTCATTTTTTCACCTGCAATCACATACACTAAAACACTCACAGAGTTAGCCATCTGTTTTAAGACCTAATTGAGTAAATCGTTTGATAAGTTGAGAGATCCTTCTTAGGCTGAAGAGGTTAATACTCAGTCAAAAGTAGTCTAAAATAGTTACTCCAAGTTGACCATTGAAGCAGCCCAGCAGGACACAATTTGGTGATAACAGCTAAAATCGGGAAAAGAAGACCCCAATGCAAAATCTTCATATGGTTCGCGTAGAAACTCGTGAAGAAGATCCCTGTGTGAATGTGGTTACCAAGAGTGGTGTAGCCATCAATGAAGATAAAGGAAAGAAACTTGCCACTAATGTATGGATCCACAAAGCACCTGAAAACAAAGAAGGCTTTAATCTTCAACGCACAAAAGATACCTTTATTGAAGCATAGAAAGAATTTATAGGAGGTACATCAACCAGTGGTCGAACATTGTAGGACACATGAGGAGACAAGGAGATCAAAAAATTTAGAAAAGAAAGTATAAAGTTGCTATGCAAAAATAAGGATGATGAAAATTTTCAGGCATTAATAGATAATTGCATAGATAAAGAACAAACTCTGATGGAATAGTGAGCGGTCAATTTTTTTTATAAGAACAAGAAGAGAACGGGTTGGGAGATGTGTATGACCACGTAGATTGGTGCTTATGAAATGGACCAAGTCATTTTATATCTGGGATAAGATGCTAATGTTATACCTAAACAAAAATGGCAGCGCATGGCAGAGCCAAAGCTAGAATGGTCTACTATCAACCTGCGCATGGATAATTAGTAGAAGATCATTCCTTTGGGGAGGTTGTCACACATTGTGGTCAATATAGAAGGTGTTAAGGTGATGGTGGGCTTTGAAGTCATACAAATTATAGTTGATATTGATCCCTATCATGCGTTGTTAGGATTGGATTGGGCCATTTACATGGATGGTGTGATCAATATGAAGAGAAGGAGAATGGAATTTGAGAGAAAAGGAGTCAAGGTAATCATTCCTCTCGATCTTGCAGAAGGCCAAAGGTATACTGAACTAGTGCGTGCTAAGGATGAGAACGACCAAACCTATAAGCTAACTTTGCGTGAGGAAGACTAGATTAATCCAACAGTAGATGGGAATATTATGTGGGAGAAGGATAGGTCTTGTTTTTCAGTCTCTCATGATGAACTAGAGAATTTGCAGAACCAACTGCATGAGGTGTCTGCACTACGCTGTAATTGTGTGACCTAGTCTCTTCGCTGTATAACATCTGAGGTACGTGAATTACCACACTATGATGGCTCGACTGATGAAAAAATGTTTATAGGAGAGATGGAAAGGACTGTGCTTGATGGACAAACATTCCATTCTTTGGATCTTGGCTTGTGCGCTACTCTAGCAAGATGGTGGGAAACACATAAGGAGAATATGGGTATCTGGGAGATATGTGTGTGCATGATGAGGCTACAGTTTGAATGTCCATTAATTAAAATGGAGGATGTATACTCTGGCAAAGAGGATCCACACAGACATTTGGCTAAATGGAATCAGGTATGAGGCATAGAACCAAGACTTGAATGGGTCCATATGTTTATTCACACGTTGGGAAAGGTGCATACTGAATGGTACTTGGAGACAGAGCTATGCAAAGGCACTAGTGATTGTTCTGTCATGATATAGAGCTTTATTCTTACATTCATATTATAACATGATGACCAAGATTTGTTCCCATAAATTATTAAGGCATCGATAAGGAAGCCTGTGAATTGCAAACAATTGGAATTTGTGTAAGTTAGGGAACCATGCACGCTCAAAAGAACTTCGATCCCCTCGAATGTCAGAAAAGTGTGTTCTATGATGAGCCTTGTTGGATATTACAGAAAGCGCATTCTAAAGTATGACTTGATAACTGTGCCCATGACCCGATTACTTAGAACAGGTTCAACACTCCATTGGGATGATGAATGTTAGATAAATTTTCAATTATTGAGGTATGCGACAGATGCTACTCGATATGATTTGAATTACCTGGTAAAAAAGGTTGTGTTGAGAGGGGGGGCGGTCTATCGAAGGTTATCCTTAGCTCTAGATTATATGTGCAATAAGGTGCGAGGAACGTGTGATATATGTGCAAGGAGATGGACTGGTGCATAGAGGTGTCAAAAACTAGCCATTGGAACAGTAAAACTAGATAAGACAAATTTATTACCGTTTTTAGGAGCATCTAAAATTCAATTAATGAAGGGATTTTTCCAGATTTTGGACCGTTTTGTCAATAATGGAGCCTAATTAATGCACAAGGAGCCATTAAGGGTGCACCACAAGTATAAATATGACCAATGGGATCACAATAGTTCCCTTTTATTTCTGAGTGTTTTTTATGCTTTGAGATCTGTGTTTATAATGGAATTTTCTACGTCTATGTTTGGTTTGGATCTAGGTTTTGAGGATGCATTGCACTGAGCAGGGATAGGGTACATAATTCTGGGTGAGATGACAACCACAAGACTGGGTGAAGACCCTACTATACTAGAAGTGCCTATTGTGAAAATTCTACTGTTGTATCATGGTTTATTTATCCTACTTGATTTAAAATATTACAAGTTATTTCCAGAAATTAGATTTAGAAAATACTGAAATAAGAAAAACTAGTCTCCACATGCATATCATTTACTGAATAATATGCTCATCCAAAAAAGTGACACGTGGATTTTTGTACATAAGTCCCTAGAAAAACCCAAAGCAGGAAAACCGGTGCAGTAGATATGAGGGTTTATTTTATTAAGTAGATTATGAGTACAGTAAAATTGGGTTCTAGATCTAGAAAAATTGACAGAGAATAAAAGAAATCAAATCCGCAGCTACCTGTAGATCTAGGACCAAATATTTGACTGATCCACACCCTCAAATGAGATTTACAAGACTCAACCCAGATCTGGCCCTAGAAACCCTAGTGTTGCACTTGAAGCTCCAATGTCAGCCCTGCTAGCCTCAAAATTCCACTGCGTTGCCTAGAGACGGACTGTGTAACCCCTACGAGGGTGACCTAGGCCTAATTTTGGCCCAGGAGACCCTCTGTGTAATTTCTGGAGCCCTCTGGAGCCTCTGTGTTGTCATGCGTAGCACCTATGTAATAGTTGCACAGCAGCTACATAACTGCTACTATGATCCTCTGTGTTGTCCTTGTTCCTGCTCATCTGCCTCTTACTGACTCTTTGATCTGGGATCAGATCACCCCCTTATCCAATACTACCCCTCGCTGTAGAAAATTCCTCCATAAATTCTTAGCAAACCTTCCCTAGAATTCCAGATCTATTTCTCAGCTCTACAACTGTGTGTGTGTCTCCAATTGACCCTCAAGCCTTTCTCTTATACCTTTTCGTTGAACCCTTCAACAACCGAGATTAAATCATTCATCAACAGCTGAGATTAAAATACTGCATGATATGTGTCTTTTTGAACATTTCAACACATGTTTTAATTAATTCACCTTAATTATTTAATTTTCCTAAGTTTAGACTTAGGAAATCCATTAAAATAATTAATTATTTGAATAACTTGAACACCAAATGAAATTTCTCAAAACATTTTCTAGGTTTTGGAGTTCAAGTGTGTCCTAAACCCTCCACAAAATTCAAGTCTAGAGCACACCCAATGCTACACCAACTATACAAAATATCAACACTCCCTCTTAGCATGGAGTGTGCTCTAGCAATGCATTCACACCATGCACTACAAGATTTTGAAGTTGGATTATGTGATGCTGATTCTTGGCTTTCTACCCTCCATCCACTGCACTACTGCTCTCTATGCTACTTCCCATGCCACTACCAATGACACTGCCACATCTGTATTGCAACTCCCTCTCGTCTTGTTGCGTCATGTTGCACATATCACTACCACTGCTAACTACTACACTGCAACTCAGTTGCTGAGAAGTAAGAAATTGAAAGACTTCTGCCCAACTCTTTGATAGATAAGTTAGGTTTCCTTCCATCACTAAAGCTCTGTAGATGTTGATTTACATTTTCCTCTTGGAGGCATTGTTATGCTGTAACACTCCACTGCATGAGCAAAAATTCTCTGCACTGCTGAAGTCCCATCAACCCCTCTACGATGCTGCCTTCACGCTGTCGCTGCCTCTGCATTACGTTGATCCCTCTTCAACTCTTCAACTCCCTCTTCCTCTTCAATGTGACTTTCTGAAACCATCTCCTGACTCATCTCGCTACCATCTTAAGGCTCCCGTAGCTCATATGCGATCCAAGAGTAGGGATGAATTAAGGCTCCCATAGCTCGTATGTGATCCAAGAGTAGGGATGAATCAAGGATCCTGGCACACTATCTATAGATGATCTACAGATCCATGTCACCCCACCTCTTCTCTCAAGGCACATAAGCACTCATGGCTGCATCATCATCAGAGTCATATTCCTTTGTTGCTGCTGCCTTGGAATTAGAAGATCCTTTGTCCTGGTGAGGTGTCTTAGATCACCACAGTTAAAGCACCAGACCTTGGAAAGATCCTTCTTCTTCTTCCCTTGCTATTTATTTTCTCTTGATGCAAGGGATGCATCACCCTATGCCTCCTTTAATCTAGTTTTTCCACTTCCACCACTGATATTTTGCCTCTTGGTGACACTCCTAATCTCCTTTTTGTGGAGGACAGCCCACATGTCAGCCCATGATGGTAATGCTGACCTTCCCAGAATGCTCTGGAAAAACGTTTCCCAATCTAATGAGACTGCATTCAGGGCAGTCCTCACTAAGGGTCCCTCATATAGAGTAGCACCAATTCCAACCAGATGATCTTAGATAACTTGAAGCCTGAAGAGGAATGGATCTATCCCTTCACCCTTCATCATTTGGAACAACCCCATCTGGTTCTCTAGAAGCATCTTTTTTTGGATGTAGCCTCCTTGGTACATCATTTCAAAGGCTACCCACATGTCATTTGCTATAGTCTTTCCAGCAATATGAGGAATAACGTGGTCCTTGAATCCATCTATGATCAAACGCTTAGTCCATGCTTGATTTTCCTCATCAGAGGATCTGCATCAGTTGGTAGTGGTACAACAAGAACCTTCTCAGCATGATATTTGAGACCATACTCATCAATAACTGAAAGGATTCTGGCCCTCCAGATAACATATTTGGACATGTTTTCCAATCTATCTTGATCCCTCAGTCCATATTGAGCCATATTGCTCAAATCTGATAGAAACAATACTTCTTCTCCCTCTGGATTTGGGTTTCTTGGTGACTATAAACCCTCTAGTAACTGCTTCTACTGAAAATTGATTTCCCTCCTAGAAATTTTTGACCCAAACACAATTAGACATCACTCTTCGATCCTCCTGTTTGAATCTCAAATATGTTTGGATCAGATCTGCTAAGTAACTGTCTTCCTCCCGCATTCGTTGACCTAGCTCGACATAATTCTGCACCTATATAATCTCTACCCCAGCAGCACTGCTGAAGATATGAAGCAATGCTTCTGGATCATGAAAAATATTTTCTACAGCTGAAGAAATGACTGGACTACATCTCACTAACTAGCCCAACGTAGCCTCAGTGCTGCTCAAAAGTGGACTACGTAACCCCATAATGGGTGATGTAGTCCTTACGGTGCCTTGGGAAGGGTATGTGTAAGCCTGATGGCCTTCTGCAACTTCAACGTTGTCCTTTCATGGATCTGCGTTCTCCTACTGTCAAGATGCCCTTTCCAGATCTACTGCTTCTTCTGCCACCCTGTAGAAAAATATTTCTTCAGCTGATTGCTTGAGATTCAGCTTAATCTGTTATCGCTATGATACCATTTCAAAATTCTATTGCTGCATCATGGTTTATTTCTCCTACTTGATTTAAAATATTACAAGTTATTTCCAGAATTTAGATTCATAAAACACCAAAATAAACACAACTACATTCTACACATGCATATTATTCACTGAATATATGCTCATCCAACAAAGTGACACATGAATTTTTGGACATAATGCCCCGGAAAAACCCAAAGCGGGAAAACCGGTGCAGCAGATATGAGGGTTTATTTTATTAAGTAGATTCTGAGTACAGTAATCTGGGTTCTAGATTTGGAAATCCTGACAGAGAATAAAATAAATCAAATATGCATCTACCTTTATATCTAGGACCAAATATCTGACTGATCCACACCCTCAAATGAGATTTACAAGACTCAGCCTGGATCCGGCCCTAGAAACCACAGCGCTGCCCTTGAAGCCCCAACATCAGCCTTGTTAGCCTCAGAATGCCACTGCGCTGCTCAGAGAGGGATTGTGTAACCCCTGAGAGGGTGACCTAGGCCTTACGCTGGCCCTGGAGACCCTCTGCATAATTTTTGAATCCCTTTGTTAGGTCCTTCTAATTTGTCAGATTGGAAAAAAAAAATAGACAAGGGTAACATCAAACCAACTTTGGAGTCCTAGGACCTAGCCTTCTTGAACATGGAGAGGGCTCTCTCTATATTTGATAAAAGATATGACTTGATTGATTTAGGATGCTGATTTTAGGCTAGTTATAATGATAGGGTTTGTTTGTTTTGTTTTGTTTAGTTGGATAGGTTGTCAAGAATAACAGATAGAGTAAGAGAAATTTAAACCATTGGGCTATGGGGTCTGTGAAAGGTCTAAAGAGTACAACAGAAAATCAAGGGTGTTTCATAGGGCAAGTTAACAAAGCCAAATGGATCTTAGTAGCTTAGGTGAGTGTGAAATGAACATTAAATTGTGAATTTAGTAGGTCTAAAGGTCAATTGTGAATCCTTTAAAATATAATATAACAAGAGGGGTCTTTAAGATCACAATGTTTAAGAGAGAATCAAAGGGTAGGGCACACCATAAACTTCTTTTACCAAACTTCACCAAGTAAACTTTAAAACAACAATCCAGCAAACCCTAGAGAGCAGGGAACTCCTAAATTCTCTAGTTATTTACCTTCAGAGAAAGAAAACATTCAAGATAACACATTAGTAATGATTAAAGAGTAGGTAACTCCTAAATTCCTTAATCAAACTATAAATACCTTCAAAGTGAATATTCAAGATGGACTAAAGGATAGGGCAAACCATAAACTTCTTCAACCAAACCCTAATTAGTAAACTTCAAAGAAAAGGCCTTAAAAACAATGTTTTAAGCTAAACCAAAGGACAAGGCATACCATAAAATTCTTTGGCTTGGGTCCATTAAATCATTTTCAAGACAATAGGCTAAGTGGAATCAAAGAGAAATTAATAATTCTTCAATCAGACCTAGCAGAGAAAAACATCTAAACAACATAAGGTAGACAGAATTAAGGTGCCTCTCAACAACATATCTTAATCTAAATTTTCTACTTTTTCATAAAGGAAAGATGAAAAATATGGGAAACCTAAGAAGACAAGTGTAAAATCAAAACAACATCACCATTCAACAAATTTCATGAATCCTATGAATGTGCTTGCTTCATTTTCATTCAATTCAAAGTAGTCACAAAGCTCCAAAGCCAATTTCTTCACAACTCCAATTCTATGTAATATTCATCTCAATAATCAACCAACAAAATTATGAAGCTTCCATGCAATATTTATCTACCAAGTGAGGAGGTAAACCCTAAATAGGGTATCAAATGTCATTAATTACATAATAAATGCATTTGACTTTTGAGACCATGCAAGGCCCAAGGCAAAATATCCAAAACTCATTAAATGCAAAAATAACTTCTAACATAACTTCTAAGCTAACTTTGGATATATTTGTCCTTAAGGCCTTCAAAATATATTTTCCAACAAATTTTGATGTCTTTTTTTGAATTTCTGGTAAGGGTGCAGCGCCAAGGTACAAGGGCGCAACGCCAAGCCAAGCTCGTAGTGCAAGACTAGAAAAATCACCTGTTTTGTAGCTGAGTTTTGGAGGCCTTCCCAATGTCCAAATGAGCTCCATGATAGCTCATTGGAAAGATTGTCCTGTCTAGTTTCTAGATCTACCTTTGGTTTGAAAAATGGTGCCCATTTTACTTTCCAAAAATTCATTCTCACAAGACTGCTAAGGGTGCAGCGCCAGTGCTGAAAAGAGGGCAGAAAGGTGATTTTTAGGTGGTTTTTGGACCTTTTGAGGGACTCGTTTTACTCCAAATGATCTAAAATTTTCTGAGGATGATGTACTTAGCATGAGGAAAATGAGGATGTAAACCATTTTTCATTTGAGTGCCCCAAAAAAGAGCACAGTGCCAATGGCGCTGCGCGTTTGGCCCTTTTTTTTGCTAGACAAACTGTCAAAACTAAAAATTGTGCAAAAATGTGCCAAAATTATATTTTTCTTTGTTGATCATGGTTGGGAGGCTTGGAGGGATACATCATAAATGATATCAAGCTTTTTCTTCTCCTTTGCCTCAGTCAAGGCCTGAATCTTTGTAAGGGCTCGTTTGAGCTTGGCCCTTGCAATTATGTTCCTCATGGCATAATGTCTTGCCATCTTTCTCTGCATGTCGGTGTATCTCTTGGCCTTCTCTAATTGACCCTCTAGGTGAAAATTGGCTCTCCCTAGCCAATATTCTCTATCATAGTTGATATCCATGGCAAGCTGCTCACTTGGAGTGAGCTTCTCTGCCAATTCTATCTCTTTCTCACTTTCTCGGGCTAAAGATTTCTTCAACCCAATTGTCCTTGGCCTCTTCCTAGGAAGTTTTTATTCCTCACCCTCACTGTCATCAAAATTTCCCAAGGTCTCATCTAGCATAGCCTTGGCCTTTCCGGCCTCCTTCCAAGCTCTAATTTCCCTAACCTCACCGATGGCCTGCTTTGTTTCTAACTACTGGTTCTCTAGCTCAAGATAATTGATCATGTTATTTGCTCTACCAAGATTAGCTTGAAGCTCACTAATCTTGGAATCCTTGCTTTTGAGAAGAAAATTTGTAATCGTCTCCTCATCCTCATCCTCAAGGTCAATAAGTTGAAACTCTTGTTCAGTTTCATGTGTATCCTCCTCTTCAACAATGACCTACTATGCAACCTTTTCCTTACCCTTATCAAGTTGTTTTGTTGATGTAGAAGGCATGGCCCCTTGCATCTCAAGTGCAGCAAACACATGCCTATAACCCCTTCGGTATGTCAAAGGAAATGGCTCAATGTCACTCATTTTAGTGCCATCTGTCTCAATGTTCTGATCACTGTTTGATGTTGTGTCATCATGATAGGTGATGTGGAAGGGTCATCATGAGGTGAAGGAATGTGAGTGGATGGTGATGCATGAGTAGTGGGATGTGATGGAGAAGTAGGAATGGGAGGAAGAGATGAGGAAGGGATATCTTGCTGATGATGGCCATGTGGAGTAGTGAAAATCTCATGGGCAAGGAAGGTATTCCATGGAATATTCTTCTGTTGGAGTTGGTGTGTAACCACCATTTTGATAAGTGAGTGATGAAACAAGCTTTTCATTTGTTGATTATGGTCTCTCTTTTTAACTATGTAGGCCATTTTTTCAATGCTTCGGTAAAGATAATATGGTATATGAAACATCCTTACTCCTGTGAAATGCATAAGAAGCTGGATGTGGTATGAGTAGAGGCGGGAAAACCTTCCCTCACATGTGAAATATTTCATGATTATCCTCATTATGGGTGAATATCTATCAAGAAGGTGAGAAAAAGGAAAGATGGACTTGTGGTGGTCTTTATACCTAGGTTTAAGATATGGTTCAAAATAACTCATGTCTAGGTTTGCCTGTTTGAACCATTTTTCTCCCACACTTGGTATCCCAGTAGCAGCAACAATGGCATCATTTGACAACTAAAAGGTGACCCCGACAAGATTAACTTGTTTTTCATGCAAATTAATGATAAATAGTCTTGTTAGCTCAGGGTGGTTTTGTAATTGTTGCACCTTCTCACGAAAATCAAAGCAACCTACATGTTTGAAGCAGGAAACAATAAGAGGAGATGCCATGAGTTCCTTTGTATTGAGGGGTTCAAATCTGTTTATATTTCCTCCTTTATGATCATGCCTCCTTGGCATTTTTGCCTCCATACCACTGTCTTCACCCTCAGAAATTGTAAACTATGTTTTGGAAACCCTAGGGCTGATGTGAAATGAGATGAAGGGAGGGTATGAAATGACAGTTTTGCAAATGAATGGAATGAGTGAGAATGAAGGGAATGGATGCCGTGACAAGCAAGATGAATGGAAGCCCTCAAACAATGTAATTTCCCTTTTTATGACTGATACTCTATCTAGGGGGATGAAATAAGCATATAGACAGTGATTTCAAACTTGAAACTTAGGGTTTGATTAGGGTTTCATTCCATTTATTAATAAATCACCAAAATAGCTTGAAAATGGGTGTATTTCAGGTACTTACCATTATCAGTTATTGGAGAACCTTTGGAAAATACTTGAAGGATATTTGGAGTGATTTGAGTGGTTGGAGGGTTTAGAAACCCTTTATGTCCAAGTGCATAGCTCCAATTCTAAGAGTGTAGTGCCAAGCCTAAGCGCACAACGCCAGTTCTGAGCACACAGCGCCTTTGAAAATGAGCAGAGGGTGTGTTGGGCAAGAGTGCAGCGTCATTCCCACCACACATCGCCACCTCCCAGGCATGCAACACCTTCATAATTTGTATGGGGGGGAAATGTCAAGCGTGCAGTGCCAACTCCCAGGCATGCAACGTCAAGCCAAGCACGTAGTGCCAAGAAAATTTGCCCAAATTTGGCTTGCAAACTCACAAATTATTCTCTCTTAAATGCTCTTGATCTTTTGACAAGAAACAATGATTCATTTGAAGTGTGAAATGGGCCTTTATAGGAAAATAGAATTTTATTTAATTATGAAAACCCACTTTCTAATGTTTGAAACCTTTTTTTTCCTTTTTCACTGATATTCTTTTACACCTTTGCCTTGCAAGTTGATGAAGTCATGAAGTTGACTTTTTCTTTGCTCATTTAAGCATGAAAAGTTTATTTTGACATCTTTGGATTTAAACATAGTAGCATCTTCAAAATATTTTATAGTTTTCACCTTAACACTCAAATTTTCCACCTTCTTTGGCCATCTTTTCCAAAACCCTAAAGGCTTGTAGTATTTACAGTAGTCACCAATGTTGTATTCTAATTTATCTATAGCCCTTTCAAGTTCATTCATTTCTGTCCAGTTCACCTCACATTTTTCCATATTTATTCAATATTTTCTAATATAATTTCTTCATGTTTGTCTTGTTTTCTTCCTCTATATAATTTTCTGCAAGTGATCATTGTTTTGGCACTCGAATAGGCCATCAAGTGTATAAAACCTAATCATATTTAAGACCAATTTGTTTCCATTTATTTGTTGTAAGTTGTTTTAATTAAGGAATAGGTAATCCACCTCATTAGTACCTTCTGCTGATAAATCTTTCAACAGTCCTATAGAAGTGCTAGACTTTATCCATTTTCCTCATTTGCAGGTCCTGAATTGATAAGACAAACTTCTTTGGAAATTTCAGGTCCTTCTTGAATAACCATGTGTTGACATTCTATTACATCTGAGTAAAATTCTAGCTAAGGAAAAGCAGTGTTTGAAACATCCAATTATGACCTTAAAACATGTAAAAACCCTAATGACCTAGTGGAGGGTCCTTTGACTTGATTTTGACTGAAATTGGACCTAGATATTTTCAAGTGAAAAAAGAGTATTTGTTGTGGGTTATTATGCCCAAAGGGACATGGGAATGAGTTAGCTATAGGAAAAACCCTAGAGGGAGGATGGATTCTATTGACAAGGAAAATATGGAAATGAGGTTATAGGCAGGAAAGAAAGATGAAAATGGGAGGCATAAGCCCATAATGAGTCTCTTACGAACAACAAGGTGAATTTGAGAAGACCAACTGAAGAATAGTGAAAATAGGTTTATAAGGATAATGAAGTTAGTGATATTTCTGAAACTCAAGATATTCAAGGAATATTGTTTTCAAAAATATATGAACATCATATAGTCATCTAAAGATAGTGAAAAATATTGATGACTAACACCCTCTGGAGCCTCTACACTCTCCTGCGTAACTGCTAATTTTCTTCTTTGCGTTGTCCTTATTGCTTCTCCTCTGCCTCTTAATGACTCTTGCCTCTGGGATCATATCATCCCCTTAGCTAATACTAACCCTTGCTACCAGAAATTCTTAGTAAAATTTCCCTATAATTCCAGACCTATTTCTCAGCTCTGCAATTGTGTGTGTGTCTCCAACTGACCCTCAAGACTTTCTCTTATAATTTTTATTTGAACCCTTCAATGACCGAGATTAAATCATTCATCAATGGCCGAGATTAAAAGGCTGCTTTAACTGTGTCTTTTAGAACATTTCAGCACATGTGTTAATTAATTCACTTTAATTATTTAATTTTCCTAAGTTTAGACTTAGGAAATCCATTAAAAAAATTAATTATTTGAATAACTTGAACACCAACTGAAATTTCTCAAAACACTTTCTAGGTTTTGGATTTCAAGTGTGCCCTAGCCCCTCCACAAAATTCCAAGGCTAGAGCACACCCAATGCTACACCAACTATACAAAATTTCAACACATATTATGGAAACACCTGCACCATCCAAAACGAAGAAGGAGAAATCCTTGGGAACACGTAGATATCCTAGAGAAAAGACCCCAAGACCATGCCATTCCACAGGAGAGAAAATGAAATGGCCCATGGCAGAATTTCCAAAGACAATTGAGGAAGAAGACGAAGAGGTAGTTGAAGTAGCCCCATTCTTGCGGCTGCCAAGCTACATTGCATGGAAACCCACTGTAAAGGAACCTAAGGACTTAGATATGGTGTGTGCGAGTATCCAAGTATCCCTGATCCCAAAGAATGTTCCAATGGAAGGGGACATGCTCGAAAATATTCCACAACTGCGGTTTGATGATTAGGACATCACAGAGGTAAAGAAGTTCCCCGAGCTCATGCTAGAGTTGGATCAAGTTACCTATAAAGGAGGCATTGTGCACCTCGAGCCAAAGAGGGGGATGTTAGGTCTACACAAGGTAGGCTTGCTCAATTTGTTGCAGATCCCTCATTTTGGGTGCAACCCCATCAATGATATTTGCGTCAAACAGTTGTTGTCTTTAGTCCATGATGACGCACTCTGGCTGGGAGAGAACATCCCTATCGATGCATAATTGATACGTAGAATAACAGGTCTTCCTACTAAGGGGGCCGACCCTATTGCGTACTTTGGCGGTAAAGCGCAAGAGAAAGTTGTGGTTGATCATTTCAAGAATAAATATAATGTCACGAGAAAAATCCGAGAGTTCATTGTGGAGGAAATTAATGACCCCACTGTATGTTTTGGTATGCTCATCCTTGCCTGCAAGATGATGCATAAGTGCAGGCACAAGGAGGTGCCCTCACATGTGATTATTCTTGTCGAAATATTTGAAAAGGGTGTAATTTACAACTAGTGTGGGTATCTATGCAAAGAATTCCTAGAGAATGTGTGTGAGGCATAGGAGGAAGGCAAGCCCTTCCAATATTCTTGGTTCCTGCTACTAATTGCGCTAATTGGATTGAGAACCCATGAAGATATGCAGTTCCCCAAAACTGAAGATAACATGTGTGAATTTGCATACTATGCAACTTTATGGAACTCGTTAGAACCAATGCGCATGAAGGAAAACAAAATATTATAGGTTTATTTGATGCAACATTGAACCAAGCGATGTAGTCCAAGCCACGAATGTCACCCACCCTATATGATCAATACAAAATAATAGCAGACTTTAAGGTTACATTTCACAATATTCATATCCAAGCAAAAGGCATTGTAGAGGGAGTTTAGTACGAGCTGCCCTATTTAGTAACCGAGGATGATTTAGTGTGCGTGATAGAAGAATGGCCACCGGCCTGGCTAACACCACCGACGCCAATGAAGTAGTGCACTCCGACAAGAAATTATACGCAAAAGCCACTGAGAAACATGCAGAGATAGTGACATCGATGGTTACAGAGAAACCCACAGAGAAGGAACCAACCCCTACCACAACCAGAGAAATTGTTGACACAACAATGGTGCCTAATAAAAATGGCTCTACACCCAAAGAAACTGGAGAAGTTGATACATCCAAAGGCACTAAGCATGACTCTCAGGCCGGTGGTGGCCTGCGCAAGAAGCAGAAGGGATATAAGAAGGCAGGACAGGAGGTCCTGACGCTAACATTTGACGAACTTAATGAAATCGCAAACACTATCACGTATGAGACTGAAAATCATTGGATAGATATGGAACTTCAATAAAAGTCTACGCTAGAGAAGTACAAGTCGGATTACAGGAATTGAAATTTAAGGTGAGCCAGATTCAAGAGAGTGTGATTCAGGTGAGTCGGACCAGCGCACCAGTCACGAGCACGCAACTGTTGGATGTTGCTCTATCAGTATCAGGGGATGCACTATTTTTCCACATCCCCCTGCCAACAATACAGATGGAGGCTAACCAGCGTGTCCATTTTAGTGTTACAAGTGATGTACATGTTAATATTTCGGTGTTTCCTGCAGGTAACATCTTATACATTTAGTGATTGGAGATGAGCTTCAATACCATGAAGCAACCACGCATACCAAGACAAGGGATGCACAATAGCAGGCAGCACAAGCACACCACCAACAAAAACAAGCAAAGGTATCTTGAAGAGAAGCATAGGCCCATTGCGTTGCGCTAAAGGCTAAAATAAACCAAGTATGCCGAGACATTCCAAATGTAATGGCCACAACTGTGCTCCCTGAAAAATTATATGGATTGGCTACAGCAGTAAAAGTAGAACACATGGAAGTACAAAAAATCTAGATGGAGTATGAGCAACAAATCATAGACCTCCAAACAAAATTGAAATCAGAGACACCTCTAGAGGTTCGTCCACAAAGAGTAACGGAAGTAAATCAGACAAAGGATAGTATTGTTGCTACAATCACCCTCTATGACAATTTATTGAATGAGGCTATGGATATTTGGGCATCTTTCCAAAATGACCCAGTCGTATTGCAGCTGCGTGACGCCCTCAAACAGAAATAACAACAGTTTAAAGAAATTTGGACAGTAGCACCTACATTGGTCCTTACACAATGCCTCGCTCACTTGAAAGAGGGCAGACAGATTTAGACAGATATTACAAACTTGCACCGAAAGGAGCACATACTGAAGGAGCGCATGCATCCATGGGTAGAAGAAGCATTGTAATTATCCCAAACACTAGATAACACTTTGAATATCATTCAACAGACTTAGCGCACCGTAGAGATGGCCATTGAGGGGCATACTACAAAAAATATGGTTCAGCAAGCTCAGAGTGCAGTAGCGCAACTTCTTGAATTAGTGCCCCCTCTCCAAAAAAATTTCAAGACACTTCATGCTAAGACTAAGGAGCCAATGCCTTAGTGACTCGGCACTAGTCACATGTTTGTGTTGGGGGCCTGTTGGAGTGGGGTCCCCTGAGGAACAAGTTTTGAGAACATTTTTGTATGATTTTGTATGTGTGTGCTGCACAAAGAGAGTCAAGGGGATTTGGGGTTGGTCAAAGTCCCCATTTTTTATGTAAATGGGCTTAAATGTAAATTATTGGCCTCAAACCATGGTTCGAGACTGTAATGTTCCCAAATTTTAGCCTCAAGCTAAAAGGAACATTATAGTTTGCATATTTTCATTTTGTTGAATAAAATGGGTAAGGAGACACCTTAACCCCCTTAGATGGAGAAATAACACTCCTTGTGTGAAAGCAAGAATAATAAAGCAGCTGATTTGAGCACCACATGGTGTGAATAGGATTGGATCATGCTTGATCTAGTCATTTTGACCAAGTCCACATGCACTGTCTAGATACAATGTATCTACCTGATGGAATATGCAGCTTTAGAGGAGGATCACTTGCATGAGTTGGAAGGCACATGTGGGTGGGAGCCATGGTGGAGAGGAGCACTTGCTATATATGGAGAGGAGGAGAGCCATTGTGGGGCATGCTTGATTAATATTTTCTTGGTCTGTTGAGACCACGCTCCTATTTCTGTTTAGAAAGAGTGCAGTGTTGCATATCACAAGGGTGTTCCCGATCGGGAATCCATACCTCATCCTCAAGGAAGGAGAGGTTCTAGAGCTGCATTTACTCATTCCGACATTTGGCCAAAGCTACCTCCTTCAGTCATAGCGTTATTCCTGGAGCGAGATAACTTTGTGCTACAGGGTGCAGTAACAGAGGATCTCTTGAGTTGTTCCTTGGCTTTTTTTTCAGTGGAGGGCTTAGCTATTCATTGGAGGATCAGTGAGGAGGAATCTTGGGCAGACTTCCATATCATTGGCATCAGGCCAACAATCCATCTTCCCTCACAGCACAGTCTCAAGCTAGATTTGCATTATTTTGTAGGAAGTTGCTAGGAGGGTCATTTGAGCTCATCAGGAGGAGTTTTTCTGAGTAAAGGGGATCAAAATTTTTATTAGATACACTATCAGAGGAGAGCATCATCATTTCAGATCTACTACAGCCTTATTTCATATTTTGATTCAGTTGCAGTGACAAGCTACTTGTCACATTGTACATTCTATGGCATTTCTAGCAATCTCTCCTAGGTTGGCTAGAAATCTTGTATTGGAGCCCATTCTTCTATTATTGGGAATTTATTTGTATCCTTCAACCTCATTATCATTTTGTATGTATTCAGCAACTGCTACTCTCATAGAGACTGCGCAGTTGCAACAACTCATGTATTTCATGGTTTAATCATTGGAGATTGGTTCCAATAGCTTGAGTGGCTTATCCCTCATGATTTTCTTGTGTATTAATGCTGATTTAATAATATAATGTTGGATGCATCATATTCCCTCTATGGACATGTTCAGATTTGCAGAGTTTCATGATTGTATTCATATATTGCTGTAGCTCACTCTTTGAGCACTTCTTTGAGATACCCAAGGGTAGGAGATCTGAATAACCCACCTAGGTTTATTTCTTTGAGCTAATATTCTGGAAGTATAATGTATGAAGGATAAAAAAAGGGATCCAAGTCCCATTTTTTCTTATTTTTGCATTGGCTTCCTTATACAACATCCCCTTGGACAATTTTGCAGAAATTTCTGAAAAATGAATATTACAGTGGTATCAGAGCATCAATATTGGCTCAGCCTGTGCAGCCCAAGATAATATGCCATTATAAGGAGAAAATCCTCACTTAGAAGAGGATATGTACAAAGGAAACAAGAAAAGAAGAATGACGGAAGAGGATATTTCCCTGCTTCTTTACCAAACTATGGAAGCTATCATAGAAGATCTCAAGGAGATAGAAAGGGATAATTGCAAAAAATTTCTAAGAGGGTTTGAAGATGAAGCAATCCCTAGCTACTATCATGATGGGTGTGGAAATTCAGCCACACATGCAGATCCACATCGCAGTTCACTACCCACTTGCACTGTAGGAAGAATGGAGGAAGAAGATGAGGCCATTGGAGTAGCAATGCTGCAACTTGAAGGTATGGCTCATGATTGTTGGTTTGAAAATTATGTTTCATATTGTCATGCAAATGTAAAAACATATGATGAATTCACTAAGGGTTTGGTGAAGAAATTTGATGGAAGTCAAAATGAATCATCATGTACCATAACTTCAAACACTTTGCATGCATTGGATGGAACCATAAAACAAACTCCATTCCTTATTTCCGAAGGGGATGAAAACATGTATGATGGCTTGCCAATAGCAAGATACCTATTGTGTAAAGGGCCCTCTTCCATTTATGAAGACATGGAGGTACTTTCCTCAAGAGATGACCAAAATCTAGGGTCTCTCCTTGATGATGAGGTATTCTCAATTATTGATGGGGAGGATGAGAATAAGAGATCTAACAGCAATGTCCCACTAGAAGGAGATCCATCACCACATGGAGGTGAAAAGGGAGCCATGGCTTCCATTAGAGGAGCCCTTGTGTCTTTACAAGGGGTCCCAAATGGTTCAACATGTGGGAACCAAGGCACAATTTCGAAATCATATGCAACAGTTTTTGGGGATTGTGAGATGAAGAAGGAAGAGAAGGATTAGCATCAAGGGATGATACACCCTTATCTATTCTGGAAAGTTTTTACACAAGAGAAGGATATTGTACAGCATAGTGAAGAGGAGGATAACTCAGTCTCCTCATATATACAGTCCACTTCAAAACTAGATGTCTCACTATATGGAGGCATTCCACCTGGAAGGCCCCCTGATCTAGAGTGGATGGGAGACATGTTATCATGTAGTCCACCACTCTTGGATTCTGGAGAGGTGAAGACTTTGAAAGAGTCCAGAACAACGCATAGAGTTTGGGATAGACTCAAGGAGGAGGGAGACACTCTCTCATTTTCTACATCACCCACTCTCATTACCCATACTGCGTTGACAAAGATTGCTGCAGGGATGGAGGATAGCATCTTCATGATGTAGGATGACTGCTCCATAGATTTGGAGAGGCAGAGGATACTTCCTTTGAGGGAGGACTCTTTCACACATAGGAGTAGATGGAGGTCACTCATGCTTACACCGACCAATATTGGGAGATCCCTTTTGGGTGACAACTTCTCATGGGAGGCCAACTTCCAAGGGTCACCATTATTATTTGAGCATGAGCAGCTGCATGATGGGCATGGCAGCATTTTGGAGGATAACTTTGGCATGGGTAATGTCAAAGTAGTAGGTAGCAGTATGAGGGGAGCATCACATTATAGATTAGCAGCACTGTCTCTAAGGAGGATAGATTTAGATTGGAGGTCTCAACTCTTGGTAGAATACTCCAAGGATCTAGGTGCATGCATGATTTTGGATGACCTGGATGGAGATGACAGGTACATGGTGGATGATATGGTCATCTATTATTATGACAGAATATTCTTGAATAGGGCTTCTAGTCCCAAGGAGAAACTATTACATGCAGCACATGAGGAATTCCTAGCTATGCACCTTGATGCATATCTTGTATTGCTAGAAGAGTTCACTTGGGAGGGCATTCAACACGATCCATATCAGCATATGGATAGATGCATAGCTCAGATTATTTTAGAGAGGTTGGCACAACAATTTCCCTACTCAATGGAGGTGAGGGAGAGCATTCAGATGAGCCATCTCAGCTTAAGGACCGGAGTACATGGTAAAGAAGGTATATACCCTCATTTTGATTTACCTTTCTTTACTTTATATGGGTAGCTTGATGAGCTAAGGATGGTCACATCTCATTATTATCCTTATTATGATGTACTTGTGGCCCATTGCAACAAGGGGAGTGGCTATTTTCATGATGGTTTGTGGGGGAAGCCACATGCTTCTTGGTGTGCACCATTGGCACCAATTTGTACTTTCATGTTTTTATATTATGAGATGTTCGTGGCAAAAAAAAAGTGGCTGGTAAAGCACTTGTTATTACTTGTTTTGATGCAGGCAAGGAATGCACTGCGATGGTTCCATTGGTGGAACTATGATTCACTCTTCGGTTATCATTTGGAAGCTTGTTTTCATGGTCTTTTGCTTCCATACATTGCCGATGTGTTTATACTCATCGGGAGCACTATTTGGAGAGTATTGGAGGTATTGGGACAGCCCATTGGGAGCATGATTCTCCCCATTGTACATGTTTTAAATTGCAGGAGACACCATGGGCAAACCATGATTTCCACATTGCTACTTTTCTCTTCTTGTGGGAAAAACCACTTGGAGAATTTGAGGGGGCATATCATGGCTGATTTTCTTGATGGGGAAGCTTGGGCATTCTTGGAGGCCATACCATTTCAGCCCAAGGATGGAGGCAACCCCATATGTACCACAAATGGAGGGAGAAACACCTTGGGAATCAAAATCCAAACTCTCCATTCAGCCC
>MU968411.1:41535392-41807195 GCA_034641835.2 Pinus albicaulis | reverse complement strand
TTGTTTTTTGAGTAAGATTTAATCTATTAATATACAAAAAGATTACATGGAGGCCGAAGCCTCAGAAATTCTGGCCCGAGAGATGGGCATTCTAGCACAACCATGAAAGTTTGACAGAATAGCAACACACAGTGCCTGTAGACTAAAACAACTATGATGGACATAAAGACTTCTAAGCACAGAGAAGCCGCCCTAGATGGGGAAACCAGCCTGAGAGTCAAAACAGAGTATTAACCTACAGCAATAAGCTACTGAGATGTAAACATAGTTATACAAAATGATCTGCCGCCCACTAGGGGAAAATCGGCATTCAAAACAGCAACAAGGGTAGAACCAAAAAAACCGAGCCACCATGCGCGAGCCAGAGCAGAGTCTGGCACAGAGAGTAGGCCAAAACCGAACAGAGAAAGGAGAGGCCATTAATTACCAAAAGAGGAGTGAGGCGATTCAACCATCGGGCATGCCGGAGCATCCTCGTCCTACATAGCAGCATTGACATTCGAAGCAGCCTGATTGGAAGTGTACATCCTACCAATGTCGCCCAGAGCAGTGGAGCTGCCTCCCTTGAGAGCTTCAGCATTTGAATCCACGAACAGGTCCTGTAAGGAATCACCATCAACCGACTTCTGCTTCGGACCAGAGTGAGGAGGAGAACCGGCCTTATCCAAGGTAAGGTGCTCCGGAGGAGAATCAGCCAACTTGGCAGTCGAATCAGGCGGTTCTTCATGGAATTCGATTGTGATAGAAGCCCTGACAGTGGGCATGTTGAGAAGGCAGGGGAAACGAAAATGGGCTGTGTGTTTCTGACCCGGAAGCAAACTGGAGAGATTTCTAGCCAGCAAATCAAACCTACGCCCCATCAGAGAGCTCCTACCGCTACGAGTATTGGGATAACGACCTCTCAAGGCATCAAAAGGCGGTGAGGATGAGCTGGGCGAGGAAGGAGATGGTCGGCGAGAAGTACCCCCGCGACAGAGGCCCCTATTGCTTCTCATCCTGTGTCTCAGACGAGACATTGAAATCAGAAGCAAGGGCTTGAAACTGAGCGAAAAGGAGAGACTCAGGCCGAGACTAGAAAGATGGCGGGTGTCGATCTCCGCGGGGAGAAAGACAAGGCGAAAGCCAAAGAGATGAAAGCCAAAGGAATTAATCACAGGGGTATTCGTATCACATCGAAAGCCAGGAGAATACAAACCAGAATGGAAGCGTCCCGAAGAAGCCATGTTGAAATAGCTGGAGCGAGAAACTGGAGGAATGTGCCACTTAATTGCTCCGGACCAGTCGAAGTTAATGCAATTGATGTCACTGTGGGTGCCAAGGAGATTGACGGCAGATGAACTCCACGCGCCCGCCAACCGTCCAAGTCCCCCATTAAACTTGTAGATCACCCGCATTCGAATGGTTTAAATTGCTTGTTAATAGGTATTAAAAAATAATTTGTCAAACTCTTTAATCTTGACAGATTAATTAGTTGGATAGAAAATAAACATTGGTTCAATAGTTTAATCTGAACCAAGGGAGATTTTGTAACATCATCTGTTTTTGATCAGTTAGAATAAGTAGTTAAAAAATTTTCAAAATGTTAAGGTAGGATATGGATGCAAAAGAATAAAAAAGTTAAAAATGTTAGGCGTTAGATGCCCTAAAAAGGAAAAATCAAATGTTAGGTGTTAGATGCTCTAAAAAAAGGAGGAAAAACAAAATGTTAGGGAAGCAAGAAAGAAAAAGAAAAGCTTCATTCTGTTTTAAAGGTTGATTGGCTGATAGTCTAAATGCGCCTATGGAAAATTTATTTTTATGGTTTAAATTCTGATCATTAATTTCTATCCTAAAGTTTTAAACCATAGCATATTTTCCCCCTACTTTCATTTCATTCATTTCCTTTTTCATTTCCTTCCCCGCTCATATATTTTCACACATTTCATTATAATCCCACACATTCAAAATCACTTTTCCCATAGACCAAAACCCAAAATCATTTACATTTCCATCTCCTACAAACCTTTCGAAGGACTATATACGATGAAGTGGGACCCATTCCCCGCCACACTTCCCTTTCATTTCATTTTCATTTGAAAAACGTTAAACCTTACCTTTTTCGGCTATATCATTTTACTTTACCTTTCGTCGTTACACCATTGTTTTACCCTATGCTTCCTTATTCTCCAATTGCAATTAAAGTGGGCCATCCCTCCACGTCACCCTTTTCTTCCCCACCCTCCATCATAGATCGCATACATCGCAACTAAACTTTAAAACTTGCGATTTCCGATTTGCAATACATTGCATCACATTTGTTTTAGCTTACCTTTGAAAGCACCCACAACCTATTTGTTTTAACTTGCGATGCGACAGTTGGCCCACCACAACAGTTCTGCCCCCACTTTACAGCCGTTTGTAATACATATCACATATCTTATAAAAAATCATAAACTTTTACTTAACACATAAAAAATTCACCAATTTATAAACTCCGACGATTACAGTGGGCTCCATTTTTCCCTGACACATCCTCCTCCAATTAGCGCAAATCTCACTTCACAGTTTTAAGCATTTACCATATTTCCCCAAATACTAAAATATGCGATGTGTGATGCGGGTGGGTCCCTCTCCCTGCACTTCACAAGTTTTAGATTTTAACCTCGCTGCTTATAAACAAAAACTTAAAAGTTGCAATTTGCGCTGTGGTTCGGTCCCACTTTTCCCTTGCCACATCACTTACCTCCTCCCCTGCACTTCGCACTTCGTGTTTTTTAGTGTTTACATCCTCCTCGCTTCTAGAAAATACGTAAAAGTTGTGAGTTACACTGCGGTTCAGTCCCACCGTCCCTCCACGTCACATCCCACTTCGCATCGCATCTCCAACTACATTCTTCATAAACTTAAATTGTAAATATTTTGAAGTGCGTGGATGCGATGTGGTTCCAATGCTGAAGTATATAAGATTTCAAGTCTGGGTATGTGAGTTTTTTACACTGCTTTGTTTAGAAAAAGATTTAAACGCGGAAGAAAATAATTTGGGTGGTAAAAATATAGAAAGGTCAAGTCGGGCAGCAAAGGGCGTTCAACACTCCATTCATACAACAGTTCATCTGCCAACACAACTCAGCTTGCCAGCATATCAGCAAATTGTGGTCCACGTCCTAAGCTATTCCACTACATCAACACATGCTTTGCACAATGCATTCCACCGAAACTATAATTTTGTAATAAGTTAGAGTTTTAAGTTCAAGTCTGTTAGGGACTGTATTGTTGTAATTTTTTTGCATAAATACTTCAGTTTTGGAAGTATCAAAGGTCGATTGATTGAGATCAGAATCATTACTGTCTTTGGAGTACTGTAAGATTTTCCAAATAACTAGAGCATCAATAATAATTAGACCATTCACATGATTCTTGTGGCTTAAATATTGGTGATGTTTTTCTTCTATTCTTGTGTTTCATTATCATATTTCACTGTAATCATCTGAATCATAATTGTAAAGCAGAAAGCGTGATGAATAGGATTTACTTATGAGTACCTTATTCTGGCTGCATTTACAATCATAATGTTTTCCACTGAAAGCAAAACTAAAGAATTCCTAATTGCTCTTTAGTTTTTGCTGAATTTCTTCATATTTCTGTCATAAATCCATTTATAAATCTGAGAGATCCAGTATATATTCCTAGCTTGCCTTGTGTTTACTTTGTGAAAAATTGATGCAACCATCCAGTTATATTTGGACTCCATTTTCTAATAGAAATTAATCCATTGAATACAATCAATATTCGAAAATCTAAAACAAAACCCAAAACCCAAGTACTATCATAACTAGCCTAAAATTGATTTAAACAAAGCTATATCTTATAGAGAGAGCCCTCTCTGAATCTAGGAAGGCTAGGTCCTAGATTCCAAAGTTGGTTTGATGTTTGCCTATGTGATTAGTTCTCATAATCTCTAGCAATTACAGAACGCTAACACTCCCCAAGAAAATTTTTCTTCTTGCTGCATGATTCAGTGGCCCCGCAGATGCACACAGGACAAAGAGGGCCGAGGAAAGCTCGTAAATGATCAAAATTCAAAGTGTTCAAAACACGCTCGAACCAATTTCAAGTCATATATCTTGGTGAGAGCTTTTTGGTGGTGTAGACGGCACTCAAAACCAAGTTTGTATGATCAACTTATGGCTCTTTAAAGTTTGATAAGACACGGAAAAAGTAGGGCCCACAGTGTGCCACATGGCATCCCAACAACAGGTGACCCACACATACATAACAGCTCCCTATTATACCATGACACACATCGCGTGCTAGCATTGGCTCCTTTCCCCTGCAAAAAACAAACGCATTTTAAACAAAAAAAAAACATTTAATATAGTTATTAATGTAACTATATAAAAACCATACCCAAAAGAAATAAAAACAAACCATATGGTTTGACTTAAATCCCAACCAAATGTTTTAAAAGGTCACATGGGTAATGGTTATTATAAAAACATTCAACTTAGAATCCCACGGATTTTGTAAGGTTGTATTTAATACATTTTAAACTTATGGTTATAACATATGAACCATATATATGGTTATAACTTATGGTTATATATATTTGAACCATAACATGTTATATGTTATATAACATGACTATTCATGCCGGCGGGAATTAAAGGGCAGACCGCCCAATGCGGACCCGACCCCCCCAAAAATCTTAAAATGACAGGTTTGAAAACTATTATGTGCAGATTTGGGGGAGGCGAGATTTGATTCCTCGACCTCCCCTAACCAATTCCCAATAATTACCAATGCGCACAACGACCCACATTGGGAAATTTGTTGTCCATTCACCATTTAAACTCGAAATTTCACTATGCGCCTAGGCCATGGAGGAGTATAGCAGCGCACACAGTTCAAGGTGGGAACATTTTTAGATGCAGGTGGAACCACAAGCAAGCTCAAAAACAGGGAGTGGAACCATGAGCCTTGAAATTTTCCCGAGGAGGTAATTTTTCTCCATGTCGGTATATAGTCAGATTTACAACCATTTTTCATGGTTTTTTGCAGGGAACACAATGGTGAGGTTGGATTCGCCTTTTGAGTTGCATATTTCCAATCCACCCATGACGCAACTACATGGAGGAATCTAGGGGGAATCTAAAAGATTCCTTTTTGCCCCAAATCTTCACTTTCTCAGAATTCAGAAAATGGACAGTCGATTTTGCACTATTCGATGCCACGAATCTGTTGGCGTATTCATATTTTTCATTTGAGATTTATATTTTTCGGTCACTTTTTGAAGTGAAGTTACAGGCATCAGTTTTCAGTGAGTGAGCAGTCGATTTCACACCTTTCGACGCCATGATTTTGATGGTGATTTTAGATCCAACAAAAACAACCATTCTTTAGTCATCTTCAGCGTGAGGTATATGATGAGTTGATTTCATGTACTTCTTTGTTCCTGAGATTCTTAGTGCTGTATAGATCCCTGTTGATGTATGAGTCGTGGGATCTTGTCTTGCTTTGTTATTGATGTACTTTCTGTCATGGACTTGTATTATGTCTGAGATCCATTAATGCCATACTAGCAGGATACTCATGTATGTTGTTTGAGATCCCTTTTATGCCATGTTGGCGAGATAATCCATGTCACATGTATGTCATTGGGATCCCTTGTTTTCCATTTCGGTGGGATACTCAAAGTCTTTATGTGTGAGTTATTGTAATATTGATAGGAGTCCCTTTTTATGCATGAGAGTTCCGCAGTGGAACATCTCGTAGAGAGTTCTAGCCACTCCTGTGTGAGGGTATTTTCTTGTATGTTAGAGAAACACGTCCATGTACATCTTCTTCTTACAACACTTAATGTAGCGGCCTACACCATCTTGACACCGAGGCCCAGAGATGTAGTCCCTCCTAGACGAACTCCATTATCAAACGACGTGTTCGTATGATTTTTGATATTGACATGTTATGTTCCTCTTCTTTACTGCATACAATTGCTAATTTATGTTCATTAACACTTTAGTTAATGCAATTCTAATTTATCAACTGAAGTAAAAGTTCTAGGTTAAGGGTATCAAGAATTTACCCTGGATCAAGTGGTATCAGAGCAGGTTTTCTTGCTGATTGGGTTGCATGCATTAACATTGAACGTTCGTTGAGTTGAGCCATAGACAGTGTCAAGGACATGTATGAGACCATGCTGATGGTGTCCGAGAAAGCGAACATGTTGTATGAGGCTTATGAAAAACAAGCAGCAGAGAACGATGAATTGAAGACACTCCTACAAGAATAAAAGGAGGACAAACATCGGTTGCAGCTTTAGTTGCAAGCCATGATAGAGGTGTCGGAAGAATTGAAGTGCAACAACGAAATTATTCAAGCAGATCATGATCCATTAAAGGCACTCTTATAGGAAGAAAAGAAGGACAAGCAACATTTTCAAGCCACGACAGAGGCGTGGGAAGAATTGAAGCGCAAAAACAAAATTCTTCAAGCATAACATGATGCATTGAAGGCATTCCTATAGGAGGAGAAAGAGGAGAAGTAGTGGTTGCAGCTTCAGCTACAAGTCATGACAGAGGCATTAGAGGAAGTAAAGTGCAACGAAGGCTTACGGAAGCCTTCTTTACCTGTTTCGCAATCGACACCTAAGTAAATAGTGTTGATTTTTATTCAGTTTATTCACATGATATCATTTCAGTTGGAAGTGTGTAGATACCCATCACATGTAACGACATGAGACTCCTCACCAAGATGGGGTACAAAGGAGGATGAATTGGTGTTCGTGACCAAGGCATAACCAAACCATTGGAGGTTTTGCAGCGACCTCGTTATGCAGGTTTGGGGTACACTGACGAAGGATGTTCAAAGGACATTAAGGGCAAACAAATATTGATGAACTCTCCAGGGAAGAGGAATGATGGAGACACTTCGCCATCATCCCATGGCAGTGCATGTTGAAGTGAAAGAGCTAAGGCGAGCTCCCATCACCATGATCGCACCAGAGACCACCATAGAAGGTATAATAAGTCTCAGTATTTCATAGTGCATTTTTATTATAAGAATGTTGATAATCATGGTAGTAAATCATGGCAACGCAAAACGTGTCATTTCTGTGGTTTACATAACCATGCGTTTTCTAAGTGTTGGAAAAGGATGGCAGCACAAAGGAGGATGAGGCATGGAAAGCTGTCTCCCCAACAGGAAAAAAAATTGGTTAAGCAAGTTTGGAGGAAAAATACATTTTGCACCCATTGCGACCAAAATGGCCATCAAAGCGCCATGTGTTGGAGACTCCCTCTAGAGTAGCGCCTTAAAGACAAAGCACCCGTGCATGAACTAGTAGAAAGAGCTGATCGACAAGTGAATCTCCCACAGGGGGATGACACATTCACTTTGATAAGTGAGAAATGGTTTTTCTAGATTGTTTTTCTAGATATGTTAGCTTGACATGGCCATGTTTGTAAATCATATGTTGTGTTTTTAACTATAAAAGTGATGATGTGTTTTTTCCATCACTTGTTTAAGCAACAATGTTATTTTGGCCTTGTTTTTTGAGTCGTGTGATGCATTTCTTTCATGTAAAAGTGATGAGGTGTTTTGCCATCACTTCGAAATGCGACAATGATGTCTTGTCTTGCAATGATAGCTAGGGTGTGATTTCCATTTTGATGTAAGTTTGACCACCGAGTACATGTTATAAAATCATGGCAAGAATGGGAATGTTTGGGTCATAGTTGGTCAATTTGAGCATGTATCTACAGGAGATTGTACTACAGGTTCACAGAAGGTGCAGGTGTTGGTTCATCGCTTAAGGCTTCGAAGAACAAATGTGAAGGATGGAAGAGTGACCTTTTCAGGGCGCTTGTGGTGCAGACATAGTACACAACAATTTTAGATTCTTATTGATGCTTTTGGAGGACCAAAAGCTCCTCAGTGGGGAGGATTGATCTAGGTGGCTCCAAAGATGCACATAGGACAAAGAGGGCTAAGGGAAGCTCAGAAATGGTCAAAATGCAAAGTGTTCAAAACATGCTTGAAACAATTTCAAGTCATAGAGCTCAGTGAGAGATTTTTGATGGTGCAAACGACACTTGAAACCAAGTCTGTATGATCAACTTATGGCTCTTTAAAGTTTGATCAGACAAGGAAGAAGTGGGGCCCATAGGGTGCCACATGGAATCCCAGTCGGCAGGTGGGACCCACACATACATAACAGCCTATTATACCATGACACATGGCACACTAGCATTGGCTCCTTTCCCCTGCACAAAACATTTAATTTAGTTATTAATATAACTATATAAAAACCATACCCAAAAGAAACCAAAACAAACCATATGGTTTGACTTAAATCCCAACCAAATGTTTTAAAAGGTCACATGGGTAATGGTTATTAAAAAAAACATTCAACGTAGAATCCCACAAATTTTGTAAGGTTGTATTTAATACATTTTAAACTTACAGTTATAACATATGAACCATATATATGGTTATAATTTACAGTTATATATATATATGAACCATAACATGTTATATGTTATATAACATGACCATTCATGCCGGCATGAATTAAGGGGTGAGCCACCCAATGCGAACCTGACCCCCCCTAAAATGGGTAATGGTTATTAAAAAAAAACATTTAACGTAGAATCCCACAAATTTTGTAAAGTTGTATTTAATACATTTTAAACTTACGGTTATAACATATGAACCTTATATACGGTTATAACTTACAGTTATATATATATATATATATATATATATATATATATATATATATATATATATGAACCATAACATGTTATATGTTATATAACATGACCATTCATGCCGACCGGAGTTAAGGGGCGGGCTGCCCAATGCTGACCTGAACCCCCCTAAAATCTTAAGATGATGGGTTTAAAAGCTGTTATGTGCAGATTTAGGGGAGGTGAGATTTGATCCCCCAACCTCCCCTAACCAATTCCCAATAATTACCAACGTGCCCAATGACCCACATTGGGAAATCCGTCGTCCATTCACCATTTAAACTCGAAATTTCATAGTACGCCCAGCCCAGGGAGGAGCAGAGAAATGCATAAAGTTCGAGGTGGGCACATTTTTTGATGCAGGTGGAACCACGAGCAGGCTCAGAGACAGGAGTGGAACCATGAGCCTTGAAATTTTCCCAGGGAGATAATTTTTCTCCATGTCGGAATCTAGTCAAGTTTACAGTCATTTTTCACGGTTTTTCACAGGGAATGCAATGGCGAGGTCAAATTCGCCTTTTGAGTTGCAGATTTCCAGTCCACCCATGGAGCAGCTACATGGAGGAATCTAGAGGGAATCTAAAATATTCCTTTTTGCCCCATATCTTCACTTTCTCAGAATTCAGAAATGGACAGTCGATTTTTCACTATTCGACGCCACATATCTAATGGCGCATTCACATTTTTCATCTGAGATTTATATTTTTCGATCACTTTTTGAAGTTAAGTTGCAGGTGTCAGTTTTCAGTGAGTGAGCAGTTGATTTCACACCTTTCAAGGCCATGATTGTGATGGTGATTTTAGATCCAACAACAACAACCATTCTTCAGTCATCTTCAGCATGAGGTATATGATGAGTTGATTTCATGTACTTCTTTGTTCTTGAGATGCTTAGTGCTGTACAGATCCCTATTGATGTATGAGTAGTGAGATCTTGTCTTGCTTTTTTATTGATGTAATTTCTGTCATGGACTTGTATTATGTCTGAGATCCCTTAATGCCATAATGGCGAGATGCTCATGTATGTTGTTTGAGATCCCTTTTATGCCATGTTGGAGGTATACTCCGTGTCACATGTATGTCATTGAGATCCCTTGTTTTCCATGTCGGTGGGATACTCAAAGTCTTTACGTGTGAGTTATTGCAATCCTGATAGGAGTCCCTTTTTATGCATGAGAGTTTCGTAGTGGAACATCTCGTAGAGAGGTCTAGCCACTCCTGCATGAGGGCATTTTCCTTGTATGTCAGAGAAACACGTCCATGTACATCTTCTTCTTATAACACTTAATGCAACGACCTACACCATATTGACATCGAGGCCTAGAGATGTAGTCCCTCCTGGATGAACTCCGTTATCAAACGATATGTTCTTATGATTTCTGATCTTGACATGTTATGCTCCTCTTCTTTACAGCATACAGTTGTTCATTTATGTTCATTAACACTTTAGTTAATGAAATTCTAATTTATCAGCTGAAGTAAAAGGTCTTGGTTAAGGGTATCAATAACTTACCCTAGATCAACAGAGTCTTCCCAAAGAAAATTACGCAGAGGTAGATTTCCCCTAACTGATCTTTATTTAGACAATGGAAAAATTAAACAAGAAACTTTCCATGGCTTCTGATATGTTTTTGAAACTGGAGATTGAAAGATATGTTTTCCATGGCTCATGCACTTCTCGGACACCAGAGCCCATGTGTATAAGGTCTTCGTGAGAGAAAAATTTTCAACTTGAACATCTTCAAATGCGGAAGCAGAGACCTCTAAAGATCTCCCTGGCTAAAATATTTTGGCGAAAATATTGTTTTGTTATAGAGATGTCGGTGCTTTAGATGTCCATGTTCTCTGCTATCTATATGAAAGAAATTGGGTAGCCTTGCTATATTTCACTATGGATGCATCTAGAAGGCACTATAGAACATACTATGGAGGCAATACAATCCACTCCTGCAATAAATTATACAAGTGATAGTAGTTTTCCTGCAATAAATTATACAAGTGATAGTAGTTTTCCTGCAATAAATTTTACAAGTGATAGTAGCTTTGGGCATACAAATTAAATTAGCTAAATTACACTTAGAAGCATACTAAGCCCACAAAAGTAGCTTTGGGAGGGCACATACTATTAACATTACAACCATTTTCCTTCTGACATATTAGCATGATATAATGATAAGCGACATGGTTCAAGCTTGCATGTCATGTTATGGAAATAGAGTGGTATAGAGTGGTCAGGCACGTGACTCCCATGCCATGTTATGGAGATAGAGTGGTGAGGCACGTAGCCCTCATGTGAGGGGCCTCTTTTTTAACCTCATTTTTTTATTCAATTCTTATGTTTAAAAAAACACTTTAATGACTTTGGGGAATTCTTTTTTAACTTGATTTTTTTTAACTTAATGACTTTGTGGTATTTACCGAAGTTGTGACAACTGCATGTATCCTCAGTGAACAAGTCTCATCATGGACCTTTGAAATTGAGGTCGCCTGGACAGTTAAAACCACCCATTCTGTGGCATTTAAGTTGGTTACATAAATTATATGGAGAGTATTATAACTCATATGTCCTCCACAAGGAATTTCTGACCGGAAATTTCGTAGAAAGAATCCATTTTTTGCTGCACAAAAATCTGCCATTGGTTGGAGACATAACTTTAAAGAATCATTCCAACATAAGAGGCTGTGCAGTGTGTGTTGTTTGGGGTAATAATAGTAAACCGATCGCTTCAATGAATCTTAACCCAAATTTTGTGTTGTAGCCTGTTATTTTTGTCGATTTTTGTTTAAATATCAGCTTTGCAAGAAATTTACTTTTATCCTTATTATTTAAATATAATTTTTTTTTTTTTTCAGAAAATATAGGTGTCAATTTTATCCATTTTATTTAAATATAATTCTTTTGCTGAAAATTTAGGTGTTAGTTTTGTACCTATTGCTTAATTATTCAATCTTTAACAAAAAATTACGGGATTCACTATTGAGTGGATCATGGATTGGAGAAATTTGGAGGACATTGACTTAATTCGATTTCAACTTGTCTGAAAGATTACTATTATTTGACAAGAATATCCAAATTAAAGCTTTTATACTTTGGCCATGGGCTTTCACATTTCTCTGGGATCTGCTAGAGGCATTATGCATCTTCAAAGTGAGGCTAATCCTCCCATCTTCCACCGTAACATGAAGGCAACCAACATCCTACTAGATGATAATTCTAATGCAATAGCTGCATATTTCAGATTGTCAAAGCTTGCACCATAGTCAGATATGGAAGGTTCAACGGTCATGTATCAACTGTAGTGAAAGGAACTCCAGTAAGAAACAAAACTTGAAATGATACATGCGTGAGACTTGTATTTTTTAAACCATGGTGATTTTAATTTGTATTTACAAGAAATGGATAACTTTGTGTATTTTTGTAGGGCTATCTGAATCCAGAGTACTTCTTGACTCATCAACTGAATGATAAGAGCGATGTATATAGTTGTGGTGTGGTCCTTCTGGAGCTCTTGACACTCCACAAGGGTCCCTTTTTCTTTCTTTTTCTTTTCTTCTTCCTCTTTGGATAGGGAGCCATGGGTAGGATTTATCTCTTTGGATTCTTTGGTTTTATGAAGTGGGCAGAGAGCCTAATTCTATGTATTCAGTTTTATAGATCGTTAAGGTGGGCATCACATGTTTTACGCTTTAAGTGATTCATGGGATTCGAACTCGTAACCTCATGTGGCAATTGATACTCTCTAATCGTTAACCCAAATCTGCCTCGTCAATACGGGAAAACAGGATGCAATTAAAGTGGAATTGTAATTGAATTCCCCGAGGACAACCATATTAAAAAAATCAGGTTGGTAGCTAGACTGAAACTGCAATATAAGTGCCCACTAACGCACCTGTCTTGGGAATTCCGATTTGCAGGTAGGCCTGAAACTCAAACAAGGATTGGCCTGAGATACCCAACTTGAATAGATTAGCTCAGCTACTGGCACTGTGATATCGGAGAATTTGCTAAGCAATAGTTAAATAATGTTAGTTTTTAGGACGATTCGAAGGGAAGAGCTTTTTATTTGATGGTTTGGTGCTCATCAAACTCGGGTCAAATCCAGCTCTGCCCTTAGGCATCCACATTCTCACAGCTAATTTACACATTTTTAATAATGACTATCTATCCACTTACGAATTGGCTCATCACACCACCTTTGTGTGAGTTGAAGAGAGGGTGCCGAAATTAACACAAACTAGAATAAGTCACTGTTTTATTCTGTTTTATTTAGGACTGTAGTAATGGACTGAAATATCAAAAAGGGATCACAAAGGGAACGGAGGCATGAGGCACAAACACTACAAAATCACTACACCGAAACCAGATATTAGTGGGAGACTTGAGCACAAACACCACAAAATTGTTAATAAAAGACTAAGAGAAAACCTCCACCATGTAATCCACCATGTGACCCCAAGAGCTACCTATGTATCACACAACACGTGCCCTATTTTAAGTAAAAAAAAATAGAGTGGGGTTAGCATATACATTGCCTCAAATAAGAGTAACATAACTATCCCAAAAAGCTATCCCTAACTTAAACAAATCATACCAGTAAGTTAGCAGAGTTCTTCCATGATCTACATAACTGGCTTCTATAATCTGTACTATTGTTAATGACAACAACATTGCACTCCGAATCTATTTTAGTTTCTATAAATTGATCTTCATGCACATTATAAGCATGTTCTGGATCTCTTAATAAGCCTATCATTAGTCTCAGTTGTGCCACAATAAGTTCTAACGTATTCTATTAGTATATGAGCATTGTATAAGAATGTATCATACCTCCATGCTAAGAGAGAAGAGGTTTGGGCTAAGTGGTAGCATATATCTCTAGAAACCATTCAAATGATAAACTGCATGGTTGATATTTAAATGCAGCATGCCTGATCTTAAAATACTTTGTTATAAAGCATATGCTCATTAGTTTAAGTTGAATATGAATCTAGATACTTGTGAAAATTGAATTTAATTGTATAAGAGTATCAATACTTGTAGAAACTAATTTAGCCTTGAAACATTTAATAGTGTGATTATGTAAATACTATTACATTTGAAAAATCGTTGGTTCTAGTTCTGAGGTGAGGCAAGATTAGAGGTTAGAGTAAGGGGGAAATAGTCACGAGATAAATAATTACTTATGCTTCTTCTCATATTGATATCATTGTAAATACAAAACTTGTTTACTTGCAACCAGTGTCTAGTATGTAGCAATGAAGTCAGGATTGTTGTCATATAGTTGGATCCACTCTGAAGTCTTAAGTCCTGAAACAAGTCTTGGTCTTCTGGTGTTTCTTGTATTAAGTATACAAAACATCAGGCTATGAATCTATATTTGTATACGATCTATAGGGTACGATCGATGAAAAGAGCGGAGATACCAGTAGATGCTAAAGCACTATAGCATAACATCATGTCTTTGTCTTCTGTCATCGAATAGAAATTTCACTGAAAATAGTCTGTATGTTTATGAAATAAATTGCCTTCCTTCTCCTCATGCCATCACTAGTGCAAGATATATACTTTCGGGTAGAAAAATGTCTAACGCTTCCTTAAGGAAGCTGACTTATTCCTTCCTTCTTGAATGCAACCTTCCTGTATGAAGAATCATAAGCGCCTTGGTTTTACCCATCCCAGGCTTAAGGAAGGGTAAATCATCTGGTGGTTTCTTTTTTGCTTTCAGGCTAACAACTATAAGATGTAGTCTGTAGAGTCTATCTGCATTTTTGGCATATCTATATAACTGCAATACCTTTCCTTCTTGATAGAATAACCACTGGCGCGTTAGTCTTAAGTTTTTGTTTGAGCTATTTTTGGAGGAAATTGTGAAGATACTCGTATGCTCTTGCATATGTAACTATGCAATAGGTTTCTTTTCTTGGATTATTGTTTAGTTTCCTGGCATTATGTTAACCTAGTGTTTAGTTTTGGTGAAGTTTCACCTAGTAATTCGCCTACATTTGACCCTTTTCTCCTTTTTTCCTCACCTAGGTTGTGTGTTCAGTAATTCATGGTCTTGATTTGCCCTATCTTTACTTACAATGATTTTGTTGCTTGCATTTGACCATTTCTCTCTTTCTGCCCTTCGTCCTCATCCAGGTTGTGTTTTCGGTAATTTATGGTCTTGAGCTACCCTAGATTTACTTACAATGATTTATTTGCTTGTTTTTCAGGCTCATTGGCTAGGGTTCAAGCATTTTTTTAATATATAAGTCTACAGAAGGTGCTTTTAGAATAAATAGGCAGTTTTTCTTCCCCCTATTGTAGTTTCCCTGCTCATCTTTTAGTCTCCCATTCATTTCACAGGCTTGTTGTTCATCACTACCTTGTTTCCATTTTTCAGTCTCCCATTCATTTCACAGGCTTTTTGTTCATCGGTACCTTGTTTCTATGGACCTCCCAGTAATACCAACAAGAAACCATCAAATCTGGTCTTTCAATCTCCCATTCATTTCGATAAATGCAATAAGAACATAATTATGAACTCTGGTATGTTTCGGCATCAGCTGGAACTCAGCATCAACTATAATTTCTAGATTTGATTCAAGTTGTTCAAGACATGGTCCTAGCTTTGTAATAGACATACTTGAACCTAAGATACCTACTTTGAAGTTGAAGGTAGGGGCTAGTTGCCATGCAACCTCCCTTGTTAAATATGAATTAGCCAATGCCACGTAACATTAAAAAAAACCCAAGATGCTTGATACACTATGAGGAAAAGACCCTATAGCGGAGGTTATAAAGGAGGTTTTTAGTGTTAGAAAATTGGCCAAAATTATCAAAAAAAAAAATTGCTACAACATTTGTTTTTGGTAACGGAGGTTTTGACGGAGCTTCTAATGGAACTTCAACACAACTAAAAAAAATTGGGCAGCTGAAGGTTTTTATGGATGTTTTTCTTATTGGTGCACGATTCATGTGTGAATGCACCGATGTATTTTAATCGGTACGCACTGATGCTATAAAAATACCAAGCACTGAGATGGAAAACAAATTTCTGAAGCCCTAGGGAATTTAGCAAAGTCCCGGTGCATGTCACCAACAAATATGCACCGAGCCGATAGAAGGTGCATGCACCAGTATATTCAGATTATAGTTGTAAAGCACTTAGGAATTTAATGCAAACAATATTGGTGCATTAAAAATACAAATGCGCTGGTGCATGCACCTTCTATCCACCCAGTGCATATGGGTTGTGTACACGCCCCATGTCGTTAAGGTGTAAAAATGCATTGAAGTGTTAAAGGCAAACCATATCGGTGCATGTAATGCCTATCCGCCCGAGTCGTAGTCGTTGATAAAGCGCACCGGGAATTCTAATTGGTATTGATATTTGGTGTGGTGCTCATAGGTTGTAGCAACGCACCGGTGGGCAGTATCATACACACACACTGGTGTTCATTTTCTATTTTTTATAAACATCGACCTGTGATAGTGAAATTATTGTGATTTTTTAAAATTCATTATTCATCAAAAGTCGACACATGTCTTATAACAATATTCATATCAATTAAATTTTTATTAGTGCATTTAAATGTGATGTTTGGATAAAAAATTTATATCATCGTATTTCGCATCTCTTCATTATAATATTTAATCATCCATATATTTAATCAATGGTGTTACATTTCACAATGAAAATGGATAACACAATAGAATAAATTAAAAGATATTTTATTATATATATATGTTAGCCCTCTAATTTTATTTCTTTTTTGCCATTTTCCCCTTCCTATCATAACCATTTACCGGTTGTTTTACCTCTTTTATGCACCCTCATCTTGCACCAAGCCAGGTGACATATTTCATATAAACTTTATTTTTCATATTTTTAATTCAACTTAGCATTAATTAATTATTTATTACATGATTTCTTACTTTTAATCACTCTTTGTAACTTATCGATATCTCCAATGTTTATTTGGTAGTTAGAGTACTTACCGTGACCGTTGATCCTAGTGTAGGATCAGATCTGCTTGCACCATTGCCAAAGACAAAGACTTACAAAGCATCTGAACCTCCTTGATCGTCGCCTCGTTTTGAGCAGCTTCAGCCACGACATCAAGATCGATCCAAAGGCAGTGAAGACCGAATATGTGAAGGACGAAAGCTGCAGATTAGCTACGGCCATTTTTGCTAACTATCTAATTTTGAAGGCCGAAAAGCTAAATTCTTCGTTTGGTTATGTAATTGGTAGAATGATATATTTTGGCCTTTGTCAAAATATCTATATAATGTAGAATGTAAATAGGACTAAGAGGAAGTTTTGATAGCAGAAGAGAACAGAGACAGCCAGAGAGGCGGTAACAGGTTGTTGTATTTTGTTATCGCCCGAATCTGGGTTGGACGATGTATTAATGTATGTACTTGCCTCAGTGAATTAATAAAAGGGAGCTCCGCCTCATGTTTCACAAATTGCGTTTATGTATTTGAGCTGATGAATTGATTAAGGTATTGAGCAACATTTTTATTTAAAAGGGAAACGCGCTGGTTGGCTAGGGCCCAACCAACCCAGCACGTTTACCCCATTTCTCGTTTTCCTGTAATTTGTGTTTACATTTTCAAGTGTGATTTAATTTTAAGCATATGCATTCCTGTCTGAGTGAAATCGGATCCGTTGTGTGAAGTAGATAAATTTTCTTTTCTTGCAATTTTCTTTCCTACACTTGATTTCAGATTGGTTTTCCTCCGCCTGGTCCAAGCAGGAGAAATAACCCTGCACCAGTGCACGTTGGTATGATATCTCCTTTTCTACAATTCAGTTTGATTGGTTTTCCCTGCTTGGTCCAAGCAGGAGAAATGAACTTGTACCAGTACATGTTGGTGTGATGCAGCAAGCCTTCTTAGTCTACTTCCCGCAATCTTCTTTCTTTCATTAAATGCTTATGACAGGATAAATGTATATTGATTGTTTCTTTATTCCTACACTTTTTTAAGATCATAAACATTCACTTTTTATATGTGAAATTTGATTTAACAGTATAATAGCACTTGCAATAATTAAGCACTCATTTTAAGAATTAAATGCTAAGTATAGGAAGCTCTGATCCGGTGCAAGAACTAGTTTCTTGCCACAGGATCTGAGTGCTTTGAACCTGGAAAAGTTCAAGCCCTTGCATGAAGTAAAAATCCTTTAGTAAAGACACCATTTATACCTTCTTCATAAATCTCAGTTCCTGCACTAGTGCAAGCATATTGTGAAAGTGCAGGACATATTAGTGCAAGAAGGAAATCTCTAAAGGAGTAGGTTTAAGGGCCCCTCTGATGAGACCACTAAGTGTCTCTACTAAAGAAAAACACACACTTAGTAGTTAAACAATAATTAGCTAGAGTGATTTCCTTTTATCTTCAATTCCCTCTTGCAAATGCATTCTTCCTTGTTCCAGTCTTAGATTATTTTGATGGTTCAAGTTGCCTTTTTCTCTTTTTAATTTGATTCTGCAATATTTCCTTTAAAGAAAGTAGGGATTTATATTAGGAAGATTCATACCATCTCTGGAATTGTTTGTGCTTCATCTCTAAGTTTACGAATCCTCCGGGTTGACAAATTAAGTGTTGAGGAGTTTGCTTAAGTGTAATTCCTGCACCCAACATTTTGGCGCCGTTGTCGGGGAGGTGATTTGATTTGGTAAGAATTTTCTGATTATACAATAGAGGTAATTTTTCCTTTATTTTTGCAGTATTGTTTGGAAAAGCTTCTTTGAAGGAATTTTACTGGTGTTAATTGATTTCTGACAGCATTTTTTACTAGAAGTTGTTTGTTATTTTTCTTTATTTTTTGAAATGAATGCCTAGAAAAGGTAAGGGTTCAAAGCCCACTAAGGGCCAAAATAATTCTGAAAACAATTCTCATATTGGGTCTCCTTCTGTAAGCAGGAAGCCCAATCCAATTCAAACCCATCAAGCAGGAACAATCCACCTGGATTCTGGTGACAATAGCTCAGGTATGGATTAGCCTGTTGAGAGCGGTACAAGTAAAAGGGAAACAATGGTGGACCATGAAGATCATTTGTAAGGGATTGGTGAAAACCAGGTAAGTGGAGAAAAATCCACTTTTGTGTTTCCAATTGTGGATCCTGATACTGTGTCGCAAATGAAGAATATTCCACCATCAACTCTCCCTCATTTCCATGGTAAAGTTCATGAAGATCCTGACTCTTTTCTATTCGAGTTTGATATTCTGTGTAGAAGTTATGATTATTCAACTGATGCTCAGAAGTTAAGATTATTTCCTATTACTCTCAAGGAATCAGCTCTATGCTGGTTTATGGGGTTAGGAGGAAACACTATAACCTCTTGGGATCAGATGAAGAGAGTGTTTTTGTCTAAATACCAAGAATATTGCAAAACTCGGGACATGCAGGATGAGATTTTTACAATCATACAGGATGATGTTGAAACTCTTGAAGATTACCTAGAAATATTTATGTATATTTTACAAAGGTTGAAACTTAAGTTTGATCCCAGTACTATTAGAACCTTGTTCTTAAGAGGACTTACTAATAATGCTAGAAATAATTTAAATCTGTTAGGACAAGGTGATATTTCTCAGCAAACTTTTGAACAAATTTGTGAATTATGCAGGAAATTTTCAAGAAATCAGTATAGATCCGGTAGAGGAACTCGAAATAGAAATAGAAAAACTGAATCTACTGATGCTATGATTATTGGACTAGAAAATAAAATGGAAAACATGAAAATTGATATCATGAATACTATTACCAAATAGTTAGACTCTTTAAAATTTCAGCAAAAGCTCATGAAGGAACAAGAGTCATTATGTATTTTCTGTCCTGAATGTAGAGACAAGCATCCTCCTAAAGAGTGTCCTCTTAATTTGAAAGAAACTAATAAGTGTGCTATTTGTGCAGAAGACCATGTCACAGAAAAATGTCCCTCTATACCAGGACTTAAAGTTGTATTTACAGGGGGACAACCTGAAGCTGAATACTTGTATGCTATGGGAGCAAGAAGGAATTGGCCTCAGGTAGGTACAGGTATGGCTCCTGAATTTTCTCCACACTATTTTGGTTATAATTCACATGCATATTCTTATCCTAACACTAATCAGCAGTGGCAGTATGGGAATCAATATCAGCATGGGCAACCTTCTCAACCATGGAAACAAGGTTGGAGAGGGCCAACTCATTCTCCATACTGCTACCAGCCACCTATGCAGTCATATCCATCTACGCATACACCTTATTCAATGCCTCAACTTCCGAGTCAGTGTACTCCATCGTTGCCTTTACCTCCACCCTTTCGACCTCCTCAGTTGCCTGCTCAACGTATGCCAAATCCTAACAATAATAAAGCAGTGCAAATGATCTATGTAACAAACCCACCTTTACCATTCGAGTACCAGTCTATTCCAGTTGGGATTCATGATATTCAATTAAGATCGGGAAGGACTGTAATATCAGAAAATCAGAAGCAACCTATAGTGATTGTTGAAGAGAAAGGAGAAGAGGAAACTCTTAACCATTCTCTGAAATTTGTCGCTAAGAAGCCCTTAACCTCTGAATCCTTTCCATCTTCTTCCAACCAGCCTCCCTTCCTAGAGAGGCTAGTAATGGAAAGAAGTGAGCCTATTTCTGAGACTATTTTGGCATCTGAGCTTCCGAATATTTTCATTAAGATAACTTTGCTTCAAGCCATTAAAGATATCCCCATTTGTACCAAGATTATTAAGGAAATTTGTCTCAAGAAACCCAGGCGGAAGAGATTGGAACCCCAAACCATTCAATTTGTTGGTAGGGCAGTAGAGTTGATGACGGGATGTGTGTCTATGGAAAAATACACTGATCCCGGAAACCCTGTTGTCTCAGTTCAGATTGGTGATGTCCCGGTATCTAATGTTCTTATAGACCTGGGGGAAACCATTAATTTCATAACTAAGCAAACCATGGATCAACTTCGGTTGTCTCATCTTCTCCCTACTCCCACTGTGCTTGAATTAGTAGATAGATCTAAAATTAAGCCAGAAGGAGTATTGGATGATGTGATCATCTTATTAGATTCTTGGGAATATCCTGTTGATTTCATTGTGCTTCAACCAAAGAACCCAGTAGGAGGACATCCCTTGATCTTGGGTCGACCATGGCTTGCTACGGCCGATGCATATATTGGATGTCGTTCCGATGATATGTATATTTCGCATGGAGATTCTAGGAAGAAAGTTACCTTATACCCCTCTACCAGATCCATTCAGGACCTTCGAGATACTTTATGGTTGGATCAAAGAAGTGATGAGGAGACTCAACCCATTTCCCTTATCCATCATTATACTGGGTCTTCACAAGAAGATGAGATTCAAGATTTCCTGAATAATCTAGACATTATGCCTAATTTTGAGCCATTGAGCCAGATTTTCAGCCTAGATTTTCAAGATAATCATGATTCTCATTCTTCTATACCGCTGAATTTGACCACTCCCTTGAGTACTCCTGAGCATGATACTACTCTTGTTGAGATTAGCCTTGGTAAATCCTTCCATATTAGTTCAGATTTGGACTCATCTCAGCAGGAGCAGCTTGTGAATTTGTTGCAAAACCATCTTAGTGCCTTTTCTTGGGGCTATGAAGATATGAAGGGTATTCCTCCTGAAACTTGTACACATCATATCTATATTCAAGAAGGAACTTGACCTATCCGATAACCCCAAAGGCGAATGAATCCAGCTCTAAGAGATATTGTGAAGGAAGAAGTACATAAACTCTTGGATGTTGGTTTTATCTATCCTATTTCCGATAGTCAGTGGGTCTCTCCATTAGTGCTAGTACCTAAGAAAGATGGAAGATGGCATATTTGTATTGATTATTGAGAATTAAACAAAGCCACTCTCAAATATTACTTCCCTCTCCCTTTCATTGACCAGGTGCTTGATACCCTTGCAGGAAAGAAATATTTTTCCTTTTTGGATGGCTTCGGTAGCTATAACCAGATAAAGATTGCACCCGAAGATCAGGATAAAACTAATTTTACATGTCCATGGAGTACATTTTCTTATAAAGTGCTTCCCTTTGGTTTATGTAATGCCCCGGCTACCTTTCAAAGGGCAGTAGTAGCCATTTTTGCTAATCTAGAATTTGTAGAAATTTATATGGATGACTTTTCTGTGTTTGGTGATTCTTTTCATGAAGCTCTCAAAAATCTGGAGAAAGTACTTCTCTGTTGTCAAGAAGCCCATCTCGACTTGAGTGACAATAAATGTAGATTAATGTGAAAATCGGGAGTGGTACTTGGCCATTTGATTTCTGGTAAAGGTATCCAGGTTGATCTAGCAAAGATTGAAATCATTTTGCATCTTCCTGCACCCAAAACTCAAAGGGAAGTAAGAGGTTTTTTAGGACATGCTGGTTACTATAGAATATTCATTGAAAATTTTTCTAAGATAGCTGCCCCTCTTTTCCGACTTCTAGCTAAGGATAGTGAATTTTCTTGGTCCACAGCTTGCCAATAGTCATTCGAAACATTGAAGGAAAAGTTAGTACAGGCACCAGTTTTGAGAGGTCCTAACTGGTCCCTGCCTTTTCACATTTCCTCTGATGCTTCAGATTTGGCTATTGGCACAGCTTTAGGACAAGAGGAAAATAAGAAATCCTATGCTATTTATTATATTAGTAAGAATTTGTCTTCCACTGAATTAAATTATACAGTTACAGAGAAAGAATTTTTAGCTGTAATTTTTGCAATTAATAAGTTCAGACACTATATTACAGGATATGAAGTATTTTTACATACTGATCATTCCGCAATTAAATATTTGATGAACAAACCATTTACTAGTAGTAGAGTGACTAGGTGGTTGCTATTGTTGCAGGAATTTAATGTTGCTATTGTTGATAGACCAGGAAAATCTAATGTTGTAGTAGATTTTCTTTCTAGATTAAATAATCTTGGTGAAGAAACTCCTATTAATGATGATTTTCCGGATGAACATCTTTTTGCTATGTCAACAGATTCTTCATGGTTTGCTGACATTTCTAATTACTTGGTTACTGGGAAAACACCACCCCACTTGTCCGCTCATGAAAAGCAGAATATTATTTAGAAAAGTGTTGCATACTCTTGGATTCAAGGAGATCTCTTTTACACTGGTCCAAACCTGATTATCCGTAGATGTGTAAGAGAGGAGGAAGTGTTTGACATATTGAAATCTGCTCATGATGAACCTTGTGGAGGCTACTTCGCTGATAAGCGGATTGCATATAAATTATTGCGTGCTGGTTACTTTTGGCCTTCCTTGTTTAAGGATGCCAAACAGTATGTCAGGTGATGTGATAGTTGTCAACGAGTGGGCCAGCCTAATCAAACCAATGAAATGCCTTTATGCCCCCAAGTTATGATTGAGCCGTTTGAAAAATGGGCTATTGATTTTATAGGGCCAATAAATCCAACATCATTAAGTAAAAAGCATATTTTGGTTTATACAGATTTTGTTACAAAATGGGTAGAAGCTAAAGTTGTTTCCTTTGCTACAGAAAAAGTTGTTGTTGATTTTCTTTTTACTGAATTCTTTACTAGATTTGGTGTGCCTAGAGAAATTGTTTCTGACAATGCTCCACATTTTATTTCTAATCTGGTACAGGGTGTGATGGAGCAATATAAGATCTAGCACAGGAAATCTACGCCGTATCACCCGCAAGCAAATCGCCAGGTGGAATGCACAAACAAAGTGATCAAGTCCATTCTTACAAAGACAGTAAATATGTATCGGAAAGATTGGGCTGAAATATTACCAGAAGCTTTGTGGACATACAGAACCACTTGGACAAATAGCACGGGACATACACCATATGAGCTGGTATATGGAAAACAGGTTCTATTACCAATTGAATTCCATATCAAAACTTTCAGAACTGCAGTTCAATTAGGACTAGATCTCTTTGAGGCACAACAACAGCATCTTCTCCAATTAAATGAGTTAGATGAATTTCGTAGGGATGTTGTTCAGCAGAACATACTAATTCAGCAGCAACGCAAAAGGTGGCATGACAAGTCTATTCAGAAAAAGCAATTCCAACCAGGGGATTGGGTGCTCCTTTATGATTATAGATTTAAAATTTTTAAAGGGAAGTTCCATAGACGTTAGATGGGGCCTTATGAAGTGATCCGAGTATTCGAAAATGGAGCATTAGAAGTTAAAACTATTGATGGACAAAATTAAGTATTATTGGTAAATGAACACAGATTAAAGAAGTATTTTCAGCCACTTGCCAGGAAATATTTTACACAGCAAGTCCAACAGAAATTCGAGACGGTAGTGGTGAATGGTAATACCAACCTTTTGAAAAAATCAATTCTTCTTCTTCTTAAAAAAAAAAAAAAATACAAAAAATACAAAAAAAAAAAGTAAAGAAAAAATATTTTCCTGTAATTATGAAAATCAGTTCGCTGACATGATTGCAGAAGGATCAACCTGAAAACCAGCTTGTTGGTAGGAAGATCAAAATTTTCTAATAAAAAGAGAATGTTGCTTGATCTTTAGATATGCTAGCGACCACCAAGTAAAAGAAGAGAACCAACCTTTATACAATTGGGGTAATTAGCATGGATATTTTTTATTCAAGTAACACTTAATTCTCACTGCAGTTATTTTTCTTGCACTAGTGTAGGCAGACCTTCCAGAAAATTTTCTGCCTTTCTTCATATTCCACTTTCGTAATATTCCCTCGGTTTTCTTCTTCAATCCCAGAATGATTAACCTTCCCATATTATTCTAAATTTACCCTATCCGTTTCGTAAAAACCCCACTTTACCCTTGAATTTTTTTCCCTATCCCACTTCTGTTTATCCCCTCTTGTGGTACTATTCCTGGATCCCTGTAACAAAAATCCTTCCCATTCTGAAATTTCCCTTTTCCCACTTCGTTTTTCTCCCATGAATTCATTGCAGGATCTCATGCACAAAAAGCAAAAGGATATGCTCTGAAGCATCAAGAAAGGGCGAAGAAAATTTCCAGTATAAGTTGAGGAAGCCATGTTGGAAGTCCAGCCTATATTTTACTTAAATTCCCTGTTCTTTTTTCAGATATTATTCTTGCACTATTGCAAGCATGTCGTCCTATATAATAATGCAAGCATAATGATACCAGCAGAATAACATAGTTTAAGCGGTACAAGCAGGTCGGTGCAAGCATGCACCCTGTCAGAAACATAGTACAATTTGTTCTTTTCATAACATACGTCATAGGAAAGTGGTCATCATGAAAGTTTATAAGAAGTCCTCTCACTTAGTCGATGAGTACTTGTGCTATCATATTAACTAGGAGAAAATTATTTAAAGTACAAGGTGTTTTTAAGTTAAGAATCATGATCATTTTTTAATGAATGTTAAAGTTTTTTTTGAATTATGAAGGAGTGCGTTAGTATTTAACCATTGCTTGGATATAATTTCCCCTTTCCGCCATAATCCTAGATTTCCTTCACTCGTAATGATTACCTCACCTAGCTGTTAAAACGCCGCCGCAAGCACCAGTCCAGCACGATCTCAAAGATGCCACGCATCCACGGCTATTTCAGTGGAATGAATGGGTGATAAGATGGAAGGGATGGTGGACGGTTGGATCCCTATCTACAAGAACCAATTTTCCCGGTGTTGCATGTAAATACTTGACTGTTCATAACCATTAAGCAGCGATGCCACATATTCGAAGAGAACCTTCGTCTCTCAATAGGGTGGAATAGACTGTTGAGTATCACAATAGTCTTGCACTATTGCGAGACTGAGGATTTCTTCAATTCTTGCAAAATTTTGATGGGCACAATAGAGAAGTGGCCCTACAATTTTCCAAAAGTTTCAAAAATGGCCAAGTAAAAATTGGGCCTCTAAAATTTGAGGTTACGGAAGAGTTTATAGCAATAGTGACAGGCTTGGAAAATACTGGTGAGTAGTGGTTTAAAAATCAGAAACTAGAAAGGAAGCGACGGCAGCGTTTCGTCATCGACAATAATATGAAGGTAGATTGGAAGAAAGGAATTACGCACAATGCCCTACTGGGACAGTGGCGAGACCTCCTTTTCATCCTACAAAAATTTGTAAGTTGTGAGGGAAGGTACTCCCTCACTTTTGTGTACCATTTTAGGATGTTGTAGCATTTTGAAGCCAATCGGCACATTCGGTGGAGGATTGATTTCCCCCATTTTTTACTTAAGAGCTTGGAAAGAATGGCCAAGGGTGTGCAGGACGGACGGGTAGACCAAGCCGACAGGAAGTTATATCACCACGGCCTAATAAATATTTTGGTTTAGAAACAATTAGAAGTAAAAGGCATGACCTGGGAGGCATTTTTAAAACAAATACATAAAAATACAGCTGATGGAAAGGAGACAAAGGACCCCGCTAGCACAAGCAAGGGTCCGAGTAAGAATGTAAAGGGGAGTCCTTCTTGCACCAGTGCAAAAAGGAAACGACCTGAAAAATCAACAGAAGAAAGGGCCCCATATCCAAATAAGAAGATAGCTAGTGCACCTTTTGAAGAGACTCCTTCTACGACGCCTGTACAAGCACAATCCCCCAAAGAAGACAACCTGTCAGTCCTTGCGGACGCAGCAAAAATTGTAGAGGTCGAAGATGACACTCTATTGGCTGATTTCATTAAAAAGGCTTGGAAAAATTATGAAGAATCTAGTTCAGGAAAAGAACCACAGTCCCCACAAGACGTTGAATCCCCTTCTGCACCAGTGCAAGAAGAAGAAGAACCAGAAGAAGAAGAAGAAGAAGAACTGGAAGAAGAAGAAGGAGAAGAGGAAGAAGTGTTCATTGAAACCATGACGGATACTGAGATCCCTGAGGAAGACACAGCCCCTGTTGAGACAAAAGAAAAATAATATTTAGTAACTCCTGTTGCTCGGATAGTTGAACTAGAGCTTCAAGTGCAGAACTTAGAATAGCTCATAGCTAAAGCGTAGGAGGATAAAGAAAAAAGTAAAGAAGAATTAATTGCGGAGATCCAGAAAATGAAAGGAGAAGTTAGAGTTTGGAAGTACTGAGCTGCGCAATGTTTCAAGCAACTTAAAAAGGTGACAAAGAAACTAAAGAACATTAGAAAGAAGAAGATTGAAACATTGCAGGCTGATGTCAGTATGTCAAAGTAGGATTGAGCTGGAATGCTCAAAGTTTTGAAGGTTTTTTGCAAAGTTAAAGAGTTGTGTGAGGACACACAACAGCTTAGTGATGGGAGGATGTTACCCCCTAATTTTCTCTCTTTTTTTCATCTTCCGCTTCCTAAATCATAACCATTTACTGTTGTTTTACCTCTTTTATGCACCCTCATCTTGCACCAGTCCAAGCACGGTGACATATTTCGTATTAACTTTATTTTTCATATTTTTAATTCAAATTAGCATTGTTTAATTATTTATTACATGATTTCTTACTTGTAATCACTCTTTGTAACTTATCGATATCTCCAATGTTTATTTGGTAGTTAGAGTACTTACCGTGACCGTTGATCCTAGTGCAGGATTAGATCTTGCACTTTTGCCAACACAACAAATCATTGTAGCAGATCTGAACCTCCTTGATCACTGCCTCGTTTTGAGCAGCTTTAGCCACGACAGCAAGATCGATCCAAAGACAACCGAGACCAAATCTGTGAAGGATGAAAGCTGGAGTTTGGCTACGGCCGGTTTTGCTTTAAAGACTGAAAAGCTAAATTCTGCGTTTGGTTATGTAATCGGTTGAATGATCTATTTTGGCCTTTGGCCAAAGATCTATATAATGTAGAATGTAAATAGGACTAGGGAATTTTTTGATAGCAAAGGAAAACATAGACACAGCCAAAGAGGCAGTAACAGGCTGCTCTATTTTTTCATCACCCGAATCTAGGCGGATGATTTATTAATGTATGTACTTGCCTCAGTGAATTAATAAAAGGGAGCTCCACCTCATGTTTCACAAATTGTGCTTCTGTATTTGAGCTGATGAATTGATTAAGGTACTGAGCAGCGTTTTTACTTAAAAGGGAAACATACTGGTTAGCTAGGGCCCAACCAACCCAGCACGTTTACCCCATTTCCCATTTTCCTGTAATTTGTGTTTACGTTGTCAAGTGTGATTTAATTTTAAGAACATGCATTCCTGTTTGAGTGAAAGTGGATCCATTGTGTGAAGTAGATAAATTTCCTTTTCCTGCAATTTCCTTTCTTTCACTTGATTTCAGATTGGTTTTCCTCTGCCTGGTCCAAGCAGGAGAAATAACCCTGCACCAGTGCACGTTGGTGTGATATCTACTTTTCTGCAATTTTGTTTGATTAGTTTCCCCCGCTTGGTCCAAGTAGGAGAAATGAACCTGCACCAGTGCACGTTGCTGTGATGCAGCAAGCCTTCTTAGTCCACTTCCCGCAATCTTCTTTCTTTCATTAAATGCTTATGAGAGGATAAATGTATATTGATTGTTTCTTTATTCCTGCACTTTGTTAAGATCAGAAACATTCACTTTTTATGTGTGAAATTTGATTAACAGTATAATAGCACTTGCAATAATTAAACACTCATTTTAAGAATTGAATGCTAAGTGTAGGAAGCTCTGATCCGGTGCAAGAAATATTTTCTTGCCACGGGATCTGAGTGCTTCGAACCTGGAAAAGTTCAAGCTATTGCATGAAGTAAAAAGCCTTTAGTAAAGACACCATTTATACATTCTGCATAAATCTCTGTTCCTGCACTAGTGCAAGAAGACTACGAAAGTGCAGGACAGATTAGGGCAAGAAGTAAATATCCAAAGGATCATGTTTATGGGCCCATCTGATGAGACTGCTAAGTGTCTCCGCTAAAGAAAAACACACACTTAGTAGTTAAACAATAATTAGCTAGAGTGATTGCCTTTTATCTTTAATTCCCTCTTGCAAATGCATTCTTCCTTGTTCCAGTCTTAGATTATTTTGATGGTTCAAGTTGCCTTTTTCTCTTAATTTGATTATGTAATCTTTCCTTTTAAAAAAGTATGGATTTATATTAGGAAGATTCATATCATCTCTGGCATTGCCTGTGCTTCGTCTCTAAGTTTACGGATCCCCCAGGTTGACAAATTAAGTGTTGAGGAGTTTGCTTAAGTGTAATTCCTATACCCAACAATACACTCTTTGTCATGCAGAATGGGACAATTATTGGTATCCATTTGTCTTTGAATTGGGATACTATGTCCATTACATTAAACAAAATGTGTGATTTCACAGACAAATATTTCAAAAAATATAACACCTTGCTTTTATATCCAAACATATTGATCATCATTAATTTCGTTGGAACTGTTGTCATTGCTCGAGCTACTTCCATGACTTAGGTTATTTGGAGGAATGTTTTCTTCATTGTGTTGATTGTTTTCTTCTTCTTCAAGTTCCATATACAAACATAAAAATAAAGTGTAATGAGTGTATCTACATTGGTGAGAATATTGAAAATTGCAATATTAAATAATATACATCAATGTAAATTGAAAATAAATGTACCATAGCAAGAATTAATTCGTGAACTATACACATTCTTTCAAAACCAAATTTCATGCCTTCTTTCAACAATTCTTTTGTTTGCGCGGTTCCATACTTTGTTCCTACAAGTTTTATACCCCATAACAAATCATATATTTAATATAAATATTTTTTTGTTATATTATTTATAGACGAAGCTAAGTAAAAAAAGATAGTCTTATAAATTCCACAATTAATTTCTGATATGCCAACATATACTGACAACCCATATTTAACCTAATTTCAATCAATTCTTTTGATCTTTCTTCTTTGTATGTTCGCACCTGCATGAAGACATTCAATGATGATTGTTGTAAAACAACTTAAAATATAAAAAAATGAAATCTAGTTAAGTTGTTATAAGGAAGTAATAATTACTCACAAACTTAGATATCAATCATTTTCTTCCTTGTCGTCTCGTTTTATGTGCTAAATGGGTTCCATTTTCTTTTCCTTTCTGCAAGAAAATACTTGAAAATTAATATTTAATGCTAAAATATTTATTTATCGTACCTAATCGAAAAATTAAATAATTACATATTATATTTGAAGCATGTTGTTGTTGAAATGGATCCTCGTGTGATGCAATTATGTCTATTTCTTTGACCATCTCCTTGTACACCTTTTTGGACAGTCCCACTGGAATATTTTTGATATCAGCTTGTTCATCCTTTGAGATTTCCATAATCTTCATGAAAAAGTAACATGACAATAAACTATTTGATTTTTATATTGATATATGAAAACTAAATATAACAAAAGTGATATTTATAAATGATTGCTTTGTAGTAATATATACATATAATTCTAGAAAAAAAATTAAACGAATATTACTTTTCATTCCTTCTTCTTCTTCTTTTACGTTTTTTTCTATTAAAAGTCTCACATGTCTCATTGGCCAATTCTATGGAAACTCATCCTGTAGTTTAAATAAAATTTGATTCTTGGATTCATTGGATTGATTTTTGTATTGTAAGTGGAAATAAAGTCTATACATTCATTCCACTAGATCCCTTAAAGTTTTGTAAAAGTTTTTCCCCCTTTCGTTAACCTCCAACACCACTCCAAATGAGCTAAGGAGAAATTCATTTTCATTTGCATGTTCTATTTTTTTTTTCTTCGAACAACATTGTTTTTCTTCTTTGTTGGTCCATTTAGAACATTAAACATATATGAATTAATATATTGTTTGAAACATATTATCTAATATTTTTAATTATATTATTAATGAAAATTCAAAAAAGAAACTCATATTAGATCGATAGTATTTGATCATTCACTTGATTCATCCTTTTGCAATTTTTCTATCAAGATTTTACGCTCTTTTGGTCTTAGAATATCATAAAGAATCTTATTGAGCTTCGTCATTTTGTGGCTCTACATGATACACACTAAACAATAGATATTATTTAAACTTACATATAGTTCAAAAATGATAATTTTTGTAAAGAATTTACAAGGAGCTTGGTTTTTTTGTTTTTCTGGATGTGCTATCTGTATTTTTGTTACTTGAACTCTTGTTAACCATTTTTTTATCAATATAAAACCTGTACCATTAATCAATATATTTTATAAATAAATCACATACTTTTCATATAAAAATAAATAAATCAAGAAAACGATGCATCTATCTAAATTAAAACGCCTAGTGCATTTATATTTTTAATTGCACCGGTGCAAATTTCGCCACTTAAGCACCGATAACGATGTGATATGTTATTATAAATGCATTGCCACTATGGTAGAAACATTGTACGGTTCTCTTTCTCAATAAGAGACCCGATGCATTATATTAATACAGGAGCAGTAATTAACATAAACATAAATGAATGTAAAATGCTTTTATCAAACAATGCTTTTTGTAAATATGTTCCTGGTGCATTATACTAAAAGAGAGCATTGGTACGCTATATTAAACAGGGCACACCATTTAACAAAATTTGTTGTTTTTTAAATCGTGCAAGGGCCGGCAAGGATTGGGATCTGACTCTACAAGTGGTCCCCACAGGTTAGATGTCATACGCCTATATATATAATAATACAAACCCTATAAATTTAAAATGAAAAACCCTAATTGTGAATTTTTGTAGTCACATAAGAAAGAAGAAGCAAGGGTTTAATGTAAGAATGGATTTTTTTGATTTTTTTTTTCTAAATTTTAATTAATTCTAAATAGGAATAGAGATTGTAAATCATTTTATTAGTAAAATGGACTGTAAAATTCAAAAATGTTACTATGCATTTATTAAATCTAACATAAACGGTAAAAAAAACAAGTATTACAATAAAATTTAACATTTTTACTATACTACAGGGTTTTTGTGTGAATCACCAGATGTTTCAAATTCTGATTCTCTGAATAGTGTTGTTGCTCAAAAGTATTTTCTGTGCCACAGTGCCCTCTTGCTCCAGGTATTTCTCTCATGAAAATCCCTCCCTAAAATATTTTGCAAAAATAATGAAATAATGAATAGTTTTTACTATTTAAAGAATTTTTTATGAAATTAGATTTCCGGAAATCATTTTCTGCTCATTTTCTGTTTACCGCTTTTTTTTAACTTCAAAAAATAAAGTTGCATTTTTTTTTCCCGATATTAGGTGTGTTTGTTAACTAACCGTACCGGTGTGGTTAACCGTACATTAGCACTGATAACAAAAACTCATTTTTTAAGGCACTGAAATTACTTTTAGGTATGTACACCAAAATTTATTGTTGATTTTGCTCAAATGCAAGGAGAAAATATCATAATTATATCAAATGAAAAATTCTTCAAAATCCATCTCGTTCCATAATATTTCTCAAACTCCATCACAAAGTTTTCCCTATCCATCTCCATACGTAATTACTTCATATTTTATTTATATTTTCATTATCTAATTGTATTTATTTTTTTATCCATGTCAATCAGCTCAATAAAATTAATGTATAAAAATTTGCAGGTTCATGCATATTCAGAATCAAGTTCGGATGCACAAAATATTCAAACAGTTCCAAAACGTCGGAAGATCTTATCATGACTATCATATCGCAAGGCACGATTGGTAGATGAAAATGGACAACTGATTCACCCTGCCAATTGTAACATGCCATATTCTAGCCACAATCCTAGGACAATGATGGTAATAATTTTTTGGTATAATGTAATTATTTCAACGTCAAACCAATTAATCATGCACTGACGTGCTTACTAATTGATATCATCGATATTGTACTAATCATGTTCAAATATATTTTTTGAAATTATTAGGATTCTAGTGATGATGAACAACCTACCTACCATCTTTTGTTGCACCCCACGACAATGTCAAATCGAGAGAAGGCTAAATTAAGATAAAAACTTGGAGAGGAACGATACCAAGAATGGTTGAATCAACCACCTATTCAATGCCCACTACATCCAGATTCACCAACTACAAAAATAGTAGTTCTTCACAAGTTAACAATGGAGGCAATCAAATAGAGGTTGGTATGGATGATTAATTAAGGGATACAACTGCCATGGAGACAATGTTGTTAGATGCATTCCAGAACAATGATCAGCTAGGGGATGATGCTCATATCATTGATACCTTTTTCGAAAGCCTTAAATTTGCTTCCACCACCCCTCTCTTTGGACCTGACAAGTCATTCAAATTCTACCCAGTTGGGGACAATGATGTTACTGTACAACTTGATAGCAAATTTTGGCTTGTCGAATGCATGTTTCTCAGAAACTTTGAGGTAATTGACCATCAAGTCCCTTATATTTTGAGAAATATTATCACACAATCAACATTACAAATGGTAAATTTTATGAACGTTAATAATTATTGGCATTGTACATTTAATATTGTCCACAACTATAGGTTATTCAAAGATAAGGTTATTCCAAGTGATAATGTCTTGCCTGATAGCTAGGAAGAGGCAAAAAAATTGTTGAAAATGTTGGGTGTTGAGTACATATCATATTATGCATGTCCAAATTATTAAATTTTGTATAGAGGAGAATATGCATACAAAGAGATATGTCTGAAATGTGGGCATGATAGGTAAATAAATCAAAAAAGAAGGTTAGATCATGTGGTCCTCATTTTAAGATATTGAGGCACATGCCTATAATCCCAAGGATTCAAAGGCTCTTTCGTTGCATAGAATAACATATGTTGCACGGATGGCATGCCTCACACAGCAATGAGTTGGGAGTTATGTGAATCCCAATAGATTCAATAGACATGAATCATATAGAGGATACATGGCCCGAACAATTCAAGCATGAAGTACGAAGTCTACGACCCAGCATAGCCATGGATGGCGTCAAACCATATTCCCTCCAGAATACCAACTATTCTGTTTGGCCTGTAGTAGTGATCAATAAAAATACCCACCCATGTTTGTCCGTGAAGAATGAACATCTTATGTTGCCTCTCACAGTCCCTGGTAGAAGGCAAGTGAAGAATATGGATGCCTACTTACAACCACTGGTAGATGAATTGAAGGAATTATGGGATGGGATAAATGTATACGATTTATCAAGACCCATCATAGCAGAGAGGAGTTTTACATTATATGGCATATGTGCTTACAAGGCACATGATTATCCAAGTTTTGGATTTTTCTCTGGTAAATTACATGTTTAATGATTTGTTTATATCTATAACACTATTCTTTTGCATATTAATTTAATTTGTTGTGATTGTTTTGATCTTCATGATATTCTTTAACGTGCTATGCATATTGTATACAATAATTTCATAGATCTTGTAACAAAAGGGTATTATGGATGTAAATTTTGTGGACCTTATTTGAAAGCTAGATGATCCAATGACCTACAAAATCCAGTGTATGACTGCTCTAGGGTATTCCTCCCAAAAGAAAATCCTTACAGAAGAGAAACATAATCTTTCAATGGTAAACGAGAGAGAGCCCAAAGGTCTACAATAACGACACTAGCTGAATGGCTTAGAGCATATGAGAGAGAGAAGGAGAAGGAGTTCATAGAAATGTTCGATTCAAATGGGGAGCCTATGTTCGATGATACAAAATTCTTTGAAACCTATGTTGAGAAATTTCCCATTGGGACGAAAAGTAAATCTATCTTTTATAACCTCCCATATTGGGAGCATCTTAAGATTACCCACTTATTAGATCTCATGCATATATTTAAAAATGTTCCATCTTATTTATGGAGGCACATATCATCGAAAAAAAGTGATACATTGGCTATTAGGAAATATAATATTACTTCGAAAACAAAAAAGAAACATTGGCCAAGACAATTAGAAAGTACAGGAGAGGTCGGTCCCTCTAATTGGTATTTCAAATAAGGTGATGTCCCATGGATTTTAAAAAAATATGATCTTTATTTGGCACAAGAAGTTATAATGGGTGTGAGGGTGCCATATTCATATGGGTCTTCACTACGACGCTGCTTCACCATGGAAGACCATTCATCAGGGTTAAAATCGCATGACCATTTGAATCTTCTAAGAGTACGTATAATTTCAAAAGCATGATTTTATTATTTGTTATATTAATAATTTGTATCCCATGGGATCAAAAAACATAACTAATTTTGTATGCATTTGTTTATAAATTTGTAGTGTCATTATCCTTTTTTTGTGTGTGGGTGTGTGAAATATTACTTCCCCCAAGATCTAGGACATGCCATATCTAAATTATCTGCATTTGTATGTTGGATCACGTCAAAGGAGATTCATGTGTTTAGCATTCCACCATGACATCAATAGATAATTAAGATTATTGTATGTTTGAGAAGGAACTGCTGACGAGTTTCATGGACTTGTAGGTTCATCTTCTAATCCACCTAGTATATGAGGTTGAATTAGTTGGGGTGGTTTCTTGTCATTGAATGTTCTTCTTAGAGAGGTACATGAATAAATTGAAGGGTTTTGTTCGACAAAGGGAAAAACCTAAGGGGTATATGGCAGAGGGGTACATATCGTTTGAGTCTTTCTATTATTCTAGTGAGTACATCAAGCCGATTGACAACACACCAGGTGTAGTGATTTGGGACAATGAAAGAGATGAAGACAAAAGAGAAGGGGAGCTTCTCCAAACAAATGGAAAAAGGCGCTTGATAAAGAGTAAGTGACTTATAATTTGTCAAATTTACAAAAAGTAAATGTTCATGTTGAACTTCAATATAATGTATATTTTGATCTCATATGTACTATATTTCGGTTTCATTTCATCAGTGAATGCAGAAATTGAAGAAATCAATAAATTTGTTCTTTACAATTCTGAAGTGGCATAACTGTTGGTCGCATTGTACGAACAAAAGAGGATGAAATGGGATAGTGACACGAAAGAATTCATATGGTTGAATGTTAGAAGCATGCCTTATCCTGATCATTTAAAATAAAATATGCCCATTATATGCCCCAACAGTTGAGTTGTTTACCAAGTCAAAGAGAAATACGATGCAACCTATCGTTACCTGCACGCTAAAGAGGATGTGCTAAACGTAGGGATTGGGTGCAGCAAATCGGTTATAATCCATTTATGTACATTTTAAAATTAATAATGCACCTTCAAAATCTAACATCTATATTTTATATTTTAACATTTGGGTTATTAGACACATGACACTATGATTTTTGAACTTTTTTATAGGTAAATTTGTTCCCATTTACGTGGTCATATGGACACCATTTTTGCATAGAAAATGTTGATGATGGAAACATGACACAATATTGTGGAGTGGAAGTCGAGTTCGATCAATCTAGTCGAGCTAGCCACCGTGATCAAAACCTAGTATGGGGTACGTTAGGTTACGTCGGAAAGATATAAGAGATCATTGAAGTGGACTTATCTTATTTCGAATGTGTTATTTTTAGGTGCAAGTGGGGGGACACCTTTGATCGGAATAATGCAAAGGAAGATCACGATAGTAGGTTGATATGTATCAACTCTATAAAAATTTGGGATGAAGCTAAGGAGCCTTATGTTTTCCCCAAACACTGAAACCAGGGGTTTTTTTACACAGATGTATTGGATAGGGATTGGTGGTTCATATTGATATGGTTGATGATGGTCTTTCTAGGGTCATGTCTCATTGTCAAAGGTTCATCAACCATATTTTCCTATTTATTCATCAAAATCGTCCTCCAAGAAATAAAATTCCAGGAATAGATGCAGAGAAAATATATGCACATAATCCACCATAGTTTCCCTTCCCATATAATGAAAACAAGGGCTCTATCCCACATATAAGCAAAAGCATCATAAACAATTTTTTTGTCAAAGTTCCAGCCATATCACTGTCACTATTACAAGATCCACTAATATGAAATATGTTTATTGTTGTTGCTATTGAAAGATCCAAAAATATGCAATATGCATGGTAACCTGTAGCACTAAAAAAAAACGAAGGTAGGTGAGAAACCCCCGACTTGGAAGTGTTTGAGCCAATGGAATCAAAATATCATCTTAAGACCAGAAAGCGCTTGTTCATCAAGTTAGGAACCAACGTTAGGATGGTAAACAACCTTTCTTGTGCTCCTAGCTCGCTTTTAAGGAGAAGAGACTACTTAAAAATATACAGACATATACAAGAAAAAAGGGCCATCACAAACTGGCTCGCTTGCTACCTGGCTCGCTTGCAGATGTGTAGAGACCTCATGTGGGATAGTGCTTCAAGGAATAGGTATGTCGAAATTCCTGATAGGATGGCCATCCATATAGTGAGATACATGTATTTTAGCAGAAGGTAAAATTAGTCCATTTTTAGATAGCCCATCCACTCGAGTGTTTCTTTCCCTTTATATGTGAGTCATGGGAGGATTGTTCAATTTGGACTTGAGGTGTTTGACTTGCTAAATCCACATGAGATCAAAGAAGATCGGTGCCCACATGAGATAAAAGAATACCTCCCAGATATTCCATCAATAATAATTTTAGAGTCACCATAAACGTGTACAGAGGACAGACCCAAAATATATGCATCAGAAGCCCACTCCATAATGCCATCAGTTCAACCTTGTTATTAGACCCTTTACCCCCATTCCAACTTATATGAAATCTTTTCGATTGTGAAAGCTTTATCCACGCGCCGCATCCCATCAAACTATCTTGACATTCCCCATCAAAAAATATTGTTGTAAGGGAGACGGGGTGTGGGCGGATCCGATGAGATAAATCTACATCCAAGGTGGGAGAAGATACCCGACCATCAATCCATATCATATAGCATCAAATATATGAGGAATGGAGGCATCCCTTTCATCAAATATTAATTTTTTCCTTACGATCCAAATATCCCACATTAAGAAGAATGACAATGATTTAAAAGTTCTATTGAGATTATCCCAGATGATAATGGTTTTTATACAGTCTACAAGCCTCCACGAAGGATTGATCAAGAATCTAGAGAATAAAGACCATATTTTCAAAACAAATGAGTAGGAGAAAAATAGGTGTGAGGTTGATTTCTCATGATCCATGCAAAAAGAGCATTGGCCAAGACCATAAAGCCCATGTTTATTGAGAGAATCCCACGTTAATGTTTTATTCTTCCAGACAAGCCAAACAAACAGGAGAAACTTAGTTGGAATTTTACTGTACCGTAGATGTTGAAAACGTGAGAGAGATTTATCCGTTAAATTTCGGTATATAATGCTGGAAAATATATATTTGATGATCAACGACTCCCCCGCCATGGCCCCATCCCACGTGATCGAATCACCAAATCTATTATGAAATAGGCCACCCTCTTGTAGTTTATGTGCATGTATATTCTAGTCAGCTGCATCCCTGCCACGGAGACCAAGTTGTTCTCCTGTTTTCCAGATCAACGCACCATGAGCCCAACATAAAATAACTTGAGAAAGGTTGAAAATACCCCTGTGAGCCAGCCAATGGGATAAGAGATCCTCCATTTGTGTGTCCCCAACAATGCCATGGATCCTGTCATAGCTTAATAAAATCCTTTGTCCATTCCCAAACACTCAAGTCAGTCGTGCGGCCAACAGAGGCATAAATTTTTTAAATCCCATCCATATGATAGAAATAGATCTCTCATGGTTCATTTGTGCATTGTAGATAAGATGAAGCAGGTCCCCCATCACATACTTACACTTGATGATCTTGGTCCATACTCCTTGACCAACAAATGCCCACCACAAAGACTTAATAAGGAGTGTGGAAATGAAAACCCGAATGTTCATAAGCCCCCAACCACCATATTGTTTGGGTATCATAAGGCAATCTAATCTGCACAAATGATGTTTCTTGACCAAAAGAGCACCAGACCATAAAAATTTAGAGATAATAGAATTTATAAGATTGACAGTGTGCTTCAGAATGTAGTAGATATGCCCCTAATATACCACAAATTGAGTCAATACTACTTGGATCAAAATGAATTTGTTGCCAAGTGATATCCACTTGTAAGTCCATTTTGATATCCTATGCTTAAATTTGTCCACCACCCTATATCCACATGGCTTTAATCTAAAGCCCAAATAGGTCAAACCTTCCATCGCATGCTTTGTTTGAATCCCCATGAAGCCCGCAATAAAATTGATCTCATTAGCATCCCCATTCTCAAAACCCAGGAAAGGCTTTCCTTTGTTAATGCATAGCCCAGAGGCAGCACAAAAACGATTAGAAATATAGTGAAGGTAAAACCAATGGTTTCAGAGGAGCTTTCCAAATACAAGAAGATCATCAACAAACAAAGAATGATTTATACTTACAGTGGGGGAGAAGGATAACCCGAAAATATACCTCGCTTGTTTTGCCATATTCATAAGGTTGCTGAAACTGTCCATTATAAGGATAAAAATGAGAGGGGACAGGGCACAACCCTGTCATAGGCCTCTCCCAGCCTTAAAGAAATTCGAAGGCAATCCATTTATGATCAGAGCATATCTGACCGATGGTACAAAAGCCATAATCCATCTGATAGTGGGAAAAGACATGCTAATATTCAATAGTACAAGTCTGATAAACGACCACTTCCACACTATCATAAGCCTTATAAAGGTCAATTTTCATGATAAGAGCCTCCTCTTTCTTAGCATGTATTGAATGTGTTGCCTCCTAAGCCACATCCATGACATCGTCAATTGATCGGCCTTGCAGAAACCCGTATTATTCATCAGCTATATACCTTTACAAGACCCCTCTTATCATATTTGCAATGATTTTTGAAGAAATATTATATATTATATATTATGTTGCATAAAGAAATTGGTCTGAAATCTGAGAAGGACTTTGGCACTATAGATTTTGGAATAAGTGCCAGGAAAGTTGAGTTCATATCACCAGGAATATACCCCAGGGTTCGAGCCTGTTCATTGACCATTTTAAACTCATTTGCCATCACTTCATAGAAATGAATAAAAAATTCGGCAGGCCATCTGTCAAGGCCTGGGCTTTGTCATGGGAAAAGTATTTTAGAACAACTTCAAATTCCTCTTTCGATATTTATTTGTCCATAGCTAGATTTTCTGCTTCATCAAACATATTCAGCATATTTTCAAGGACCCAAATCTGACTGATGTGATCAGTCTCCAAGTCTGCCTTATAAAAATATGAGAAATGAAAAAAAGCTTCCTCTTGTATCTCTTCGGTTGTTACAGCCTTGGATCCATTTTCTCTCTCGATTTTCCAAATGGAATTTTTGTTTTTTAGACCATTTGCAGTTTGGTGAAAAAAATTGGTTTTTAAATCATACTCCTTAAGCCATTGTGTTCTTCTCTTCAACTTCCATGTCACCTCTTGGATCTTTAGAATTTCAAGTTTACGTTTCTCCAGTCATTCTAGATTGTTGTATACTTTGTGGTCTGGTGGCCTCGATTTCATTTCTTTATGAATCCTTGTCACCATGACAGTGATTGCAGCCAGTTCAGATCGAAGGACCTCCTTTTTATTTATTTCCCAATCCTTAGTGAGGGACTTTAGCCTTCGAAGATTTTATGATAGCTTTTTCCACCCAAATAGACCATCATATTACATTTGTTTGTGTAGTTATCACTCTCTCTGGTTCAAGCTGATTACGTCTGTCTTTGGCACATTCTAGTTTGTTTTTGTTCACAAGACCCCTGTCTCCCTTTATCCCTATTGGGATTTCGGTCGAAGGTGCTTGGATATTATCTATGTGGCCTTCTCACTTGAGTCTTTTGGCCACAAGGTGTGTTGGGATGCCATAGTGGCACTCGTTTTCATGGGTTTAGTTTGTGTTGGGACTTTGAACTCAATGTTTTGGATTTTTTGAATGGAGTGATTTTCGTATGGGCCTTGGTGGTGTGGGCTGTGTGTGTCATTGTCTTATGGAATAGTGCTTGCACTTTCAACCACGACATGCTTTTGGAGGTGACTGGAGAAATCCTCCACATTTGTGTTATGGCTATTATCTCGTTGTATCTCCTGGCTCAAATTTTGTTGACACACTACCGAAATCTTGGTAGAAGACCAAATGTATGATCTACCCTTCACTTGGCCTACCTGTGCGTCAGACATATACTCAAACTCCTCAAACTCCTCGAACTTGCCAAAATGGCGCTCCCTTTGGCTCAAATGGCTTGATTCCTTTATTATTTCTAGGCTGGATAAAGATTTAAGCTTTAACTGTTGCAATCGATGGTGGAGGTTCATGGGGTGTTTTTGTTGTTGTTGTTGCCACTTCTAACATTTCACTTGGATGCCATTTCCAAAACCTATTCATCATTCCTGCACTTTCTGTTTAATCTTCCAGGTACCACAATTTTTTCGGTGATTATTTTCTGGCCTATTTGAATTCACCCACCCCTGACATCTGATGGGGATCTAGAGGCAGTATGACAGAGACATCCCTCCCGAGGGCACCATCTGACACATCGGATCTAGCATCGCTTTCTCGAGGATTATTATTAATGATTTTTCTTCACTTCTAAATTTTTTAGTTCCCCCATAACCGTCATTCATTTTTCCTATTTGATTGCACTTTCATTCTCCATTTAGCCATTATAACATGCTTCACTCTCCTCCTAAATTTTCCATTTATGGCACATATCCATAGGTCCTTTTTTAATCTGGGTGGGTTATTTTTCTAACTCTATTTGTCTAAAGTTGACCCTCCCCCATGCCACAAACCACAACCTCATTACTCAGATTAAATCCTCATTTTGAGTTGGCATCTTCTCCATTGTACTGTTGCTTTCCCTTCTAGGTCGAGTTTCCACTTTGTTTTCGTTGTTGGGGTCTGGTGTCCATGTGTTAGTTTTCAAGTCATGGATGTTTCATTGGACCCTTTTGGATCTGACACATCTGCGCATGAGGCCTTTATTCGAGCAACCTTGGACGCCAAGAAGAAATTTGGCTCGGGTCGTGTAATACAACCTGGACTTCCTCACTCAGATCGTATCCTTGTTCACAAGCTGCCTCCCTCCTCTTCCCAGAATTATTCAGCCAATGGCTCTCGTTGTGGGTCCGAAAATTACAGGTTGAATGGTAGAAAAGTGAAAGTGACAAACAAGATTATTCCTCTTGCTCCATACATCAAGCTCCTTAGCTTTGGATATGAAGAACCGTGGGAGAGAGTGACAAGCCTACAGAAAAGGGCATTTTTTGACCGTTGGGTGTTCACTAAGATGGCAGAGAATTCGATGCAAGAATGGGTCAAAAATGTATGGGGTTCGATGGTTGGGTACCATCCCAAGGTGAGTAGGTTGATGAACTCATGGTTTAGCATTAATTTCCTGCACTCTAAGGATGTGGAGCTAATTTTGGAGAAAGGTTGGGTTCACGAGCAAAGGTTCCTGCAGCTTCATCCGTGGTACATTAGTTTTAACTCTGTAATGGAGACTCCTCCAAAAAATTTAGTCTCATTCAAGCTCCTCGGACTCCCCTTCGAGTACTAGACTAAGCCAGCACTTTCTGCTATTGGAAATTCAATTAGGAAGACTCGATTCATTGACCCCGGTTGTTTGGGGCCTAGGATAAACACATCATCTAGATTTTAATTGAGGTCAACTTCTTTGGAGGTTTTCCTAGGAACATAGATTTGAAATGGTATGGTTCCCGAAACCGACAATGGGTGGGCTACTAGGGCCTTCCCTTCGAGTGCCTCATATGCCACCAAAACAGCCACTTGATGCGGAGATGCCCTCGAGATCATTTTTTGTCAAAGCGGGTACATATTGTCTCATAAGATCGTTGCACTGTATCTAGGTCATCAGATTCGGAATTGCCTCCTCCGGAAAAATGTATGGAATTCGACACACTCTTTCCTAATTCCTTTTGCATCACACTCTTTCTTCATCGGCCTCCCCTTCGCACACATCATCTTTGCTACCAATTTATCTTGTGTCAACATCATCTGACCCTTTTCATGGTCCACATCCTCACCATGGACATTGGTCATCCTCTAGCCAGGGAATTCTCTCAACTATCCCTCCATTGATTCCCAACAGTAGCTCCTACACCCCCACCCCTCCTCCTCTTCCCTCTATTGTGGTTGATCGATCCCCATCCATGTTTTCCCTTGAAACTGCTTTGCCTCCACCTGCTCCCTTACCTGACCCTCGCCTAGCTTAGGACACCCCACACAACTCTATTGTTAGTGATTTTGACTTTTTTTTCATGAATCCTAAACTGGAAATGGCGTCCCTCACTGTCTACGATGGCCAGACCAAGATTGACCCCATCAAAATTTTGCCTATGTCTGTTAGAAACATCATAGTCTGTAAGTGGGGCAGGAATGATAGCTGCCATTTCAGGGGAAAACAGAAAACCCAGTCCTTATTCATTGTCAACTCGGAAGGACTACAAGATGTCCCTATCATTTCCTCCTTCGAGTCCTGAGCACTTAGAGCATGTTTGCCCAACCCCCTACGTCATGAACCAAATCCTATATTTGAATCTTCTTGGACTTGGCGACCATGCCAAATTTATGTGTCTCAAGGACCTTTTTGCTAAAATCTCTCCTTTTATTGTCATTTTCCAAGAAACCATGTGCGTTGTCTCTAAGGTTGTTCCCTCTTTCCTCTCCATCCGTCCCGAATGGAAGATTGCGGGGGTTGACTCTGTGGGGTTATCTGTGGACCTCATTGTCATGTCGGATCCCTTGTAGGAAAACTTCCATGCCTTTATTTTCTTTTTCGACATCCTCCTATTAGGCAGAATTTGCGGCCACTCCGCCCGCTTCCATTTGATCAATTTGTACGCCCCATGTCACAACTGTGATCCCTTTTGGTCCTGCATTTGTTCATGTACCATCTTGAATATTCCAAACCTTATCTTGATGGGTGATATAAATGATACATTAGTTGTGTCAGAAGTGCGGGGCTCTCAATGCTGCCTTGACCCTCTTACAGATCACATTTCTCATATTTTTGTTGATTATCATATGGTTGACATATGACCAATGCCCCTTTCTCCGACTTGGATGAACCGCGGGACTGGTGAGGACTTTATTGTAAAAAATTTGGGTAGGATTCTGGTACATGAGGGGGTTTTAGAATTACTTGGTGACCTAAGATCTTCTATTATAAATTTATCAATATCATATCACCTCCCTGTGTGTCTTTGTTTGAGATCAGTGTCAGCACACAGGGGCATGCCCTTCAAATTTAATCAATTGTGGGTAGAAGATATTGCATTATCTGAGTTGGTCTAGGAGGTCTAGTCCTTGGAAGTGTCGACCAATGATAAGGTAGCCTCCTGTATCCTCTCCTTTAAGCTTCGAGCACTCAAGGCCAGGACCAACACTTGGGAACGTCATAAGAAGGTTCATATGGTTGAGGAAATGCACGCTATTGACCGTGATATCAGGGAAAATTTTGTTTCTATGAGGGTTATATCTCCCAATGAAAAAATCATGGAGAATCTTGCACAACTTGAATTAAGGAAAAAGGCCATATTGCGTGCTTAGGAAATCACTTGGAAACTAAAGAGTTGAGCGAACTAGCTAAGAGAGGGTGACCATAACACCAAATTATTTCATCATTATGAAAATAGCCGGAGAAATCACAACGCCATATGGAAAATTGAGGCGGAGGATGTATCTGTCTTACATGATTAGCAGGATATTCGATGTGCGGCCTTCCAGTTTTCTTCCCAGCAATACAGGAGGAGAACTGGGGTAAGGCTACTTGATCAATTTTGGGCATTAGATAAATACCTTTGTATCTTTGATGAGGCTTCTAATGCGGCTTTGGACCTGCCGGTGAATAAAGGTGAAATTTTGGATGTTCTCAAATATTTTGCATGCGACAAAAGTCCTAGCCCAAATGGCTAGCCAGTGGAGTTGTTTTTAACTACTATGATCTTATGGTTGATAACCTTCAGAAGGTTGTGGAGGAATCTCACCTCTCTGGCTTCATTCCGGGGGATATAAACTCGGCCTTCATCGTTTTTATCCTGAAATCATATAGCCCCAAGTCTTTTGGAGATTTCAGGCCTATCTCTTTGTGTAATGTGGTTTACAAAACTATCTCCAAGGTGATTTCTCGGTGCATCATTGGTCCTCTTTTAGCTCATATCTCACTTGAATAGTATGGATTTCTTCTTGACTGACTCATACATGATGTGTGGTGCAGGAGTGTTTTCATTCTATACACTCTCGAAAGTTGGATGTTGTCATTATGAAAATCAATCTCCATAAATCTTATGACATCGTTGATTGGGTATATATCTGCCTCGTACTACATAATATCGGCTTGGCCCCTCAGAATTTCAACTGGATTTTGGCATGCATCTCTCCGGTATGGTTTTTGATCATCATAAATGGATTAAATTCATATTTCTTCAGGGCGGGGTGGGGTCTTCGTCAGGGATGCTCCCTATCACCCCTTATTTTCATCCTTATAGTGGACGGCCTGAGCCTTCACATCAAATATTTGCATAACAGGGGGAACTTTTCTGACATACAGGTATCCAGGGGCATCACTGTCACTCACTCCTTTTTCGTAGATGACATCTTGTTGTTTGGAATAATATCCCACACTCACTAGGATGCCTTGCACTATATACTGCTCAGATATAGGGCGGCTTCTAGCCTTGTGATCAATGATCACAAATCTATGATTATTTCGGACTCTGTGGACTCTCTGGATCTCCAGATCATTGTTGGACTCTTTAACATGTCTATGGTTTCTCTATATGAGTGTTTATCCTATCTTGGCTTCTGCCTCAAGCCATGTAATTACAGAAATAAGCATTTTTTTGGCTGCTCAAAAAATTCAACAAAAGACTAGATACTTGGTCTCATCAGTGGTTGTCTCTGGGGGGGAATTTCATCCTTATCCAGGTTGTTTTACAGTATATTTTTGTATATTGGGCACATATTTTTCACATTCCCTCTCTCATCATCTATTGTATAAAGAACATCATTTTGGGTTTCCTGTGGTCTGGGGTGTGGGGACCTTCAAAATTCCATCTCTGTTGATTGGACTCAATTTCTCTTCCAAAGCGTCTTGGGGGATGGGGCTTGCTGGAGGTACGCATTTTCTCATAGGCTCTCCTTGTCAAATCCTTCTAGTAGGCGCTCAAGGGAAATGGCCTCTGACCCTCTCTGTTTCAAGACAAATACAACATCTAGAATGATCTATTGTTGTTTTCCAGGAATGTCTTTCCCCCTTCTAATAGAGGTTCACACATTCACTACAAGGAAAAGACCCTCTAGCGGAGGTTATAAAGGAGGTTTTTAGTGTTATAAAATTGTCCAAAATTGTCAAAAAAACATATGCTACCACATCCGTTTCTAGTAACAGATGTTTTGGCAGAGCTTTTAACGGAAATTAAACACAACTAAGAAAAAATGGGTAGCCGAAGGTTATTACGGATGTTTTTTCATTGGTGCTCTTATCAGGTTCTAATGCACCGATGTGTATCGGTAGACAACGCACTGGGGCGGTCGAAGGAGAATGCACTGGGCCGTTAAGGAAAATAACAGCACCGGGCCTGGTGTTGATTATACAATGCATGGGGCCATTCTAATTGGTCTTGGGAGTTGAGTGGTGCCTATAGGTCATATCAACGCGCCAGTGCGTATGCTTATATAAACGCCCCGGTGCATCGTATCACACAAATGCACCGATGTTTACAATTGGTATCGGTATTCGTGTGGTGCAAATATGTCATACAAAAGCATTGGCACTTATCGACACATAAACGCCTCGGTGCGTACTATCACACAAATGCACTGATATTTGTAATTGGTATCGGTATTCATGCGGTGCCTATTGGTCATCCAAATGCACCGGTGTGTATAGACATAAAAAATTCCTCGGTGCATAGTATCACACAGATGCACCACAATTTATAATTGGTATCGGTATTCGTGCGGTGCTCATAGGCGGTAAAATGACACCAGTGCGTATAGATACATAAATGCACCGGAGCGCCGTACCACACAAACGCCTCGATATTTTTAACTAATTTTGGTATTTGTGCAGTCTCGATAGTTAGTAAAAATGCACCGGTGCGCTTAATAATACAAGCGCATCGGTTTTCATTTTGTATTTTTTAGAAACATCGACCTGTGGAAGTGCAATTATTGTGATTGTTTTAAATTCATTATTCATCAAAAGTTGACACATATTATAACAATATTCATATTAATTAAATTTTTATTAATGGATTTGAATGTGATGTTTAGATTAATTTTTTATATCATATCATAATTATTGTGGTTTTTTAAAATTCATTATTCATCAAAATTTGACACATATATATGTTATAACAATATTCATATGAATTAAATTTTTATTACTGCATTTGAGAACGACAATGGAGAACGCAATAGAGACAATAGAGAATGCAATAGAATAAATTAAAACACACACACACACCAACACACACACACACACACACACACACACACATATATATATAAGACACTTTCTTTGTCATACAAAATGGGACAGTTATTGGTATCGCTTTATCTTTCAATTGGGACACTATGTCCATTACATTAAAGAAAATGTCTGATTTCACAGGCATTTTTCCAAAAATAGTTCAATGCCTTGCTTTTATATCCAAACATAGTGATCATCATTCTTCGCTTGAACTGCTATCATTGCTGTAGCTACTTCCATGACTTGGGTTATTTTCAAAAAAAAATTGTTCACGATGTTGATAGTTTTCTTCTTCCATCTACAAACATAAAAATAAACTGTAATGAGTGTATATACATTGATGAGAATAATGAAAATTTCAATATTAAATAATATACATCAATGTAAATCGAAAAGAAATGACGTACCAATGCGACAATTCACTCATAAACTATACACATTCTTTCAAAACCATGTAACATGCCATCTTTCAAGATTTGATCTGTTGGCGCAGTGCCATACTTTGTTTCCTGCAAGTTTTATACCCCATAAGAAATCATATATTTAATATAAAATATTTATTTTTTCTATTAATTATAGACAGAGCTAAGTAAAACAAGATCGATAGATGCTTACAAATTCCACAATTAAGTTCTGATATGCCAATATATACGCACAACCCATATTTAAACCAATTTCAATCAATTCCTCTAATGGTTCTTCTTTGTATGTTAGCCCCTGTTTGGAGACATTCAATGATGATTTTTGTAAAACAACTTAAAAATGCAAAAATTAAATCTATTTAAGTTGTTATAAGGAAGTAACAATTACTCACAAACTTAGATATCAATCATTTTCTTCTTTGTCGTCCTGTTTTATGTGCTGAATGGGTTTCATTTTCTTTTCTTTTCTGCAAGAAAATACTTGAAAATTAATATTTAATGCTAAATTGTTTATTTATTTTACCTAATGATCAAAAAATTCAATGATTACATATTACATTTAAAGCATGTTATTGTTGAGATGGCTCCTCCCGCGATGCAATTTTTCCCATTTCTTTGAACATCTCCTTGTACATCTTTTTGGACATTCCTACTGACACATTTCTAATATCAGCTCGTTCATCTTTTGAGATTTTCATAATCTTCCTGAAAATGTAACATGACAATAACCTATTTAATTCTTATATTGATATATGAAAGGTAAGTATAACAAAAGTGATATTTATAAATAATTCCAAACAAACATCTAAAGGAATATTACTTTTTCATTCCTTCTTTTTTGTTGTTGTGTGTTTTTGCTATTAAAAGTTTGACATGTCTCATTGACCAATTCTCTAGAAACTCTTCTTGTAGTTTACATAAAATCTGGTTCTTGGAAACATTGGATTAGTTTTTGTATTGTAAGTGGAAATAATGTCTATACATTCGTTCCACTAGATCCCTCAAACATTTGTAAAAGTTTTTCCCCCTTTCGTTAACCTCCAACACCACTCGAGATGAGCTAAGGAGAAATTCATTTTCATTTGCATGTTCTATTTTTTTTATTTTCTTAGAACAACATTCCTTTTCTGAGTTGTTGGTCCCTGTAGAACATTAAACAGAGGTGAATTTATAAAAATTTTCACACGTGTTATCTAATAATTTTAATTATATTATTAATGAAAACTAAAAAAAGAAACTCATATTGGATCGATAGTATTTTTTTCATTCACCTGATTTATTGACCTTTTACAATTTTTCCATCAAGCTTATACGTTCTCCTGGTCCTAGATCAAAAATAATCTTATCGAGCTTCGTTATTTTGTGGCTCTGCATGATACACATTAAACAATACATATTATTTAAACTTACATATAGTTCAAAAATATTTTTTTTGTAAAAAATTTACAAAGAACTTGCCATTTTTTCTTTTCTTGATGTGTTATCAATATGTTTGTTACTTGATCTCTTGTCACTCATTTCTTTAACAATATCAAACCTGTATCATATTAGTCAATAATATATTTTTAAATAAACTGTCAACTTCTCAATTAAAAGAAAGAAAATCTCAAAAAACTGGTGCGCCATTCATGGTGAACGCACCGACGTCGGTGCGTGTATGTCTTTCCCACGCACCAAAAAAAAGTATAATACACCTTATGGTGCTCTATGTCAACAAGAAACCTCGGTGCGTTACATGTCAATGACTGCACCGGTTAACCATCATAAAAATAATAAAAATCGTCTTGTGTTAGTTTTTTAGCATAAATCGGTGCTATATTTTACATATGGTGCACCGTTAAAAAAATCTTATTTTTTCACATTACTTACCTGGTGCTCTTATAAACAACAGAGCATCGGTGCACTACCTTACATAGGGCGCACCAGTAAAAAATATTTCTTTTTTTGAAATCATTCCAAGGCCCACATGGATTAGGATACAACTATGCTAATCGTCCCATCGGTTGCATGTATTAGGTCTATATTTAGCAATACAAACCCTATAAATCTAAATTGAAAAGCCCTAATTCTGAATCACAGAAAGAAGAAGAAGAAAGGGGAGAAACAAAAAGAAAGTAAGGTTTGTATTTTTTGAAAGTTTTTATTTTTCGAAACTGAACGTTCGCGATTCGTCATAATGAAATAGTGCACTGGCTACATATTTTTGTAATTTTTTTATGACAGTACTTTTGCGGTGCACTGTGATAATAGAGCGCCCCGGTGCACTCTTTCAGACAGGACGCACCGATTATTTATTTATTTATTTATGCAAGGGACGACATGGATTGGGATTTGACTATGTAGGTCAACCCGTTCGTTGGATGTCTTAGGTTTATATTTAGCAATATAAACTCTATAAATATAAATTGAAAATCCCTAATTCTAAAATCACAACAAGTGGGAGAAGACAGGGAAAAAACAAAAATAATGTATGGTATGTTTGTAAAATGGTATTTTTTCAAAACAGCACGTTGTGCGGTGCGCCATAATGTAATAGTGCATTGGTGCCATATGTTACATATAATGCACTTATAAAAACATAATTTGTTTTTTTAATTTTTTATCACTGTCCTTGCGCGATGCGCTTGTATAATAGAGCGCACCAGTGTGCTATGTTACGAAGGGGGCACCGACGAAAAAAATGTATTTTTTTAAGATTGACGGAAAGGCCGACATGGATTGGGATCCGACTATGTAGGTCAACCCGTTCGTTGGATATCTTAGGTTTATATTTAGTAATATAAACCATATAAATATAAATTGAAAAGCCCTAATTCTGAAATCACAGCAAGTGGGAAAAGATAAGGCAGAAACAAAAATAATGTCGGGTATGTTTGTAAAATGGTTTTTTTTCAAAACAGCACGATGTGCGGTGTGCTATAATGTAATAGTGCACCGGTGCCATACATTACATATGGCGCACTGATAAAAACATAATTTGTTTTTTTAATTTTTTATCACTGTACTTGCGCGGTGCGCTTGTATAACAGAGCGCACCAATGTGTAACATTAAGTAGGGTGCACTGGTGAAAAAAAAATTGTATTTTTTATAACATTGACGCAAGGGCCAACATGGATTGGGATCCGACTATGCAAGTCGTCCCGTGGGTTGGATTTCTTATGAGTACAGAAACCCTATAAATCTAAATTGAAAAGAAAGAGGGAGAAAAAATGTCAGAAACAAAAATAATCTAGGGTTTTGTTTCTAAAAATTGATTTCTTTTTTTATTTTTGTTTCTGAAAACTGCAGAAAAGGTAAAAAACTACAGAAACAAAAAGTTAAAAAAAAAAAATAAGATTTGATTTTGTATTTTACTTCATAAAAAAGTAGAGAAAAAATAAAATAAAACAATAGACTTTGATTTCTCATTTCACTGCATAAAAAAACTGTAGAAAAAAGTATAAAAAAACAAAAAACTTTACTCACATCGTTTAAAATTCTATGGTACAGGGTTTGAATTACCAGAGGTTTGGAATTCGGATTGTTTGAATACTTTTGTTCAAACGTATTTCCCTACTCCATAGTGTTCTCGTGCTCTGTTTGCTCCAGGTATGTATCCTGCAAATCTCTGGCTGAATTTTTTTGCAAAAATAGTGAAATAATGAAAAGTGTTTAGTATTTAAATAAATGTTTTATGAAATTAGATTTTCAAAAATATTTTGCTGCCCAATTTTCAATTTACCGCTTTTTTTTTTCACTTAAAGAAAATAGGGTTGCGCTTTTTTTTATTGCAGTTATTTGTTTACCAGTGCATCATTTAATTGAACCACACCGATGCTACTTGTTACAAAAGCGCACTGGTGCGCAAAATAAAGAACTGACCGGTGCGGTTATCTGAACAGTACGCACCAGAATTACATTTAGGTTTGTGCACCAAATTTTATTATTGTTTTGCTCAAATGCAGGGATAAAATATCATATATTATATGAAATGGACAATTCTTCAAAATCCAGCTCGTTCCATAATATTTCTCAAAGTCCATCGTGGAATTCTCCCTATCCATGTGGAGACGTAATATATACTTCAGATTTGTTTTATTTTTTCACTATATAATTGAATTTATGTATGTTTTTTATCCATGTAGTCAATCATGCACAACTTAATTAAATTTATAATGTATAAAAATTTGCAGGTTTATGCAGATTCATCATCGAGTTTAGATGCACAAAATTATATTCAAAGTACTGCTCCAAAACAACGAAAGTTCTTATCAGGAGCTGCATACCGCAAGACGCATTTGGTAGATGAAAATAGACAGTCGCTTCACCCTGCCAATTGTAACAATATTGCATCTTCTAGCTACAATCCTGGGACAATGATGGTAATTATAATTATAATTGTTTGGTATATATATTGATTAATATGTAATTAGTTCAATGTCAAGCCAATTTATAATCATGCAATATTGTCAACATGGTTACTAATTGATATCATAATATTTTGTACTAATCATGTTCAATTTTTTTTTTTTTTAATTATTAGGATTCTAGTGATGATGAACAACCTACCTACCATCTTCCGTTGCACCCCACGACAATGTCAAATCGAGAGAAGAATGAATTAAGAGAAAAAAATTAGAGAGGAACGATACCATGAATGGTTGAATAAACCACCGATTCAATTCCCGCTACGTCCAGATTCACCAATTAGGAATGACTACAACAACAGTAGTTCTTCACAAGCTGGCAATGGAGACAATCAAATAGAGGTTGGTATGGATTATTACCTAAGGGATACGACTACCATGGAGACAATGTTGTTAAATTCATTCCAAAATGATGATCAGCTACGGGATGATGCTCATATCGCTGACACCTTTTTCGAAAGCCTTAAATTTGCTTCCACCACCCCTCTCTTTGGACCCGACGGTCAGTCAAAGTCTACCCAGTTGGGGACAATGATGTTACTGTACAACTTGAAAGCAAAGTTTAGCTTGTCGAATGCATGCTTCTCGGAACTTTTCGGGTAAGTTACGATAAAGTACTTCCCTTATATATAAATTTGAAATATAATCAGTACACTTCAATGAAAATTACAAATGTTAAATTTTATGAACGTTAATAATTATATCGACATTAATGTACATTTATTAATATAGTTTTCCATGATCACCAACTATAGGTTATTCAAAGATAAGGTTCTTCCGAGTGATAATGTCTTGCCCGATAGCTGCGAAGAGGAAAAAAAATTGTTGAAAACGTTGGATGTTGAGTACATATCATATCATGCATGTCCAAATGATTGTATTCTATATAGAGGAGAATATGCAAACAAAGAGATGTGTCTGAAATGTGGGCATGACAAGTATGATAAATCAAAAAAGAAGGGTAAATCACGTACTGGTCCTCCTTTTAAGATATTGAGGCACATGCCTATAATTCCAAGGATTCAAAGGCTCTTTCGTTGCAAAGAATTAGCTATGTTGCAGGGATGGCATCCCTCACACAAAAGTGAGTTGGGATTTATGCGAATACCAATTGATTCAATAGCCATGAAGCATATAGAGGATACGTGGCCCGAAAAATTCAAGAATGAAGTATGAAGTCTACGACTCAGCATAGCCATGGATGGCATCAACCCATATTCCCTCGATAACACCAAGTATTCTGTTTGGCATATAGTAGTGATCAATAACAATATCCCCCCATGGTTGTTCATGAAGAATGAACATCTTATGTTGGCTCTCATAGTCCCAGGTAGAAGACAAGTGAATAATATGGATGTCTACTTACAACCACTGGTAGATGAATTGAAGGAATTATGGGATGGGATAAATGTATATGATGTATCAAGACCCATCGCAGCAGAGAGGAGGTTTACGTTGTATGGCATATGTGCTTACACAACACATGATTATCCAGGCTTAGGAGTTTTCTCTGGTAAATTACATGTTTAATTTATTGATTTGTTTATATATAATGTAACAATATTCTTTCACATATTAGTTATTTAATTCGTTGTAAAATTATTTGTTCTGATCTTCATGATATTATTTAACGTGCCATGCATATTAATTAATGTATACAAATATAATCTCGCAGGTCTTGTAACAAAAGGGTATTTTGGATGCAAATGTTGTGGACCTTCTCTGAAAGCTAGATGGTCCAAGGACCTACGAAAGCCAGTGTATGATTGCTCCAGGATATTCCTACTAGAACAACACCCTTAAAGAAGAGCAGCATCCGCTTTCAATGGTAAATGAGAAAGAACCCAAAGGCCTCCAATAATGACACCAGCTGAACGGCTTAGAGCATATGAGAGAGAGAAGGAGAAGGAGTTCATAGAAATGTTCAATTCAAATGGGGAGCCTAAGTTCGATGATCCAGATTTCTTCAACACCTATTTTGAGAAATTTCCCATTGGGATGAAAAGGAAATCTATCTTTTATGACCTCCCATATTGGGAGCATCTTAAGATTGCCCACTTATTAGATCCCATGCATATATTTAAAAATGTTTCATCTTCTTTATGGAGGCACATATCATTGAAACAAAGTGACACATTGGCAGTTAGAAAAGATCTTATTACTTCAAAAACTAAAAACAAATATTGGCCAAGACGAATAGAAAGTACATGATCAGAGGCAGGCACTAGTCCCTCTAATTCATGGTTTTTCAAAGAAGGTGATGTCCCATGGATTTAAAAAAAAAGATGATATATCTTTGGCAAAGGAATTTATAATGGATGTGAGGGTGCCAACTTCATATGGGTCTTCACTACGGTGCTACTTCACCGTGGATGATCAATTGTCGGGGTTGAAATCGCATGACCATTTGAATCTTCTAAGAGTACGTATAATGTCAAAAGCATGATTTTATTATTTGTTATATTAATAAATTTTATCTCATGCGGTGATCATAAAACATAACTAATTATTTTGTATATTATTGCACGTTTTTATAACTTTGCAGTGTCATTATCCTTTGTTTGTGCATGGGTGTGTGAAACATGAATTCCCTTAAGACCTAGGACGTGCCATATCTAAATTATCTGCATTTGTACGTTGGATCACGTCAAAGGAGATTCATGTGGCTAGCATTCCATGGTGGCATCAAGAGATAGTTGAGATTGTTTGTATGTTTGAGAGGGAACTATCGACGAGTTTCATGGACTTACAGGCTCATCTCCTAATCCACCTGGTATATGAGGTTGAATTAGTTGGGGTTTTTTCTTGTCATTGGATGTTCTTCTTAGAGAGGTACATGAAGAAATTGAAAGGTTTTGTTCGACAAAGGGAAAAACCCGAGGGGTTTATGGTAGAGGGGTACATATCGTATGAGTCTTTCTACTATGCTAGTGAGTACATCAAGCAGATCGACAACAAACCAAGTGCAGTGATTTGGGGCGATGAATTGGATGAAGACAAAAGAGAAGGAGAGTTGCTCCAAACAAGTGGAAAAAAGTGATTGATAAAGAGTAAGCGACTTATAATTTTTCAAATTTACAAAAATTAATTAATATTCATGTTGAACTTCGATATAATGTATATATTGATCTCTAAGTACTATATAATGTTGGTTTGATTTCATCAACGAATGCATAAATTGAAGCAATCAATAAATTCATTCTTTACAATTCTTAAGCAACACAACCGTGGGTCGCATTGAACGAATAAAAAAGAATGAAATGGGATAGTGACAGGAAAGAATTCAGACGGTTGTATGGTAGAAGTGTGCCTTATCCCGATCATTTAAAAGAAAATATGCCAAAAATATGCCCCAACAGTTGGGTTGCTGACCAAGTCAAAGAGAAATATGGTGCTACCAGTTGTTACCCGCGTGCTGAAGAGGATGCGCTAAACATAGGGATTGGGTGCAACAACTTGGTAATAATTTAAATGTAAATTTGAAACTTATATTAAGACATCTACATTTCATATTTTAACTATTGGATTATTATTTATAAGACACATGACACTTATATGATTTTTTAAACTTTTTTATAATAGGTGCATTTGTTCCCATCTATGTGGGCATATGGACACCAGAAAATGCCGATGTTAGAAACATCACACAAGACTGTGGAGTGGAAGTCGAGTTTGATCAATATAGTCGATCTAGCCACCGTGATCAACAACTAGTAAGAGGGATGTTAAGGTACGTCAGAAAGATACAAGAGATCATTGAGGTGGATTTTTCTTCTTTCCAATGTGTTATTTCTAGGTACAAGTGGTGGGACACCTTTGATCGGAATAATGTAAAGGAATATGGTGATAATAGGCTGATATGTATCAACTCGAGAAAGATGTGGGATGAAGCTAAGGAGCCCTATGTTTTCCCTAAACACTGCAACCAGGTGTTTTTCTACCCAGATGTGTTGGATAGGGATTGGTGGTTCGTATTGACACATGACCCTAGATCAAAACATATTTTTGAGAACAATAGTGTTATCATGCCATGCGAGCTAGAAGATAATGAGGGTGATCATGAGAACCGAGAGTGATATGGTACAATATGTGTTATTTCATCAAAGTTTATACTTTTTAAGATGAGTTTTTTGAAATATTAATGTAATATGTATTTTGAATTAATTGGTAATTTGCATTGTGTTAATGTTAAAATCAATAATTCACTTGATAATTTGGTATTATGTACTTGATCTAAAAAACAATGGCGTACTGTATAATTTTTTTTTTTTTTTGTATCTAAGATCATAATAAAATAATGATAATTCTAATTAAGTACAGGAATTTATTTGCATTATTTTCTAAATTTCATTAAGTTACAATAAATAATATTATTATATATTTATTATTTTACAATTATTTAAAATTTACAAATTTACAAATTTAAAAATTTTAATAAATTCATTTCACATTAATACAATTAAAATTTTACAAATATTTTACATACAATTACAATTATAATTATAATTAGAATTAGAATTATTAGAATTACAATTACAATTTTACAATTTCACGTACAATAACAATTTTAGAATTTTACATATATACAATTACAATTTTACAAATTAAAAAATTACAATTACAATTTTAGAAATTTACATATATATCATTACAATTACAATTTTATAATTTTAAATACAATTAGAAATACAAATATTACAAATTTATAATATCATGATCATTTGGTATTTATAAATTAATTAATAAACATCACGTTCATGATAAGCATCGTACAAACATCATATTTGACTAAAAAACACATTCAAAATCGCTAACTGCATCATCGTGATCATGATCATCTAACAAAACACAATTAACATTATATAGTAACATCATCAGTACAAAACGAACATCAAATATACATCTCATGCTATCACATACACATCTATCTGCAAGCTGCACATTAAATGAACATATCTAACATGACCTAACAACATACACATAATGATAATCACCAACATGTAAATTAAGTACAACTGCAAAATGAACATATAATACATGGACCATATATATAACTAATCAATAATGTTAAAATATACAACTGTGACATAAATGTCACGGATCAACCGATGATCGAGTCTCATCTCCATGATGACTGATGGTATATGCTACTAGAGGCTCATGCAAATATGGCGCAGCGCGAGGCCATGAACGATCATGAGATTTTGATGGTACGCTGTGCCTTGCAGACTGTCCATCATATGCTGCGGCTCGCTCGTAACATGCGACAGTCCTCGTCAGTCGCGTAAAAGATGTCGTAACTCCTACGACATGCCGCATGAGGCTGTACATGTCACGCAGCATGCCTCTCCACATCTGTAAGAGCATATCATCGGCCTCTATATCTCTAAAATCAGCGAGGCAGATGCCCGCCTCAACAAATAATGCAATGAGTTGGTCGGCCAACTCCATCCTGTATGTAGCATCACTCAGACGTCGACCGCGGGCCGGCGCACCAGCAGGAGCAGGTCTCTGATCTGCACCGGTCTCCTACTGATCCTCGAAAATATCTGGCATCATGCCCTCTGCATCCTCATCAAGATCCACAACTGGATCAGGTGGTGGTGGCGGCATCTGATCCTCGCCATCATAAGAGCCAATGTCTGCAAAATATAGACAAGTACACAACAATAATTAGACAATTTCATTACACAATTTAATAAAAACAAGTTAAAGAAAATGTTAGAATAAATTTAAATAAAACCGTAATATTACCTCTATCATCTGGCGGCTCATCATCTGTGAAGAGGATGTTGGCACACCCTCGCCAATCCAACACCGCATAAGGACAGGGGACCATGATGAAGGGATGCTCAAAAACACTGGCTAGCAACCCCAGTGCATCATCTTATATCCTCGTTGGAAATAGAGTCTCCTCCCTCTTGGGCATCATCTACCCCCACATATGCATACGTGCCTCAATAATCGGCCTACGAGGTTGCCGAAGAAAAGAAGGCCTTGTCTCTGGGAACCTCTCAAAAAATAAACAAAAAATCTCTGAAGCAAAAGGGAAGTTGACCCTCCCTTGTGCAAGAGCATGACATCTATCTAATGATGTACAGAACTGCTGTAAAAAAATGGCAGACCACCTGACAAGTCGTGGCTGCTGTAGTAAAGAATCAACATAATATAAAAGCTGGCAACTAATGAGTTTCCCGTCACTGGTGTTGTGCGAAATGGTTGAAATGATAAGTGAGAGACACTGGACCTCCTCATGACCAAACACACCAATACGTAACTGTCCTCTGGAGACCTGAAAATCTGAAAGAGACAAAATATTTGCTCTAACATATCTGTAGGAGTAAACTAACTGACTCCCTGCCACACAGCCAGCTCGAACCTTGGGGAACAAGGGAAAATCCACCCCTCTCCTCGAAAGCCCTGAAATAAAATATACATCCCCCTCAGTGGGCATGTACCACTGGTCGATACCAACTTGAAAAGCCTGTTGCTGGGCATTCCACCTTCAGATAAGATGTCTCAAAAAAACACTATGGGACTTTAGGGAAGTAGCTTCCTCATAGAACTTGAGGAGGCCTACTTGCCTTAGGAGCCCCTGCATCGCTACTGTAATAAGGCGAGGGTACGCATCTCTCTCCCTCTCTCTTGCCTCCCACAGGCGAACCATGTTATATTGTTCCGCCTGTTGTTGTTGTTGTTGCTCCTCTTCTCTCCTTTCACGTCTCTGAATGATTGACATATTAAACACAATTTTTTAATTAAATGACACATGTATTTACAAATATACGTATATAAATATTTTTTGAAAAATAAATAAAGCAAGAGTTGGTGCGCCAAAAACACAGTCACGCACTGGTAATTGTGCGTCCCTCCACAGAGACACACCGGGGACGGTGCACATAATGATATAAAAAGCACCGGGAGCGGTGCTCCAGAAAATATTTTTAGCGCACCGTTCACTAAGTGCGGTGTCAGGAGGCCAGTGCACTGACTTCACTATACGCCCTGGGGCTTATAGCTAAGTCAACACACCACCCTCCTGCCACTGTACATAGTCGTATGGTGCAGTCAGGTATCCGAGTGCATCGCTTTTTGTCGTAAAATTTACAATTACACGGTGAGCCTTTGGAGTCCGCCCGGAACCGGTGCGGATACACTTAGCATTGGTTTACCAACACGAACAGTTTACAATGTTGATTTGTAGTGACGGTGCGCCGAAAAACTTACGTGCCCCGGGGGGCGGATACTTTGGTTAACGCACTGAGTGGCCGCGATCAACATTGTCAACGGTGTGGCCTGGTAGATGGCCGCACCGCACTTTTAAAAAAATTTAGAATAACATTGTGCGCTTCGCGGTACTGCCTCAGAACTGGTGCGAACTCCTTCATCACTGGGTGCAGTGTGTCCTATAAATTTACAGGCAGCACCACAAACCGGTGCGAGCCGAATGGCTCGAGCGCACTGCGCGACAATTTTTTTTTTTTTAATGGTTAATTTTAAGGTTTTTTCAAATTCTAATCTGTTAAAAGGTTTAATTATGGAAAACCAAGAAAAATACCTGTACATTTACCCGTCGAGGAGGCATATTGACTGTACAATTTAAAAAAGAAAATTTGTCCACTATTTTATAAAATTCAAGCTGGAGATTGGTGGCAATGTACAACAACAGTGCGTGCAATAAGTGCAATGGGAGCACGGATGTCAGTGCAGCTCAAGCAAGGATAACTTGCACCGGTGCTTGAGAGCTCTGTAGCACTGACAAAAGTGAAAAATGCGGTTTTTGGCCGTAATTTTTTTATTTATTTAACATTGTTCCGATGCGCGGGGTTTTTACTGGAGTACCGGTGCATTGTCATAATGCCGCACGGCCAGTGCCCAGCCCAGTGCGTTTTATTTATGTAGAGCACCGATACTTTACATGCGCGGGGTTTTTACTGGAGTACCGGTGTGTTGTCTGTATGCCACATCGGGCTCTTTCTGTTTTCGTGCGCTTTTAGGAGGCACCGGGGCGGTGTAATTTCAAAGCACCGGTGCTCTACAGTATCATGACGCATGGTAACAGTGTCCGGTGAACCAATGATTTCTGCGTTATTTTGGCTGTAATTTTTTTTTATTTAACCCTATTCCAGTGCGCGGCATTTATGGGGACCCCGGTGCGTTTCCATCATTCCGCCCTGGGAATTTTATGTTCCACTCGCTTTTATGATGCACCGGGGCATGGGTATTGAATGCATCGGGGCTCTACAGTAGCCTGACGCATCGATAACGGTGCCTGGTGAACCAATGATTTCTGCGGTTTTTTGGCTGTAATTTTGTTTGTTTTAAACCATTTTCCAGCGCGCGGAATTTACGGGAGAGCCCGGTGCATTTCAGTCATTCGGCACCGGAACGTTTATGTTCCGTGCACTTATTATGAGGCACTGAGGCTGACGATATGACATGCACCGACGTGGTTTCTGAATTAAAAGCATCGGGAGGGTGTGTACGGAGCGCACTGTTTCTGGTGTGCCAACGTTTTATGCGGTTTTTTGCCGTAATTTTTTTTAATTAACCATCGACCGGTGCGTACGTTTTGTGGGCACCACGGTGTATTTCATTTATTCCACACTGAGAATTATCTGTGTGGTCGACATGTAAAGCATCGGTGCTCTATATAAATAAAACGCACCGAGTGTGTGTGTACGAAGCGCACGGTGTCCGGTGTGCCAATTTTTGTAATGCACCGGTGCATTGTCATATTGAACGCACTGGTGCGTTTTAGGTTGATAAGAGCACCAAAAGAAATACGTCCGCAAAAACCTCCGCCCGCCAGCCTCCTCCGCTAGAAACGGATGTCTGGGGTATTTTTTTTGTGGGGTTCCTCAAAAACATCTGCTAGAGGGTCTTTTCCTTGTAGTGATTTGGCTTAGTTTTAAGCCCATTGCTGGCATTCTACAATACAGGCTTCAGAGGGAGTTTGGAAATGGCTATAATAGTGCACTAGGTGTGGACCGCATTAAGGTACTTGCTCCAGACTTCAATTGGCCACATCTGCTCAGACATTGTTTAGCTCAAAAAGAGATATTTCATTTATTTCAACTGATCTTGCACTGGCAATAAGGGTGCCCTGTTTGGAAGGAAGCCAAATAACTCGACCTGCAAGGATGCTCACAGGAGTTGTGGAGGGAGATTTCAAATGGTTTGAAACACGCTGGCTTGTGCATTAACTAGTTTGGGGATTGCATTGGCTGGAGAGGAGGATGAAAGGGGACTCCATACAAGTCGCAGATTTATATGAGTATCATCTCTTCTTCCTCTCAAGATGAGGAGCAAGCTCTGCACTTGATTTTTTGGCAGCGCAACATTCCTCCAAAGATCCTTTTCTTCGTATAGCTCACTTGGAAAAACATAATACTCATTTGGGACAACCTGACAAAATTGGGCTTTCAGGGGTCGGGGATTTGCCCTTTCTGTAGCCAATCAATTGAATCTGTCTCGCACATTTTCCTTCATTGTTCTATTATTATCTATATATGGTCTGATAACCTGATAAAAAGGGGCTTTCAAGGACCGGGGATTTTCCATTTCTGTAGGCAATCAGCGGAATCTATCTCACACATTTTCCTTCATTTTTTCTATTATTCTCAATATATGCTTTTTGTTTTCTAAATTTTTGCAGGATCTTAACTGGCGGCCTCTTGGGATTCTTCAGTGCATATACACTTGGATACATAAGGACCAGAAGTACTTCTCCCTCCCTTTCTTATTTTTTTGGGAGGTCTGGCTGGTGAGGAATAATATTATCTTTGAGGGACATCAAGTGTATTTGCACAAGATATATATGTCGATCCTGACCTGGCTCAATTCACGCGATGCTCCTCCTATCATGCCCTCGGATCTATCACAACGCCTTCGGCCTCACCCGGTGCACTTGCCCGTGGGATATTTTGACGAGGCTGCACAACAAGGTGTCTGTAGGCGCAGCGCTTGGATTAAATTGGAAAATGGAGAACACTACTCCATCTTTTGGAACGGTGGACAGGGATCTAACACAAAGGCGGAACTCCTAGCCCTTTGGAGTTTACTCTGGATCATTTATAATTTGCATATTGCCTCCATTAATATTTATGGAGATGCCAAATCTGTCATAGACGGGATCAACGACTCAGCGATTTCCAGCCTACCGGATTACTCTACTAGATCAATCAGGTATCATATCTTCTCCAGCGCCTACACTCCCCACCCATACAACATGTTTTCAGGGAGGTTAATACTCGGGCGGATGGCCTCTCCAAGCGGGGTCTGTTGGAACCATTCGGTCTCATGCAGGTTCAGCATTATCGTGGAAATGCGAAATTGGACTCCTTCTCCCTACAGAAATTGCTTCATGGACCTGCCTTCTGGTTGGATTTGTTTAATCCGTTTGCATATCCCATTTCCATTGATTCATTCTCCTCAAGCTGATCATCTGAAGGAGTACTTTTGCTTCCCTCGTCTCTGTAGATGGCATACCTGCAGTGCTCCCAAAAAACATCTGAATCCATTGGGAACCTGTTTTCATTGATCCTTGATCCACTTGGCAGTAGGATGTTCTGAATCAATGTTGTAAATGACGGCTATCAGCAGATTTGGGAATATTTTAGATTGTGATTGACAAGTAAATTATTTCAATGGATTCTGAAATATTTCCGAGATCTCTAATAAAAACAAAAATCTCTCTTTCCTTAATAAAATACTCATAGGAAAGAATGGATCACTTTCGAAAAAGCCATAGATGAACCACTATATGCCCGCATAGGAAAACGAAAAGAGAAAGGAAGAATGGCATGTACTCCACGCTTTTTGTCTTGATCACCAATCTCTGCAATGGGTCTTTTGTTTAGTTGATTAATACGCAGAAATGGTACAAACTAACAAGTATACCTGAACAACTTTCGTACAAGAGAACCCGTGCCATATCATGCCAAATATGACAGAGGAAGTTAAACAAAAAAACAGAAGCCCATGCAGAGTTTGTACACTGAAATAATAATAATAATAAACAACTTTGTTCCAAGAGAACCCGTGACCTACCATACCAAATATGATAGAACATCGACTTAAATATAAAGAAAGAAAGCGTGGAATTAAGCCACTATTATCCCTGCCATGAATCATGGTATCTGTTGAAAGTGTAGTACGTCCCTTTATGTTACTGGTAACTCTCGCGCATGGAGAGCACCCGTGATCATATGGTACGCAAAGTTCAGATTGCAGTATTCGCGATATGTGAAGCTATTTTTGGCTATTACTATGCAGAATGGGTTTAAATTATGGACAATGAATACAAAATCATTTCTTTGCTACACAATTCAGCATGGTAATTATGGACAATGAACACAAATTCATTTCTTTCATATTATAACAAAGAAACCGGATTCCAAATTAGGGATTTTTTTTTTTTTAAACAGAAAAAACGCTTTCTTTTTAATAATAATGAAAGTACAATGTTCCACAGAAAAGGACAAATTCATACCCTGCTATTGATGAGTTCAAGTTGTAATCTTGTCTAAAATCCTCTAGAGATAGTTAGTGAGTTTGCAGTGACAAAAAAATTATTTTAAACGTTTAATTTAAATTGCATTAAATGAAAAAAATTAAAAATCCACTTACTGCATTGTAAAATAATAATAGTAATTATAGTAAAAATATTTAATAAATCAAAAAATAAATTAAATGATTTATGATTTCAAATTTTTAATTAAATAATTTATATATCATAATTAAAATAGGGTTATAATCATGATTTATGAATTCAAGTTACAATCATTTCAAAAACTAGTTAGAAATAGTAAGTTGGCAGTAAGATAAACATTTTTTAAGGTTTAAATTTGGTTGTTGGTTAATTTAATTTGTGTTATAACAACAAAAGCCATATATATATATGATTGGAAATTTTATTTTATTTAAAAAACTCAAATATAATATGAAAATGATTGTGATTTAATTTATAAATTAATTTTATATTTTTTTTCTTCCAAAAAAATATTATTTTCCATTTTTTTTATATAATCCATTTTTATTTTATTTAAAAATATATATATATATATTTTATTTTAAAAATTATATACAATATTTAAAATTTAAATATTTTTATTTTAAAAATGATATAAAATTTCAAAAATTATATAAAATATTTATAAATAATATGAGAAAATATTTTGTTATTTTAAGAATTAATTAGATTCACTAAAATTTTATACTAAGTATACAAAATTAATTAGATTCACTAAGATTTTATACTAAGTATACATCTTTAAAAATAAAGAAACATATTTAATTAAAAAATTTATATGAAGCCGGATCTGTTTGGTTGAACATTGATGATTTCTATGCATTTCATGGGTTAGTTTCGAAAACCATGTAATAGTAGTGGAGTGACTTGTTGGAAGGTGAATCTTTATGTGCAAGTCATAATTATGATTATTTTGATGTTCTTATTATGCTTGCTTATGACATTTAAATTGAAAAGGGCATAATAAGATTTTTATAATTATTTATGGGGTAAATATGTAGAAATTAAAAACAAAAAAATTGTCAAAACATGAAGTAAACATCAAATTATTGACAACATGAAATGTTGGGAAAAATCATTCTTGGAGAAAAAAATAACATTCTAAAAGACACTAATTATTATTGATAAATTAAACCGTTTAATATAAATTCATTGTGCAGAGTATTCCAACCCTATCACTACACTCTCTCTAATGTCCACCAACCCTAGCACTAAAAAACTAAGCGTAAATAAAACCATAAACCATTTATGCTTTTCCATTTCGACTTACTAGAAACTATTGGGTCATTCCTTACCAATATGCAATGTTCTCTACCTTGTTACGATTTTCTCTCCCCCATTATTTTCTCTCCTCCACTATAGTAGTGCATTATTTTTTGGTCCACTACATCATAGCAATGTTCTCCACTCAATATTTTATGATTCATTATACTACTACAAGGTGTATAACACATATATAGCATTTTGGAGCATAGGATTTAAAGCGACCTCCTAAAAAACGTTTTTCTATTCTATATTTATATTAAAGAAAGCTTTCAAAATAAATGCACAAAAGCTTTAAAAACCATAATGCACTTCTCTAAGCTCTCCACCATGTACATATAAAAAATTAACACAACCCAAACATTAATATTAAAAAATATACAAATATATAAAAATTAACACAACCCAAACATTAATATTAAAAATTATACAAATACATAATGATTTCAAAGTAAATTAAAAGCATTAATAAATTTAACAAAAATGCACTCAATCTTTGATTGAACATTTTTTTTAATATTCAATTAAAAAAGGATTAAATTTAAAAAAAAATAAACCTTATGAGTGCACTTTACTACATTTTTCCCTAGTGCATATAAAATATTAATGCACTACAAACATTAATGTTGCACTTAATAATACTATAGTGTCATGATTTTACAATATAGAAAAAATATATATTAGTACACTAACATTAATGTTGAACTCAATAATACTATATTCTTATTAGCCTCATGCTTTTGCAATTAAAAAAAATCATTGATGCCCTACAAAAAGCCAAATGCACCTATGTGTTTAGGAATAAGAGCACAACTTATCAAAAATTCAAAATATATATATAAAAAATAATTATATTCACAAAGAAAATAATTTATTGGTGCATTTAATTATTATTTAAGACCATGGTGCATTTATATGTGTCACCAAGCACACCAAAATAGGGTTAAAAAAAAAAAACTATCAAATTGAATTTCATTGTCACAATATCTTAGTTCTGTGTTCCCAACATCTCTCACAAGAATTGTCGCTCACTCTCTTTAGAAAATTATCCTATTTGAAATTCGATATAGATAGATTCATGGATCCATTCGAATCATTTTCAACTTTTGAAAAATGTTGTAAATTTTCATTTTTATCTACAGGGAACTGTTAATTTTTGCAACTAGGGTCAAATTATAGTATGGAAAGCTCTGATGATTAAGATAATTATTTAATTATATTCCTCTTTAAAAGAGTATCAAAATCAACCTATAGATCTCCCTAATTGGTTAAGCAAAAGTTAAGTTATGAATTAATTTATTATTTTATGGGTCAGCCTAACCACATGTTGATCTGGTCAAAGCCCCAAGCGGTCCCTCACAAAGTTATAAATAAAGGTGACATCAAGCTCATTTGTAGGGTTTCTCAAGCGATCTATTATTTTCATCCATCAGTTTGTTTCGTCTATTTTTATGTCTTGACTCACACATGTATGTTGGAAGGAGCTCGCGCAAGGTCAGGATCACATAAGTGATCATGCATCATATCTGGGTGATTCTAAGAAAATCCGTGGGCAGGAAAGGCTAAGGTAGCAGCGTAGGTCAGTAGAGTCGCGGGTTGGGTTTGTTGTACCCGATGACCAAGGAGCCCAAAGCCGCTGACACAACTTGTTACGGGTGCCACCAAAGCCCTGAGGTCAGATTGTGCTGATCTGAAGCAGAGTCATGGGCATAGAGTGTTGTTGTAGCGACTCAGAGGCCCAAAACCATGGGCTAAGCGTGTTAAGGCCGTAGCTTAGAGAATTAATGGGAAAATCTAATTTGTTTCACCTTCAGTTGATTATACAACACTTCCAGACATTAGTCATTCAGTCTCAGTTGCATCAGAGAAGTCATTGAAAGTCTCCTCGATTCAGATATAGGACTTCAGAGTTGAGATCACTTGGCGATCTATCATATTAGTGTTTTCATATTATAGATCTGTTGATCTGTAGATCAGATCTTTTTTCTTTTTTTTTTTTCCGCTGCAGATGTATCTTTAGTCCTCATTCAAAATCAACCATGTTCATCAGTTTTCTATGACCAGTGTCAGTGAATTTCTGTTCCCAGATTCAGTTTCCTTCATGCAGAAGTATGGGTATGGTTTTACTGTGTGTATGCTATTTTTTTCTGCATCGTAAAGATATGTACTCATGGATCATTGTACTCTTATTTCTGAATCATTTGATGACGATCTAAGAAGAAAAATTTCCAAGGTTTTTCCCCGTAGTGGCTTTTTCCCTGGTCTCGAACCAATCCTGGTGTCTCTATGTGTTCATGCTTCTCTTCCTTCAATATTTTATTTTCCGCTACTTAGATGATGATGATGATGATGATGGTGTTGTTCTTTATGCATATTTATATATTTTGATGCTTAATAATATAGATCTGTACAATGGAAAAATCATTTGGGGTGAATACAACACGTTAATGATGGAATGTATATATCAAAGTAAAGAAAAATGTTTCTTTATGAAAAATTAACATGGTATCAAAAGTGGTTGAAGAAAAGCCATATATATCACCCCAAGGATACACTTCTATGGTAGCAAGTAGAGTATGGTAGAGAACTAAAATAATTCTAGGGCATGAGGAAAACCCTAGGAAGTTAGTGGATAAGGGTTTGAGAGAAACCCTTGTTTACAGTAAAGTCCTGAGTTCTGGTATATGAACCCTCGCATGGTTTATGAGGGGATGCTCAAGTACTTGGGATCAATTTGTCAGTTGACCTGGCTATTGATAAAGTTATTGATTGAAGGAAATATTGTTTTATAATCTATGGCTGACTCCTAAAGGTTGGTTCGAGAGGAAAAGGATCATCTCTCATTGAAGATAATATTCCTTTACTTATAACCCTTACTCGTGTTTACTCTTATGGATATGATTTCTATGATTATTGTTTCTAGTCATTACTTCTTGCATGTATATTTGAGCACTTGGATATTTCTATCCTCCGTGATGAGATGTGATGAGTGGATCCCTCTTGAGGATCTTTGGAAATGTAGGAAAGTTGGCTAGATCAGGAAAAAGGAAAGTTTGCTAGATATGGAAATGTAGTTAGATCTGGTAAAGGTGAAGAGGTGCTTGAGAACTACAAGATGCCTATGTGAAGGTGCACAGGTAATAATGTTAGGCATGCATGGTATATTATGTTAATGTTATGATTCAGCTACAACATTGGATGGCTATGTAATCCCTTTGGTACATTGAGAATGTCTACTTCTTAGACGACTTATGCATGCATATGAATGAATGGGATTTATGTTTCCTATGATGAATGGCGCATTTGGTTTTGAAGGGTTTGATCATGATGATCTATTTAATTATGAAAAAGAATACTTGATGTGATTGTCGATCTTGTATATAGTGTCATAACTTAATGTGTGCCTAACATCTATTATTTTGATATCATGACTCTGACTTTAGTGGATGGTACTCTTGACTCTTGATATTCATAAGATCTGTTAGATCTCCTATAGAAGGGTACCTCATTTATATGGTATTGAAAATGCTTGTGATAAGCATGATGAAAGCTCATGGAAAAGAGTGATTGCACCTTGTTGGTTTATCGATTAACCTAAATTGATCATATTTATTATGAGATGCACAGTATTGACAAACATGATTATAAAGGAATATCTATGATATTGATGTTTCAGATCTTTGAATACCTGTGGTTATAGCAGGTGGTGAAATTAAATACTCTAACTTGATGCATTGTTATATGATCTTAAGGTTTTGTTGTCACATCAGTCTATCGCCTTGATCTTTCAAGTCTGGCCCTTGATGAAATATTGATGATCATGATAGATATGTGCTTATGATCTAATAGATATGTTATTTCTTGATCGTTTTAAAGACAAGTTGATGACATGAATGAAGTGGATTCTCATTCAGAGGGAGAATCACTCTCCTAATACATTATCTTTCATGTTGCCAGTACATGTTTCATTGAAATATGATTTATAAGTATCTGACATTATTGATCTACAACAGAGGTATGAGCCTGTTTCTCACAAAGGAAGGCTCATAGATGTGACTATGCCTGAATTGAAGTTATGTGCAATGAATTTCGTCTATATTTTGAATCCATGGATCTCTGATTTGTCTTTTCGTTGTGAACTAATTTCCGGAATTGCTAGAGTTGAGAATGAAATCAGATGGTCACTTGGGAGATGCCAGTTCTGCAGATTTATTGCAAATGCCAATAAGATCTGTCATCTAGGAAAGTTTGTATGTTTGAATTGAACTTGTGTGTGCAAGTGACTGAGACATTCATATGGATATGTCATTGTGTTTGAGGAATGTGAATCATGTTTTGGCTAATTTATATTCATAAAATACATTTGGTACTTTTTACATGATGCTTAATGATTGAGACATATCTATATTTACAGATCTTACCATGATTGCACATTTGGATTTGACATGATTTAATTTGGCGGAGGTCGATTTTCTCAGATGAATATGTGGGAATAGTGAACTTCAATGTTGTATGTGAGTATATAGATGTATGGTTCCATATTGGACTCCGTGTTCTTATCACAATGGTTGTTGTGACTTAGTATAAACATGCATGACTTAAATGTGATGTGCATGAACTTACATCTAATGATGTAAATGGCATGTAATGACATGATTAAAATGATAGACTTGAGAACTTGACATGAAATGAAGTCAAGACTTGATATGTGCTCTACATGTCTCTGGTTGAAAGAATTGATATTATAAAATCAATGTCTTTGATAATAGTTGTGACTAGCTTCTTAACCTGGATGAGTTGATTTTGTTAACAAAACATTGATTTGTGTAAGGCTGGATATGGTGGCATGATAAGTCATTAGGCTCATAGAGAGTGTTGCGTGATGAAAAATCCTTGATTCATATTTTTTTATATTTGTTTGTTATCTGGTGAAGTCAGGATAATGAGTTCCAAGGTATGGCCTTGATTTTTTATTATGGCTTTGATTATACATACTGATAGTATATCCTTGATAGATGATGAGCCTCTGAAAATCTAAGTAAGAGGAAGATGAATTTTGAATATCATAATGATGTATCATGGCACGATGAATTGATTTCTGGAATTTGGGAAAGAAATTCCATATTGCAAGACTATAGAAATGTATTTGTGTAATGTAAATCCTTGGACACTCTGATTTAAAGTTGAAATGTTGATTGCATGTGATATGGCATATATTAGTTGGTTGAAGCATTGATGTTTTGTTTTGAACATTCATCCGAATATGATTTGATTGAATTCACGATTGAGCTGCTTCACTCAGAATTTCCACCAAACATATTTTATTTGTTCTACTCTTAAAGGTTGAGATATTTCTCCCATGATATGTAGCTGCATGAATGAACTGATGATGTTTGAGATAGTTTTAGTGAGCACATTTAGATGCTTGCTTAGTATGATATCTTCCATGATATTTTTGGACGAGAGGTCTATAGCACGACCATGGTCGGTTAAAATACTGCTAGTAAGGCTAGTTGTGAGGCATGATGTAGAAGCTCCTTGGAGAGATTATCGAGAATGATCTGGATAAGACATGGATGCACAATGATGACAAAGAATCCCAAATACGTATAGTAGGGGTTGTGATTTCTCCATTTTATACAATGAAATTGTTTGAAAGAAGATGAGGCTTGTGATTAACACCTCTGTGAGAGGGAGGATGATTATAGTATCCATGCATGTTTGACACCTCCATGAGAGGGAGGATGGTCATGGTATCTTGTTGTGATTTACATGATTGTCTATGTTGTAACATAGCACTTGATTTTATTTCTTGTAGGTACAGGAATCATCAGATACTAGATGAGAGAAGTGTTGATCGAGGACATTGAGCCAAATCTTCCTCTCTGTTTGAGCTCCCAGAAAGAGGAATTGAGATAAAGGGCTCTTGGGGTTGAAACTCTAGAAAATGGGGTGTATTCCCTATCTGTAACCTAGGGTTGATAATGTTTCTCCCCTATCCGCATAGGGTCATAGAATGTTGCTCCCCTATATGGTCTATGCAAAGTATACCTCAGTTGGCATCATATCCACAAGCAGGGATGGAAATAGGGGGTGTACAACCCAATTGTATTATGATATAGGTGTTCTACCACATGACTATTTAGGGTCATCGATGGGAAGATCGGTAGGCAATAGGATAAGTTGTGATAATTATATGTGGTTCTGGGTTGAGAGTGTGCTCCCCGATGTAATCCCAAGGTCGTGATAGGCTCCCCTGTGTGATTGGATATCATATTGCTAGATATGGGGTTGTATAGGTATAGTTCCCCCATGAGATTCTGGGTTGAGATGCGCTCCTCGATGCAGTTACAGATTGATATGTACTCCTTGTTGATATGCTCTTCATTGATGATATTCTGGATAGTAACCCATTCGCAGAGATTCCAGGATGATATCCTGATGAATGAAGGGTGGTAGCAATCATTTTATTATCTTGAGACTTTATTTCGTTACTTTGTCCCTTGTTCTGTGAGTTAGGGATTCTTTTTCCATACTTTTGTTGCGATGGATTTGCAAACCTGAACACTTTCTTATTTCCTTGTTTCAATTTCTACTCAATTTTATATAATTTCTAATAAATTTGGATGATTTTAAAAGTAAAATAGTTTTATTCTATAAAATATGAGTGTCATTGAAGCCCATGGGGTGGATTATATGGTGATAGGGTGTTCTGTTAAGGCACTCTATGGGGAAAAGGCAATCGGTTCGAATCTCCTTAGGTTGGTGTGGCTCAGGCCGTGTGCGATCCTTGGGTGATTTTGATGGCTTATATGCCTCTAGGTTGCAAATTTATCTAAATCAATTTTATTTCAAATTTAAGATGTTTTTTTTAAATAAAATAATTTTATTATATAAAATTTAATAATTTGTTATTTTTTAATTATTAAATAATTTTATTATATAAAATTTAAATAAATTATTATTTTTCCTTTAAAAATAAATCTCGTTTTTTAATAAAACAAGTGAAACTAACTGAGGAACAAAATTTAAACCTTGAAAATAATTTAGGCAAGAGGCTTATTCTACATCCCTGTGAAGGCAATGTGTAAGTATGTTCATCCTCAACTTGGAGTTGACACATCTCCCTCCTAAAATAAAAATAAAAATAAAATATTCTTTAAATAGAAAAGTGATGTATGTTATAATAAAAAAGAAAAAATGTTATGCATGTTTAATAAGTTTTCCATATGACCTAATATAATTTCATGTAATGTAATTAGAAGTAAAAAATATGTGAGTAAGATTTTATCCAAGACTTTTATGATCCATATTGATTTTTGCAATTGGATTTCACATAGATCACATTAGCAATATTTAATGGTGGATCCTTCATCCTCAAGACCAAGATGAGTAAGATGTTTAAACCTTATACTTTTCAAAAATATTTTAACACATTATATCAATTTCATATATATATATATATATATATATATATATATATATATATATATATATATATATATATAATGTTAAAAGAAAATATTGCATGTTGTCTAAAATAAAATATCCAATGTGGGCTATTAATAAAATATTTCAATATGAATTAATATTGACTTATACTTAAAAATATATTAATAAAAAAATTATAATTTTAATGTGGGATGATAAAATGGTTCAATGCAGATGCTAGGTAATCTCCTTAGCAATCAAAAATACACATTAAACAATGAAAATTACACATTGTTTTTTGCATTCTAAAATAAGTTTGCACGTGAAGAAATTTGATCACTCTCCGCTCATGTTAGATATGTGCTTAATATGGATCTATGTTGGTTGAGCCAAGGGGCTCATTCTACATCACAATGTGAAGGGCATGTGTAAGTATTTCCATCCTCAACTTGGAGATGACACTTGTCCCTCTTAAAATAAAAATAAAAATAAAATATTCTCTAAATAGAAATGTAATGTCAATTATAAAAAAAATGCTATGCGTGTTTAATTAGTTTTCCATATGGACTAATATAATTTCATGTAAAATGAATGAATGATATTTTAACTTCCACGAGACTAAAAATAGTCTATGGGGCTACCAGCCACCTTATTTTTTTCCTTCTGCAATTCAATCTTTTTCTTACTCAAATTGATGATGAGCTAACCCAACCTTCTAAGAGTCCCCTCACTGAAAAGACAATGACATACTGCCATAATTTTTTGTGATGTCCCTAAAAGAATCACGTTCCAAAATGAACACACATGTTCTTCCCAAGCTTCTTTAGGTCTCTTCCACCGTCTCGTTTTTCACCGAGGATTATGTGAGTTAGTTCTTAATTGAGCAATAGAAATATTTTCTCTCCACAAAATGTTAGCTCCAATGTACTCTTTTTTTTGGAAATCACAAGTGGGGTTGAATTCCTGAACATAGTACTTATTATTTCTACCCAACTATTTTCCCCATATAAGCTTACAAAACTTCTCCATAACAAAATTCTTGAACTCCTTGCTATTTGTGGGACATGCATTGAGGTAAATATTCCATTTTTGCATCCATTTTTTGTTTTGTCTCATCCATGATTTCTTTCTTTCACTCATGCCTTCATTGAAAATAACTTTCGGTCATCTACCTCCTCCCATTTTCTCAATCTTTTTTAGATACCTTATAAGATGCACCCTAGAAATTGCTTCAATGGGAGTTGCTCTTGTTTCACTTAACATTATCGCATAAAGAACCGAAATTTTTATTTTGAACTTGCTCATGATCAATCATTTTTGGATTTTATCAATTTGTTTCCATTTTGAAACAAGGATGCTACTAGCCCACGGTTCACACCCATATAATATCACTAGAAAAACTGGGACTCCAAAAAGCACTTTAATCGTGTTCCAATCTCATAACTTTGCCTCTCTACATTTGTTTTGAAGTGCATATAATGCTTTCCACCCTCCTAAAAGTTCTTTCTGCAATACTCCCAATTAAGCTTGTTGTTGAAATCAATCCTGAGGTACTTGTATTCATTTACCTCTTCAATAATTTCTCCTTCAAAGAAGAGCGCATCTTGGATTTGCTTCCTTTTATTAGAGAAAATCATTATTTTGGTCTTACTAGTATTGAATTGCATCCCCACTACTTTACAAAAATTCTCAAGGGCATATCAATTCATATGCAATCCATGGGACGATTTAGCAACCAGTACAAGATCATCGGCATATAAAAGAAGCTTTATCACAAAATCCCCCAATCGAACACCATCCCCACCTTGCAGATTTAGCCACTATTCCAATTTGTAAATATATAAACCAAAAAGGGTAGGGGATAAAGGGCATCCTTTCTTGACTCCGATGTCACTTCTAATTTTTTTTGAAATGCCTCTTGAAGTTCTAATTTTGACTTTCGCCTTTGCATAAAGCCTATGGACAACAACTCTATATTGCAAAGCAATTTCAAGTTCTTCCATTCTACACCACAACTGATCTCTAGGGACAGTTTCAAATGCCTTTTTGAAGTCAATAAAGCATCAAAATACTTCTTCTTTTTCCCACCAAACCTTTTCAACAATGTGTCTCGGAGTGATACCAAAATTACTGTAGAATGCTTCGCCCGCTTGCCATTTTCCCTTGTTTTCTTTTACTTCTTCCCACTTACTGATTCTATTTTCTACCATATCGCTAAAAATCTTTGTAAACAAAGGATTGATCATAAAGTTTCTATAGTTGGAAGATTTATTAATGTCTCCACTTTTAAAAAGGGGTATTGCTAGACTAGTCGTCCAATCCCCTTGGAATCCTTGCCCAATGACGTTGTTGAGTATTTCCATGATGTGCGATTCTAGAATGTTCATTCCCCACTTTAGATATTCTACTTGAAGTTCAATCAGGTCATTTGTCTTACTTGTTTTCAACATTTTAATTCCTCCCTCCACCTTCGTATTGCGAATTTGTAGAAATATGTGATTAAGATTTTAATCCTTATACTTTAAAAAAATATTTTAACACCTGATATAAATTTCATATATATATATAGTATGTTATGTTCTACAACCCAGTGTGAAGGTGATGTGTAAGTATGTCCATCCCCAACTTGGAGTTGACATGTGTCCCTTCTAAAATAAAATAAAAATAAAATATTATCTAAATAGAAAAGTAATGTTGGCTATAATGAAAAAAGAAAAAAAAATGTTATGCATGTTTAATTAGTTTTCTATATGACCTAATATAATTTCATGTAATGTAATTAAAAGTAAAAAAATATGTGAGTAAGATTTTATTGGAGACTTTTGAGATCCATATTGATTTTTGCAACTAACTTTTGATGGTCTAAAGTTTCCAACCTTCCAATGAGGTTCATATATGTGGTATAAAATAAAATATCCATTGTTGGTTATCAATAAAATATTTTAATATAAATTAATATTGACATATACTTAAAAATATATTAATAAAAAAAAAACAAAAAAACCAATTTAATGTGAGCTAATAAAATGGTTCAGTGTACTTGCTAGGTAATATTTTTAGCCTTCAAAAATACACTTTAAACAATGAAAAATTGCACATTCTTTTTTGCACTCTAAATTAAGTTTTCACATGAAGAAATTTTATCCCTCCTAGCTCATGTTAGATCTGTGCATAAGTTGGTTCTATGTTGGTTGAGCCAAGAAGCTCATTATACATCACAATGTGAAGGGGATGTAAAAGTATGTCCGTCCTCAACTTGGAGTTGACACGTGTCCCTCTTAAAATATAGATAAAAATAAAATATTATCTAAATAGAAAAGTAATGTGGACTAAAAAAAAAACTATGCATGTCTGCTTAGTTTCTTAGTGTGAAGGAAATGTGTAAGTACGTATGTCCTCAACTTGGAGTTGACAAATGTCCCTCCTAAGAAAATAAAATCTCTAAATAGAAAAGTAATATCCGTTATAATAATTAAAAAAAAATGCTATGCATGTTTAATTAGTTGTCCATATGAATTAATATAATTTCATGTAATGTAATTAGAAGTAAAAAAATATGTGAGTAAGATTTGATCTCAAACTTTTGTTATGCATGTTTAATTATTTTTCCATATGAATTAATATAATTTCACATAATGTAATTAGAAGTAAAAAAATATGTGACTAAGATTTGATCTAAGACTTTTGTGATCCATATTGACTTTTTCAATTGACTTTAGACCACATTAGCAATATTTGATGGTTGACCTTTCTAATTAAGTTCATACTTTTCAAAAATATTTTAACACGGGATATTAATTTCATATATATATATATGTGTGTGTGTGTGTGTGTGTTAAAGAAAATATTGTATGTTTTTATAGAGAAAAAATTGGACTTTTTATTGAGAAATAAAGAGTTACATTGCACATGCATTGAAGCATTCATTTTGACTGGGCCTCAAGAGATGCCCTTCAGAAATTCGGTCATTATCAATCAACCATTTCAAAAACCAGAAACTAAAACCACGGTTTATAGCTATAACATTCGCCATAGGGTGGCATGAAAGTCACGTGCCTATTCCCGGGCCTCTTCTTATGAGGAAAACCAACCCAAACAAGAATAGAGGTTCGGGCTTGACTAGAAAACCAAAGTTAAACCCATATATATGTTTGTAATAATATGTTCCAATCAAAATATTGATACAAGTCCTTTTGAACAGTAAAAAATAAAAAATACATGCAATATACAACTAGTAATGAGATCAAAAGCATGAAAAAACTTTTAGGAAAAATGAGGGCGGTCCAGCTCCACTCATCCTTCAAGATCTATTTCTCAAATTTTCCAGCTGCCTAGATCCTACTGTAAACCTTCCTTATAAAGGAAGTCTATTGCAACATTAAATTCATTATAAATATGACACATAGATATGTAAGAAAAATATTTTTTCAACAACCATAGTTCCTCAAGAATAGGACTTAATAAATATTTTTGACAAATGAATTCCTTGTTGAAACATTTTATGATGTTTTGTGAGTCTCTGAATATTTTGACAGAGAAAATTCCAAGGTGAATAAGCCGACATAAAATATAGTGAAGATATTTGAGCTCTGCATAATTATTTGTTCCATGACCAAGGCCTAGCGAGGCTTCCAGTCTCTTGCATGAGATTAAATGAATCACTATACCAGCCCCACAGATGTTTTCAGGACTGGATGCACCAGTATGTCTAAGGGATGTCACCCCTTATATTTTTGGGAATGATCATCTTGGGACTTGGTTTTGGTTGTTGGACAGACATTAACTCATATATTGTTGCACATTATGTTGCTAATATATAGTACAGGGTCTCTTGATCTCTGAATATAGTCTTGTCCTAGCTAACCGGATCCCCCAAGAGATAAGGAGTGGGATCACTTTCCATTTTTTCTCTTGACTTCCATTCCACCATTCCTGCCATGCTTCCTTTGCATACCCCACTCTAGCTCTGAGACTTGCCAATCAGCTTCAGATATTCTTTCCAAACTAATTTTTTGAAAGAGAAATGGCTGAAAAGGTGTGAGACTAATTGAGCATCTGATTTGCAAAGAGAACACCAAGTTGGCTCTTCCTTCTTTATTTTTTGGATATTGTCCCATGTTGGAACTTTGTTTCTCGAAATACACCAGAATAATTTCCTGCTTTTTGCTGGGAATTTCAATTTCTAGAGCGACTTGGCCCACCATTCTGGTGCCTCCCACCCCTTCTTGGACATAATGAAAGAGTATCCAAACTTTGGTGAATATTTTCACAAAGGGGCATGAACCCACTGTAGTTCGTATAGTCGATCTCTAAGACAAACATTTGATCACACAAGTTCATTTGTGCAGTGTTTCCAAGCCTCATTCCATTGAGGGTCTAAATGCATGTATTCTCCTGGAATCCACGCTTGTTTCCATATTGATGAAGAACCTACTTTCTTAATTTTGCTTAAGAAGTAAAACCCTTTGGAGGATAGGTGATTCCTTAATTCTTCTTTCAAGGAGAAGCCCTCGTTGCATCCAACCCATGGGTCCAAGCCAATTTGAACCTGTTCACCATTCCCTACCTTTCAGACCAGACCTTCCTCGATGATTTTTAGTGACCCCAGGGTGGCTTTCCACACCACCGAGGCCCAGGAGAGATTTTTACTGGGGGTTCACAACCATTCAATCAAAGGCATTTGATCGATGTATTTTCTTTTCATAACCATAGTCCATAGAGAATCCTTGGAGAGAATTCTCCAGCCCATCTTCGTTGCCAGAGATGACACGAAAGAGGGAAGCTCTTTTATGCCCCAGCCACCCTAGCCTTTTGGTTTGGCTATCTTGTCCCATGCCACCCATGGTAGAACTACTTCCTCCTTTGAACTAGCCCACAAAAATTTTCTATAGGTTTTTTTGAACCTGTCCGTAATTCCTTTTGGCATCCAAGAGAGCATGGCCCAGTAAACCAGGATGGCCATTGACACTGACTTGATTAACACCATCCCGCTTGCTCTCAATAACCACTTCTAACTCCAATGTTTTACTTTTTTTTCAAAATTTTCCACCATCCACATCTAGTCTATATATTTGTAGTAGTTAGGTTTGAGGAAGAAACCGAGATATTTGAAACTTTCATCCATCATCTTAATCTCAAATGGGAGCTCTCCTGCAATCCTCTCCCAAGATGCCTTCCAATAGAATAGAAGATTTTTGTACAATTATGTTCATACCCGTGGCAGTGAGAAAGAGGTCAAGGGATGATTTTATATGTTTGATATCTCTACTACCATCACTGAAGAGGAGAATATCATCCGTGAACAACAAGTGAGTGATGTGGAGATTTATCGCTACTTCAATGCCTTTATTGTCCCCTTTTCTTTTGGCTTCCACCAAAATATGGCTTAAGCCTTTTGTTGCCAGAAGAAATAGCAAAGGCAAAAGAGGGCACCCCTATCTTAGCCCTCTTTGAATCTTGAAAAAGGGAGAAGCTACCCCATTGATCAGTGCTTTGAAACTAATGTCTAAGATGCATCCCATCACCCAGTTTATGAAATCAATGTTCAAACGTAGATGAGTCAGCAACAACCTTATGTATATCCATCTTATCTTATCATATACCTTTGATAAATCAATTTTTATAATCATCCCTTTTATCTTGTTTCTTTTGATGTTGTGCATAGCTTCTTGGGCAACTCAAATTGGTACATAGATTTGCCTTCCCTCCAAGAACTCAAATTTTTCTTTCGAGATGTTCCTGGACAGGATCGGCTTTATTCTGACAGCTATAAGTTTTGCAATAATTTTGTAGATGGAGTTATAGAGTGAAATAGGTTTGAGGTCGTCAAAGGATCCATGCTCATCCAACTTAGGAATAAGAGCTAGGAAATTCAAGTTCATGGGTTCAAAAATAACACCTTTTATCCTTGATTCTTCCACAAAATTTGTTAAATCCTCCCTATAGATTCAAAAAAATGTTGATAAAATTCTACTGTCCACTTCCCCTTTGTCATTAGGCTTAACATCATCTCATTTTCCTCTAATTCAACATATCTAGGGAAAAATTGTGCCACCCGCACTACTTCATCTATGATAACGTCCGCAAGGGATTTGAATAGGTTCCTAAAGTGGTCCTTTCCCAAGGATGCTAAGTCCGCAAAGGATTTTGCGGTCCTATCATCCTCTGTTTTCATCCCCCAAATAATATTTGTGTTCTTCCTCCCTTTAGCATAATTGTGAAAGAACTTAGAGTTTTCATCACCAGCTAATAGCCAAATTTCTCTGCTCTTTAGCCTCCAATGTTCTTCCCTTTCCAGGAAAATCTTTCTTTCCAATGTTTCATACCCATCTTCTTCTGGGATCTCCAATCTGGCCAACTCCTCTTCTAACCATTTTGGCCACTCCTCCTCTTTTTCTTTCATTTCTTTTTCCCATTCAATGGTATCTTTATTCATTCGCTTAAGGTTTTCCTAGAGGTGGGTTGTTTTTCTTGTCCTCTCCTCTTCTCCCATTGATATCCATGTATCCTCAAGAGGGAGTTGTAGGATTCCCCTTGAGCCAAGCGGGATTGAATTTAAAGCACGAACCTGGTTTGTCATTGGATCCTTTGAGTTCCAGGAGAATAGGGTGATGATCTGAATCCCCTCCTTCTCCAATCCATTGTCGAAGCATAGGATTCTTTCCACAAGATCCTCTTTGATCAATAATCTATCTAGTCTCTTTGCAACTCTAGCTTCACCAATTCTCCTGTTCTTCCAAGTTGGCCTCATCTTGAGAAGGTTTTTGTCAATAAACTTACCATATTTAATTTTGGATGAGAAGTAGTCTGAAAAAGGGTCAGAATGGGTAGTCGGTCCCCAGGTTTCTGCCTGCCTAATGGAGAAATTGAGGTCCCCTCCCATAATGAGGTTTGGATTTTCCATGAAGGATTTTTCCCATATTTCATTCCAAAAGACCATCCGGTCCTGACATGGCCCGTAGATGTTCAGAAGAAGGATATTAGAGCATAGGTATATGGATTAGGCTTCAAGAGACAGGGCCTATTCCAAGCCCCAAGAGCTTATCAGTTTAAATTTTCCTTCTTTGAAGCCTAGGGAAAGACCCCAAGACCTTTCTTTGGCATCTAGACACTAAAAGGACCATCCTAGACATATCTTTGAAAGTGTTGTTTTGACGTCTTCACCTGCTCCTAGAGTTTCTTGGAGCATAATAATATTTAGCCCGTATTTGGAAATTAAGGCCTTAAGGGCTAGTTTTTTGGGGCTACTAGCCAACCCTCTACAGTTTAGGACAGAATAATCATTTTTGCAACATGCTAGGGGTTTGCACTTCTCTAAGTACCCCAGTTAAGGACCTCTGTTTCCCATCAACAATGTCTAATTTGGCTCTAATCTGAGATTTGGACAAGTTTGACTTCCTACCCCTCTGCTTTGGACTCGAGGAGGGGTCCAAGAGGTTCCCCAAACCCCCTACCACCTCCAACAAGTTTTCCTTCTTTTCTCATGGTCCCAGATTGTAAGGGATTCTCTCCCCTTCATTTTTTAAAGGATCAGGAAACCTCGATAGGGGAGAGGGATGTTGTTCCAGATGGAGTTCAAGGATAGTTGTAATAATGATGTCCAGAGACTCATTTACAGTATTTACATGAGATTGAGAGAAATCATATTATGAAGGCCTGGAAGGACTAGGCCTTGAATGCATAGACAAAAAATCTGAAACATAACAGAAAGTGAGCGAGGGGGATCGAGGTCAATACCCTTGTTCATTGGTACTGCGTCGCCCTGATGCCTCCAGAGTCGCAGCATGACAAGGCTCCTCTTCCATATCCTATGCTTGAGCCTCCATCTCTTCCATCAGAGTGTCCAAATTCCCTTCCTCTGCCCTTGGCATAGAAGCTCTTGACTTTTGATCCTTTTCCAAATCTGAATTGGGCCTTCCCACAGGTATCTCTTCTTCCTTCTCAGTATTATTCTTCCCCTTCATGTGTTTCTTCCTCCTCCTTATGCTCAATGGGCAGTCCTTTACCAGATGACCATATTGATGGCATCTATGGTAGCGGAAGGGTAGTTGTTTGTAGTTAAGAGCTTGGATAAAAGACTAGTCTCTATAATGCATCTCAATCACCTCCGACAACCCTTCTCGGGGGTTAAGTTGCACCAAAATTCTTGGGATTCCTTTCTACCTTTCTTGTTTGTAAGACATGTCAGCTTCCAAAAATTGCCTGAGTTCATTCCCTATCTCCCTAGATACATTTTCAGACCAGAGAGGGTACGGGAAGCCTCAAAGATGAACCCAAAATGGAAGGTCTTCCACCTTATCTCTCTATGCGTTGAAAAGGGGACTCCATTGTTTGAATGAAATTGGGGCTCATCCAAATCCCAAATTCCTCTCTAGCACCTACTAGACTGATTCCTTGCTATGAAAATTCATTATGAACCATCCATTGGTTAGGTTCACCGTCTCAAATCTCTGGTCGAGAGCCTCCTTCCATGCCTTGGCTGCCCATTCTTTGATATAATTTGTTGAGAGCTTCTCCCCTTTGGCTCTTCCAACTAGGGTGAGTTTTGTTGTTTCCATCTCTTCGTTGGTCGAGATAGCGATGCTCGGGACCAGGCTAGGGATATTCTCCTTTCTCCTCACAAATTTCTCTTTCTTCCTTATGCTCCTTGAGTTATCTGAGCCCCCTTCATCTCCCTGTTCCAAGCGACCTTGTTGATTGGGGACTTGCATTGTTGTTTTTTCATTTACCCTCAACCCTGCTTCCCCATTTATGGGATCTCTGATTTCCCCTTCCCATTGATGAACAGGATTTGATACAAACCCCTCTAGTTCCTCCCCAGAGAGAGACCAGTTTCCTTTGTGAAATTCTTGGTTATGGCAAAGCGCCAATGATCTCCCGTCTGCTACAGACTCGTCTTCCCAACTTTGTGTGTCAGCCCAAACCCTCTTGTCTCTTGCAATGGCATTAGCAATGTTCCCCAAACCTTCCTCCTGGAAAAAACCTTGTAGCATCTTTTCACCCTCACCTGGATTCCTTAGGGGTTTAAGTGCCACCAAACCCTCCACCGCCCTGTCCTTGATCAAGGCCGAGGAGGATAACTCCCCTCCCAAACAAGATTTCAAACCATGTTTCTTCAGGAATCCGCAGCTTGCTACAATGTCCTCGAGGCCCCCTTTCAAGTAAACGGAGTGCTGCAAATCATGAAATTTACCACTTACTGGTTGAAGCCCCACTTCTACACTAGAGAAAATGGCAGTCTCTTATCTTCCCACTGGGATATTTTTCAGTAGTAGCGTCCCTTTCCCCATGCTAGTTAGGGTTTCTTCCAAGGAAAACAGATCCCCTCCCTGCTTCCTCTCCTCTCTCGAGCTGCCAAAAATCCAAGCAAACATTCCAGCTGGACCAATGAACTACTTCAAATTCTGGTCTGTGACTTCCAAACCCCACATAGTTAGTATGTCTCCTGACTCAGGATCTGCCTCCACCTTTTCCGAGTCGTTGACCATGGTTGCTTGAAACGTCGACAACATCTAGTTTCGTTTCCCTGTTCTCCTTCACGTCAGGTGCGTGCACCTGCTGGCCTAAGCTGCTAGCCTACAACACTTGAAGAAAATTGTAAAATAAAAAGATGGATGGATTAAGCACAGTAAAACTGTAATACCACTTACCCTTCGTTTGTAGAGGTACGGTGACCGAGGCGTCTTGAACCTACAGCCTGATGCCACCATTTTTCTTCCATAAGTGGCCCCAGCTGCCAAGTACATCCTCAGGCCTACAGACGCCTCCACATTGCCATCGACAGACCGGTAACTATCACAGTTAGGGTTTCACCATCGCTTCCCCTTCAACGTAACTCATTTTTATCGGAGGTACAAGGAGTTTCAACAAACCAATCTCTTTATCGAAAATATTGTATGTTGTATAAAATAAAATATCCAATGTGGATTATTAATAAAATATTTTACTATGAATTAATATTGACTTATACTTAAAAATATATTAATAACAAAAAAAAACATTTTAATGTGGGCTCATAAAATGACTCATTGTGTGTTCCAGGCAATCTCTTTAGCATTCAAAAATACAATTTAAACAATGAAAAATTACACTTGGTTATTTGCACTCTAAAATAAGTTTTCACATGAAGAAATTTGGTCCCTCTTGGCTCATATTAGATCTATTCTTAAGATGGATCTATGCTGGTTGAGCCGAGAGGCTCATTCTACATCACAATGTGAAGAAAATGTGTAAGTATGTTTGTCCTCAACTTGGAGTTGACACATGTACTTCTTAAAATAAAAATAAAAATAAAATATTATCTAAATAGAAAAGTAAGGTCGGCTATAATAAAAAAGAAAAAAAATTGCTATGCATGTTTAATTAGTTTTCCATATGGCTTAATATAATTTCATGTAATGTAATTAGAAGTAAAATAATATGTGATTAAGATGTTAAATATCAATTTCTTATATATATATATGTTACAAGAAAATATTATATATTGTATAGAATAAAATATCCAATGTGGGTTATTAATAAAATATTTTAATATGAATTAATATTGATGTGTAGGTTAATAAAAAGACAATTTTAATTTGGGTTGATAAAATGGCTCAATGCTTCATGTAATCTCTATAGCATTCAAAAATACACTTTAAACAATGAAAAATTACACATTTCTTTTTGCACTCTAAAATATTTTGCATATGAAGAAATTTGATCCCTTTGGACTCATGTTAAATCGGTAGTTAAAATGGATTTGTGCTGATTTTTATCTCACTATAGACTCACTATTTCTCATTGTAACTTGGACAAGTCGACAATATGTGTCTTGTTGTTTGTAATTTTTGGCCTCATTTTTCAACACTTTCCTAGCAGATTTACAAGGAAAACAAACAAGGAATCCAAAAGAATCTCATCACAAGTAGCTTCAAAGTTAAATCAATGTTTGTAAAACACACAACACACAAACAAGAAACAAACTCAACAATATATTAATGAATGTCTCAAAGAATGATGTACAATGTGTACACATAGAAATACGTCAAGAAATTGTTGAATCAGTTCCCCAGGTTTCTCGAACTATAATAACCGATTACCTAACACAAACTAACCCAAGGATTAGTTGTCTAACATTCCCCCTTAATCTGAAGGGATATACCAAAGTCCAAGAATGAGAGTTCAAAATGTAGAAATGCATTTCAGCCAATAGATGAATGTCTCTTGGAAATGGTTTTCAAGGATGACCAAAAACCAAAAAATGGGAGAACTTGATGTCTCAACCAACACTAATTCTGGAACCTACATAGGAGTTCTTAGAAAAAAAAATGTGGTTTTAAGATTATCACAAACTCTGGAACTGTCATAACAGTTCCTCAAACAATTCCAAATCTAGAAGTGCTTGCTCAGAAACAAACCAATCAACTGAGGTTGTGTCTCAGGATGTGGATCATTGACTAAGGCTCGCTTGACATCTCAAACTTGAACCTGTAGCAGACCACCCACCAAAAAATCCCCCCTTGTCGGATACAAGGTGAGAAATATTCTACATCACTGCAAGACTCGTCACTCTCAAACAAATTCTTTGATATGAGCTGTAGATCTTCTTGGTTTCTTTCATCCATTCCCAAGAAGCAATCCATCCAAAACTTAGCTTCTCTCTTGTAGTGCTATTCTTTTTGGAACATCTGTTTGACTCATGATTTTTCTTTCCACAATGCTCACACATGTGAAGATCAAAACACCGATCTTTTGTATGTCCAACTTTGTTACCCTGTTGGCATTTATCAACTTTTTCTGGAACTACACCATCCAGAAAACATGCACTTCGAAATTTTATAGGTTTAGCAAAGTCTAGAATTTGAAACGATACATCATTGTTATAACCAAGACCTGTTCTGTGTTTATTGTGTGTCATCTCTTCCCATGGTGTTATAATAGGTTTCACATCAACACTTCTAACTGTGTCCAAATTTTCACCTGAAAGCACTTCATTTCTCTGATCATTCTTTGACTGATGATCAGGCTCAAACAAATTATTAACAAACACCAGTTCAGAATCACACATTTTCTTTTGAAGTTCGTCTCGCTGTAACTGTGATTCTAACTCCAACAATTCAATTTTTCTTTTAGCATTTTTCAAACATGATTAGATGTCACAAAGCATGTCCTTGTTGGCTTGGACATTTTTATTGACAGAAGATAACATTAAATTACTTAGTAACTGTACTAAATCATTTAGTTTGGCCATTTTCTCCAGCAATCAAATTTGAAAAAAAAGGTGTCGGCTACCACTGAAAATGCACCCAATACAAACAAATTTTCAATAATTTAACCGAGTGTCAGGTTCAACCGATCATGCACCTAGAAACAATAAAAATTTAAGTAATATCATGTGGTACATGACAAATATTTGAACTTGTGACCTCTAATACACCATATAACTATATGAACTTGCTAACCACAATGTCATTTTCCCTTCTTGATTTTATATTCATAAATTCAATAACTTAAATTTAACGGAATTAAAATTCAAAGCTCAATAAAAAACCAAAAAATTGATGTTGTCAACTTCACAGGCTTATGTGAATAAGTAAGATCGATATTCAAAGTACCCTCTTAAAGAAAGCCTGACATAAAAATTTCCACCTATGTTATCTCCCTCTACTCTGAAAATGTTGGAGACACCTTTGCATTTTCAAGGATTCTTCAATGCTGCCTCAAGATCCGTGTTCCACGCATTCAAACATCGAAAGAGGTTATTCTGCCACCACAGGACAACTTCTCATTGCATTGTTTGTACAGGATTTTAGGCTTCGCGGTTGTCTTTGAAGCACTCTATTAACAAATCTAAAAAAATAATTGATGAAGCATCTTGGAAGCACAATGAGAAATTAACTGTATATATATAATTCACAAGCCTCCTCTGCCTTCACTTTTGCGCTAAAGCCCTTCGGAACATACTCTCTTTTCACCCACCATGAAAGGAGACCTTAGATTCGAAGGGAAAATTCTTGAAATCTTTCATAACCCACTTAAATTGGGTAATTATGCTCCCAACTTATTCCCAGGCAAATATTGAAGTCAACACACACATATTTCTCCCTAAATGTTCGTAATTCATTCGCGCACTAACATGAGAAGTTACTAGTTATGCCAACCAGGGACATGAGGAAACCACGGCATCTTTTAGACCTTCACCTTGTTGGGACCAACTCAAACAATTCCATAAACTCATTACACAATTAGGTAGGATGTGTTAAATGTTTATGGTGTATTAGACAACGAGGCAAGTTGGTATAAACATTGGGTCAATAAGGAGCATTTTAATACTTGAGTCATCGCAACCAATCCATGGTCCTTGATAGGAAGAGAAAACAATTAATATTTGATAGAGAAACTGCAACCTTTTTCTAAAAATGTTTTGTAAATGGTAGTAACTTCACTCCCCAAGAATTATTTCAATTTATAAGATGAACTTCAATCTCATAAAATAATGTAAACAAGTCCCAATAAAATTTGAAAATCCAGAATATATGAAGTACTTTACGAGTCTTTTACAACAACTTGAATTGTAGTGAACTATTAAATCGTGAGATTTGACGCTTTTGATCACAGTACACGACCTCACTCATCAACAAACAAAAAATAGTTGGGACCCTTCGTTTGATCCATGCTCATCTCCTGAACATTAATGCTCATCTCCTGAACAATAATTTTCTAAGGAAGGAGGTGGCCACAAAATTAGTGGCACAATTCAATGGACATCGTTCGGCTTCAGATATGTGTCCATCTTCGCCTGTCTCTGCACACAATCTGGGTGGATGGCTCGGTCGGGTCCGGATCTGGGTCCTTCAGTAATTTCAAAACATTGGACTGAACATAGTCTCTTCTATGGTTTTGCATGCAAACAGTCTCCTTCTGTGCACAGTAGTTCGACACATGTGTGTCTTCATCCACCTCGCCTTTGGTGCATCTATGATCACTTGGACAAGCTCCAACACTCGGCAAATAGTCTACACGGGTTTGATCACACAGTTCTACAATAGTCTGTCACTCGTATACTCCTCCTCCAAGATGCAGTTAATCCAAAATTTCTACGGATAATCCACCGTGTAGTCTTTAGTTCATCCAAGGGAACGTTACAACGCTACGAAAGCCACAAAACTAGTGGAGCAATTCAAGCAAGAAAATGGATAAACAACCCGTCACATTTTCAATCAACAAAGCATCTTACCACTCTGATACCACTGTAAGACACACAACACACAAACAGAAAACAAACTCAACAATATATTAATGAATGTCTCAAAGAATTATGTACAATGTGTACACATATAAATACATCAAGAAACTGTTGAATCAGTTCCCCAAGTTTCTTGGACTCTAATAATCGATTACCTAACACAAACTAACCCAAGGATCAGTTGTATAACAATGTTCCCATATGATATTCTTTTGGGTGAGACTGGTATGTTTATCCAAAAGCACCTGATTACAAGTAGCCTCATATTCAAATCAATAGTCCCATATGATATCCTTTTCATTCAGGCTGGTACGTTTATCCAAAAGTGCCTGATCACAAGTAGCCTCAAAGTCAAATCAACCGTCTCATATGATATCCTTTTAGTCGAGGCTGGTATGTTTCCAATTGAGGCATCAATGATCATTCATTTGCTAAGTTATCTGAAGAAGGTTGAAAATATGGATAAGCACAGGTGGCCTGAATTGGTTGTTGAAGAAGAGCTGAACCGCCCAAAAAGGACATTGATGAAACAAAACAAACAATGGTTAGACAAATGGGACATAAGTTTGCATGATTGCATAAAAAAGTGGGTATTAGAAAAATTTAGGACAGCAATGTGGACAAAGGAGGTAGACAAAAAGAAAGCATATTATGTCAAAGAATTTAACCCAACCTGGAAACATGATGATAAAGAGTACTTGAGTTCCTCAATCAAGAAACAACTAAAATTTTAATTGCTCCAGTGAGGACTAGCTCTCATCATCTAAGATGTAAAACTGGTAGATGGGTTGTCCCTAAAGAAGAGTGAGAAGAATGAACTTGCATTTTTTGCAACAGAGGGGTGGTAGAAACATAACGGCATTTTATCAAAGAGTGTGCAGAGTATGAAGTTATCAGTGGTCAGTTTGATAGCAGCCTAAAGGTCAACAGTGTCACTGAACTTTTGAAGAAACAAGGTTTCTCAAAATAGTGAATTTTTTACTCAAAATCCATAACAGCATAATCAGCCTAAAAAAAATTGAATATGGATTATGCTATAGTGTGGCATTTTATCAAAGAGTGTGCATAGCATGAAGTTATCATTCCCAGTTTGCTAGCAACCTAAAGGTCAGCAATTTCAATAAACTTTTAAAAAAACAAAGCTTCACAAAACAGTGAATATTTTACTCAAAATTCATAACAGCATAATAAACCTAAAAAAACCTGAATATAGATTAAGCTATAGTGGATGGTCCCCTTAGATGACGAGATCTAATGTACTTCATTAAAAGCCGTTCATTCCTTCAATGAAGACAAACAAATAGTCAGCTATTAAGTGGTACACACAATCTGCGGGTATCTCCGTCGGAATGCCAGGTTCAATACACATTAATTTTTGCCCGATAAACGATAGCATTTCGGGAAACAGAATGCAAGTAAATGGAATCGAACACGAGACCTGCAACCTCACCTCAACAGTCACTTCAGATGTAAATCGAGGATCAAGGATTAAGTAGGTTAAGAGGTGGTTTACCAAATTTATTATGTGAAAACTTCACGGGGAATTTATGTCGTAGAATTTACCAATCACCTTCTCACACAAGGAGAGTGCTCCTTATATTTCTCAACACATCACGCATTTGGTGGATGAACCATAGACAATATCTCCACTTCTCTAATCTTGTCAGCAAAGTGATTGATGCATTTGTTGTTGCAGTACTCTGTCATAACAATCGGAGCATAGTTCAGAGGCTAAGATGGCCAATATTCTGCATTTCACTTTCGGCATCTTCGGTGAGTTATTGATTTACATGATATTGCAGTTTTGGATTTGCAACATATAACAGTTTGTGTCAAATCATTCATGGATTTTTTGGATACCCATCAATATATTAAGGGATTAAATGAGATTTCTCTGATTGTGAAAATAATTGAAAATACATCAAGGGACTATGTGATTATCAAGTTTTAAAGGAGAGGATGTGGGTAGTTTGAATTTTTAATTATTTGAAGAACGCTTCTTTCTTTTACAGAGAGAATCAAGTTGCTGAAAATCTCTAGTTTGTGCAGGTGTATTGAATGTATAAGTCTAATAGAATAAAATAAAATGAAAAACATTGAGCCGAGTCAATGATTAGATTTTATTTTATTGAACTAGGGAAAACATTAACCAGAATGAAAACTGAAATAAACATATACAAATGTAAACCTACAGGGTGTCAAAGAAATTTCTAAGAGGTAAGGGATTGGAAATTTTATTAATCAAGAATGATTCTCCTCATTATAACAAGGTTTTTGGGTGATTCCAATTTGATATAGGCAACTTCGTTATTCTAACTTCATTTGTTATACAATCAAGTAAATTTGCTCAAAATTATATTTGTTGTCATATTTCTAACAGATTTGACCAGTAAAAGCACAGTTTTATTGTCTGTTATTCCTTCTCCTTTGTTATAGTTATAGCTAAATATTGTATGTTACTCCTTTTCCTTTGTTATAGCTAAAGAGCATTGTAGGTTTATGCATGGCTTTCGGTATCATGATGCAGAGCCCAGACCAGGCTTTAATATTTTTTCTTTTTCTTTTTGGAATAACAGGTAATGTGACTGCGTTTTTTCTCTTCTTGTCACCGATGTGAGTATCGAATATGTTATCCCTGATTAATTGTAAAGATTGGGACTTGTAGTTCAAGATATAATTTTGTTTGAGTATTATATATATTGACCTATTGTTGCCCTGAATCATTTCATTTCTCCAGAATCACATTCTCCAGAATTATCAAGAATAAATCCACTGAAGAGTTCTCTGGTGTCCCATATGTATCTACGCTTATGAACTGCTTGCTCTCTGCGTGGTATGGACTGCCCTTCGTCTCCGCTAACAACCTTCTTGTGAGCACCATAAATGGCACTGGGGCAGCCATCGAGCTGATTTACGTTCTGTTATTCCTTTTTTATGCACCCAAGAAAATTAAGGTATAGATATGTAGGTAATACCAGTTGAAGTTATCTTGATTGCAAATTTTGATGTGTGAATCACCTAGATATTTTTGGAATATGTAATCAAATTTAGATAAAAATGCTAGATAATATCATTGTTAAATCTAAGATTTTTATGATCCATAAGGAACTTGAATGTCTTTTGGATTAATCACATTATTAGGATTTGGTCAATTTTTTGAATCAATTATTGTGGTTCATCCTTAGAACAAGAAGGAGAAGCTAATCCATCTTAATGAATAATTAGGAATGCATCAATGCCAAGGAAATAGCCATGTTTTAATTGATGCATCTCTATTTATTCATTAAGATCTATTAGCTTCCCCTCCTTATGAATCACAATAACTGATTCTAAAAGTAAACCAAATCCTAATAATGTGATTAATTCAATATCATTATTGTTATAGTGTTTGATTTTTTGATAATTTTAATTTTTTTTTAAGATTTAAAAAAAAAATTCCCATTAGCTTCAGAAGTGTTACTTAATGTATTTTGGTGTTACTTAATGTATTTTGATGTAGATTTTAGAATAAGTGTTACTTTAATGTATTTTGATGCTGATTCTAGAATATTTTGGAAATTTGAGATACTGAGTACTTGGTTCTGGTTAGTCAAATTTGTTAAATGTTTAGAAATTTACAATCTAGTGGATTTGTGGCGCAGATTAAGATCTTTAGTCTCTTCATGGCTGTTGTTGTGGCCTTCGCAATAATCGCTCTGGTGTCTTTATTCGCACTGCATGGAAGTATCAGAAAGCTCTTCTGTGGGTTAGCTGCTACCATATTTTCTATTTGCATGTATGCCTCTCCCTTGTCTGTAATGGTGAGTTCTAATACCCAAATTAGGTAACTTACTGTGTAGCAAAGAAATTATTTTCTATTAATGTCCATATTTTAAATCCACTCTGCACAGTAATAGCGAAAAATATATTCACATATCACGAATATTGCAGTCTGAAACTTGCGTACCATATGATCATGGGTTTTCTTCATATGCCCGTGAGCTACCAGTAACATAGAGGGGACGTACTGCACGTTCAACAGATATCATGGCAGTGAGGCAGTGATAATACTGGCTTAATTCCACGCTTTCTTTTTTTATATTTAAGTCGATGTTCTATCCTATTTGGTATGGTATGTCACATATCACGGGTTCTCTGGTAACAAAGGAGTTCATGTATTGACAGGTTATTATTATTATTACTGTGTACAAACTCTGCATGGACTTCTGTATTTTTGTTTAACCTCTTCTGTCATATTTGGCATGATATGGCACGGGTTCTCTTGTACGAAAGTTGTTCAGGAATACTTGTTAGTTTGTACCATTTCTGCGTATTAATCAACTAATTAACAAGAGACCCATTGCAGAGATTGGTGATCAAGACAAAAAGCGTGGAGTACATGCCATTCTTCCTTTCTCTTTTCGTTTTCCTATGTGGAACATCATGGTTCATCTATGGTCTTTTGGGCAGTGATCCATTCATTGCGGTGAGTATTTATTAAGGATTTTTTAATTAAATTAATTAGAGATTTTAAGAATATTGCAAAATTTATTTAAATTTAATTATTCAACGTAACGTATAAGTTTATCAAATTCTGAAATATTTTTATTCCAACCATAATCGAAAACATCTCACTGCTAAATAAATTTCTTGTCATTGTTAACCACAGATTCCCAATGGATTTGGATGTTTTCTGGGAGCACTGCAGCTGATACTGTATGCCATCTACAGAGACTGGGGAAGCAAAAGTACTCCTTCAAAGGATGAGCTTCATGAGAATGAATCAATGGAAATGGGATATGCAAACGGATCAGAAAAACACAATCCAGGAGGCATGTCCGTGAAGCAATAACAAAACTCATATTTGTGAAAACATGAAAGAGAGTTAAGATTAGCTGGTTGTGTACAGTTAATCATATTTGGTATAAACATCGTTAATATGTAAGTCTTATTGTAATGGTTATTTTTGTGTCAATGGCAGATTTTAGAAATATTTTAGAGTTTGAAGATGAAAAAGAGATTAATTTTTTGAACTGTATAATGATAATCAAATTCTGAACTTTTAATCTGTGTGGTTTTTTTTTTTTTAGAAGAAAAAAAACGCTGATTATATTATGATATAAACAGTACATTGTCACATATACATCTCAGTTGATATGCTCAGCGGAAATACCATCATCATTTGGCCAATATAATGTTGTTTGTTCATAGCATGAACAAACCTCAGTAGTAGGCCAACACATATAGGGGAAAATAAATCACCCAATTACATTATGATCCATTCTACCTAATGGAGTTGTGAAAACTGTAGAAGGTGTAGAAAACAAACAACGGCAAAAAACTCTAACAGCATATGAAAAGCAGATTGATAAGAAGGCAGTATTGTCAAAATATGGTTAGCCAGCAGAACAGAGTGTTGCATCTATAGATGATTACCAAATTAAAGCCTCGCCTTTGTGGAAGAACTCGGAGAGTTAATTCGAAATGTTGCAGATCGTCATTGAAGTCTATCTAGCAGGCTCGCTTGTTAAGGTTTATGACAGGCTCCCTTATAATGGAAATGGTTGCATTCTCCCAGGCCATCCGAGTGAACCGTCTCGTTGTGTATTAATTGACCAGGCTCTCATGAAAATTAAAACCAGCTGTATGAATCATTATCAAAAAACATAAAGTTTGTACCGGCACGGATGTTAAGCAGGCTCGCTTGATGCTGAATATATCTGAAATTAAGATAATCAAGCTCCCTTGCTCCTTATACAGAGGCACGTTGTTGACAAAACTACTCATTATACCAACATGATTTTTGTGCAGGCTCACTTGTATTTGATAGTCACGGATAGTATTGTCTCGCTTCAGATAGTGCCCTTTCAAAAGTAGCCTGAATCCGCCCGCCATGTAATCAGTATTTTCCTTGCAACTGTGTATGCCATCATAAAGGACTGCGAACAATAGTCTGCAAAAGCCATATCCCTAAATAGACCTGACCACCATCATCAATCAATTATTCTTGACCTACTATAAAGCTGACTGTTATATGACCGCTATAACTATAGCAAAATACTACTAGTCAAAAAAGGGGAGAGATGTTGCGACCCTGATCTGTCTGGTAAGTCTTTCACGGAATTGGAGCAGTAGAATTCCAAACCACCCTCCCGTCCCTGTACCTGGAAACATACATCATCCCAAAATCTGCATTAAGACCCTTCTTAGAGAGGCCATCGGCCCTTGTATTATTCTCTCTGTAAATGTGTGTAATAGGTGGGCAATCCAACATCTGCCACAGTCGGAGGGTTCTCTGTCTCCAGCCCATTAATCCAGGATTATTCATCGCAAAATTACCTGTGATCCATTCGATCACCAACTTAGAATCGCCATATATATTAAAATTCTGAAATTGGAGGTCAGCAGCAGCCATGACAGCACTCCACAGGGCCATAATTTCGGCTTTGTTGTTGGATCCCGGCCCACCATTCCAGAAGATGTGAGTTCTGTCTCTTTGGGAAGTTTTTATCCATACTCCGCACCCCACGGTACCATCCTCAGAAGCCCCATCAAAGAATATGGCTGGAATCGCAATCTCATGTGGCCTGTTCCTATGTGATCCGTCAACAATCAGCTGGCAAGGTATAGGCCGACTCTCAATCCATACCATGATCTTGGCGAATATTTCATGAATTTGGAAGGGTCTGTCTTCGAAGATCAATAAGTTTCAGCCTGTCCATACTTCCCAGATGAGGAAGAAAGGAAGAGATCGAAATTTGCCATTTAGTTTGTCCCATTCCATTATGGTTGATATGAAATCGTTGGCCTCCCATGACGGCTTCATAAAAAATGGGTAGAAGAGATTCCAGAGCCCCTTAATCACCGGGCATTTGAAGAATAAATGATTAACGTCTTCACCTTCCTTTTTACAGATTGCACATCGATTTGGGCCATGTATGCTGCGTTTGATGATATTGTTCCAGGTAAGGATCTTATCACGCCACACCAGCCATCCGAAGATTGTAATCTTAGTAGGAATCCCACGCCTCCAGAATGGATTGAATGAGCAGCAATTTTGAGACTTCGGTAATGCAAAAATGAGGCCCCTATATATATCCTTTACAATGAGTGAATTGTTCTTTGTGGGACCATTCCATCGGATTTGATCCGGTTGTTGAGAGAGACATAGGCCCGAGCCTCTTAGAGAGTCCCGAATTCGTTCCCATTCATCCGCATCATCCCCGTTTAAACCCAGTTGAACAACAGATTAAAAAATTGGGGCGCCATATGACCAATACAGTATAGTTTGAGAGAGAAAGAAACATCCCCTATGTGATATTCAGTGAATAAGGCGAGGGGAGAGGTATACTTGCGGATGAACAGACATGATGCTCTTGAAAGAAAGCGGAATTCTCTGTCCATTACAGAAATGCCAAGCCAGGCGGATTATAACATGACCTATCACTTTTTTGAAGTTGTTCCATATTGCTGAGATGTTCCGTGGAAATCGGATATCCTGACACATAAGGTGTTGCAGAAAGTCGTCCCCAATATATTTGCACCGTATAATAGCGCACCAGATACTATTCCCATTGATTGCACGCCAAAAGGATTTCATAAGCAGAGCAGTATTGAAGATGCGTATATTTAAGATGCCCCATCCACCCTGTTCTTTTAGGCTGCATATAATATCGATTTTGCAGAGGTGAAATTTGTTGACCATTTTTGTGCCACCCCACAGAAATCTAGCCATATTAGTCTTGATCAAAGCAACTATCCTGGATGGCAGATAATACAGGTGGCTCCAATAAACCATCAGTTGTGATAAGACAACCTGTACAAGTATGAGGCGGCCTCCTAATGACAACCATTTGTATGTCCAATTACCAATTCAAGCTCTGAAGCGCTCTACCATCCACATCCAATCTTTAATCCTATATCCACAAGGTTTGATAAGAAAGCCCAAATATTTGAGCCCATCTGTCATTTGCCGAGTGTGAACTCCCATAAAATCTGCAATGAAATTGATCTCCATCATGTCACCTGACTCGAATAATAGGAAGGATTTGCCTTTGTTGACCGCAAGTCCTGTAGCAGCTTGGAATCTAATTAGAATCAAATGAATATAGAACCAGTGATTCCGTTTGAGATATCAGAAAAGTAATATATCATCTACAAAAAGTGAATGTGTCGTGGACAGGGAATCAGAAAATGAGAAGCCCTTTATGTATCCATTTTGTTTAGCCCTTTTTAAAGCCCTACTAAATCCATACAAGATGAGAATAAATATAAGCGGGGAAAGTGCACATCCCTGTCGTAGGCCTCACTTTGCCTCAAAAAAACAAGTTGGCAGCCCATTTATCAATACAGCAAAACGTACTGATGTTATGCAAGACATTACCCATCTAATGATATTTATTGGCAGCCCAATCTTTAACAATATAACCCGAATATAGGACCAGTCTAATGAGTCATAGGCCTTATGAATATCCACCTTCATAATTAGCGCCTCCTTTTTCCCCACATGCGATGAGTGCATCACCTCCTGAGCTATGGCAATGGCATCATGGATCAAGCGACCTTGGAGAAATCCATATTGTTCCATACATATATGTGTTGATAGAGTGCCCTTAATACGGTTGGCAATGATCTTCAATGTAACCTTATATAGAAAATTGCATAGCGCAATCGGACGAAAGTCTGAAAAGGTTTGTGGATCCGCAGCCTTTGGGATCAATGCTATAAAGGTGGAGTTAAGGTTAGCTGGCATGATTCCCTTTGCGCGAATCATCTCCACAATTTCTGTCAATTCATCCCCAAATAGATGAAAGAAAAAGGTGAAAAATTCCGAGGGCCATCCATCCGGCCCCGGACACTTATCACCAGCAAAGGATTTAAGGACCGTTTGTACTTCATTCCTTGTGATCACCTGTTCAAGTCCTGCAATTGCATCTGCACCAAACATTGTGGGAATGTGATCCAATAACTAGTTCTGGTTTTCAGCACATATGGTATTGTCTTTTTGATAAAACTGAGAGAAGTGTGCAACAGCCTCCTCTTGTATCTCGACAGTCGTGATGGCATAGCTGTCATCCTCTTAATAATGGCCCTGCTTGGTCATCTGTCATTCCCAGATACCAAGTCTCTTTAATTGATCCATATATTAATGAATTCCTCCATGCATATATTCGGTTCCATGGTTTTGATGTCGCTCCCCAGTCCGAAATAGCACAGTTATATGCTTCCATTTGTATTCGCTTTGTTTCTTCCACCATGCCTCCATTACATCCTAAGTTGAAAGAACAAGCCCTTAAAGAAGGTGTTGTTGTTGGTCCTGGTAACACTACACCTCTTCAGATTGGATTTGCAGCTTGTACACTCCCTGATGAATGGAGTAGCACTTATACTCCTCTTGCACAAAAATATCCTCAACTGCAAACATCCAAGGCTCCTCAGCAATTATCTCTTAACCAGCATTCTGATGGATCTACTGGTCTCAAGTTCACTACTCCTCTTTCTAGATCTATGTCCTCTTTGCATAGATCTCCATTTTTAGGGGGAAGGGATAATACAAGATCCATTTCCCAAACATCTCCTTCAACTATTCCCAGGAGTTTGTCTGTCAGATATCCTGCTTTTTCTATTCCAAGAGATAATCCCAGAAAGTCTACATCACATATAGGTAATGACTGCCAATTTTGCGTTCCATCCCCTTCCACCTTCCAGGTTGAGTCTCCGAAGCATGAATCTCAGGTTATGATTCCTGATATCAAAAGCTTCTCTCTTCCCAGAACTAAACAAGACCTATCTGCCCAGATAAATGAAAGATATCTGGATACTGGTAGTTCAAGGAGAACTTTAAAAAATGGGACTATAAAGGCTAATATGCAATGGTTACATACTAAATCTGTAACAGAACCAGACCAGTTGGAATCAGAGAAGATGCACAATTACACAAACTATCAAATTGTGTGTATGTTACAGAATATTGACGACCTTGCAAGGGATGTATTAGAAGTTAAGGAACATATTAAGAAGATGCATTCTGGATATAATGAAGTCTTGGGAACACAGAATGAACATACCCAACAATTAAATGATATAAATTCTAATATGGGTATTATTGCAAAATCCTTAGAACACTTGAGAGACGCTCTACCTGAACCTACTTCTCCTCCTCATTATAGAGAGGTAGATTTATCCAGTTCTAAGCTCCGATTCTCTTCCTCAGCTCCTGAAACCTCTGATTCCCAAAAAAGCATTCTTTTTAAGGGGGTAGAGAATATTGGTATAACAAAGCTTGAAAGAATCCAGAAGGGAATAAATTTAGCCAGAGAAAAAACAGATTTAATGAAAGATAGGCTAAAAGGTTTTCCTTCAGTTGAAAGTTACAGGTTGCCTAAGAAATATATAAGTCTGAAAATTTTGATTGAAAATGGTCAACCATCTGCTCAAAGAGATATATTAGCCATGTCTAGAGTTACAGGTACTTCTAGAACCACTGGAGAACCTTCACAAGGAGAACCAAGTTCTAAAAGAGATAGACCTGAGCCCTATTTCTTCTCACATAAAGCTAACAGAGGCCAAGAAGAAACCACTGCCCATGAAGCCTCTGCTTCTAGTCCTTTTGGTAGATACTCAACAAACTTACAAGCTACTGCCACAAGATTTGAGAATCCCTCTAGCAAAGGATATGGGAATACTTTGCTTATCAATATTGATTGTCTCAGCCAAGAAGAAGTAATCAATGTTTTGCATAATATCCATGCTTGGGAATTATAGAAAAAGGCTGAAACAAAAGGGAGTTGGTCTGACATAGTTACACAGATTGTCTGGTCTTTTACTGGTATTGTTAAGAAATGGTGGGACAAACATTCTGATAGGGAAATAACCCAAATAGTTGAGAAAGAAACAGATCCCTTGAAAGCTCTGTTTGATGCCATGAAACATGAATTTGTTGGAGTAATACCAGAAGACTCAGCACATCATACACAAATGTTTTTATCTCAAAGATTGTGCAACATTGATTATCTGCCACAATACTATTGTACCATGCAAAAGTTTCTTTACCAGGCCCAAGATCCTCATAATGTTGCCTACTTAAGATACTACATTGACTCTATGCCTGGAAAGATTCCTGATCTAATAAATCAGTATTTTGAGTTAAATAGAGTCAATATTGAGAATCTATCATTTGCTGCAGTACATCAGTTGATTGTCACTATTTTACAAAAGGAATGTGTGGTAGAAAAGGCCAAAAAGAATTTTAAAAAGCAGATGCATGTTAGTACCAACTTATGCAATAATTTTCCTGAAACATATGATTTTGGATGTCATAAGAAGTCTAAATATAAAATTTCCAAAAAAGCCAAAAATCATTGCTCTTGTCAACCAGGAAAATATATTCCCAGGAGAAAGAAATACTATCCTTCTAAGAAAATTTTCAAAGGACGAAGGACAATATTTAGGAAAAGGGCAAGACCATCCAAAAAAGTTACTTGTTTTATTTGTGGGAAAGAAGGACATTATGCTGATGCATGTAGAGAAAAGAAGGATAAAAAAAAAATGAAAATTATGGATATCTTCTCTACAATCCATGATCCAAAAGAATGGGATCTCATATCTCATTCTGAAGGAGAATATTTTGAGGTGTCAAGTTCTTCTTCTTCTTCCTATTGTTCTGCACATGATTTGCCAGATATCAGGCAACTAAATTTAGATACAGATTCTTATGATTCAGAAGAAACTTTCATACCTGATATAAAAATGTTTCACTTAGATCCCTCTGAAAATTTGCAGATGAAGATTACAACAGTCAAAATTGAACTAGCTCAGCTTGACCCAGTATAGTTCACTGCTAGAAGAAGATTGACAGAAAAATTGGAAAGCTTAGAGAAGCAGTTACCCTCTAAAGCTAAAAAAGAAATTTTTGGTGATGAAGATTTTATTGAAAAAAAATTTGATTCAATGTTCCTGCCACTAAAAATTGCAAAAAGCCCATCAGAAGGTATGGATGAAATCAGTTCTCTTCAAATAAAGATCAAAGATTTAGAATCATCAATTCATCATACTAGGACTGAAATGGTTCAACTGGCATCCAAACTGCAAATGCTAATTGCATATTATGATGATTGTAATTCTAAATTAGCAAATTTGCTCCTTAAAGATGTTCCCTCTGAATATAGAGTTCCTCTTATAGAAGATGTCAAGATAATGGGTATTGGTGATAGAGTAGTAATTCCTATCAAGATTAAGTTGCCTAAGATTAAGGAATACACTCTAGATTCCCAAATTGATTCTGGTGCTATGAGTAGTGTCTGCAAATATGGTTCTATTCCTAGTTATTATTGGCAGCCTACTAAAGTAAATTTTTGAGCTATCACAAAAGATTTAATGGCAATAAATCATATAGCTCCAGATTTTCCCATCTTTTTGAATAATGTCCAGGTGAAAGTCACCTTGTATAGTTTTGATTCAGGTTCCGACTTTCTGTTAGGACAGGACTTTTTGAATAAACTTTTGCTGGTGACCTTTGGCAAAGGAACAGTCACATTCACTACTAAAGAAGGCACAATTGAATTACCATCCTCCAGTGATTATCGAGTTAATGTAAAGCCAGCAGAAGAAGATATAATTCAGAGCAGCCTGCAGGATCTCACAAAGATCAACAAAATTGTCAAGCATGCAGAACTCCATGGTCCTCAAACCCTTGAAGGGATTTCCAATAAGCTCAGGAAAGAATGTACAGCTAGCCGTCCAGATGCTTTTTGGACAAGAGAAAAGTATTTTTTGGCCCTTCCATATAAAGAAAATTATGTTTCTAAACCACAAAAAGCTAGCACTAATCATATGAGTCCTTCAGAACAGGAGTTATGTCGGCAAGAAATCAGTCAGCTGTTAGATCAGAAGCTCATTGAGCCATGCAAGAGCCCTTGGGCTTGCCCAGCCTTTTATGTCAACAAGCATAGTGAACAAAAGAGAGGTAAGAAAAGGCTTGTTATTAATTATAAGGCTCTTAATGATGCATTACTTCCTATTAGGTATCCGTTACCTAATAAAGAACTCCTACTTGCCAAAATTTCTAATGCAAATGTTTTCAGCAAGTTTGATTTAAAAAGTGGGTTTTGGCAAATTGGCATTATTCCTGCTGACAGATACAAAACCGCCTTCACTATTCCACATGGGAAATACCAATGAACTGTTATGCCCTTTGGCCTGAAAAATGCTCCTTCTGAATTCCAAAAAAGGATGGAAGACATTTTCGGTGGGGAGGAGTATATCATATTGTATATAGATGATTTGCTTGTTTTTAGCAGAGATGTAAATAGCCATAAAAAGCACTTAGAGAAGTTTTATGAAGTGGTCTTCAAACATGGTCTGGTACCTTCTGATTCAGATGAAAAGTTCCAAATTGGGAAAATCAGAATAGATTATTTGGGTCTTCACATAGAACAAGGACATGTTAATCTACAACCTCATGTTCTTACTCATCTACTAAAGTTTCCTGATATAATCCCAGATGTCAAAACTTTGCAGAGATTCCTTGGATGTCTAAATTATATAAGATAGGTCTATGAAAATCAAGCAGCTGACACCAAAGTGTTATAGAGCAGATTGAAAAAACAGGCATCAGGATGGACTGAAGACATGACTATAGCAGTCAGGAGTATTAAGAGTAAGATTAATGAATTGCCAAAGTTAAAGCTTCCTGATACTAATCTTCCTTTTATTCTTGAAATAGATGCTTCTGATCATACATGGGCAGCATTACTTCTCCAGAAGCATGGAAGGAAAGAATTAGTCTGTGCATATTCCTCTGGAACATTTGATGATACTGAGAAAAAGTATCCCTCTTCTCATAAGGAGATACTTGCTGTAAAAAGAGGAATTAAGAGATTCCATCTATTCTTGAAAAGTGTGAGATTTATTGTCAGAACAAACCTAAAGCACATGAAAAGTATTTTGGCAAACAAGAGGCTGCTAGAACAAGGGAGCACCAGGATATTGAGGTGGGCACTGTGGTTAGAAGGTTTTGATTTTGATATAGTCTACAAATCTGGTGCAGAGAATTATCTTGTAGACATGCTCACAAGGGAAGGTTCAACAGAAATCAAAGAAATAAAGATGTTCAGACCACTTCACCAGCATGAAGCTTCTACTAGTTCAGTTCATTCTAGTCAGTCCCAGTCTAAGAGAGCCAGGGTCAGTCAAGTAGTTGTTTGTAGTCAGTGTCATTATCAGTTTTGTTGGGACTGTTTTGTGCACAAGGCCTTAGAGTTACCCTTCAATCTTCGTGAAATTGTCTTACAAAAATGGTTTGACTCAGAAGAAGCCCAATGGATGTATTCTAGAGAGCTGCCATATAGGTATAGGTCATGGCGAGTCTATTATGCATTGTCTAGAGGTCCAGATCCCATATATTATGCATTCATCCAGAAAACTGATTGGACTTGGCAAGATTATTTCACTATCCATCAGAAAGCTCGTATCCATGGGTCTGTTAGAATCATATTCTATGCTATAGATGTAGATAATTTGGTCAATTGGTTGAGTCCATGGTTTAAGTTATTCTTAGTTAGGTATATGCCAAGAGTCAATTGGATGTTAGAACATGATCATAAGTGCACTTTGGGAACAATAATTTGGGAAATGCATATAGCTGCACAAAATGACTATGTCATAGAGTTTGGCTTAATCCATCAAGACACAGTATTGGTTCCAAATCAAGCTGAAGAATCTTTCAATCTCTTTGTCAGTTTTCAAGGAAGACTTACTGTTGATGAGGTAAATAGACCATTAAATATGTTTTCATTTCCTTTTCACTGTTGCTTCCGACAAAATGATCCTCCATGGCTCTACATTCCACATGAGATATTTGCTCCCGATACTGAAGAATTATTAGAATACTATGGAGAGAGAAATTATGATCATAGACATGATTATGATGACCGTGCCAATAGTGATTGATTGTAAAGATCACTCTATTTGAAATATTTAAAAATCTTACTTTTGTACATATCTTATCTTTTGTTTTCCGTGGGATTTTCTCCGAATAAAAATCTCCACTGTGTAATTACTTTTGTAAAAGCTGATGTCCTAGATTCCGGCCAGATTTATCATAATTAGGTTGAGTCAGATTCGGTCCCCATATGGCCTAGCCTCCAAGGGATGAGATAACAAGTGGTTGTCCCCACTTGCCCGAATCTTAGGTACATTTTCTATTCGTCTACTTTAAAGTACTCTCGTGACAGGCGTCTTGCATGATGACTTATCCGAGGACAGATTCTCTTTGTTTCAGTTATCTGGTAAAAGTTGGCACCGGATAACCGGCTAGGATATTATAAATACTAGCATTGTAAGCTCATTTGGTATTCAGAGTTTGAGAATTTGAGTGAGTCTTGAGCCTGAGTCTGAGAAAATCTCCTTGCTCTGCATCTGCGAGAATTTTCTCGATCTGCTTGCATCACGGAGTAATTCTCTATGTCTGTAATGTACTGAGTCTGTTTTAGTGAAGTGATCTCCCTGCTCTGCATCTGCGAGAGTTCATCTCGATCTGCTTGCATCACGAAGCTATAAATTCATGTCTGTAAAAAGTGTTTTAATATACTGTAATATTGAGCATGCAATATGAGCATTGAGTTTTGTGAGTTCTAAGTTTTAAGATCAATATATATAAATTTTGTATCAGAGCCATCTGGTTCTTTGTCCGAGTTATTTTCACATCTGGTTTTCCCATTGAGTGGTATTTGTCTGAGCTACTTTCCACGAGTCTAAAGTTGGAGGTAAGGCGCTAGTAGAGAGCTGTGAAGGTGAAGGACTGCCGTGTTTGCTTTCCTGGTGCACAAAGACTTTTGTTTCTCCTCTGTTCAGGTGCTTACTCATACTTTATTTCAATGGCTGGTTACATGAATGAGTTTTCTCTTCAGAAGCCTGAAGATAGAAAAATAGCTCATAAGAATCGATGGTCATTTCTCAATAAGTTTCTGAATAAATCTCAAGATGATGATGTTTTATATGATGAGAAAGTAGTTGTCCAAGAATATGAAACTGATCCTAACTGGACATTGCCAGAGATTGATGTTGAAAAGTTATATAAGATTCCTGTGTTTCAATTTAAAGCTGCTCAGTTGTTTCGTTTTACTTCTGTTAATATTCCTATTTCCACTGGTCAAGAAGTTTATCAGATCCCTCTCATTAAACCTGAAGATATTGAATGGGGGTTAAGTAAAGGCTACAGATATATCCATCTGGGCATGCTTCAGTTTGGCATAAATCCTCTTGTTCGCCGAGGCTTAAATACTTCTTGTCTGACATGTGTTCTTGATACCCGCATGAATCAGTTCAATGATGCTCTAATAGGTGGATTCTAGAGTCCTCTTAATAATGGCCCCGCTTGGTCATCTGTCATTCCCAGATACCAAGTCTCTTTAACTGATCCATATATTAATGAATTCCTCCATGCATATATTCAGTTCCATGGTTTTGATGTCGCTCCCCAGTCTGAAATAGCACAGTTACATGCTTCCATTTGTATTTGCTTTGTTTCTTCCACCATGCCTCCATTAAATCCTAAGTTGAAAGAACGAGCCCTTAAAGAAGGTGTTGTTGTTGGTCCTGGTAACACTACACCTCTTCAGATTGGATTTGCAGCTTGTACACTCCCTGATGAATGGAGTAGCACTTATACTCCTCTTGCAAAAAAATATCCTCAACTGCAAACATCCAAGGCTCCTCAGCAATTATCTCTTAGGCAGCATTCTGATGGATCTACTGGTCTCAAGTTCACTACTCCTTCTCTTTCTAGATCTATGTCCTCTTTGCATAGATCTCCATTTTTAGGGGGAATGGATAATACAAGATCCATTTCCCAAACATCTCCTTCAGCTATTCTATGTTCCCAAGACTTCATTATATCCAGAATGCATCTTCTTAATATGTTCCTTAACTTCTAATACATCCCTTGCAAGGTCGTCAATATTCTGTAACATACACACAATTTGATAGTTTGTGTAATTGTGCATCTTCTCTGATTCCAACTGGTCTGGTTCTGTTACAGATTTAGTATGTAGCCATTTCATATCAGCCTTTATAGTCCCATTTTTTAAAGTTCTCCTTGAACTACTGGTATCCAAATATCTTTCATTTATTTGGATCTTGTATTATCCCTTCCCCCTAAAAATGGAGATCTATGAAAAGAGGACATAGATCTAGAAAGAGAAGGAGTAGTGAACTTGAGACTAGTAGATCCATCAAAATGTTGGATAAGAGATAATTGCTAAGGAGCCTTGGATGTTTGTAGTTGAGGATATTTTTTTGCAAGAGGAGTATAAGTGCTACTCCATTCATCAGGGAGTGTACAAGCTACAAATCCAATCTGAAGAGGTGTAGTGTTACCAGGACCAACAACAACACCTTCTTTAAGGGCTCGTTATTTCAACTTAGGATGTAATGGAGGCATGGTGGAAGAAACAAAGCGAATACAAATGGAAGCATGTAATTGTGCTATTTCGGACTGGGGAGCGACATCAAAACCATGGAACTGAATATATGCATGGAGGAATTCATTAATATATGGATCAGTTAAAGAGACTTGGTATCTAGGAATGGCAGGTGACCAAGCGGGGCCATTATTAAGAGGACTCTGGAATCCACCTATTAGAGCATCATTGAACATATTCATGCGGGTATCAAGAACACATGTCAGACAAGAAGTATTTAAGCCTGGGCGAACAAGAGGATTTATGCCAAACTGAAGCATGCCCAGATGGATATATTTGTAGCCTTTACTTAACCCCCATTCAATATCTTCAAGTATAATGAGAGGTGTTAGAGTCGGTTCTTACAGCCCTCCGTCAGAGATCATTTCGCTTTTTGCATATCATTTTTAGGTGTCTCTCTCATTCCACTTCGTTGCATTTCGCTAGGGGCATGTCATTGACTGACGAGAGGGTCTGATTGTTTTGTGTTTCCTCATGCTTGTACCTGCAGGGCTAATTAAAATTCCTAAAAAATCACTGAAGTTCAGGTCACTTCATTCATGGTCATAAATGATTATTTTTGTCGAAAAGAGCCTTTAGTCCTAGAGTCTAGGGTTTTTAGTCTTTTGGTACATGTAATAAAAGCCCGCAGGCCTTGAGGTTGGTTTCAAAAGGTTCCTATTTCACGTTTTTATTCTCAAAAACATTTGAAGACATTTCTAGTCCAAAACTCTGTTTTGGAACTAGAAATTGTCAAATTTCTTTTTTTCTAATACTTGTGTATTTGTTCCACCATAAGAAGTTCAAAAGCAGCCTCTGATCTTTGCCAAAGCCAAAGTGCCAAATCCCTGCAAAAACAATCAAGGTTCATCAGTCCAAGACTCAGAAAAACAGTGAAAAGCCAAAGATAGAATTGCATTAAGTGATAAAGTGCCAAAAAGCCAAACATTACAAAAGTGGGTTATAGAGCAAATTAAAATCAAATCTGATTTTTATGAGATATTTTACAACCCATATAAAGCAGTGAAAACAAATCATTTTCACAAATTTCCCAAAGCAAAACCGAGTTGGAGTGTTGAAGTCAAGTTTGAAGTGTTTTCAAAGTCGTGGAATGGAGGTGGAAGTGCGCGCTACACACAGAGGAGGCGCGCTACGCACACCAGGCGCGCGACGCACTGGGCTTCACAGGCCCATGCAAATTAGCACGCGTGCTACGCACATACCACACGCAGCGCACTGGGTGAGCGCGCGACGCGTATAATCTCAGAGCCAAAAAAATTTCGCTCCTTCGTCCAGATTCATGCCAAATTGCCTCCAACTGCTTGCAAGTAGGTTCTTTACGTTTACTCAGTGAATTTTGGACATGATTATGGTGTTTTGAAAGTGGAGAAACAAGTGTTTAATGTGGAGAAATGTAAACCCTATGTTTATTTCCAAATTCACTTCTTAGGGTTTTGAAGCAAATGATAGTGACTGTGTGGGGGTTTCCAAGCTTATTCTGTTGATATATATGCCTGTGTCATCTATTGTCAGTGGTGTCTCCACTTCCACGCCCTCTCTTTGCCATTACATCACTGCTGTCATTATTATTGCCATTGTCATTTTAACACTGCTCATCATTCATGTTATGACATAGTCTCATTTTCACTTGTCCACATCTTCCATTGACATTGTCAAACACTGCAAGGGATATTGTCATTTTGTTCCTAACAGTTGTTTTCCCCACATTATACTCTCTTCTACTCACTTGTCAAATCCTCTTATGATCAAGACAGTGACTGTTTTTCATGCAAACTCATTTGACAGAGCCATTACCACTGTGGCTTTCCTATAATACTTTGACATACATGTGACACATTTGGGTTTTGAGCATAAACTAAACTTTTGTCTTCACTATACCTATATCAGCATATATTTTGCAAACATCTTGATTTCAGCACCATGTCAGAGACGGATTCAGTTTATGAACAGGAGTATGACAGTGATTCCACAGCAGAGATTAATGTGCCACAGAGGTCTCACAAAAGTGGAAAAAGTGGTAGGCATCTCAGGGAGGAGCCTACTTCTTTGGCTCAATTGTAGGCTTGTCCACTTGCAATGGATTGTTTTCAGCATCAGTCATGTTTCCAATACTGTGATATGATTTCACAAACCCAGCATCATCGTGAACTAGCTCGTCTATTTGTTCTACATTTACATGATGGCCGTGTAAACCTTGCCGGAGTAGATTTCATTCTGTCACCAGAGACTATTGCTCAGGCCACCGGGATACCAAATATAGGAGAGGAATGGAACAAACGACAGCAGTTAGAGAAATCCTACTATGAGCCATACATCAAACCTAGGTTTATGAGGCAGCTGAGCAGGGTATTTCCTTTTAGATTTCTGAAGGATGAGTTTGCACCATTGATGAAACTCATCATTCGATATTTCAGTTGCGAGGGCAGGTTCTCGCGTCTCTATGCGTACCATGTCCGTTTGTTGATGCATTTCACGAGGGTACGTATGATGAGCATTCCATGCTTCATGTATCGCAACATAGAGAGGATGATATTTTTTGTACAGAAGAAGACCCCAACACAGCAGCATCGTAGTATATATCATTACGCGCTGATCAAAATCATGGTGGTACATCAGTTGACACAGCAGGGCATTACTTGGGAGGATTTCATCTCCCGTGACTTCTTCACAGCGCCACAGCTGCCTCCCGAGGTAGTTCATGATGAGGGAGAGCCTTCACATCAGCTAGACATTCCTGAGATCGAGCATATCAGTGCTCCATTGTATGTGACATACCAGCGAGGCCACAGTGTTTTGTTTGCATCATCACGATGAGTACTATCTCCACCCGGGGTGGAAGGGGTCTCGTTGACTTCATCAGTAGCGCGAGTATTATCTCCACCAAGGGTGGAAGGGGTCTTGCCTTCTTCTTCAGCACAGGTACAGATCCAGGACAGAGGCAAGAGGCCTATGCACGATGAGGGCCCATCAAGCGGTCGAGATACTGATTTCACATTCATCGATGTTGATGTGAGCTCTCCTAGCTCGAAACTGAAAGAGATCATCCAGGAGAAAAAGGCCGAGAATGACACACTGAAAGAGAAATTGCAGAGGGCTCAGTGGGTGATAAACTACCTGGAGCAGCGTAACAAACAGCTAGAGGATGAGCACACACTTTTAGAGCTGCGGCGAATCCGGGAAGATCGACAATTGGCCCGGAAGAGACCTGGTGACATGACACCGGCTGATCGAGATTCTTGCCTCACGTATGTTAACATTCATCTGGAGAAGTTTTTGGAAAAGGCCAATAGAGACAAAGACATGCTTCGTCACATGAAAGGTCATTATTGGGCCCGCATGCACGTCTGCAAAGAAAAAATGAAAATTCTGAAGAGGAGGTTGAGCAGTGCACTAAAACGGCGGAAGAGGCCTTATACACTTTGGATTTTGGCTGAGGCTTCATTGGCTGGGCATGATACATGATGGAGGGTCTTCGCTCCGAATTTGAGCAAATTTGAAGAATTTTTTGTCATTTTGGAAAATTTTGGTCTCAAAACAGATTTTTCAGCCCAACGCGTAGCGCGTCGACGCGCTCGCTTATGATTGGGACAATTGCTGGAAGAAAAATTTATATTTTTGGGTTTTTCATGATAAGTTATGCATGCTCCAGTAGGACCAAAGCATTTCACCAAGTTCTGGATGATCAAAGGGGCCAAAACACCATGAAAATCACCGTTCTGCCACTTTTTGCACCAGCAGGAACTACTTGTGGGAGAATGAAGTTTTGGAGGGGCAAATGAGCTCCAAATTGGGAAATTCCACTTGGGCTGGATAGCAAACATCTAGGGCTTTCCAGGGAAAATTTTGGCACACTATTGTACATATTTTTCACATTTTGGCTAAGGAAAGATCAGAGGTTTTGCAACACCTGTTGGGATTATTGTGGCTTTCAGTTCTTGATGGTGTTATCTCTCAGTTTATTGTAAGTTATTTCATGTTTGATGTATGCCATTCCCTTCTTATGCTTCTGAAACTAAATGAATGAGTAAATGAGGTTGAATCCATTGTTTCTAGTGCTCTGCCTTTAAATTTGTTTAGTTTTACATGTTTTCGCCTGTTTGGAGAGGATCCATATTCTCCCTTGCCCTCTTCAGCTCCTTGTCATTTTGATACATCCATATACCCGATCAAAATCATCAAGACTACTGCCTACCTTGCCCCAACTTGAATTTTGCAAAGATCTGGCCTTATCCCCGGACCCAAAATTGTTTTTCCCATTTTTTCAACAAAAACCCAAAAAAATCAAAATCAAACTTTCCTATCTCTTTACTAGCCTAAAATCAGTATTCATTATAAGTCATCTCAGCCCCTTTGAAGACCTTTTTCTGAGATAGACCTGGAGAGAGCCCTCTCCTGTCCTCGTAGGGCTAGCTACGAGGCTGAGCGTGGTTTGATGTAGCCTTGAGTTTTACCTTATTTCAGCCTAAGGTAGATTTGAGTGCTAACATAGTGGCGACCATACTGGGGAAAAATCTCAATGGTTTGCTTGTTGATGTGTTCGTTTCATGAGTCTTAGACGGAGTCTGAAGTCACGCCAGGTAGCTTTCGAAACGCTTTTGCCATGCATAAGCGGAAGTAGATAAACGCTGCTTCAGTCGATCTCCAGTTAGCTTGTGAATGCAGCACTTAATTTGCAAATTACCCCAGTATACTTATTCGTTCTAGACTTTTGGATGATTGAGTCTAGAAGTCGATAGGCTGAAGATAATCTATTGTGTCCCTTGAAATTTTTCTTGAGTAGATCAATACACTGGCTTCAAAAAGGCATACCAGATCAAATCCTGATCCAAATCCGCCTCCAGTATATGAAAACCCCAACCTAATCCCAAGAATTTTCCGTCGAGAAACTCCTATTATTCCTTTGGTCAAATCTCACTCATACCCCACTGTTTTTGAATACATTGAAGATATTGAGTTTGACGATCAGTTTGAGTTATCATTGTTTGAAACAAAATCCGAAAGTGCCACTGGTTCTATCGTCATCAATCCTGAGTTCATCAAGTATCTAGAAGTTGAGCAAGCAAATAGATCTATCGATAATTATATTCTGAAACTTCAAAACTCCATTGTGGCAACCAATATTCCCGAATTCATTGAATCTGCTTCACAAACTCTTGGGCCATCTGAGATTGCATCTGGTTCATGGATTCCCACTGAACCTTCCTTTATCCATACCATTCCCGTACAGCCTGAGATCTCTGATCAGCAATCAACAGTATTTTCTCCTTCATCTCCACCGCATACACCTCGTTCACCTACTGCTCCCATTCCACCTGTTTCTCCGAGACAGCAGATTATAAATCCACCAAGAGCTATGGCCATGAGATTTGCACCTCTTGTTTTACCTGCAAATTTGGATCCTATGCCTACTGATTATCAGAGAAAGATTCCAATATTCGATGGCACTCCACAGAGTATATCCACTCAACAGCATATTGTTAGAATGACAGATTTCTTGGACCTGCATGAAATAGATGAAGAAAATGTGTCCATGAGGTTGTTCGCCCAGACTTTTGGAGGTGAGGTTCGTAAATGGTTCAGAGCTCTACAACCCGCAAGTATCAATACATTGCAAGAGCTTCAGACACAATTCTTAGATCGATGGGAGATGAAAAAAGATCCGCTGCAAATTACTTCTGAGTATACCAGCTGTTGAGGAGGTAAATCCCCTCTGCGGACAGAGGCGATCCCTACTAGCCCAGCAGGGGTCTAGCAACAAACAAACAATGTCATGACGCAGGTTCCTAATTACGAATGAAAAGGTTGGAGATAGAAGCCTACCTGGATTCCAACGCTAGGATCTGAAGAAGAAGCGTCTCCGTTCCTCAAGCTTGGCAGATCACAATCCTTCCACGATCTCCACGGATGAACACCTGCACATGGAAGAAACGAACAGATACAAGCATAGAAACCAACATACGTAACTAAACATCAGTCAGAAAGGACATTACTCGCATTAACATGATGGAAAATGGAGTGGAACCATAATCATAATCATCTATTAAATAACCAGCGAAGAGAGATTACAACCAAGTTCTGACGTCGCGGTCTCCTTCATACGGGTCTCCAGTCATCCACGTCTCGCAAAGCTCGCCAAGGAAAGGGAAAACCTCTCCAGAGTCTCGTGACAATGGTCTCCTTACTTGAGTCATCCTTAAGGGAAAAGGAGGATTCTTTGCAACACAAAGGCTCTTGGGAATATGGAGATTCGGAGCTTAGGCACTTCAAGACTAGCTTGCCATTGATTTGAGCAAGCTTTTATAGATGGGGAAGGAGGAGTTGGGATCCCTATAATTATGGGATTGGCCCTATCAACAAGGAAGGTTCCATGGGAGGTGGCAAAACCACTTCCCTCCATAGAACTCCCGCAGCCAACCTCCCAACTCAAGATAGGTGATGGTTTGTGAAGAATTTGTTAGAACTCAACTTCCGCCATCCTTATTTAAAAAAACAACTCCCAAATTGGGTGGCGCGACTACGGCTCTATGACAGAGCGCCAAGTGGCGCGACCCCTTTGCAGTAATTTCTCCATTGGCGCGAGTGCTGAACTGACTGCCCGCGCCAATGCCAAAAGGGCTGTTTTTCATGACTTTTGCAAGGAGATGTCTCAAGGGCAAATGAAGCTCATGTTCAGAGGGATGCATTGATGATGATTTCAAGGCATGACAATGTTCACAGGTCACAGAATGGGTCCTCCATTTTGTGGGATGGGGAATGGTAAGGACGGTGACAAATTACTGTGTAACAGATGCCCCCCAAAGTATGAGGCCCGAGAGGGAGAGGGGTGAAATGCTTTACGAGAACATGTTCAACTGAAAGCCCGCCGTCGTAAAACCTGCGCAGAAAGATACAACTGATATCTCAAGTACATGATGTATAAGTGGTATGGACGCAGCCATCCAAAACAGAGTATGCTATAATCCGGATCCAGGGTATGGGCTCAGCCATCCAACTAAGATCAAATAAATGGACTCAGGCATGGTCGCAGCCATCCAGTAAGTGAGTCATGTTCATAATAATAATCCACAATCGCAGCCTGGATTACAACAGACACAATCCAGGGTCTTGTGCTCCATCTCGACCCAACAGAGTACAAGTTCAAGCATGCGAATATGTGAGCTGAAGTCGAACATGCAAGACCATCGTCGGATTACCAGCCAAGGATGAAAGCTGTTAACCGACGCGAGAGAAACCACCAATAATGATAATGGTCCTCAAGGTACTACAGGTACAATCTACGGCGTGCGAATAAATGAGTTGACGTCGAACACCCGCAGAATCACTCGATCAGAGGCCAATGATGTAAACCTCTCGTCGAATGCGACGAACCTGCCATTGAGGCATGCAGGCTCCAAGGTACCATAAGGAGTCTCTAGACCAACTTCCCGGATAATGAGTTGATGTCGACAGGAAGTGACCTTGATCGAAGGTGGGCCATAATGATTCCCACATCATCGACACGAGACAGAGGAACATAATGTTTTGTTGTGAATCAGGGCCATATGAGAAACAGAGGAAGGTTGATATTCGCAGAGGCCAACTTCTCTTGAACATATAAACGGCACGACAATGGACTTGGCAGTATTTGACGTCAACAGATCAAAGGTCATGGCGACGAGGCAGTGAACAGATGAGAGGTCAAAAGAGATTACCCAAACCCATGGAAGCAAAGTGAAGCAACGAGATGAGATGTCCCTAACCCGACACGAATGCAGACAAGTGCCATGTTCAAGAGCGACATACTGCCGACGACAACGACGATGGTTCCATTTTTCCCCCACCATTTCTGGCGAGTACCCCAATTATTTTTAATAGCAAGCTTGAAGGGGATAGCATATGCTTGCGATATAAGTCCGCCCTTCGGGCGGATCCATCCTAGTGCATTTAACGAGTCCCAGGAAGGAGAAACTCGGAGAACGTCATTTCGACTAGATCCGATGTCATCAGGGTTTAACGAGTCTGACAAAGGAAGAACTCATCGTCTTTTCATGTTTAGAGAGTTTGAAAAGACAGCGGAAAAGAAAACTCCACAGGTCCCTTTTCGTAAATAGTTCCCCAGATCCGAAAAGGTAGAAAACAATATCCGGGAAAACCTCCTAGTCGCAATAGGCTAGGGTATTCCTTTTTCGTAATCAATCCATCCAAGCCCGAAAAAGGGTTAAACTTATACTGGGTGGATGTCGATTCGTGTCCATTTTAACGAGATCGAAACGACAAGGGCCTCGGCGATCTTTTCACATTTAGAGAGTCAGAAAAGAGCTGAAAGATGACTCCAGAGTGACTTTTTCGTGTATTTACCGAGTCTGAAAAAGTATAAAATACAACTCGTGTCCATCTTTTTAAGTCGCAAAAAAACCTGCCGCTGCACATACCAAGCAAGCGTAAAATCCATTTTCGACATAACATATGCAAACATTTGATAAAAATAACTTTTAAAACTCATTTAATGTCGAAAAAGTTATAAATATGTCTAATTGGTAAAAATAAAATTACTTTTACTATTTACCTTGGTAGAAAACAACAGTGGTCCATTTGGAGCAGAAACTTCTGTCGACGATTGCGACCAATCCAGGCAACCATTCAGCTTCTCGTCCGTCATAGGTAAAAGGCGCTCCCTTGCTCTACATTTTCATTCATTTTTTAATGATTTTCCCTTAAAAATCAGTTTTTCATGGGCATTTTTAAAATTTTAGGGCCGGGCCCATTGGCGCGGGTATCGGGCACGGACCCGCGCCAATGAGCTCTTTTTACTAAAGGGCTCGCGCCACATGGCGCGACTGTTAGCAAAACAGCCGCGCCAGCGGCCGAAGCTAAATTTTCGCCTAAAATTTCGGTATTTAAACCAAATTTCTTGAAATTTGAAGCTCACCAAAGATCTAATCAGGGGTTTTTGACCATGTGAATGCAGATAATCACTCAAAATGGCAATCGAATGGAAGGAACGAGAGCACGGAGACGAGGATGAACAGGCCATGCAAAGCCAAGCTTGCATGAACGCACTTAGAGACTGTGGATTGAAGAAGTTCTTCCTCACGCCATGTTTACGAGCTCAACCCGAGCTCCTCCAATATCTAATCAGCATCTGAGATGAAAATGAACAAGTGTTCAGGCTACGAGACCAGGTGTTAGAATTGGAGGTCACTGATGTTTATTTCATTACCGGATTGTCCCGCAGAGGTCCAATCCCTGTGCTGACTGGAAGCAGACCATCCGCGGAAAAGATGGAACAAGTAATGGCACGGGTGTGCCGAGGGGCACAAACAGGAGCAGGAAGCAAGAAGGTGGATATCTCCACCATCCCTGATCTAGCACTGAGAGTAGTTCTCCATACCATTACGCGGGCTGCTGGGTCGTAGGCTCCGCACGAGGCCACGAAGACTCAACTCCTGCTGGCCTCAGAATGCATGGGTCCCCTACTGTTCAACTGGGCAGAAGCAGTAACTATCAACATGAAAAGGCAGCTCACCAGGTGCAAACAGGGGAAACTGAAACAGTTCGGTTATGGTTCCATCTTGGTATCGTTCATTCTGGAACGCATACCAATCTTCCAGGGCCAAGGGGCCTCAGTGGTGAGTCCGATACCACGAGAGCCATGAATGGCTCACTGGGCAGCACTGATGCCCAGATCTGGAGGTGGCCAACAGATGTCCTGGAGGCCAGAGTTCTTTAGGTGGCTACGGCGCCAACTGATCGTCGTGGAAGAATTTTTTGAGAGACACAGTGTCTCAGGATGTATTAAGACAATTATGTATATTTTTTGAGTTTTATGTGACACACTCTATGTAAACATTTCGATATCTATATATATACATATCTATTTCTGGATGAGTCTTTCTTTACATGTGATGATGATTATAAACTGCGCAAATGTCTGTCTAATACCAAATTTGCTACTGCATCTGTTAATGTATTCAAATGCCTGGGTATATGATGATATGTAATGTAGTCAAAATTCCTGTCCAGTAATCGAATACGCAAATACAAACGTAAGATGGACGGGTTCCTTACCGAATAGTGTCCGTTCAGCTGTAACACTACAAGTTGTGAATCTAGGTATATGAGCAATTCACGGATACCAAGGTTTACTGCCTCGGTTAACAATTCCAACACGGCACTATATTCCGCGATATTGTTCGTGGTACGTCCTAAACACACACCTTGCAGGTTAATCAACTCACCAGCAGGATCGTAGATTACCCAGGCTGCGGAAGACAGATTCCTGGTACTGCGGGAGGCACCATCCGCGAAACCAACAAATGGATGAATGGACATCTGCACAACCAGGAAGACCCGATCAGCAGAAAGATGTTTACAAAGCACACCACACTATGCACACAAATGACAATCACACACCTATGTACACACACCACACCAAGAAATCACTTTAGGCGTAGTACTTTTTAAGGTACAGCCCATTCCTGGGCTGCGCCAGCGGAAATCCTTCGTAATCTATAAGCTCGTAGGCCCCATTTTTCAAAACGCGTTTTACTATATAGGGACCGTGCCACATAGGCTGGAGTTTACCGGCTCCAAGCTTATCATGTGCCTGATCGTACAAGAGAACGAGGTCTCCTTCAATGAAAGAACGAGGAGAAACAATTTGATCAAAATGAGTTTTGACCCTCTTCTTTTGTGCTTCGATGATCAAAGCAGCTAGTCGACGGGTTTCATCCAATCGTTCGAGATACAGAAGGCGTTCTTCCTCAGGGGAGGTATCCGGTAAGAGCTCCACAACTAATTTAAGCGAAGGAATTTCACATTCAACCGGCAGAGTAGCTTCCAGACCATACACCAATTGGAAAGGTGTGAACCCGGTTGCACTCTTAGCAGATGTTCGGTATGCCCAGAGAGCTGAGAACAGTTGGAGATGCCAACTGAATTTATGAATCCCAACCGTTCGCTGAAGCATGGTGACCAAAACCTTGTTCACCGCTTCAACCTGACCATTCGCTTGAGGGTAGTATGGTGTTGAGTTGTCGTGGCGCAAGCCCAACGCTGAAGTCAGCTCCGTCATCATGTAATCACGGAAATGAGTACCATGATCAGTGACGATGGCTTGAGGAACCCCGAATCGTGCAATAACGTGGTTGAATATAAATGAAGCAGTCGTTTTCCCGTCAGCAGCTAGTGTAGGCATCGCCTCGGCCCACTTAGTGAAGTAGTCGACGGCGACAATGATATACGCATGCCCCCCGGCCGAGTGAGGGTTACACATCATAAAATACACGCCCCATTTCGCAAAAGGGTCGACGGTAATAACGGGATGCAAAGGCAATGGTGGTGCGCGCATCTTGCGCTGGAAAATCTGGCATGGATGACATTTACGGACTGCAGTGATACAATCCTTGAATATGGAAGGCCAGAAATAACCTGCCCGCAGAATCTTCTGGGCAGTAGCATACCCGGACATGTGTCCGCCACAGGCGCCACTGTGGCAGTCATTCAAGACTTTCTCAGCCTCTTCCAAGGTAAGGCATCGTCGGAGCACCGAATCTACTCCAATACTATATAAGGTATCTCCTACGATATGGTAGGGTTGGGACTGGTGCCGAATCCGACGGCGGGCAGTTTTATCCAACTCAGACCGAAATGTCGCGGTCTGAAGATACACTATAATGTCACCATACCAAGGATCGCGAGTATCGATAAGAAACAGCGTTTCGTCGGGTATATGATCTTCTGAGTGTGAAGGAACAGAGTCTGTAGGGAAAGAACATATCAAATCTACGAAGACCAGTGATTTAGTTGACTTGGAAGTGGTGAACTCCAAGTCAAACTCTTGTAGGATCACGATCCATTTGGAGTACTTGCCCCCTAGTAATTGTCTAGAAAGAATATACGTCATAGGGTTGCAGTCTGAAACCACTGTTATCGTGCGCAAAAGGATGTAATGGCGAAAGCGTTGTACGACATGTACTGCTGCTAAGGCCAACTTCTCGACATGTGCATAACGCGTTTCCGGGTCGAGAAGGTTCTGAGACAGGTAATAAACAACATGTTCGTCACCGTTCTCGTCATCCTGCACCAAGACCATGGCGATGGTGCTTAATGCGGCGGCTAGATACAAAGTAAAGTCACGGTGGTAGTCCGGAGGACGAAGCAACGGAGCATTGACTAGCAATGTCTTCAGCTTCTCAAAAGATTCTTGAGCAATTTCGTCCCAGTGAAAGGGAACATTCTGCTTTAATAAACGAGTGAATCCTTTGGCCACCTCGGCATAATTCGGGATAAAGCACCTAAGAAAATTCGCTTTCCCTTGCAGACTCTGTAACTGATACAGGGAGGAGGGTGATGGGAGATTTACGATGGCCTCAACCTTTAGAGGGTCGAGGCGAATTCCGTCTTTCGAGACTATAAAGCCTAAAAGACGGCCAGAATCAACGCAGAAGACGCACTTATGAGGGTTGAGCCTGATATTGTAGCGTCTGCAACGAAGGAATATCTGGCGGAGATGCTCAGGATGGTCCTCTCGCTTACCCGAATGGGCTGTCAAGTCGTCCAGATAAGGCTGGACGATATGGCGAATATCATGAAAAGCGTAGGACATCGCACGCTTAAATGTGGCCCCAGCGTTTTTTAAACCGAACGGGAGTTTTTTGTACGCGAAAGTGCCCCACGGACAGATGAATGTGGTCTTATGTTGATCCTCAGGTGCAATATTGATTTGGTTGTAGCTTGAGAAACCGTCCATTAAGGAATAGATCTCACTCCCGGCACATTCGTCGATGATCTGATCAATGAACGGAGTGGGATAATTATCCTTAGGACAGGCGCGATTGATATCGCGATAATCCACACAGACTCGAATTGTACCCTACTTTTTATCAACAGGGACGATATTGGATACCCATTCTATAAGGGGGATAGGATAAATAAAACCCGCATTCAGAAGTTTTTCAACTTCTGCCTTGATGGCGGCGGCTTTCCGAGGATGCATGGGACGTAAGCGTTGGCGCACGGGTTTCGCACCTGGGTAGGTTGGAATCTCGTGCACGACGATACTCGGATCAATTCCCGGCATTTCCTCGTAAGACCATGCGAAAACATCTCTGAATTCTTTGAAAAGCTCAGTATAGACTTGAATCTCCTTGGGAGAACAAGTCACACCCACATGAATGTTCTCAACAATCCCCGGTTTAATGGAGATGTCGATTGGAACAGTTTGAGTAATGTTACTCAGATTACCCTCCGAAAAGACCTCGTGCATTAAGATCGGTGTTTGAAGAGGAGGGGAAGGAACCTGAGTAGCATAACGCTCCAGACAATCAGTCATTGCCCCCAAGCTGGGCATAAACGAGGAGCGATGATGTCCATCGCCCCAGGGCAGCTCCTCAAGAGACATAGTTTCGATGATGGCCTCATCCGAAGGAAAAGTCTCTCTAAGAGGATCAGGCGAATCAGCCTGACCGAGCCAGGGGGATTGTGAGTAGACGTCAAGAGCCATGCTCATCGGAGCATGCTGAGGAGGTGGAGGGTCCGATGCATCAACAATCTCACAGTAGCTGATCTCTACTGGCGTTAAAGGCATGGATTCTCCAAACTCATATACCTTCTCAGGTGAAGGAATAAGCCAGGGGTCATCAGTCCTGGACAACATGTTGACTTGAGCGGTATTCGGTGGCGGTGCGGGGAATATACCCATGAGAACAGGGTCTTTGAAAAGACCAGGTCCTATGCTGTCTGGGGGATTCGGAATTTGATCCACGTATGGTACGTTGTTCTCAGAGCTAGAGGTGAAAAACGACAACTGATCTACCGTGACAATCTTGCCCTCATGGGGAAACTTAATGAATCGAAAGACAGTAGACGGCACGCAGAGCATGGCATGGGTCCAGCTGCGGCCAAGAAGTATATTGTAGTTGAGCTTAGCGTCAACCACTTCCACTTCCACGTTGACAGTTTTTCCCTGTAATGTGATCGCAAGACTCTCAAGAACTCCCAGGGGTTTAGACTCCCGACCATCAAATGCCTCGAGGGCATTGGGAGATGATAACAAGGCTGGAGAGCCAATGGCCTTCCAGCAGGCGGAGGACATAACGCAAGTAGATGCACCCTCATCTACGACGGCCCTATGAATGTTCAGACCGTTAATCCCGACTTGAATGACCAAAGCGATTTGATGCGGAAGCCGGGGAGTAAAATTCTCCAGATCAAAGGTGAGAAGGCTCGAGTCGGCGGGATCGATACCACCGATGGCAGACAGTAAAGCCTTCCGTTGTGAAGGACAACTTTGAAGAACCTCAAGTGCAGACATGGCACATGGCGCCTATGCCAAATCCTCAACGATACTGTAATGTTGAGCGGCACGAGCATTTGGATTGTAAGAGGATCTCCGAAGAACACCCTTGGGAGGTGGCTTCACAACGGGTTCGAGAGTCGGCTTCTCGATTTCCAATGGACTAGAAGCAGGTGGGGGAGGCGGCCCTTCCGCAACTACCTTCCCGGGTGCCTGTTGCTGACTGTTGTAATCCTTCGATCTCGTAGCGATAGTGATAGGTGCATTAGTCTTCATCATGAAAACCTGAGACCCAAACGGTGCAGATGGTGACCCCTGTTCGACCATCTGGGTTTGCTGAGATGGAAATGGCTCTTTTAAAACAGCCGGAGTCCCTTTTGAGCACTTAAGAAGTTGACTAATTTCGGACCGTCATGGACAATCCTTAGTGTAACGGTCACCTTCACAGATGAGGCAAGGGAATTTCGGCTTACGTTGGGAGCCATCCTCAGTTCGAGATTTAGATTCAGGTTTCGGGGCATCAGATTTTGATTTGCCTTTGCCCTTCTTCTTCCCCTTGGAGGATTTGTCCGTAGGATTGGCCTGGACGGCATTCACCTCCGTGGTTTTACCAGAATCAGATGGGGTGGGATTTGCAGAGGTATTGTTGGAAGAATTAGCCTTCTGCTTCCCATTCGAAGACTTCTTCGAATGTTGAGAAACGAAACCAATGACACCATCCACCGTAGGGGTAGGCGGAGCCTTAGTGGTTTCGGGCCGTGGAGCATCAGTCAAGATGTCATAAAGCGTGCCAGATTGCGAATAGACGAGATCCAGGTACTGGGCACGTGAGATAGCTTGTTCCTCCGTCACACACGCTCCCATCACGATATCCTGAGCGATTTTATTCACAAAGGAGGTGGTGAACCAGTGAGTCAAAATCTGATCAGGTATGTGAAACTTGATCAGTCGACGACGACGTCGCCACTCATGAATGTGATCTGAGATGTGAGTGGCCTTGTCCTGCTTCAGAGAAGTCAGGAGGTGTGTCCCGGCCTCATACCGGACCGGCAACTGGAAATGCGTGAGGAAAGCCATAGCTAACGAGTTGAAATCCTGAAAAATACCACGGGACAACTCTATGTACCACTTAGCAGCAGCTCCCGTTAACGTACGCTGGAAAAGACGCAGACGAATCGAATCGTCAACCCAAGAGTTAGACGAACACCAGAGGTGATACGTCATCACATGCGCCTGGGGGTCTTCGCCAGCTTTGCCCTCAAACTTGGGACAGTCACCTGGTATCTTGGTGGGAACCGAAGGCCAATATGGATTATGTGCAATCGGATCATTGGTCAACTTTGAAACGTTCGGCAGTTCCAAGGTAGCCAGGAACGGCAATGGAGGGTTAACTACCATGCCAGTCCCAGGATAAGGTCCGGTACCTGTGCTCCACGATGGTTGTGAATATCCTTGCCCCCATGGGTTCTCGTCCGCAGATCTCAACGAGGGGGGTGATAGTTCGCATAAATCCAGACCGATTTGGTCGGCCGGGTGGGGAATCATAGTGCAGGCTTGACAAATCCGTGTTCGACCGATTAGGTGTTCCATTCGTATGCGCATTTGACGGTCGAGCGTAGGCAGGGTGGAGGAGGATGACACCGAGAGCCTCCGCAGTGGTTATAGTTCGGTTGAGACCGACCATGAGGATAATAACCACTCGAGGATGATAGGTCGTTGATAAGTGAAACGCCGCGAGCCCCGGCACGTAGGGCTTGTACCGTTGATTTGGTCGCGCATTGAATGAACAAAGTCGCTGAGCAAGAGTGAATCCGAATGAGAGGGGTCGCTTCGAATGAACAAAGTTTGACCCGAGTGAGGGGTCGGCCCTAACGCACTGGCTCCGGTGACCGTGCTGCTGGTCACAGGCCGGCACCTGGTTGTAAGTGAGCCCCAGGTTGTGCCGGATGGGTCGGCTGGCCTGGAGGCGGGACACTGGGCTATACCGGATGAGCCGGTTGCCCAGGTGGAAGAACAGGACCAGGTGTTTGCTGGAAACCAGTTTGACCTGAAGCAGAACCATAGGGTGGTCCTGGCTGATACACAACGTTAGAAACAACAGGATATTGCTGTTGCATTGGTAAAGACAGCTGGATTTGCCCCCCAGGACCATAGGCCTGTCCCGGTTGATACCCTAGCTGAGGTTGAGCAGGTTGACCAGCAGGGCTATAATATGGTCCTTGCGGATTTTACAATGGCCCTTGCTGGCCCACAGGGTAGCCTTGGATGGGCTGTCCCTGTGGGTCATACAAATAGCCAGGTTGGCCCGCAGGTTGGCCCTGAAAGGGTTGTCCTTGTGGGTTGTAAGCCTGGTTGTATGGTAAACCTTGAGCATACAGATAAGCCTCAGGAGCAGGAAGGCGCAAAACCTCCCCGTGCTCGTCAAACTGACCTGGGAACATATACACGGGAGTGCCATCCTCTGCATAGTGCGAAAAGAAGGATCGATAAGGATCTTGGGGAACTTGTCCAGCTCCGGCGTTCGGCTGCTGTAAAAACAACCGATACTCCTCCGGAGAGATATTCTCCGGTATAGCAGTAGCTAGGTAAATGTCTTCAGGAGTCGGCCCAGCCCTAGTAGCAGATGCTGAGACAACAGAAGAAGAGGCAGCCACACAAACAGTGGGCCGAACGGGAATAGAAGTGACGGGCGTCGAAGGGGACACCCCGGGTGTAGTGGCAGCTGGCCTCGACGCGGGAGATGATGTCCCCATAGAGGCTGCAGCTGAAATGATCTGACCCAGAGATCTGTAACCCTGTGGTAAAGAAGGACTGGCTGACGATGTGGTAGCCAGCTCGGAACCGTCTCCCTCAAACAATCTACGAGGGATGCACTGATAGTCATCAGACCCCGGAATTTCCTCACCAGAATCACTCATGGTTGATCCTGCCGTTAAATCACGCAGAAGACGGCGAGGACTAGGAGGAAAAACAGCAGCAACAAACGGTGAACCCGATGTAAGAGAAAGGAAATCGGCTCCTAATCTCAATTCAGACACAGGGTCCGAAAAGGGCCAATTGAACTCAACTGGTCCTCCAAAGGGTTGCTCGGCGAGAACCGGTCCCCCGTCGGGAAACTCGGAAACAACAGGCTGCTGTGGTTCAACAGAAGGCTCAGAAGCTTCTGAAGAATCGTCCGTGTAAGGACTACCAGTAGACGAAACCGATGGTTCCGCCACCGTGGCAAAAGACTAGAAGAAAAGGGCACACACACACACGGGCTGAAAATGAGTTAAGACACACGATCAAACGGTCAACAAGCAATGTCTAAATAGGTGTGAAATCGTGGGCGATTAATTTTACCACATTGGAAAGTAAGAAATTCTACCGTTTCATGTTTCAAGAGTCGAGAAACGATAAAAATATGACTCTATCTCTTTCAGAGTTGACACAAGCGTGAAAGGACAAGCGCTTGACGGTCTTTTCAAGTTTAGGGAGTCAGAAAAGACCAAATGACTGCTCAGGAAAAACTAGGCACAAAGGGTGTACCAAATATCCGTGAACTGCAATATACACCTTGGTTTCGAAAATGAAACAGAAATCGACCAAGGACTTTCCGTACGTGCAGGTAGTCTCCCCGAATGCTGTGTTCGGTGTATCACGGGTATAGGGCGGCAGACTCGGCTTCTTGTGGATAAAGGATTGAAAACCTATAGGGGTCTCCCTTTATATACGCGACGGTACGGGGAGCACAAGTCCGTACTAGCGCTGTCTAAAGCCAACAGGCGAACGACAGCTGCTAGGTTTAACGACGCCGGAACACGTCTCTAGCCTAGACCTTCTAAATATGTTTCGTTAAGTTCCAATGCTGCCTTAGGTTAATTGAATAAATTTTACGGTTGATCTTCAATTAAGTTTCAATTTCCAGGCCCTATCGTATGTAGTGTCTCCTAAATGCAAAGCTATATGCCACAATGCAACATTTCGTTCGATGAAAACTAGTTAGAGAAGAGTTGAGAGCTTTTATACAAACGAAATGAACGGAAACCAAACAATGAGCTCTATAATGCAACTAATGCAATTGACAACTTTTCATTCAAAACACTAATCACTAGCGATATGGAAAAGATCACAATTTGCACTAATTAACAAAAGCATAAGAGATTTTTATTTTTATTTTCAATGTTTAATGGCTAATATGCACTAATCAAACTTGAAAACAAACGGAGCAACTTGAGAAACGATATTCAAGAGAGCGAAGCAAGCACCTTTCACTCAACAACACAAGCGATCAGATCCCCAAATCGACCAAAGTCTCTCAAAGCGAAGAAAAGACTCAAAAGCTTCCGATGGACCGTGTGATCTAGGTCCAAAGCAAGACCAAATGAGTTTCGAATGAAGAAATGAACAATCACCCAAAAATCGTAATGAAACAATGAACAACTACTTAGAGAATGTGGAGAATCAATCAGGCAGTTGACAGGACAATCCAAACACCGAAACTCCCAAGGAGGGCTCGATACACCAAGCCACTATATGACCTAGGGCTTAAAACGTGAAATCGATAGATAGAAGCAAACAACCAAAGGACAGAGGTGAATTCCCAGCCAAACAAGACTCCAACACACTCAGGCAGTCGAAAAATCGAGAAGAAAAACACTGATCAACTTCAGAGAGCTCAAAAATGAGAAAACTCAAAAAACTTACAGGGGTGGCGCGACTGTAAGAGTGAAACTGGCGCCAGAAGGCGATTGGCGCGGGTTGTACAAAGGCAACATGCGCCAAGTGGCGCGACTATCGGGTTAAAAACTGCGCCAGTCGAGATTCTCAGCAAAAAATTAAAAATAAGCTACTCCAGAAACAGACCAATGCAAGCTAAGCAATCCAAGAAGCAAAAACGCACAAAAAATCCGACCCAGAAGGTTCATCAAGCAAGGAAAAGCAAGATACAAACGGCAAGGAAAGACAAAGACTCCAAGTCGTTCAGTCCGTAAACCAAGCCGGAGATTGACTGAAGTAGCGTTGATCTACTCCGCTAATGCAAGGCAAAAGCGTTTCGAAGGCTATCTGGCTATACTTCAGACTCCGTCTATAGTTTACAAATCAAACAACAAGCTGGATCCCCAGTGGAGTCGCCAATTTCTTGAGGAGGTAAATCCCCTTTGCGGACAGAGGCGATCCCTACTAGCCTAGCAGGGGTCTAGCAACAAACAAACAATGTCATGACGCAGGTTCCTAATTACGAATGAAAAGGTTGGAGATAGAAGCCTACCTGGATTCCAACGCTAGGATACGAAAGCGTCTGCGTTCCTCAAGCTTGTGGATCCACAGTCTTCACAGTCTCACGGATGAACACCTGCACATAGAAGAAACGAACAGATACAAGCATAGGAACCAGCATACGTAACTAAACATCGGTCAGAAAAGATATTACTCGCATTAACATGATGGAAAATGGAGTGGAACCATAATCATAGTCATCTATTAAGTAATAAACGAATAGAAGTTACAACCAAGTTCTGACGTCGCAGCTTCCTTCGAACGGGTCTCCGGTCGTCCCCGTCTCGCAAAGCTCGCCAAGGAAAGGGAAAACCTCTCCAGAGTCTCGTAACAATGGTCTCCTTGTAGTCCTCCTTAGGGAAAAGGAGGATTCTTTGCAACACGAGCTCTTGGGAATATAGATTTAGAGCTTGGGCACTTCAAGACTAGCTTGCAATGGCAATGAGCTAGCTTTTATAGATGGAGGAAGGGGAGTTGGGATCCCTATAATTGTGGGATTGGCCCTATCTTCAAGGAAGCTTCCATGAGAGGTGGCAAACCACTTCCCTTTCATGGAACTCCCGGAACCAAACCTCCCAACTCAAGATAGGTGATGGTTTACAGCGGAATTTGTTAGAACTCAACTATGTCTTTATTTAAAAAACAACTCCCAAAAGCGGAAGTGGCGCGACTACGGCTCTATGACAGAGCGCCAAGTGGCGCGACCCCTTTGCAGTAATTTCTCCATTGGCGCGAGTGCTGAACTGACTGCCCGCGCCAATGCCAAAAGGGCTGTTTTTCATGACTTTTGCAAGGAGATGCCTCAAGGGCAAATGAAGCTCATGTTCAGAGGGATGCATTGATGATGATTTCAAGGCATGAAAATGTTCACAGGTCACAGAATGGGTCCTCCATTGTGCGGGATGGGGAATGATAAGGACGGTGACAAATTGCGCGCAACACCGACGCCGAGCGCAATCCTGGTGAGTCCGTTCAAGACTATATTGTCAGATTCAATGCGGTTTATAATGCAATTCCAGATGACTTAAGACCATCTAGAAAGTCAGCTCTCCTTAAATTCCCGGATGGTTTCGATCCGGAGATGGCTTATTCATTACGAGACAGAGATCCGCCTACCTTGGAAGATATGCAGAAGATTGTTGTTAGTGTTGAGGCGAATTTGAATGATAAGAGAGCCAGGTTGAAAGCAGAGAAGAGAGTGACCATAAAGGAAGAAGCTTCCACATCTACGTCAGATCAGCACTTGCTTCGCGAAATGGAATTTTTTTTCAAAAGAATGACGCTTGATAAGCCCGAACCGCAGATTCAAAATCCCAACTACCGTGGCCAGCAGCAGCCACAGTTCAGAATTAAACAGCGTGAACAGAGAGTACAAGAGCCGGCAGCCCAGCAGCAAGTAAAAACACCTCTTCAGCAAAACTTTGTTGGTCAAGATTCAGACGATGACGATGACGTAGTAGGAGAGCAAAACCACTTCTTTACTCCCGATGATCTACCCATTTATATCACTGAAGATGAAGAGTATGCAGAAAGTTCAGTTGCATAGAAAGATGAGGATTTTATTTTAGCAAATGATGCAGCTCTTGAGGAAGAATCAGATGAATACCAAAGAGGGTATATGAATGGTTTGTCCGCTCAGTAGAAGCAATACTCATTAAGAAACAGAGATGTGCCCATAAACCCAATTCAGAAGAGAAAAGAGGCTTCAACACCGAAGATAGATTCACTTGTAGCACAGAAGAAAGGAAAAGAGACAATTGATCCCGCAGCTAACAAATCATCATCAGCATAAAAGTCAAATCAGCCAAGCATAATGAAGGATAAGGCTGAAAGGAAAGAAGTTCCAGTCAAAGAGGTCGAAAAGGTTTCAGATTTTAGTTTGGAGAATGAAATTTCTAAATTGAAGGTATCTATTCCTTTGACAGAAATTATGAAGAACAGCAGTTATAGAGGTCAAGTCTCTAAAATTCTGAATTTTGATCCAATGTTTGACACGGTGAATATTGAAGATGATCAGCCTGAATTGATATTTTGGCCTGCTTTAGATGGTGAGTCCCCTGACATCGATGTTCCTCCCTTTTATATCAGTTTGAGGTTGCATGAATTTGTATTGCATAATGCCATGTTCGATTCTGGTGCTTCGCACAATCTTATGCCAAAGGCAATCATGGAAAAGTTGGGTTTAGACATTACAAGGAAATACCATGATTTGTATTCGTTTGATTCCAGCCGAGTGAGATGTATCGGGCTCATCAAAGATTTGGTTGTAAGTTTAGATCAGATTCCTGCGAAGAATGTCTTGATGGACGTGGTTGTGGCAGACATTCCTCCCCGATTTGGGATGCTCCTTTCTAGATCTTGGGGAGCAAATTTGAAAGGTACACTACAGTTAGATTTCTCCTATGCAACAATTCCTGTCTTTGGTCAATTGAGAAAGTTATATTGAGAACAGAAGATGAAATACATGATAACAAGCAAGGAGAAACCAATCAATCATCCTGTAAATTATGTACATACAGACTTAGAATATTTTGTTTTGTTTGCTGATAGTTTTAATGATATAGATAGTCAGTTAGTTCCAGCAGAAGATATACCAGAGATTACCAAGAATTTCAGAGAAGTTCTGCAGAAAGAAAGACAAGAAAAGCAAGCTACTATTGAGCAATCAGCTAAAGACGATGGGCAGCAAACAGAAAAAATAGAGTTGGCGCAATTTTAGCACTTAGAGGATGATGAAGATGGTCTTTCGACCATGGACTTTGATGGCGCAGTGGGTAGTGATGGTGCTGGAATTGGTATTTGGGTACGCAGTCCATTTTCCACTCTGAATAAGGTGCCAAGAAATGTGCGAGTATGTTCCTACAAACTAGCATTTGATTGTTCTAACAATGAGGCTGAGTATGAGGCTCTGATTGCTGGCCTAAAGATTCTAAGAAAGCTGAATGCGAAAAGAATTGCAGTCTATGGTGATTCCGAATTGGTGATAAAACAGGTAAAGGGTGAGTTTCAAGCCAAGCATCCTCGCACGAGGGCTTACCGTAATGCAGTTTTAGACATCTTGAAGTTATTTTCAGACTATACCTTGACGTGTGTGCCTCGCATCCAAAATGGTGTTGCTGATGGACTTGATAAGGCAGCAAGAAATTTAAAAATTCCAATGAATCCCAGCAACAAGTTCGAGATAAATGTGAAGCACCGTCCCACCGTTCCAGACAATCAGCGATGTTGGCAAGTTTTTCAGGATGACAAGGAGATTAGTGATTTTTTGCAAAATAAGGTTAAGTTTAAAGACACCTCCATAGATACAGAACATGACGATGGTAATGATGATATACAAATAAATCAAATTGCAGTTTTGAAACTTAAAGATAACATCATTCCTAAAGGATTGATTCCTTTAGAGGAAATCTTTGATCAAGACGATGTAGCCCGCAAACCAACATTGAGGCCAACTGAAAAAGGTGTTGAAGAGGTAAATATTGGGACAGCCGAAAATCCCAAGATGGTAAAGCTATCCAAGTCATTGTCACCAAAGGTAAGAGCGGAGTATGTGAAATTGTTGTCTTCATTTGCTGATTCTTTTGCATGGGATTACTCAGATTTAAAAACATATGACACTAATATCATTGACTATACTATCCCTATCAAACCAAATCGAGAAGCCTTTCCATCGAGGAAGTTGAGGAGAATCAATCCGAAGGTGGCTTCCGTCGATGAAAAAGGGTAAAACGGGTTGTATAAGTCGGAATCATTGTGCCTATCCTGTATTTTCGGTTGGATATCAAATTTGATGCCGTGAGAAGAAGACGGTGAGATCTGGTTTATGTATCGATTTCGAAATTTGAATAAGGTATCATTAAAGGACAATTATCCACTGCCAAAAATGGATCATATTTTGCAGCGAGTAGTTGGAGCATCAAGGATGTCACTACTTGACGGCTATTCAGGATCTAATCAAATTTTAGTGTGTGAAGATGATCGTGACAAGATTGCGTTCACCACTCCATGGGGAACGTTTCATTATGCAAAAATGTCGTTTGGTTTGAAGAATGCAGGTGCCATTTTTCAGCGTGCAATGGACATGGCTTTCGCCAACGAGAAAGATGTATTTTTGGTTGTTTACCTTGATGATTTAAGCATGTTTTCAAATTCGATGAAGAACATTTATATCATTTGAAATTTGTTTTCCGAAGTGCGAGAAAATATGGCATTTCTCTGAATCCGAAAAAGAGCTTGTTTGCCATGGATGAAAGAAAACTTTTTGGCCACATCATATCGAAAGACGGCATTCGTGTTGACCCTGCATGTGTTGAAGCAATCCAGCAAATTGAACAGCCCTAGAACAAGAAACAAATACAGTCATTTAATGGTAAGATGAATTTTCTGCGTCGATTAATTCCAAATCTTACTGAGCATCTTAGAGAAATCACAAACATGCTCAAAAAGGACAGCCAAGTGAAATGGATGGAAGAGGCGGTGAAATCATTCAATTTGGTAAAGTTAGCTCTTTCTTCGGCCCTATTTTAATCGGCCTGGACTACACACGGAACTGTTTTGTTTTTCGTTTTCTTGAGCACACTTTGGCCGAAATTTGTTTTAATGAGAAAAGGGATGGAGTTGACGTGCTTTTCGGTCGGATAATAAGAACGAGAGCGTTGAAATATAACATTAATTGAGAAACAAGCGCTTTCGCTTGTAAAGGCCTTGAAAGATTTCCGTGTGTATATACTACATTCCCACATTATAGCTTATGTTCCTAATGCAGCTGTCAAAGATGTATTGGTACAAGCAGATCCGGAAGGAAGACGGGGTAAGTGGATCGCTGTGTTGTTAGAATATGTTGTGGAGATTAAACCGACCAAGCTAATCAAAGGACAGGGATTAGCCAAGCTCATGGCTAAAACAAATCTGCATGCTTTAGATATAAATTTGATCGCTACTATGTCTGATGAGGAGGAGGAAGGTACATCATTTCAGGTATCTGATATCTTTGTTTCTTCCCCTTGGTATGCTGACATTTTATATGTACTTCAGAACTTGTCTCCACCACCCAGGATGCCTAGAAATAAGAGTAGAACCTTGAAGTTGAGGGCTGCAAAGTTTTGTATATTGAATTCTGCATTATATTGGAAAGACCCTGGTGGAATTTTATTGAACTGTTTGGTAGAGGAAGAAGCCAAAAGAGTTTTGGAGGACTTTCATAAAGGAGACTACGGGGGCCATCTATTTTGGAAAACCACAGCTAATAAGATTCTGAGAGCGGGATACTATTGGCCTACTTTATTTTCTGATGTATATAAGGCGGTTAAGAATTGTCACGAATGTCAAATTTTCGAAGGGAAGCAGAAATTATAGCCTTTGCCTCTTAAACCAATTGAAGTCAGTGCACCATTTCAGCAGTGGGGATTGGATTTCATTGGGGAAATCCATCCGACATCTTTAGTTCAACATAGATGGATATTGACAGCAACAGATTACTTAACAAAGTGGATCGAGGCAATTCCCACCCGACAAGCTACGGATGCGGTAATTATTTCTTTTCTTGAGAATAACATTATGTCACGTTTTGGTTGTCCTAGTAAGATAATCACAGATAATGCATCGGCCTTCAAGTCAAAAAGGATGGTTGAATTTTGCAATAAGTATAACATCATCTTGGGACATTCGACAGCCTAACTTCTGCAAGTAAATGGCCTGGCGGAGTCTTCAAATAATTATTTGGTAAATATCATTAAGAAATTGCTGGAAATCAATAAGAAAGGTTGGCACAAGAAATTAGTAAATGCGCTTTGGGCTGATAGGGTAAGTCAGAAAAAATCCATCGATATGTCTCCCTTTGAGTTGGTGTATGGAGTAGACACAGTGTTTCCCACTTCTCTTGCTATCCCGGTAGTCAAATTGCTTCAGGAAGCTGGTAGTGAGGAAGATCCCATGCAGTGAAGGATAAATCAGATGATTCATTTATAGAAAACACGGGAGGAGGTCTTTCAAAATACATTCAAGTTGCAGGAGCGCATTAAGAAGATTTATGACAGGAAGGCGAAAGAAAATAAGTTTCATTTGGATGAGGTGGTCCTGAAGTGGGATGCTTGGAATGAGGAAAAAGGCAAGCACGACAAATTTGAAAACATTTGGAAGGGTCCTTTTAAGATAGTAGTGTATCGTGGTCAGAACGCCTTTCTTCTTAAGGAAATGAATGGGGATGATTGTCCTAGAGGGCCGATTAATGGTCAGCTACTCAAGCGATACCATTTCTGAGTATTTTCTGTTGATTTCATTATCATTGTATATATCGTTCTACTTATGTTTTATCGCAAGTGTGTGGTAATCTCTTTTCTTCGATCTGGGGCCCGAAGCGAAGGCTATAATTCTGAAAAGGGAAGTTAGTTGGTTTGAAGTTTGTCAAGTTAGTTTTATCAGTCATTTCAGTTTTAAAGTTGAGTCGGTCTCAATCAGGTTTCAGTCAAATTTTCAGTCAATAAATGTGTCAAAGGTTTTGTGCTATCTGTTGAAATAATGACTCCATCGCCCAATGGATGAAGGCACTGTCTAACTCTTCCAGATATCTACCGTTCTTGGCATCTCCTTGGAGCCACCATCCCCATTGGATCCAATGTTAGATTCAGTCCTTATAACCCTCCGTCAGAGATCATTTCGCTTTTTACATATCATTTTTAGGTGTCTCGCTCACTTCACTTCGTTGCATTTCGCTAGGGGCATGTCATTGACTGACGAGAGGGTTTGGTTGTTTTGTGTTTCCTCATGCTTGTACCTGCAGGGCTAATTAAAATTCCTAAAAAATCACTGAAGTTCAGGTCACTTCATTCATGGTCATAAATGATTATTTTTGTCGAAAAGAGCCTTTAGTCCTAGAGTCTAGGGTTTTCAGTCTTTTGGTACATGTAATAAAATCCCACAGGTGTTGAGGTTGGTTTCAAAAGGTTCCTATTTCACATTTTTATTCTCAAAAACATTTGAAGACATTTCTAGTCCAAAACTCTGTTTTGGAACTAGAAATTGTCAAATTTCATTTTTTGTAATAATTGTGTATTTGTTCCACCATAAGAAGTTCAAAAGCAGCCTCTGATCTTTTCCAAAGCCAAAGTGCCAAATCCCTGCAAAAACAATCAAGGTTCATCAGTCCAAGACTCAGAAAAACAGTGAAAAGCCAAAGATAGAATTGCATTAAGTGATAAAGTGCCAAAAAGCCAAACATTACAAAAGTGGGTTATGAAGCAAATTAAAATCAAATCTGATTTTTATGAGATATTTTACAACCCATATAAAGCATTGAAAACAAATCATTTTCACAAATTTCCCAAAGCAAAACCGAGTTGGAGTGTTGAAGTCAAGTTTGAAGTGTTTTCAAAGCCGTGGACTGGAGGAGGAAGTGCGCGCTACGCACAGAGGAGGCGCACTACGCACACCAGGCGCGCGACGCACTGGGCTTCACAGGCCCGTGAAAATTAGCACGCGCGCTACGCACATACCGCGCGTAGCGCACTGGGTGAGCGCGCGACGCGTATAATCTCAGTGCCAAAAAAATTTCGCTCCTTCATCCAGATTCATGCCAAATTTCCTCTAACTGCTTGCAAGTAGGTTCTTTACGTTTAATCAATGAATTTTGGACATGATTATGGTGTTTTGAAAGTGAAGAAACAAGTGTTTAATGTGGAGAAATGTAAACCCTATGTTTATTTCCAAATTCACTTCTTAGGGTTTTGAAGAAAATGATAGTGACTGTGTGGGGGTTTCCAAGCTTATGCTGTTGATATATATGCTTGTGTCATCTATTGTCAGTAGTGTCTCCGCTTCCACGCCCTCTCTTTGCCATTACATCACTGCTGTCATTATTATTTCCATTTTCATTTTAACACTGCTCATCATTCATGTTATGACATAGTCTCATTTTCACTTGTCCACATCTTCCATTGACATTGTCAAACACTGCAAGGGATATTGTCATTTTGTTCCTAACAGTTGTTTTCCCCACATTATACTCTCTTCTACTCACTTGTCAAATCCTCTTATGATCAAAACAGTGACCGTTTTTCATGCAAAATCATTTGACAGAGCCATTACCACTGTGGCTTTCCTATAATACTTTGACACACATGTGACATATTTGGGTTTTGAGCATACACTGAACTTTTGTCTTCACTACACCTATATCAGCATATATATTGCAGACATCTTGTTTTCAAAGCCATGTCAGAGACGGATTCAGTTTATGAGCAGGAGTATGACAGTGATTCCACAGCAGAGGGTAGTGTGCCACGGAGGTCTCACAAAAGTGGCAAAAGTGGTAGGCATGTCAGGGAGGAGCCTACTTCTTTGGCTCAATTGCAGGCTTGCCCGCTTGCAATGGATTGTTTTCAGCATCAGTCATGTTTCCAATACTGTGAGATGATTTCCCGAACTCAGCATCATCATGAGCTATCTCGCCTATTTGTTCTACATTTACAAGATGGCCGTGTAAACCTTGCCAGAGTAGATTTCATTCTGTCACCAGAGACCATTGCTCAGGCCACCGGGATACCAAATATAGGAGAGGAATGGAACAAACGACAGCAGCTACAAAAATCCTACTATGAGCCATACATCAAACCTGGTTTTATGAGGCAGATGAGCAGGGTATTTCCATTCAGATTTCTGAAGGATGAGTTTGCACCATTGATGAAACTCATCATTCGATATTTCAGTTGCGAGGGCAGATTCTCGCGCCTTTATGCGTACCATGTCCGTTTGTTGATGCATTTCACGAGGGTACGTATGATGAGCATTCCATACTTCATGTATCGCAACATAGAGAGGATGACAATTTTTGTACAGAAGAAGACCCCAGCACAGCAGCATAGAAGTATATATCATTACGCGCTGATCAAAATCATGGTGTACATCAGTTGACACAGCAGGGCATTACTTGGGAGGATTTCATCTCCCATGACTTCTTCACAGCGCCGCAGCCGACTCCCGAGGTAGTTCATGATGAGGGAGAGCCTTCACACCAGCCTGACATTCCTGAGACCGAGCATATCAGTGCTCCAGTGTATGTGACATACCAGCGAGGCCACAGGGTTTTGTTTGCAGCATCACGACGAGTACTATCTCCACCCGGGGTGGAAGGGGTCTCGTTGACTTCATCAACAGCGCGAGTATTATCTCCACCAAGGGTGGAAGGGGTCTCGCCTTCTTTTTCAGCACAGGTACAGATCCAGGATAGAGGCAAGAGGCCTATGCACGATGAGGGCCCATCAGGCAGTCGAGATACTGATTTCACATTCATCGATGTTGATGCGAGCTCTCCTAGCTCGAAACTGAAAGAGATCATCCAGGAGAAAAAGGCTGAGAATGACATGTTGAAAGAGAAATTGCAAAGGGCTCAGTGGGTGATAAACTACCTGGAGCAGCGTAACAAATAGCTAGAGGATGAGCATACACTTTTAGAGCTGCGGCGAATTCGGGAAGATCGACAATTGGCCCGGAAGAGACCTGGTGACATGACACCGATTGATCGAGATTCTTGCCTCACGCATGTTAAAATTCATCTGGAGAAGTTTTTGGTGAAGGCCAATAGAGACAAAGACATGCTTCGTCACATGAAAGGTCATTATTGGGCCCGCATGCACGTCTGGAAAGCAAAAATGAAAATTCTGAAGAGGAGGTTGAGCAGTGCACTAAAACGGCGGAAGAGGCCTGATCCACTTCGGATTTTGGCCAAGGCTTTTTTGGCTGGGCATGATACATGATGGAGGGTCTTCGCTCCGAATTTGAGCAAATTTGAAGAAGTTTTTGTCATTTTGGAAAATTTTGGTCTCAAAACAGATTTTTCAGTCCAATGCGTAGCGCGTCGACGCGCTTGCTTATGATTGGGACACTTGCTGGAAGAAAAATTTATATTTTTGGGTTTTTCATGATAAGTTATGCATGCTCCAGTAGGACCAAAGAATTTCACCAAGTTCTGGATGATCAAAGGGGCCAAAACACCATGAAAATCACCGTTCTGCCACTTTTTGCACCAGCAGGAACTACTTGTGGGAGAATGAAGTTTTGGAGGGGAAAATGAGCTCCAAATTGGGAAATTCCACTTGGGCTGGATAGCAGACATCCAGGGCTTTCCAACAAGCTATCATGAGCTTGATTTTGATGCTAATAAGTGCCCAAAAAGCAGGCTAAAAGGCGCGCGACGCATAGAGCTCAGGCGCGCTACGCATAGAGATTTTTGGTCCATTTTTCATCTTCCAACTCAGGATTTCTGCCAGTTGGACCATTTTTGCTTGTGGGTGTAATTTTTGAGTTATCTTGATGTAATTTTATGGTTGGCATGTAACTTGGACTTACTTTTACCTATTCTAGATGATTCACTCCTAAAAAAGTAAAAATCAAGTGAAAGAATCAGTTTCCTTCCTTTTAGAGGCAAGTTGTTTGGCTGCCTATATTCTAGCTCCTTGTTGAGAATTAGTTGAAACTGCTCTTAGAGGAGGAATTAGACCCCTAGAGACATTGGAAGGGGTTAGGATAGTCTATATGATGTAATTTCTGAGACATTCTATAGGTTGGACTCTTGGGAAAAGTTTGGCACACTATTTTACATATTTTTCACATTTTGGCTAAGGAACGATCAGAGGTTTTGTAGCACCTGTTGGGATTCTTGTGGCTTTCAGTTCTTGATGGTGTTATCTCTTAGTTTATTTTAATTTCTTTCATGTTTGATGTATTCCATTCCCTTCTTATGCTTCTGAAACTAAATGAATGAGTAAATGAGGTTGAATCCATTGTTTCCAGTGCTCTACCTTTAAATTTGTTTAGTTTTACATGTTTTCGCCTGTTTGGAGAGGATCCATATTCTCCCTTGCCCTCTTCAGCTCCTTTTCATTCTGATCCATCCATATACCCGATAAAAAGCATCAAGACTACTGCCTACCTTGCCCCAACTCGAATTCTGCAAAGATCTGGCCTTATCCCTAGACCCAAAATTGTTTTTCCCATTTTTTCAACAAAAACCCAAAAAAATCAAAATCAAACTTTCCTATCTCTTTACTAGCCTAAAATCAGTATTCATTATAAGTCATCTCAGCCCCTTTGAAGACCTTTTGCCGAGATAGACCCAGAGAGAGCCCTCTCCTGTCCTCGTAGGGCTAGCTACGAGGCTGAGCGTGGTTTGATGTAGCCTTGAGTTTTACCTTATTTCAGCCTAAGGTAGATTTGAGTGCTAACAAGAGGGATCTGATAAACTTCTTGACCAGTGGAAATAGGAATATTAACATAAATAAAACGAAACAACTGAGCAGCTTTAAATTGAAACACAAGAATATAACTTTTCAACATCAATCTCTGGCAATGTCCAGTTAGGATCAGGTTCATATTCTTGGACAACTACTTTCTCATCATATAAAACATCATCATCTTGAGATTTATTCAGAAACTTATTGAGAAATGACCATCAATTCTTATGAGCTATTTTTCTATCTTCGGGCTTCTGAAGAGCAAACTCATTCATGTAACCAGCCATTGAAATAAAGTATGAGTAAGCACCTGAACAGAGGAGAAACAAAAGTCTTTGTGCACTAGGAAAGCAAACACGACAGTCCTTCGCCTTCACAGCTCTCTACCAGCGCCTTACCTCCAACTTTAGACTCGTGGAAAGTAGCTCAGACAAATACCACTCAATGGGAAAACCAGACGTGAAAATAACTCGGACAAAGAACCAGATGGGTCTGATACCAAATTTATATATATTGATCTTAAAAATCAGAACTCACAAAACTCAATGCACATATTGCATGCTCAGTATTACAGTATATTGAAACACTTTTTACAGACAGGAAGTTATAGCTCCATGATGCAAGCAGATTGAGATGAAATCTCGCAGATGCAGAGCAGGGAGATCACTTCACTAAAATAGACTCAATACATTACAGACATAGAGAATTACTCCGTGATGCAAGCAGATCGAGAAAATTCTGGCAGATGCAGAGCAGGGAGATTTTCTCAGACTCAGACTCAAGACTCACTCAAATTCTCAAACTCCGAATGCCAAATGAGCTTACAATGCTAGTATTTATAATATCCTAGCTGGTTATCCGGTGCCAACTTTTACCGGATAACTGAAACAAAGAGAATCTGTCCTCGGATAAGCCATCATGCAAGACGCCTGTCACAAGAGTACTTTAAAGTAGATGAACAGAAAATGTACCTAAGATTCGGGCAAGTGGGGACAACCACTTGTTATCTCATCCCTTGGAGGCTAGGCCATATGGGGACCGAATCTGACTCAACCTAATTATGATAAATCTGGCCGGAATCTAGGACATCGACTTTTACAAAAGTAATTACACAGTGGAGATTTTTATTCGGAGCAAATCCCACGGAAACCAAAAGATAAGATATGTACAAAAGTAAGATTTGTAAAGATTTCAAATAGAGTGATCTTTACAATCAATCACTATTGGCACGGTCATCATAATCATGTCTATGATCATAATTTCTCTCTCCATAGTATTCTAATAATTCTTCAGTATCGGGAGCAACTATCTCATGTGGAATTTAGAGCCATGGAGGATCATTTTGTCGGAAGCAATAGTGAAAAGGAAATGAAAACATATTTAATGGTCTGTTTACTTCATCAACAGTAATTCTTCCTTGAAAACTGACAAAGAGATTGAAAGATTCTTCAGCTTGATTTGGAACTAATACTATGTCTTGATGGATTAAGCCAAACTCTATGACATAGTCATTTTGTGCAGCTATATGCATTTCCCAAATTATTGTTCCCAAAGTGCACTTATGATCATGTTCCAACATCCAATTGACTCTTGGCATATACCTAACTAAGAATAACTTAAACCAGGGACTCCACCAGTTGACCAAATTATCTACATCTATAGCATAGAATATGATTCTAACAGACCCATGGATATGAGCTTTCTGATGGATAGTGAAATAATCTTGCCAAGTCCAATCAGTTTTCTGGATGAATGCATAATATATGGGATCTGGACCTCTAGACAATGCATAATAGACTCACCATGACCTATACCTATATGGCAGCTCTCTAGAATACATCCATTGGGCTTCTTCTGAGTCAAACCATTTTTGTAAGACAATTTCACGAAGATTGAAGGGTAACTCTAAGGCCTTGTGCACAAAACAATCCCAACAAAACTGATAATGACACTGACTACAAACAACTACTTGACTAACCCTGGCTCTCTTAGACTGGGACTGACTAGAATGAACTGAACTAGTAAAAGCTTCATGCTGGTGAAGTGGTCTAAACATCTTTATTTCCTTGACTTCTGCTGAACCTTCCCTTGTGAGCATGTCTGCAAGATAATTCTCTGCACCAGATTTGTAGACTATATCAAAATCAAAACCTTCTAACCACAGTGCCCACCTCAATATCCTGGTGCTCCCTTGTTCTAGCAGCCTCTTGTTTGCCAAAATACTTTTCATGTGCTTTAGGTCTGTTCTGACAATAAATCTCACACTTTTCAAGAATAGATGGAATCTCTTAATTCCTCTTTTTACAGCAAATATCTCCTTATGATAAGAGGGATACTTTTTCTTAGTATCATCAAATGTTCCAGAGGAATATGCACAGACTAATTCTTTCCTTCCATGCTTCTGGAGAAGTACTGCTGCCCATGTATGATCAGAAGCATCTGTTTCAAGAATAAAAGGAAGATTAGTATCAGGAAGCTTTAACTTTGGCAATTCATTAATCTTACTCTTAATATTCCTGACTGCTGTAGTCATGTCTTCAGTCCATCCTGATGCCTCTTTTTTCAATCTGCTCTGTAACACTTTGGTGTCAGCTGCTTGATTTTCATAGAACTGTCTTATATAATTTAGACATCCAAGGAATCTCTGCAAAGTTTTGACATCTGGGATTATATCAGGAAACTTTAGTAGATGAGTAAGAACATGAGGTTGTAGATTAACATGTCCTTGTTCTATGTGCAGACCCAAATAATCTATTCTGATTTTCCCAATTTGGAACTTTTCATCTGAATCAGAAAGTACCAGACCATGTTTGAAGACCAGTTCATAAAACTTCTCTAAGTGCTTTTTATGGCTATTTACATCTTTGCTAAAAACAAGAAAATCATCTATATACACTATGATATACTCCTCCCCACCAAAAATGTCTTCCATCCTTTTTTGGAATTCAGAAGGAGCATTTTTCAGGCCAAAGGGCATAACAGTCCATTGGTATTGCCCATGTGGAACAGTGAAGGCGGGTTTGTATCTGTCAGCGGGAATAATGCCAATTTTCCAAAACCCACTTTTTAAATCAAACTTGCTGAAAACATTTGCATTAGCAATTTTGGCAAGTAGGAGTTCTTTATTAGGTAACGGATACCTAATAGGAAGTAATGCATCATTAAGAGCCTTATAATTAATAACAAGCCTTTTCTTACCTCTCTTTTGTTCACTAACTGACATAAAGGTAGGCAAGCCAAGGGCTCTTGCATGGCTCAATGAGCTTACGATCCTATTGTTGGCCCGATTTCTTGCCGACACTCACATTCTAAAGGACTCAACATGATTAGCGCTGGCTTTTGTGACAGTTTTAGAAGCATAATTTTTCTTTATATGGAAGAGCCACAAAATACTTTTCTCTTGTCCAGAAAGCATCTGGTCGGCTAGCCGTACATTCTTTTCTAAGCTTATTTGAAATTCCTTCAAGAGCTTGAGGACCATGGAGTTCTGCATGCTTGACAATTTTGTTGATCTTTGTGAGATCCTGCAGGCTGCTCTGAATTATATCTTCTTCTGCTGGCTTTACATTAACTCGATAATCACTGGAGGATGGTAATTCAACTGTGCCTTCTTTAGTAGTAAATGTGACTGTTCCTTTGCCAAAGGTCACCGGAAAAATTTTATTCAAAAAGTCTTGTCCTAACAGAAAGTCGGAACCTGAATCAAAACTATACAAGGTGACTTTCACCTAGACATTATTCAAAAAGATGGGAAAATCTGGAGCTATATGATTTATTGCCATTAAATCTTTTGTGATAGATTGAAAATTTACTTTAGTAGGCTGCCAATAATAACTGGGAATAGAAACATATTTGCAGACACTGCTCATAGCACCAGAATCAATTTAGGCATCTAGAGTGTATTCCTTAATCTTGGGCAACTTAATCTTGATAGGAATTACTACTCTACGACCAATACCCATTATCTTGACATCTTCTATAAGAGGAACTCTATATTTAGAGGGAACATCTTTAAGGAGAAAATTTGCTAATTTAGAATTACAATCATCATAATCTGCAATTAGCATTTGCAGTTTGGATGCCGGTTGAACCATTTCTGTCCTAGTATGATGAATTGATGATTCTAAATCTTTGATCTTTATTTGAAGAGAACTGATTTTATCCATACCTTCTGATGGGCTTTCTGCAATTTTTAGTGGCAGGAACATTGAATCAAATTCTTTTTCAATAAAATCTTCATCACCAAACATTTCTTTTTTAGCTTTAGAGGGCAACTGCTTCTCTAAGCTTTCCAATTTTTCTGTCAATCTTCTTCTAGCAGTGAACTGTACTGGGTCAAGCTGAGCTAGTTCAGTTTTGACTGCTGTAATCTTCATCTGCAAATTTTTAGAGGGATCTAAGTGAAACATTTTTATATCAGGTATGAAAGTTTCTTCTGAATCAGAAGAATCTGTATCTAAATTTAGTTGCCTGATATCTGGCAAATCATCTGCAGAACCATAGGAAGAAGAAGAATAACTTGACACCTCAAAATATTCCCCTTCAGAATGAGATATGAGATCCCATTCTTTTGGATCATGGATTGTAGAGAAGATATCCATAATTTTCATTTGTTTTTTATCCTTCTTTTCTCTACATGCATTAGCATAATGTCCTTCTTTCCCACAAATAAAACAAGTAACTTTTTTGGAAGGTCTTGCCCTTTTCCTAAATACTGTCCTTCGTCCTTGGAAAATTTTCTTAGAAGGATAGTATTTCTTTCTCCTGGGAATATATTTTCCTGGTTGACAAGAGCAATGATTTTTGGCTTTTTTGGCAATTTTATATTTAGACTTCTTATGACATCCAAAATCATATGTTTCAGGAAAATTATTGCATAAGTTGGTACTAACATGCATCTTCTTTTTAAAATTCTTTTTTGACTTTTCTGCCACACATTCCTTTTGTAAAATAGTGACAATCAACTGATGTACTGCAGCAAATGATAGATTCTCAATATTGACTCTATTCAACTCAAAATACTGATTTATTATATCAGGAATCTTTCCAGGCATATAGGCAATGTAGTATCTTAAGTAGGCAACATTATGAGGATCTTGGGCTTGGTAAAGCAACTTTTGCATGGTACAATAGTATTGTGGCAGATAATCAATGTTGCACAATATTTGAGATAAAAACATTTGTGCATGATGTGCTGAGTCTTCTGGTATTACTCCAACAAATTCATGTTTCATGGCATCAAACAGAGCTTTCAAGGGATCTGTTTCATTCTCAACTATTTGGGTCATTTCCCTATCAGAAAGTTTGTCCCACCATTGCTTAACAATAACAGTAAAAGACCAGACAATCTATGTAACTATGTCAGACCAACTCCCTTTTGTTTCAGCCTTTTTCTGTAATGCCCAAGCATGGATATTATGCAAAACATTGATTACTTCTTCTTGGCTGAGACAATCAATATTGATAAGAAAAGTATTCCCATATCCTTTGCTAGAGGGATTCTCAAATCTTGTGGCAGTAGCTTGTAAGTTTGCTGAGTATCTACCAAAAGGACTAGAAGCAGAGGCTTCATGGGCAGTGGTTTCTTCTTGGCCTCTGTTAGCTTTATGTGAGAAGAAATAGGGCTCATGTCTATCTCTTTTAGAACTTGGTTCTCCTTGTGAAGGTTCTCCAGTGGTTCTAGAAGTACCTGTAACTCCAGACATGGCTAATATATCTCTTTGAGCAGATGGTTGACCATTTTCAATCAAACTTTTTAGACTTATATATTTCTTAGGCAACATGTAACTTTCAACTGAAGGAAAACCTTTTAGCCTATCTTTCATTAAATCTGTTTTTTCTCTGGCTAAAGTTATTCCCTTCTGTATTCTTTCAAGATTTGTTATACCAATATTCTCTACCCCCTTAAAAAGAATGTTTTTTTGGGAATCAGAGGTTTCAGGAGCTGAGGAAGAGAATCAGAGATTAGAACTAGATAAATCTACCTCTCTATAATGAGGAGGAGAAGTAGGTTCAGGTAGAGCATCTCTCAAGTGTTCTAAGGATTTTGCAATAATACCCATATTAGAATTTATATCATTCAACTGTTGGGTATGTTCATTCTGTGTTCCCAAGACTTCATTATATCTAGAATGCATCTTTTTAATATGTTCCTTAACTTCTAATACATCCCTTGCAAGGTCGTCATTATTCTGTAACATACACACAATTTGATAGTTTGTGTAATTGTGCATCTTCTCTGATTCCAACTGGTCTAGTTCTGTTACAGATTTAGTATGTAACCATTGCATATCAGCCTTTATAGTCCCATTTTTGAAAGTTCTCCTTGAACTACCAGTATCCAGATATCTTTCATTTATCTGGGCAGATAGGTCTTGTTTAGCTCTGGGAAGAGAGAAGCTTTTGATATCAGGAATCATAACCTGAGATTCATGCTTCGGAGACTCAACCTGGAAGGTGGAAGGGGATGGAACGCAAAATTGGCAGTCATTACCTATATGTGATGTAGACTTTCTGGGATTATCTCTTGGAATAGAAAAAGCAGGATATCTGACAGAAATAAGATGGTAAATATTTTTGAAAAAAATTGGAGGGGAATTAAATTAAATAGCCCAGTATATACAAAATTGCCTGTTCAAGTGGTATTTCGTGTAGAGTAAAGACACACTTTAATGAAAAGGTAATGTTGGAAATTTTGGTCGAATATTTAAGGATTGACTAAAGCTTCAAAACTTTAAACTTGATCTGATTCCAAAGACACCATATTATTTCAAAGAAATATTTGCTTGGAAATTTTAATATATTTAATTTTTTAATATAAAATTATTTCAATATTTATAATATTAATTATATTTAATTCATTAAATTATTAGTAAAATATTTTTTAAGAATTATATATAAAATTTATTAAATAATATTAAAATATTTATAAATTAATATCTATTACATTTAAATAACTAATCAACAAAAACAGGAAAAAGGAAACATCATTGTTTCATAATAATTACTATTAAATACAGTAGCTCAAAAGAATCACAACAAATTGATATTTGACCCAAAAAAAAAAAAAAACTTAAAGTAACCGAAAAACAACAACTTAAAGAAAAAAATAGTAGTTTAATTAGTTACAATTTTGTTTGGAAACTATTAAAAATTCTAGTGAGATTTTGATCAAAATTAGGTAGAAATTTTGAAAAATCTAGATTATAGTTAAAAGCTTCAGAATTTTGAGTGTTTTAGGATTTTTTTATGGTGCTGAATCTATTTCTAAATCTAAATTTTATTTAAATTTATCTATTACAATTTAAGTAGAAAATGCATTTTAGATTCTGACCCTTGGTTTTGGGAAAACTCGGGCCTATTCATGAAGCCATGGAACCCATCATTCGATCCCTCAACAACAGTCATAACATCAGCACCAGTTTGGGTCAGATTGCCAAACCTACCTTTGCATCTCTAGAATATCTCCTCGCTAAAAGCCATATGAAATGCAATTGGGAAATTTTACTGCAGGTGCCCAGAAACAGAGGAATATGTCAGAACCACTTATGCATGCATATGTGTATAAATGGACTTCAGCATTGGATTCCCAACTGAAATAATCCTAACAAGCAAAGACTATGTATGGAACCAAAAACTCGACTATGAAAGTGTTTGCTTCAGATGTCGATCCTGCTTTGAGACAGGCCATCTAGCCAAAAATTTCCCAAAAGTCTCCCAGAAAAATTCTGCTATAAAGAATCACCATAGATCTACATGGTGGGAAGGAGCACAAAAGGAACATTGCACTGTCATCAAGGAAAAATACGCTCCAGAAAACTCTGAATCACAAGAATTAGGCAAGAAAGAAACAACCCTCAAGACAAGCAGGGGGAAAGCCCCACCCAACAACAAAAAAACGAACTCGGCAACCCCTCAAGCATCGACAATTATGAGGATTCGAATACCGCACAAAAGAAATCTTCATTTAGTAGCAAAGCAGATCACGCAGATCCCGAAGATAAGACACCAGTGTCCCAAGAATTAGAAGAGATGAAGGAGATGCAAGATAAAGGAATTTGGAAGACCATAGAGAAGAAAAAGAAAGCCACAACACCAATCTTGCCAAGAAAGACGAGAAGCCAGACAATTAAGAACTAAGAAAATTATAGGTCCGATAGACCAAAGTTTGGTCTCAGTGGACGTTCACCATCATCATCGTCATCATATATATATATATATCCAAATAAAATTGTGGCTTTAGTAAAAAACTCCTAAATCTAAATGCAAGCCAAGTAGAGCATTATCAAGCACGTACATTACCCTACTAGTGTAGAGCATTATCAAGCACCTAGAGTACCCTGCTGGTGTTTTTAAGATAAGTGGTATGGGCTACTTCATATCTAAAGGAAATATTCTTTTCTACCAGTCCCAAAGTCATTTAGCCATGAATATCAACTTGGTTATCTACTTTTGAATCTGAATATTGATAAATTTTGTTATAGGGTCTTTGTTTAGCTAATTATGATATAGCATGGGCTAAATAATACTTTTAATTTTATTGGATATTTATAATTTTTTTTTCTAAATTTTTTTCTAACTTTTTTCTTAATCACCAAGTTCCATCATCAACTCTGGCCTCTAGATTTTTAGTGTTTGGAATTGATTTGCAAGTAGTTGCACTCATGTTCAAGTCTCTAAAGGCGTCACCCATACACGTAGTGTAGGAGGATACAAGAAATATGAAAGAAAGTCTCATCACCAACTTTTACCTATGGATTTTTGGTATTTAGAATCGATTTCCAAGTAGTCCCACCTATGTTCAAATCTCTGGAGGCATCACCCATGCACCCATAGTGTAGGAGGATACAAGCAATATGAAAACAAATCCCATCACCAACTCCAGCCTCTGGAGTTTTGGTGTTTGGAATCGATTTGCAAGTAGTCACACCCGTGTTCAAATCTCTAGAGGCATCACCCATATGCCTGTAGTGTAGGAGGATACAATGAATATGAAAGAAAGTCCCATCACCAACTCTGGCCTCTAGAGTTTTGGTGTTCAAAATCGATTTGCAAGTAGTCCCACTCATGTTCAAATCTCTAGAGGCATTACTAATATGCCCGTAGTGTAGGAGGATACAAGAAATATGAAAGCAAGTCCCATCACCAACTCCAACCTCTGGAATTTTGGTGTTCAGAAACAATTTGCAAGTAGTCCCATCCGTGTTCATATATCTGGAGGCATCACCCATATAGTCATAGTGTAGGAGGATAAAAGAAATATGAAAGCAAGCCCCATCACGAACTCTAGCCTCTAGATTTTTGGTGTTTGGAATTGATTTACAGGTAGTGCCACCTGTGTTCAAATCTCTAGAGGCGTCACACATATGCCCGTACTATAGGAGGATACAGGCAATATGAAAGAAATTCCCATCACCAACTATGGTCTCTAGAGTTTTGGTGTTTGGAATCTATTTGCAAGTAGTCCCACCCTTGTTCAAATCTCTAGAGGCATCACCCATATGCCCGTAGTGTAGGAGGATATAAACAGTATGAAAACAATTCCCATCAACAACTTCGGCCTTTGGTGTTTAGGCGTTTGGAATCAATTTGCAAGCAGTCCCACCCATGTTCAAATCTCTGGAGGTGTCTCCCATATGCATGTAGTGTAGGAGGATACAAGAAATATGAAATCAAGTCCCATCACAAACTCTGGCCTCTGGAGTTTTGGTGCTTGGAATCGATTTGCAAGTAATCCCACCCATGCTCAATGTCTAGAGGCGTCACCCATATGCCCGTAGTTTACGAGGACAGAAGCAATATGAAATCAAGTCTCATCACCAAATCCAGCCTCTGTATTTTTGGTGTTTGGAATCAATTTGCAAGTAGTTGCACTCGTGTTCAAATATCTGGAGGCATCACTCATATGTGTATAAAATCCACATAGATTCAACTAAAATTGTAATATGTTAAAACAAAATACTTGAATATATTCTACAAATTGTGGAAACTAATTACGATCGTGCAATCACATGAACAAGAAAGATAAAGTATATCAATCGCACAACACAAATATGTATCTGGCGAAATCCTCAGCAAAAAACCCCGCTATCTATATATTGAATTAATTCAATAATATGAAACAATACAATGCTTCTCTCAGGCTTAAGAGCTCTCTTCACTATCCCTAACTGTCTCACTATAAAATGAGTAGGTTTGGTCCAATACTTAACCAATTCCTTGCCCATGTCTGACCAACCTTGCTCAAACATTCATGAGGGAATTGAGCCCCTATTAATTAGGAAATTCCCAAGAATTGATTGTGCAATATATCCAAGGCATCCTTATGACCTCATGCATGACTTGCACAATTTTCTAATTATACAATTGATAGTTTACTTCCCTTTAACTCCAATCTCAACTGGGTCTTCCTTAGAAATGACATGCAACAACTATTTAAAGTGAATTATCAGTAATATAATTAATCACTGCATGTGAATTAAATCATATTTAATTCATTGGACCTCTCACTAGCTCATCCATGAGGTAGAACTAGTTAAATTGATTTTAACTCAAATAATTAAGTTAAACAATTACAACTCAAAATAAACAACAACTGGTCCCCCTAACTCGAATTAACAGAGCTAACTAAGTATTCCCAACTCAGTTAACTCGTACAAGATGTAATGTGATGTGGAATTACAATTTCGTTCTAATTTAATTAAGGGAAAATTAAATTAGAAGCCTCTTCTTGTTGCTATTTTCAATATTTCTTGTTGAAAATTTCAACACTCCCTCTCAACAAGAAATGAATTTAACTCTATCCTGATCTGGTAACTTTGGAATGTTCTGCATGCAACACTTCACTCTAGTGTTGTTGCTACTGCAACTTTTGAAACTGAAAACAATCCAAACTTAATCAACTATGATCGGTATGATGCATATGTCACCATAGTCTCTGACTGTTGCTAGCTAATGCGCTGTCTACTTAAAACTTTGTGTTATTACTAACTATGCACTATGCCATCTGCAATGCTGCCAACTATGCTTTGTGCTCCCAATATTTTACTGTTGTTAATCTCTGCATTTATCACTTTGATATCTGACTACATCAACTACCACTGATCCATCCTTTCTATTATGTACTGTGGGCTCCCATAGCAAGGTAATGATCCGTGAGACAATACATCTCAATTGACCTTGCCCATACTTCTGCATGCTTGGGACTATTGCTTCAGATCGCCCCACCTATCGCCTAGAGATATGGCTGCACGTGCACCCTCTACCCACTTGGATCGAAATTTTGCCCTACTCGAGGTCTCTTCTTAAGTGGATGCCTCCACTCAGTCTCCTCTCTTCTTCTCCAATTGTGGTTGCTCCACAACTTGTTGAGACTACTTTTGAGGTTGCATGTTGAGAGGTAATTCATGCTCCCTCTCAACCACCAAGTCTTTAACCTTTTCCTTGCTCCTCAAAGCTTTTCATGCTTCTTCGACCTTGAGAGCATATAGATTCTTGAATTGCACATCGATATTTTTCTCCTGTCTCATGGCGATGTGTCTAAGGAAAACCTTTCCTTTTCTAAATATCACATCATAACCATAGTATTCCAATACTGCAATGAACACAATATTCTTCTTTAGTCCTAGAACAAACAAAACATATGTCAGTCTGAGAGGGGAGCTAGACTCCCTCTGAAAAGTAACTGTATCGATGGAGGTCATGCAATACCTCCCATCATCTCCAAACTCTATGTTCTGCTTGAGGTCTTTCTCCTCCAAGTCATTGAAGAGATCTATATTCCTTGTCATATGGAACAAGACATCAATGTTGTGATACCACATGCATCCCATTATAGTGTTGGTCATGCATGAAATGAGAGTGAAATCAAGCTCGAATTGTGAAGCTAGAGCTTCAACTGCTACTGCAACTACATACTCCTTCTTGCTTGCCTTCGTTGGTGGACATTTTGTGGGGTAGTTGATCTGAAAATCAATGCTAGTTAATGTTGTGCTAGTTTCATATCAAATATAAACTTTTCTTTGCTTTGTTTTACTTATCCTTTATGAGTTTGATTATGAGCATGTGGTTGCCAAACAATGTACTTAGTGAAATTATGAGTTTTTCATAAGCTTAAAAAACATAATTTTAAATGATAGAACAAAAGCAATAGTAAACACAGCAAACACATATAACAGAGCTTGACACAAATAATTTTGATTAAGGATTTCACCCCTCCTGGGCTACATCTCCTTGGTCCAACTTCACAGTGTGAACTTTGTATTAGTTTAAAGTGTGCTCAAATTGTTGTTACAAGCTTTAGAACCTCCTGTAACCTATTTCAGAAAGTTTAAAACATCATAATCTCCCAAAAATGGCTATTTTTTGTTGAATTTAGACTCTGGATGCTCTGGCAATGACCCCAACACCTAGTGGCCCTCGCCTTAAAAAATATTCAAATGCAAAAAAACACCTGTATATGATCTTTTCTACCTCCACAACTTGCTCCATTGAGTTCCTAGCATGCCAAATAGCCAAGAATGACTTTTACTGAGCTCAATTTGGTCGAAAATTGAGCAAGTTATGACCAAAACCAACTTAGCCCCAATTTCTCCTCCAAAACTAGAGAGACTGCCAGTTAATTTTCTAAATTTGGCATTCCTGCCGAAATTAGCGTTGCCTTTGAAATCTCTACCAGTTTAAATGTTGGGATTAATTAGTGCAATGCGGGATTAGCGAGTAGATAATTTGTTTTTATCCAACCATTTTTTCTTTGAAGGATTTTGACCTTTGAGTCCAACTCTAAGGTATTCAACATTCCCTCTTCTTGAAGTTTTGATTCTTCAGTCAAGTATGATATCTTGCTGAAGTTCATCAAGATATTCTGGTGAAAAATCATCTATTGATGGCAGTTTTACATGCTCTCCTTGATCATCAATCAAAGGAGACTCAAACAATCTCAAATTCTCAACATTAACGACAGAATAAATTTGCATATAAGGAGGCAAATCTAGCTTGAATGCATTTGTACCAATCCTTTCCATAATTATAAATGTACCATAATGGATTGGTTTGAGCTTTTTACCTTCCCCTTGCAATATTTCTTTGCTTATGTACAACCAAACTTCATCACCAACTTGAAATTTGTGATCAATCCGATGTTTGTCATGCCATGCCTTGTAGCTTCTTTGACTCTTCTCAAGTTTGTCTTGCACTGCATGATGTACCAACTGAATTTTCTCAATGAAATTTCTTACTTTATCTATGTCACTATGTCCATCTATAGCAACATATTTCTCAGAGATAAAGTCCAATGGCGATCTTGGCAAGTAACCAAAACATTCCTCAAATGGCGATGTATTTGTGGAAGAATGTTTTGCCTAGTTGTATGCATGTTGTATGTAGTGTAACTGTTCATTCCACAACTTGGGATGCTTGCTGCAATAGCCTCTTATAAGATGAATAAAAGTCCTATTTACCACCTCTATTTGACCGTTTGTTTGCGGATGAAATGTTGTACTCTTCTTCAACTTTGTATCCATCATGTCCCATAATTTCGACCAAAAATTCCCAACAAATCGAGAATCTCGATCACTTACAATAGAAGTAGGAAGACCAAAATAGATCCATACATTTTGAAAGAAAATATGAGCATTTTTTTTAGCTGTAATGGTTTTCTTACATGCCATCAAAATACTCATTTTGCTGAACCTATCTACCACAACATACAAATAATCATGACCTTTCCTTGACATAGGAAGGCCTCCTACAAAATCCATTGAGATGATCTCCCAACGATGAGAAGGAACTGGAAGTGGTGTGTACAAACCAAGCTTCCTATTGCTAGGCTTACTTATTGCACATAAAGAACATTCTCTAATAAAACTAGAAACACTTGCATTCATGCATGGAACACTGTTACCGATGAAATAGGTAACCACACTGTTACCTACTTTTTTTTGGTAGCATAAAAAGCACTCAATTTTGAAAAGTGGTGATGCAGAATCACCCCCTTTTTTTGTGCACATTTTTGACACACTAATATTTTTATTTATGAAGTATGAATAATTGTTTTAAAATGTTAGTGATTTTCATGCTAATTTTGAAACATATTGATGCAGCATCAATTTTGTTTTTTAGAGCAGTGATTTTCATGCTAATTTTGAAACGTATTGATGCAGCATCACCCTTTTTTTTTTAGAGTGGTGATTTTCATGTTGGTAATAAAACACAAAACTTATATACATATATATATATATGTAAACCAATAAAAATGTAAAAAAAACAAAATTAACTCGTAAAAATAAAAAATTTAGACAAAAATTTAAAAAAACAAAAATATTCGAAAATTATATCAAAAGAAATGAGAAAATTAAAAAAAAAACACATAATTTAAAGAAAAAAAACAAAAATTAACCAAAAAAATAAAAATAAAAAACATCAAAAACATTTTTTCTAAGTTATTAAAAAAAACCATATAATTTAAAAAAAAAAATTTTAAAGTAGAAAATTTTAAAATAATTTAAATTACAAAAATAAAATTTAGATAAAAAAAAAAGAAAAGAAAATAAAAGAAAAAATTAAATTTAAAAATTTAAATTAAAAAAATAATAATAATAAGAAAAAAAATACAAATTTTAAAATTAACCCAAAAAACAAATTTAAAATTGAAAAAGAAAATTAAAATAAAAAAATTATCATTAAAAAACAAAAAAATGAAAAAAACCACGTGCAAATAATTAAAAAACAAATATCCATAAATTTACTGTTTTTTTTAATAAATGAAACAATTTATAAATTTTAAAAATGAAAAACTAAATAAACTAAAAGATTAAAAAAAAAAAAATTAAAATTTAATAAATTTAATAAATAAATTTAAATTTTAAAAAATAATTAATCTAAAATATTAAATTTAAAAAAAAAAAAAAAAAAAAAAAAATTGAATTAAAAGAAAAATGATTTTAAATTTTTTGAATTTAAAAAAAAAAATTAAAAAAAATCAAATTAAAAATAAAAAAATGAATTTTTGATCATGGTGGCGCCTCCAATCGGCCTCCCACCGATTGGCAGCGGGAGGTTGATTTCGGGAATCGCCCTCCCGCCCAAGTGGCGGCGGAGGTCGGCCACTGGGCGGCGGAGGCCAGCCACTGGGCAGGTAGGGGGCTGCATGCAGCCTCCCCGCCCGCCCAGAGGCCAGCCTCCGCCGCCAGCTGGGCGGGAGGCCGATTGGTGGCGCCACCACGAAAATATATATATATATATATATATATATATATATATGATTTTTTTATTTTTTTTTGAAATTCAAAAAATTCAAAATTATTATTTTTTAATTTAATTTTCATATTTGAAATTTAATTTGTTTTGTTTTTTTAATTATTTTTTAAATTTATTCATTTTTTTTGTTTTTAATTTTTTTTTCTACATTTTGTTAATAATTTTTATTAAATTTAGTATATTTTTTTTATTTAATTGACTTTTAAAAAAAAAAAATTCATATATATATTTTTATTATTAAATTTTATGTTTAGTTTTTTCATTTAACTTTTTAAAATTTAATAAATTTTGTATTTATTTATTTTTATTTATTTGAATTATATATATAATTACATAAAATTTTTATATTTTTTTATTTAAATTAAAACTGTGTATTTAAAATTAGATTTTTTTTTTTTTAATTAAAATTATTATTTTCAAATTAATTTGTTTTATATTTAATTTAATTTATTTTTTCAATTTTTCAATTTTAATTGATTTTTAAAGTTTTTTGACTTTTTATTTTCACAATGTTTTTTTTTTCTTTATATTTGAAATTTATTTTTTATTTTAAAACTTAATTGTTTATTCATTTATTTATTAAAATTTAATATTTTTTTTTAAATTTAATTTGTCATTTTAATATTAACATTTTTTTTTAATTTAATAAAATCTAATATATATATTTTTAATTTAAGTTCATATATATATTTTATTTTTTATAATTTAAATTTAATTTATTTTTTAAAAATTATTTGTTTTTTTAATATATATTTTTTTAAATTTAATATTTTTATTGTATTTTATTTTTCATTTTTTATTTTTAATTAATTTTTCATTTTTTTACTTTTAATTTAAATAATGTTTTTGGAATCTAAGCTTCTGTGATCCATAATATAAATTAGTAGAAATTCTTTCGGTAATAATCACATGCAAAAGAACGAGGTCGACGCGTTTCGAACCAACCAGTGTGGTTCATCATCAGGACTATGTGAGAGATCAGATCCAAACAATAAGTATAAATAGATGTAGAGATGGCTCAACTAGCCGTTAGGATAACGGCTAGTTTGACTTAGAAAAAGTAAAAATTCCATTATATATTTATTTAATTTATTAATTAATTAATTTATTTATATTCTTAATTAATTTATTATTATTATTATTTTAATTTATTATACAATTAATTGACCAATTAAATAATACAATGGTAAGTAATTTAACAAATCTAGGTGTATATATGCAAATTTTGATTAAATTATATAATAAACATTTATACAATTAATTCTTTATTCATGAAATCTAATTAAAAATAAACCATCTATCAAATAGTCAAATATAGTAAAAAATATATAAATAAATAAAATAAAATAAATAAATTAATTAAAAAATATAAATAAATAAATAAAATAAAAATAAAATATAAAAATAAAGAATAATTTATTTATTATTATTATTATTATTATTATTTAATATAAAAGTAAAAAATAAAAATAAAGATAAAGATAAATAAAAATAAAATAAAATAAAAATAAATAAATTAAATAAATTAAAAAATATAAATAAATAAATAAAAATAAAATATAAATATAAATTAATAATAAATAAAAATATATTTTATTTTATTTTAATTAATTAATTATTATTATTATTATTATTATTATTATTATTATTATTATTTTTAACAAATAAAGATATAAAATAAAATAAAATAAATAAATAAATAAATAATAAAAATATAAATTAATAAATTAATTAAAAAAAAATAAAAAAATGTCAAGAATATAAAGCAGGAATCCAGCACCTGCTAATATTCCAACCGTCATCTCTATTGAGATTAACGGGCCTTTTTTCAATTTGAATAGCCTCTCGCAACTTACGATGATGGAAATGGTCGATTCTAGCAATGACCTTAGCATCTTCTATGCAAATATGATGGTTAGTCTTTTCTGCATGCTCAGCTAAGGCAGACGAGCGAGATCTTCTATGCTTGATATCAGCAGCATGCTCACAGATCCTTTGATTAATAGACTGACCCGTCTCACCAATGTAAGGAGTCCCACAGGAACAGGGAATGATGTAGACACCTTTTCCATCCCTGGGGTCAATCGGATCTTTAACCGATTTTAGAGAACTACGAATTGTATTAAGGGGCTTGAAATAAGAGGAAACCTTATGCTTTTTAAGGATTTTAGCAATTTTATCAGTGGTACCCTGGATGAACGGAAGGCTGACACTGCCATACCATTCACTAGGTTCTTTTTTATTTTTAACAGAAGGACCTTTCTCCGCTTTGAGGAAAGCTTTGAGGCCCTGCGACAAACTATAACCATTATCACAAAAGACATTCAACAGATGGGTCTTTTCCCTCTCAAGGTGAGACTCATAAGAGATTCTCAGCACCCTTGTGGCTAAGGTGCTAAGGACGCCTAATTTTTTAGCAGGGAAATGGTGGGAGATTCTCAGCACCCTCGTGGCTAAGGTGCTAAGGACGCCTAATTTTTGAGCAGGGAAATGGTGGGAGCTAGCATGAAGATATTGCTCAGTATGGGTTTTCTTTCGAAAAACCTGATGGGAGAAAGAACCCTCATCATTTCTAGAGATAAGGACATCAAGGAAAGGAAGACTACCCTCCACCTCATGTTCCATGGTGAATTTTATGGAACTAGATTGGCTATTAAGATGAAGGAAAAATTGATCTAACTTATCTTTGCCATGAGGCCAGACAACACAAGTATCATCAACAAACCTTTTCCATAACTTTGGCTGGAAAAGGGCTGAGGAAAGAGTCCTAGATTCAAAGTCCTCCATAAACAGATTCACAACAATCGGGGAAAGAGGAGAATCTTTGAGAATCTCTGATGAGTCTCACCTTGAGCGGGAAAAGACCCATCTGTTGAATGTCTTTTGTAATAATGGTTATAGTTTGTCGCAGGGCCTCAAAGCTTTCCTCAAAGTGGAGAAAGGTCCTTCTGTTAAAAATAAGAAAGATCCTAGTGAATGGTATGGCAGTGTCAGCCTTCCGTTCATCCAGGGTACCACTGATAAAATTGCTAAAATCCTTAAAAAGCATAAGGTATCCTCTTATTTCAAGACCCTTAATACAATTCATAGTTCTCTAAAATCGGTTAAAGATCCGATTGACCCCAGGGATGGAAAAGGTGTCTACATCATTCCCTGTTCCTGTGGGACTCCTTACATTGGTGAGACTGGTCGGTCAATTAATCAAAGGATATGTGAACATGCTACTGATATCAAGCATAGAAGATCTCGCTCGTCTGCCTTAGTAGAGCATGCAGAAAAGACTAACCATCATATTTGCATAGAAGATGCTAAGGTCATTGCTAGAATCGACCATTTCCATCATCGTAAGTTGAGAGAGGCTATTGAAATTGAAAAAAGGCCCGTTAATCTCAATAGAGATGACGGTTGGAATATCAACAGGTGCTGGATTCCTGCCTTATATTCTTGACTTTTTTGCTTATTGTTATATTTTTATTTATTTGTTAAATAATAATAATAATAATAATAATAAATAAATAAATAATAATAATTAATTAAAATAAAATAAAATATTTTTATTTATTTTTGATTATTTATTAATTAATATTTATATTTTCTTTTTGTTTTTATCTATTTATTTTTTATTTATTTTGATTTATCTTTATTTTTATTTTTATTTTTATTTTTTTAATTTTTAATTTTAATTTTAATTTTAATTTTAATTTTTATATTTATATTTATATTTTATTTGTTTATTTATTTTATTTTATTTATTTATTTTTTGACTATGTTTGACTATTTGATAGATAGTTTTCTTTTAATTAGATTTCATGAATAAAGAATTAATTATATAAGTGATTATTATATAATTTAATCAAAATTTACTTATGTACACCAAGATTTGTTAAATTACTTACCATTTTATTAATTAATTGGTCAATTAGTTGTATAAATATATTGAAGGTTTTATAAATAAATTAAAATAATAATAATAAATTAATTAAAAATATAAATAAATTAATAAATTAAATAAATAAATAATGGAATTTTTACTTTTTCTAAGTCAAACTAGCCGTTATCCTAACGGCTAGTTGAGCCATTTCTGTATCCATTTATACTTCTTGTCCGGATCTCGATCTCTGCAGGTCCGATGATGAACCACTTGGTTGGTTCTGAACGTTCTAACTTTCGTTCTTTCGTATAATAGAACAAAGAATTTCTACTAATTTAAATAATGTTTTTTTTTTTTTAATTTTTCTTTAAAGTTTTAAATTTATTAAAATTTAATATATTTCTTTAAATTTAATTTTTTATTTTAAAATTTAATTTAATTTAAAAAAAAAAAAAATTAATAAGCATTTTCTTTTTCTTTTTTAAATTTAATTTCTCTCTCTCTCTCTCTCTCTCTCTCTCTCTCTCTATATATATATATATATATATATTTTTTTTTTTTTTTTTTAATTTAATATTTTTTTTTGTTTTTTTTTTTTAATTTCTATATATTTTGAAATTTTAATCTTTAATTTTTTTTTCCTTAAATTTTAGGTTTTTTTTAATGCTTGAATTAAAATTTTTATTTTATTTTTTAATTTTTATTTTTTTATTCCTATATATTTTTAAATTTTAAGCTTTAAAACGTTTTTATTTTTTTTTAATTTATTTCTTTCTTAAATTTTAGGTTTTTTTTAATGTTTGAATTTTAAAAATTAAAAAATGTTATTTCTATTTTTAAAAATGTCAAAAATATGACACAAATTTTTTTTTTTGTTATTCCAGAGATTAACCTGTTTTGAGTTTTATAAAGTGCTTTTTTCAATCCTTTTTCAAGAAACAATTACGTTAGTTATTAATTCTCTAAATACAGGAATTGACTAAAAAAGTCCACATACTGAATACACTTTTTTTGTTTTTGGGGTGTTTTTTCATGTTTTTTGAGTCTTTTTGGGCTAGAGTTCCCATTTTGAGGTCAAGTTACTTATTTCATCGGTAACAGTGTTGTGGCCAATAACAATACCTTTGCAGATGTGCTACTGTCTTGCCTACACCGAAATGTCCTGCAATCAATGATGTGTGTGCGTCCCTTATGTTAATGTTTCTTTCTCCCTGTGGTATACATAACTTTCCCAAGTGATACAACAAACTGTTATGCACACGATAATCTAACTCTTCACTTTGGTTTCCCTTACTCAAGTTCTCATACACATCTTGAAAATCACTATCATTCACATATTGTTCAATGTAACTTTCATGCATAATAGAATTGTGCTTGAGAATAAAAGTTGAATTTACAATAGGCCTAGAGAGCATATCAACTAACTTATTGTATATTCCTTTCTTGTACCTGATAACCAAGTGAAATTGTTGTAGAAAACCCATCCACTTAAAATGTCTTGATTGCCACAAATTTGACTGTGATTGTAAGTATTGCAATGGCTGATGGTCGGTATGGATAATGGTATCTTTTCCCATTAAGTTATGCTTCCATTTCTTTACACTTTGTACCAATGCATATAATTCTTTATCATATGTAGGATATTTAGTCACAGCTCCATTAAAAGTTTTAGAATGAAATGAGATAGGCTTACCATGCTGCATGAGAACTGCTCCCATAGCATAATCATTTGCATCTGTTTGGATCTCAAATGGCTATCTTAGATCTGGAATTGATAGTAATGGCGTTGAACTTATCTTTTTCTTTAAAGCATAAAATTATTTCTACTGCAAATCTCCCTAATGGAAGACTTTATTTATGCTTGTAAATGCATGTAATGGTGCTGCAATGGAAGAAAAATTAGAAATAAATTTCCTTCAATACTATGCTACCCCTAAAAAGCTTCTTACCTTGGTAACTGTATGGGGCTTGGACCAATTCAAAATGACCTCAAATTTGGAAGGATCAATCTTCAATTCACCTCCTTCAACTACGTGTCCCAAATATACCAAGGAAGTCTTACCAAATTTGCACTTTGACATCTTAAGAAACAATTGCTCTTTTATCAAAACATCAAGTGCATTGTTCACATGCATGACATGTTCATCTATTGATTTGTTGAATATGAGTATGTCATGTATGTAAACAATGACAATGTCATCTAGAAATGGTCTAATTACATCATTCATTACTCTCATAAAATTAGTTGGTGCATTTGTTAAGCCAAATGGCATAACTAATCACTCATACAATCCTTGTCTAGTCTTGAAAGAAGTTTTAAAAATATCTTCTTCAGCTATCCTAACTTGATGATAACCACTTCTCAAATATAACTTAGTGAAATACTTTGCATTCTTTAATTGATCAAGCAAATCATCAATGCGTGGAAGTGGGTAGCGATTCTTTACTGTGATTTTGTTCAGTGCATGGAAATCGATACACATGTGCCAAGTCTCACCCTTATTTGGAACCAAAACTATTGGAGAACCATATGGCAAAGTAGATGGGCTTATGATACCTTTATTAAGAAACTCTTGGATTTGCTTCTTGATTTCAAAACTTTCCATGATTGACATGTGATACATACCAATATTTGGAAGTGGAACATCCTACTATAGCTGAATCTCATGTTGAATTCCCCTCTTGGGTGGCAACCCGTTTGGTTATTGAAACATCTCGCCATGCTGAATTACCACATCAAACAAATCAGATTTCAATTTTCATCACATCCTTCAAAAGATTCATAGTTAACATCTTCCTTTTTCTTGATCATAAGAAGCAAAAAAAATTTACTTGTATTTACTAGCCTCTTCATTTGCCTTGCATTAACTAAAGAGATATTCAGTTTCTTGCGATGAGCTTTCACAATATACTCCACTCCATCTTTGATCAAATGATATTTATTCTCATGACGGTATAAGACTACTTTCCTTTCATACAAATATGGACTACCCAAGATAATCCCTGAAATGTCAAGTGGTACAACGTCTAACTCAACTTCATCAACAAAGTTTGTAGTAATAGCAAATCTGAAAATACATTTCCTTGTCACCTGTAAATTCTCATTGTTAACTATCCAACCCAAAGGGTATGGCTTATGATGAGGTACAGTTTCAAGGTTCATTTTTTTTAACTAAGTCTTCTAAAATCAAGTTTTCTTGTGGCCTTGTATCAAATAAGGCATCAATTTTTGTATGATTAGAAATTAATCTAACATGGAATAATTATATCCTTGTATCTTCATTTGAAGTGTTATTGTGACTGTTTGAGGTACTAGAACTTGCACTTGCTATTTCTTATTTTCCTTTGTTAACCATGGAAACCATCTTGTTTTCATCTCCTGAATCAAATCCAAGATCTTTTGTGTGGTGGCAATCGTCTTTTGTTTCCCTTTGTTATTTGGTTTCTTTGGTCTTAGTTCGGGATGTAGTTTCCAACAGTGAGCTTCATCATGTCCCTCTTTGGAACAATGTTTGCATGTTATTTTCTCCCCTTCTTGCTTCACACTTGCATTCTTCCTTCCCTTCCATTTTCCTCCTTTCTCTTTTCCCTTACCCTTAAATGGCTTCTTCTTCTACCCTCTTCAGAAATGTTTTTACCCCTTGCTTCAAGATGCATGGCTTGCACACATACTTCATCTAAGTTATTTGGGTTAAACATGAGAATAGTGTGTTTTAAGTAGCAATGTAGACCTCCTATACACTTCAAGGGTGTGTCTTGTGAATTTAAGTCTACTCCAAGTAACAAAGTCGTTTTCCTAAAATCTTGTGTATAATCTTGGAGACATTGACCTTTAAGCTGTATAAAGTTTTTCCAACTCATTATTGCTCTCTACATATAGGCTAATGGATAGAATTTTCTTTTAATGGAAGAAATGAATTCGACCCAAGAAATGGAAATATTACCATGGATGCGCATTTCCTCTTGTGTATTTGCCTCCCACCAAACTAATTCTACTCCTTCTAGCCTTAATGAAGCCAATTGGATTTTAATATCATCTTGCAGATTTTGAATTCTAAAGTAAACTTCCAATTGACGAATCCAATTATCTAGTCTTTCAGCATTAACTTCTCCATTATATGTAGGAAGTTCAAATTTGATGTCCAACTTGAGTAATAGAGTCTTACATTTTGGGATCTTGGAATGACTATGGGTATGAGTTTTTGTAGTGGATTTGAAGATGAAGATGTTGCTGAGGATGATGATGATGATGGTGGTGGAGAAGGAGGTGTTTTCCACCATTGGATTTTGAGCTCCTCTCTTCCTCCTTTTTACTGTTTGAAGATTCTTCTCTATGAGGGTGTTTTGAACCTTCTCTAGTTTCCTTTGCCATAAAAGCTTCATACATAAGTTTCACCATCCTTTGCATTTCTTTGAACTCCTTCTTGACATCCTATTATTCAGAATGTTCATGAGCTCCTTCATGGCCTAACATTTTGGCTGTAGATTCAAGCTCTATCTCTGCAGCTTGTATCTCTTCAACCACTTCATCCTCTTTTGAAACTAATTCCTCTTGTGCTTCAAGTGTTGCCTTGAGTGTTCCTTTGGGTGAGGATGATGATTTCTTAGCCTTCTTCCTTCTTGTCCTAAATTCTGGACTAGCTAGCGATAGCTTCCCATCTCCTCTCTGCAATCTCAATCTTGTAAGCATTAGTAAATTTTCACTATTAAAACCCTTCAAGTAAAACAAGCAAGCAACCTTGTGATCCGATACCAACTTGATCTGAAAATTAATGCTAGTTAATTTTGTGCTAGTTTCATGTCAGATATAAACTTTTCTTTGCTTTGTTTTACTTATCCTTTATGAGTTTGTTTATGAGCATGTGGTTGGAAAACAATGTACTTAGTGAAATTATGAGTTTGTCATAAGGTTAAAAAACATAATTTTAAATAATAGAAAAAAATCAATAGTAAACACAAAAAACACATATAACAGATCTTAACACAGAGAATTTTGATAAAGGAGTTCACCCCTCCTGGGCTACATCTCCTTGGCCCAACTACATAGTGTGACCTTTTTATTAGCTTAAAGTGTGCTCAAATTGTTGTTACAAGCTTCAAAACCTCTTGGAACCTTTTCCAATGAGTTTAAAACATCATAATATCCCAAAAATGACTTTTTTTTGTTGAATTTGGACTCTGGATGCCCTGGAAATGACCCCAACACCTAGTGGCCCTAACCTTCAAAAATATTCGAATGCACAAAAACACCTATAGATGACCTTTTCTACCTTTGTAACCTGCTCCATCGAGTTCCTATCATGCCAAATAGTCAGGAATGACTTTTACAGAGCTCAATTTGGTCGAAAATTGAGTGAGTTATGACCAAAACCAACTTTGCCCCAATTCTCCTCCAAAACTAGAGAGACTACAAGTTAATTTTCTAAATTTGGCATTCCTGCCAAAATTAGCGTTGCCTCTAAAATCTCTACCAGTTTAAATGTATGGATTAATTAGAATAATGTAGGATTAGCAGGTGGATAAACATGTTTTAATGTTAAGCACAGTTTACACGCTAATGACATCTTAACGTCATTAAACCACAATTAAGCATTAATTAAGCACAATTTATTTCCCACCTATTTTTTTTGGTTTAGCACCTGGTCTTTGGAGTCATGGCCACATGGGGAGGGGGCTAGCCCGAGGGTCTGGTCCCCTCCATCCCCAATCGGTCGGGCGGTTAAAATTCAAATAGAGTCGACGAGCATATGGAGTAAGAACTACCCCGGAGCAGAGATGGTATGGTGTGCGGTTTCTAGGTGGGAGGTCAAGGGTTTGAGCCTCGACTCCACCATAAAATTTTTCATAGTGACATAATGGTAAATCCTCCACTATAGTTGTTGATGCTGCCAAGTTTAAACCTCTCCAAACTTGGTTATGGTATCCTCCAAACTTAGTCAAGGGCGCCGAGTTAGGTGGGTTTTCAACCTTAATATATATATATATATATATATAACACCACCAACCCAATTTCCAAATTAATTTCATCAAATAATTCGACTATTAGAACAAGGTCCAATCCATATAGTTCAACCCCCATAGGTTAGGAGGTGGCCCACCAGAGAGGACACATGGCACCCTCTAGTTGGGTTTCACTCCAACCCTTAAAAAATTTCAAATTCCAACTTAGGAAGAATTGGAGGTAATTGGGAAATTTTTCTCTTCACTTAACCCATCTGGAAAATCTGAGGATGAAACTTGTCACAGCGTTACTGGCTGCAATCTGGAGAATAATCCTGCAATGTTGTTTGTACCTGCCACATCAGCACTGTACTTGTTCTGCGCATTTTTTGCCTATTTTAGAAAATGAACAATAGATGATAACTCAGTCATACGAACTCGGATTTTGATGAAATGAGTTGCGCCGAAATCCTGGTGATGAACTCTATCTGGTTGTTCAGGTTTGAATCAATTTCGAGCACTTTCAATTTTTATCTAAAACTTGAGCCTTAGATCAGTAGTTCTCAAACTCATGACAGTGAAAACACTTGATGTTGGACAAGTCTTTATTTCCCTCTTCACCTTGGGACTTATTTCCCTTGGATTTATTTCCTTTTCTGACTAATGCAAAGTCATATTATTTGGAGAGGTATTGTCTTTGGTGTTTCTCCTAATATCTTCCTTCACCAAGTTGGACCATAATCGCTCCCACTCTGGTAGCTTCTCCCTCCCATTTACCAAATCTTGGCAGTTGTGCCAGCACTTGGGAATGCTTAGAGTACTATTCTCACCAGATCATCCTTAGAAACTATCACACCAACACTTCCAATCTCATCTTGAAATTGATTTAAACTTCGTCAAGTATTTTTGTATTGTGTCGCCCTCCTCTATCCTAACTTTTCTGAGGTTGTCCTTTAGGGCCAACTTCCTATGGTCGCTCATATTCTGAAACATATATGTTAAGGCCTCCCATACAGCATATGGATTTTCATTTCCGTGGAGGTTCGAGACAATATGATCTCGAACTCATTCTAACAAAATCCTTCTTGACTTTGCTACATTCTTCTTCCATGCATCAAGATTTTGAGCATTTGTTGCTGTGGGCCTGGGAATATCATTGTCTATGAATTCCTCCAGTTTGTTATCCTCCAAAACTACCTCCATCTTTTCCTTCCATGCTATTTAATTATAACTACCCTCAAGGGAATATTTGAGTCTCAATACATATAAAGACATCATGATCTACTACTGGGCGTGAAGAATAAATGTGCAAATTCGATTCACCTATTCAAAACGAACTCTAATTCTTATCTTCTATAGTAATTTATGCTCTGATACTATCTAGAAAATACACATAGATTCAACAGATCTTGTAATATGATAAAACAAAATACTTGAATCTATTCTACAAATTGCGGAAACCAATTATGATTGCACAATCACATGAAAAAGAAAGAGAAACAGTTTCAATCGCACAACACAAATGTAGATTTTAACCTTGTATAGAAATTATCTACGAACGAATATTTAAAATAGAAAATAAAAAATAGTGAGAGCATAAAACATAAAACAGATAAACACAGATATTTTCCCTTGGATCCCAAATCGGGACGACCAACTTGATTTTTCATTATATTCATTTTAGTGTTACAACACATATATATGCATGTCGAAGCATACATAAACCACAATCCATTAACCCTGGATTAGAACATAACCGTAGTTCCCTTGACTGCATCTACAAAATACCAGGGGCCAAAAACCATCATGCCCCAAAACCATGTGTAAACCCATGCATAAAACCATGGGTGGGTCCGCCCGCCGGAAAATAAGGACCAAAATTTTTTATTGGGGCACTGCCCTAGACCCTGATAGGTAGGGGGCTATCACCCCCCATATTACCCCCCTGCGCGTGACTAGTCATGGAAATAACACAAACCCAACATTCTCCCACTTGTTGTTTTCTTTCCACGGGGGGGCACAGGAGAGCTAAGTCATTAGCCCAGCTTTGCAACACCCATTGTTTCTCTACATAAGGAGAACTTCTGAGTGCTAGTGTAGAACTTTTGAGTGCTCACAGACTTTGTCAATGCATCTGAAACATTCTTCAAAGTGTCCACCTTTACCAGCAACACCCTTTTAGCTTCAACCATATATCTCGCAAAGTGATATTGAACATCAAAGTGCTTTGTATTTGAATGATAAGTAGGGTTCTTAGCCAAGAAAATTGCACTTTGGCTATCATAGCCTATCCTTATAGCTTTTTGCACCAACCCCATACTTGAACACAATCTCTGCAACCAAACTGCTTCCTTGCTTGCATGAGTGGTTTCCATGTATTTTGCCTCTGTAGTTGAAAGAGCCACTATAGACTATATTTTACTCATCCAACTGACTGCACCTCCAAATAGGATAAACACATACCCACTTGTAGATATTCTTTGTTCTAGATCTCTAGCCCAGTCTGTATCAACAAAACCATGAATGTCCAACACTCTTTCTAATCTTGGTCTTCCCTGGTAGCACAAGCCATAATCACTAGTGCCACGCAAATATCTGAAAACCCGCTTCATTGTTGTCTAATGCTCCTTCCCTGGGTTTGAAATAAACCTACTTAATTCTCCCACTGCATGTGAAATGTTTGGTCTAGTACAAACCATTGCATACATCAGGCTTCCCACTGCACTTGCATATGGAACACGCGACATATCGTCCTCTTCTTCTTGTGTCTTGGGACACTGTTCAACAGAAAAATTTGTACCTATAGGAATAAGAACATTCACCAGTTTACTATCCTACATATTGAACCTCTACAATATAGTCTCGACATACTTCCTCTGGTTTAACCAGACCTTCCTCTTTGCATGATCTCTCCTAATTTCCATGCCCAAAATATAGTTTGCAGCACCAAGATCCTTCATGTCAAATTTGGAGAACAGCTAGGTCTTCAAATCTTGGATAATTTCTTTGTCATTTCCAATCAAAAACATATCATCAAGATACAAGACCAAATAAATAACACGGTCACCAATTAATTTAAAATAAACACAGTGATCCTCCTTGCTTCTGGTGAAGCCAAGTCCCCGTATATAGGTATCAAATTTCTGATACCACATCCTTGGTGACTGTTTTAACCCATATAGAGACTTCTTTAACCTGCATACCAGCTCTTTCTTCCCCTTCACCATAAAGCCTTCAAGTTGTTTCATGTAGATCTCCTCTTCCAGATCCCCGTGAAGAAATGTTGTCTGCACATCCATTTGTTCTACCTCAAAATCAAATGCAGCAGCAACAGATAAAAGTAATCTAATATAAGTAACTTTGGCAACAGGAGAAAAAATATCACCAAAATCAATTCCCGACACCTGGGAATAACCTTTTGCTACCAACTGAGATTTGTATTTCTCCACATTGCCTTCTACATTCATCTTCTTCTTAAACACCCATTTTCTCCCGATGGGATTCCTTCCAGCTGACAACTCCACCAAATCCCATGCCTCATTTTTATGCAAGGATGCCATTTCATCAACCATGGCCTCCTTCCAGAGTTTTCCATCCTCTGAATCTACTACCTCCTTGAAGCTTTTAGGATCGTCATCAGTTATAGTTAAAGAATTTTTTTAACAAAAAGTAGATGGACTATACCTTTCTGGTTGTCTTCTTTCTTGAACTGATCTTCTAACAGCTGGAGTTTGTGGCTCTTCCTCTTCTGAGTATTCTTCTGTTGTAGAGTCTGATTCATCCTCCTTTAGCTCAAACTTTATCTTCTCAGGTTCCTTTGGTAGGACTTCATGTTTAACAATATCTTTCACCTCTCTAAACACCACATCTCGGCTGTACACAACCTTCCTTGTTTTCAGGCTCCAAAGCTTGTAACCCTTTAAACCATCCTTATACCCAATAAATATGCATCGTTCAAATTTATTACCCAACTTGGTCCTTTTCTCCTTTGGAACATGTACATATGCATCACATCCAAATACCCTCAGATGTGAAAGAGAGGGTTTCTTACCAGTCCATACCTCATGTGGAGTCTTATCCTCCAATGTTGATGAAGGTGATCTGTTAACCAAGTAACATGCAGTCTCCACTACCTCTGCCCATAATTCTTGTCCTAACTCGGTACCACTGAGCATGCTTCTTGCCTTTTCCATGAGTTTTCTTTTCATTCTTTTTGCAACCCCATTTTGCTGAGTTGTGTATGGAGTAGTCTTCTGTCGTGATATACCACACTTCTTATAGAACTCTTCAAATTCCATCTTGCAGAACTCCCCACCATTATCTATCCTCAGCACCTTTATCTTCTTCTCTGTCTGGTTTTCCACTAGAGCCTTAAATTCTTTAAATATGTCAAATACTTCAGATTTCTTCCTCATGAAATATATCCATGTATTCCTTGAGAAGTCATCTATGAATGAAACATAGTACACAAAATTACCCAATGATGGAACTGACACAGGTCCAAACACATCACTGTGCACAAGCTCTAATATCTTGTTCACCCTCTTAGCACCAGAAGGAAAACTCACCCTATTCTGCTTCTCATATACACAATGTTCACAGAAATCAAAATCCAGAGAGCTATTAGACATACCTTCTACCATACCATTTCCATGCAGTATCCGAAGGCCCTTCTCTCCAATATGTCCAAGCCTTTGATGCCATAGCATGTTCTTTTCTCCAGAGACAACTAGGCTTTCCACTCCACTTTCAGGAACCACAGAAATATTGCACCCATCAATAACAGTGCTGCCCTGAAGCTTGTACAGAGTTCCAATGCAAACTCCCCGCATTAATACCAGTTCTCCCCAAACAATCTTACAGGTATCTTTCTCGAACACTGTTTTTACACTTGCATCATCCATCTTGCTTATAGAAATTAGATATCTAGCTAGAGTAGGAATGTGCAGAACACTAGGAAGTGTTCTAATCCTTCCACCTCGCAGCTTCAGCTTGACTTTTCCAGGTCCGAAAATTCTAGACTTCCTATCATCACCTAAGAAGACATCACTGCCATCATATTTCTCATACTCGCAGAACCACTTCTTATGGGGACTGAAGTGAAAGGATGCACCCGAGTCAATCAACGATGACTCATGATCTACATGTGTATTTGAAGAAGAAGCCAAATACACATCTCCACCTTCATCTGAGGTGGTTTTTGCCTCTGCAGAAGGAGCATCATCAAATCCATTTCCTTTCTCAGGCACTTTAGATCTACAATCCTTTTTGTAGTACCCTTCCTTTCCGCATTTCCAGCACACCTTTACAAAATTTCAAGGAGATTTAGATCTCCCACTCGAAACCTTATTCTTGTTTTTGTTCTGGGACCTTCTTTGTATAGATAAGACATCTCCATTATGACCCTCAATATTTATCCGTCTCATTTCCTCCGATATCAAGGCTGAGACAATGTCATCAAAATTCAAGGTAGTTGTATTGCTACCTATTGCAATAACCAGATTGTCCCACAAATATTGTAGAGAACACAACAAAATGATGCACTTATCTTCATCTGAGATTTTAATATCAACAGATGACAACTGACTTACCATAGTATTGAAGGCATTTAGATGCTCTGTCACTAAGTCTCCATCCTTCATCCTCAGGTTATACAGTTTTTTCCGCAGGAACAATTTATTCACCAGAGACTTAGATTGGTACAAAGTCCCTAGCTTGTCCCACAAGGTCTTTGCCGTAGCTTCCCCAGATACATTCAACAATACTAAATCTGAGACAAGCAATCTTATTGTGCTCTTTGCCTTCCGATCCAGTTTCTTCCAGTCCTCATTTGACATTGCCGTTGGTTTAGTACCCGGATCTACTGCGATCCACTGGTCCTTATCCACCAACAGATGCTCCATGTTGAGCTTCCACAACTCAAAACTCTGACCATTAAATTTCTCGATCTCTATCTTCCCGCCGCTCGCCATATTCTTTCACCACAAGAATCGATCCCACAGATCTCCCACTAAACAGGGTCTACCTCAGGCCCGAGCAAAAAACCCCTCAGCAGCAAAGGCGTCCCCTTGAAGCCGAAATTTCTCTAATACCAAATGTGGGTTTTAACCCTGTATATAAATTATCTACGAACGAATATTTAAAACAGAAAATAAACAATAGCGAGAGCATAAAACATAAAACAGATAAACATAGAGATTTTCCCCTGGATCCCAAATCAGGACGACCAACTTGATTTTTCATTATATTCCTTTTAGTGTTACAACACATATTTATACATGCCGAAGCATACATAAACCCCAATCCATTAACCCTGGATTAGAACATAATTGTAGTTCCCTTAACCAGATCTATAAAATACCAGGGGCCGAAAACCATCATGCCCCAAAACCATGTGCAAACCCATGCACAAAACCATGGGCGGGTCCACCCACTGGAAAATAAGGACCAAAAAAATTTTCTGGGGTGCTGCCCTGGACCCCGACAAGGGGGGCTACCACCCCCCTGTGACCCCCCCCGTACATTTCTCCCAGTGCAACGTACAGGGGGGGCGACAGGGGGGGCTATCGCCCCCCTATTACCCCCCGTGTGTGATTAGTCGTGGAAAGAATATAACACAAACCCAACAACAAAGATGTATCTAGGGAAAGCCTCAACTAAAAGCCCTGCTATCTGTGTATTGCATTAAGTCAAGAATATGAAACGATACAATCATTCTCTCAGGCTTGAGAGCTCTCTGCAATATCCCTAGCTATCTCACTTTGATCTGAGCAAGTTTGGTTCAATACTTAACCAATTCCTTGCCCCTGTCTAACAAGCCTTGGTCACACAGTCCCAAGGGAATAAAGCCCCTATTAATTAGGAAATTACCAATAATTGATTGTGCAATACGTCCAATGCATCCTAATGACCTCATGCATGACCTGTACAATTTTCTAATTTTAAAGATGATATTTTACTTCCGTTTAACTCCAATCACAACTGGGTCTTCCTTAGAAATGACATGCAAAAACTATTTAGAGTGAATTATCAATTATATAATTGATCACTACATGTGAATTAAATCATATTTAATTCACTAGACCTTTCACTATCTCATCCATCAGTTAGAACTAGTTAAATTGATTTTAACTCAAATAATTAAGTTAAACAATTACAACTCAAAATAAACTTCAACTGGACCCCCTAACTCAAATTGATTGAGTTAACTAATGCTTCACAAATCAATTAACTCATGAAAGCTTCCATGTGTTGTGGAATTACAACTTCCTTCCTATTTAATTAAGGGAAAATTAAATTAGAAGCCTCTTCTTGTTGCCATTTTCAATATTTCTTGTTGCAAATTTCAATAATACACTCGTAGTGTAGGAGGATACAAGAAATACGAAAGCAAGTCCCATCACCAACTCCTACCTCTGGATCTTTGTTTCGGAATCGATTTTCAAGTAGTCCCACATGTGTTCAAATCTCTGGAGGCATCACCCATACACTCGTAGTGTAGGAGGATACAATCAATAGGAAAGAAAGTCCCATCACCAACTCTGGCCTCTGGAGTTTTTGTGTTTAGAATTGATTTGCAAGTAGTCCCACCCGTGTTCAAATATTTGGAGGTGTCACTCATACACCCGTAGTGTAGGAGGATACAAGAAATATGAAATCAAGTCCCATCACCAACTCTGGTCTCTAGAGTTTTGGTGTTTGGAATCAATTTTTAAGTAGTCCCACTCATGTTCAAAACTATGGAGGAGTCAACCATATGCTCGTAGTGTAGGAGGATACAAGCAATATGAAAGAAAGTCCCATAACTAACTCTGGCCTATGGATTTTTGGTGTTTGGAATATATTTTCAATTACTCCCACCTGTGTTCAAATATCTGGAGGCATCACCCATACGCCCATAATGTAGGAGGGTACAAGCAATATGAAATACAGTCCCATCACCAACGTCAGCCTCTATAGTTTTGGTGTTCGGAATCAATTTGAAAGTATTCCCACTCATGTTCAAATATCTATAGGCGTCACCCATACACCCGTAGTGTAGGAGGGTGTAAGAAATATAAAAAAAAGTCCCATCACCAACTCTGACCTCAGGAGTTTTGGTGTTCAAAATTTATTTGCAAGTAGTACCACCCGTGTTCAAATCTTTGGAGGCGGCACCCATATGCCCGTAGTGTAGGAGGATAAAAGAAATATGAAAGAAAGTCCCATCACCAACTCCGACCTCTAGATTTTTGGTGTTTGGAATCAATTTACAAGTAGTTCCACCTATGTTCAAATCTCTAGAGGTGTCACCCATATGCCCGTATTGTAGGAGGATACAAGTAATGTGAAAGGAAGTCTCATCACCAACTCCAGCCTCTATAGTTTTGGTATTTGGAATCGATTTGCAGGTAGTCCCACCCTTGTTCAAATCTATATAGATGTCACCCATACGCTTGTGGTGTAGGACGATACAAGAAATATGAAATCAAGTCCCATCACCAACTTTAGCCTCTAGATTTTTTGTGTTTGGAAATGATTTAAAAGTATTCTAACCCATTTTCAAATCTCTAGAGGCATCACCCATATGCCTATAGTGTAGGAGGATACAAGTAATATGAAAGAAAGTCCCATCACCAACTTTGGCCTTTGTAGTTTTGGTGTTTGGAATCGATTTGCAAATAATCTCACCCATGCTCAAATCTTTGTAGGCGTCACCCATATTCCCGTAGTGTAGGAGGATACAAGCAATATGAAATCAAGTCCCATCACCAAATCAAACCTCTGGAGTTTTGGTGTTTGGAATCTATTTTCATATAGTCCCAACCTTGTTCAAATCTCTTGAGGCATCACCCATACACCCATAGTGTAGGAGGATACAAGAAATATGAAATCAAGTCCCATCACTAACTCCTACCTCTAGAGTTTTGGTGGTTAGAATTGATTTTCAAGCAGTCCCGCCCGTGTACACTTGGTACAAATATTAATGGAAAAAGGAGAAATTATTTATTAAAATATATTAAAGTTGTATAGGATCTTCAAGGATTGAAAATGATAAGGGACTCCTTGTTAGTTCCAAATTATGTTCTATAATAAGACTTGAAAGTTACTAAGACATCATGGGGTAATGAGTTCGAAAACTTAATAGAATTTCTAGAGGAAGAAATAAAAAAATGATTAGTTACATACGTTAATGAGAATGAACACCAATTGTCATTCATTGATAAATTACGTTCATATTCAAACGAAATAGTGGAGGAGGAATTTGGACTAAGGATAAAGCAAGACATAATTATCTACCTATGAAGGAGTATATTAAAGAATGGCTTGAAAAATATTTAAATGAAATTGTTAATCCCGAATAATTTTTCAAGTGGTTAGAATAATAGATATGTGAAGCCCAATATATACTCCAAGAAATGATGCTACAAAAGAGAGAGGATTCATTCCACCGCTCATCCTTCTACACTTTTGTGAGTGTTATATATTTCATTGGAAGCAATTCCCATTCCTTTATCCCTAGTATTAGGTACCCAACTTTGCAAATTATGTTCTACATTTGTGATCTCTGACTACATTTCTTTTTCCTTTTCTTCTAGGTTACGAGATAATATTTATTGGTCAGAAAGAGCCATATCACAATCCCTTAGGGATGAATGCATTCAAGTTAGATTAAGTATCAGGAATTTTTTAGAGTGTTTTTAAAAAAATTTCTATTTAAACGTAAGGTGTGTAATATCATTTTTTAACTCACATAGAGAGATATTTCCAAAAGTCTTGAAAAGTCAACAAGAAATGTATGTCTAATTTAATTTTCCCTTAATTAAATTAGACATTAAATTGTAATCTTATCCATAATCACTTGTAATAGTTAACTGAGTGTGATAAAATCAGTTAGCTCATGGAATTTGAGTCGAGGGTGGTTGGTGAGGCATGAAAAGTGATTCTATTATTTATTGAGTCCAAGTTGCGGTTAGTGCATTAGTTTAATGCATGAGAAATCATTTAACTCAATTAATTGAGTTAAAATCAGTTTAACTAGTTGTAACTGCTTGTTGCACTACTGAGAGGTCAAGTGAATTAAATCAGATTTAATTCACATGCAGTCATTTGTCAAGTAACTGATGATTTACTATTAATAGTTTCATGCATGTCAGTTCTGATGAAAACCCAGTTTAGACAAAGGTTAAAGGGATGTTAACTATCATTTGTATCATTATAAAACTGCTTTCATGCAGTAATACACCCATAGGATTTCCATGAGCATTGCACAATTTTGGAAGGTTGAAATTACTAAATAATAGGGATTGCATTCCACATGCATTGTGCAAGCAAGGCAGGATGAGCAGAGGCTGAAAATTGGCTAAGTGTTGGTCGATTTTGTATGGATCAGTGTGAGACAGTTGTGAGAGTGCAAAATACTCTTGTGAGAAGAGTGCATTGTAATTGTTTCATGATTCTTTAGTGAATATAAGAGGGGTTTTGAGCAGCAAGCTTTCCCCAGGAAAATATATGTGTTGTGGTTTGATTTGCTTCTTTCTTTACTTGTTGTGATTGGCGATCGTGTTTATTTTCCACAATTAATTTGTAGAAGGATTTAGTATATTTCTTTAGCATATCGCATGATCGGATTGAATCCATTGGTATACATATTGTTTTCATAATTTCTACATGGTATCGGAGCACAAGAAATCACTATAGTGGAGAAGAAATTGAGTTTGTGTTGAATAGCATTTGAAATTGCAAAAATATTATTTAGTGCGACAGGCGAATCAAGATGGATTTAAATGGCTTGAGATTAGAATATGCACTCAAGGGAAGTTCTGATTATATTGCATGGAAATACAGAATGGAGGAAGTTTTGGAGGACAGAGGGTTGAAAGAATTCATTGATAATGACATTCCTAAACCCTCAGCAACAGATGCTTCTCTTCTTGATGCTTGGCAAAAGAAGGTTGCAAAGGTGAGGAAGATCTTATTAGAGGGGCTAAGAGACCACATCGTCTCAAGTCTCCATGGAAAAGTGACTCCATATGTAATGTTGAAGGCTTTGACAAATCTGTTTTAGAGTAGCAGTGACCATAGAAAATTGGCACTGAAGGACAAGCTCAGGAAAATCAAAATGAATAAAGGCGAAACTCTTCCGAAATATTTAACCAAGTTCATCCAATGTCAAGATGAGATTGGGAGTGTTTGAATTACTGTAGCGGATGATGACTTGGTGAGCCTAGCTCTTCTAGGCCTTCCCAAGAGTTGGCATAGTTATCAGGACTCTGTCAATGGGAGGGAGAAGTTACCAGATTGGGAGCAAATTTGGTCGAATTTGGTACAAGAATAATTCAGGCAGAATACCAGGGATGGATCCTCATCCAAGACAAATGATGAGGAAAATTGTGGCAAATAAGGGGAAGGGAAAGAAATCTTGTTCCAAATCTGAGACTGACAAAGAAGGAAAGAAGTGTGACATGTCTAGAGTGAAATGTTTTCACTGTCACGAGCATGAACAATATGCCAATAATTGTCCACATAATAATAATAACAAGAAGGCTTCAGGATCTACAGCTGGTCAGGCTTTGGTCTTGCAACTTGAGTTGGACTTATCACTCATCATTTGCATGGTGTATAGTGTGAAGGGATTAGTGTGGTACTTGGCTAGTGGTGCATATTTCCACATGATGGGAGACAAAGAAAGTTTTAGTAGCTTGGAGGAGAAGGATCTCTAGATGAATATCAAAATGGGTGATGACGGGAGGTATAGCTTTACCTGGATTAGTACAGTTACCTTCTAGAGATAGTTAGGTAAACCCTTCTTATTAAAAGATGTAATGCATGTACCAGGCTTGAAAAATAATTTAGTTTCAGTTGTTATGTTCGAGGATAAAGGTTATGATGTGGTTTTCAGCGAAGGGAAAGAATTCCTTCGTCACAAAGCCATAGGAAAAGCCAAGAAGGTTGGGATTTGTGTGAATAATCTATAAAAACTTGATGTAGATGGTTGTGCAACATTGATGGGTAAAGCAGACAAAGTGGTGAGCCGGGATGAGGGTGAGTTATGGCACATGAGATTGGGCCATCTACACCATGGTGCTTTGAAGGTCTTGCAGTATATTTCTAAGGGGATTCAAAAGGGTGCTCTTGCGCATATAGAAATATGCAAGCGATGTACCATGGGGAAGTATGTAAAGGCCACTTTTCATGAGAAGGAGAACTGAGCAGCAGAAATCCTTGAGAGAGTTCACTCAAACGTGTGTGGACCATTCTCTACAACTGCGACAGAAAAGCACATGTATTATGTGATTTTTGTTGATGATTTTTCTAGAAAGTGTTGGACCTACTTCATGCAGAAGAAAGATAATACGTTGTCAAAATTTTGTGAGTTCAAAGCACTGGTTAAGAAAGATACAGGGAAGCATGTGATGTAATATTCCAAAATAGGAAAAGCAACAATATAGTGTAAGAATTTACAGGGTAAGTTTGGTAGATCAAGAACCAAAGGTCACCTCTCACAAACATATCAAAAATCAGTACACCAGTATAATCAAGTGGTTAAAACCCTCAAAAAGGGAAACAATCCATGCCCTAAGCCAACACAACCACTTCAGGGAATTTATTAATATAAAAAGAAAAGTTACATATGTTTCTCTCATAAATGGTTACCGGAAAAATGATCCTCCATGATCTTTAAATAGAGATCATTGACCAATTGGGTGTTAGGCCATGGATCAAGTGTCATTAATACCGAGATGAGAGATAACCGTCGGATCAATACAAATCGTGACCATCGAATTATAAGTTACAAATTTACATGGTAAAGAAACACACTTTACCTAACTCTACACTAGACTAAGTTATTCTTAAATATTTCCTATGTGTCAGAATATCCTAACATCCCCCCTTAAGAACAACTTGGGATAGGATTGAGGGATTTATAAAGGTGACACAAAAGGAGCCTATTTCCTATGTGTCGAAATATCCTAACATCCCCCCGTTAAGAACAAATTGGGATAGGATTGAAGGATTTACAAAAAGCGACACAATAGGAGAAGGAAGGAGGCATTAGAGCCTATCCCCCCTTAATGAAAACTTTCCTGAACTCCAAGAATGGATCGAATTTTGGTAAACTTCGCTTCTGTGAGAGCCTTCGTAAAGATATCAGCTACTTGATCATTGGTCGGACAATACTGCACTTCAAGGACACGATCGTGAATGAGCTTTCTGATGAAGTGTATGTGGAGTTCAATGTGTTTCATACGCTGATGCTAAACTGGATCTTTACATAGCTGAATGACATTCTAATTATCAAACCAAAGTCTCATTGGATGTAGCTGATGAAGACCAAATTCAGACAGGATCTGACGAAGCCACATGGATTCCTTGCTGGCTTCAACTACACCATGATACTCTACTTCTGCTGAAGAAAGGGAGATGGCACTTTGTTTATTACAAGACCAAGTAATAGGTCCTGAACCAAGAGTGAATACATATCCTGCAGTGGACTTCTGATCATCAGGTTCACCAGCCCAATCAAAATCATTGAAACCAATCAACAAGGGATATGCTCCTGCACTGTAATGAATCTAGAACTAAACTGTACCTTGAATATATCGAAGTATTATTTTAACTACTTTCCAGTGACTTTCATGAGGTTGGTGCATAAACCGAGTGACAAGCCCAACGACAAAGGAAAGATAAAGACGGGTATGGGTTAGATACAAAAGTTTACCAACAAGTTGATGGTATAAGGTAGCATCAACTTCAGGGGTAGTACAGTTGACTGAAAGCTTGACTCTAGACTGAAAGGGAGAAGGGGTAGGCTTAAAATCTTCCATGTGAAAGTGGTGTAGAAGATCACAGGCATACTTGGACTGAGAGAGGGTAATTCCTTCCTTGGATTGCAAGACTTGAAGACCAAGGAAATAATGCAAGTGTCCTAAGTCTATCATTTCAAACTTCTTTTTGAGGTTAGACTTCCCATGGTTTATATGGTTTGGATCACTACTAGTAAGGATAAGGTCATCAACATAAAGAACAATGATGGTGAAGGAATTACCCACTTTCTTGGTGTAGATAGTGTTGTCAGAATGACACCTAGAAAAGCCATTATCTAAGATAAATCTATCCATTTTGGCATACCAAGCCCGAGGAGCTTGTTTGAGACCATAGAGAGACTTCCTAAGGTGACAAACAAGGTTGGAGTCTTTTTGGATAAAGACAGGGGGTTGTTTCATGTATATTTCTTCATGCAAATATACATGTAAGAAGGTGGATTTAACATCCATTCGATGGACTTTCCATTTAAAGGAGGCAGCAAGGGAAAGAACAAGGTGGATAGAATTAATTTTGGCAACAGGGGATAAGGTTTCAGTATAGGCAATGCCTTAAACTTGTGAAAAAACCTTAGTGACAAGATGAGTTTATGTCTATCCACTTTTCCATTTGGTCCAAACTTTGTTTTGTAAACCCATCTGCATCTGACAAGTTTTATTCCTTTTGGAAGAGGAACAAGATCCCAAGTATTGTTTTCCAATAAGGAACGATACTCTTCATTCATAGCTTCATCCCAATATGGATGACCAGAGGCTTCTTCAAAGGTTTCTGGATCAATTTTTTCTGGAACTTGAGCCAATAAGGAAGAGGCTCTTTCAAACTAAGAACGTGTACGTCGTCGATCGGTAGGGTCACTTGCAAGAGAACCTGTTGCATCCCGAGTAGAGCGGACCCATATTGGAAGCAGTGGAGTATAAGGAACAATTTCACGAGGTGGAGGAGGATTTTCTTCCTCGCTGTCATCATTTGAACTAGAAGGAATGCTATTAAAAATAGAAGAGAGAGAGAGAGGTGGCACATATCCTGAATCAGGCTCACAGGCCAAAGGTGGCACACCTGCCGAACTAGGCTTGTAGGCCGATATATTTTCATAAAACTTTACATCTCTTCTAATGATTATATTTTTTGATTTTGGTTGAAGAAGTCTATATCCTTTAACATCTTCAGAATATCCAACAAAAAGACTTTTTTCACTTTCAGGTTCTAAGGCTTTATGTTTCGCATCTGGAATATGGGCCCAAGCATTACTGCCAAAAACATAAAAGTGACTTACATCTGGTTTGATTGAGCTCCAAGCTTCTTATAGAGTGCGATTTACTATGTAATTTGCACAGTTAATGGCTTCTGCCCAAAAATTGAGACCAAGTCCTTTAGATTGAAGCATGCAATTAGCCATTTATTTTAAGGTGCGATTCTTCCTTTCAGCTACACCATTTTTTTGTGGAGTATATGGAACAGTATGTTGCAATTGAATGCCATGCTCAGTGCAAAAGTTGATAAATTTGTTGTTAACATATTCTCCACCATTGTCTGATCTTAACTCAAGAATTTGATGTCCAGATTGTTTCTCAACAAAGGCCTTAAAGGCCAAGAACATGTTAAAAACTTCACTCTTGATTTTTAAGAAACATACCCAAGTGCGTATGGAAAAATCATCAATGAAAGTTAAGAAGTACTTGCAACCATAGAAAGAAGCAAGAGGAAGTGGACCAGATAAATCACTATGCACAAGCTACAAAGGGGCTGAAGCATGCCAAGAGGCACGTTTGTCAAAACTATCATGATGATTTTTTTTTAGTACACATTGAGAGCAAACACCATCTCGGCAAGATACCATAGGAAGGCCCGTCACCATATTTTCCTTACATAGAGTTTGAAGAGAGCGATAGTTTAAGTGACCAAATTGCTCATGCCTATGTTTGCTCACATCATCATTATGAGCAACAAAAATGGAGGTAAGAGAGGATGACCCAAAGTTGTCAAACTTATACAACCTTGTGGAATCATCAGCAATTCCAGTAGCTAAAATATGTTTAGGATCTTTAAGGTCCTTGATTACAACATCATGAGGTGAGAGTTCTACTATTTTCCCTTCACCTAAATGAGTAATTTGATAAGCAAATAGAAGGTTGCATGACAAGGTACGAACACATAGTACATCATTAAACTGACCATTATCTAGATGCATGATTCCAGATCCTACAACAGTAAGAGATCTATCATCACCAACATAAATATGTTTGGTGTTACAATCATTTAAAAAAGAAAACATGGATTTATTTTTAGTCATGTGGTAAGAAGCTCCAGAATCAATGAGCCACTCATGAGAAGGAGAAGAAGAAGATACATTTAATGCATAACCAGATCTTGATGCTTGACAACCAGAATCAGAAAGTGCCATGCCTGAAGATGAAGGTGAAGAGTGCTCCAAATTGATGTTGTGCTTCTTCATTGCTGCTTCTAAGGCTTCCATATTCTTAAATCATTTGGACTCTATATGGCCATCCTGATTGAAAAAGTTGCAATGTCTATTTGTCTTCTTCCCTTTGTTTTTATTTGCCTTATTATTTTGGTGATTTGATTTTTCAGTTTGCGGCTGAAATTGCTTAGGGCCCTTGTTTGGTTTAGGACCATATTTTTTAGGATACTGTTTCTTGGGATTCTTTTGATATGGTTGTTGTTGGGCTGCTAAGGCTTTCTTAGAAGAGTTTCCAGCAGTGATAAGACCAAGGTGTAAAAGTTTTTCTTGTTCTCTTATCAAAGAATCACAAAAGGCGTCAAAAGAGGGATTCTTGTAGGTGGTTCCTAAAGAAACTATGGTTTCTCTGGTGGAATGGAAGTTGGAAACAAATGCAGAGTATGCAATACCAAGCTTAGCAAGAATGCAATATATGAGGCTACCATCGTCCTTTTTGATCTTACAACCTTCTAAAAGAATTCTGAGGGTCTTAAATTTGGACAAAAAATATTCAATGGAGGAGAAATTATTGGGGGTCCAAAGTAAGCAACTCATTTTCAAGTTGGTGGGCCCAGATTTGATTTTGAATGCTAAAAACAATTTTTAGCTTTTCCAGGGCCTCATCAAGGGTATTAATGTCAAGGATATGAAATCAAAGATCTTGAGCAATGGACATTCCTATCAACCCAAGTGCTTGATCTTGTTTATTTTCCCATTTAGAAGATTTATCATCATTGGAAGGTTTAGTTTCTTGTCCTATGGCTATTATATAAAGCCCTATACTTCTAAGTATATCTACCATGTGAGGTAGCCATCGGAAATAATTGGTGCTGTTAAGAATAACTGGGCATGCACTTTCCATTTCTTTTTTTTTAACAATGAAGCTGAGAAAAGCTGAAACTAACTGCTGCAATGGAAAGATCTCGAAAAATTAGGCTGTTTAAAAAAAGCGGCTGGAAAAACGGCTTCCGGATGAAGAAGTTATGTCTTTTGAAAAATCTGAGTTGTAGATGCCAAATAGTTACGGGATTTAAAAAAAAAAATTCCTCCCCTTTGAACAAATTTTTTTTACAAAAGAAGCTTGAGAAGGAGACTTGAACCCAAGACCTCTATTCTCATAAACCAACCCCTCACCAAGTGAGATAGTAAAAGGATCATGTTATTCTATGAAAGGAGGAAGGTTTTTTTTTTTTTTCTAACTCTTTGGTGTGTGTGCCTTTTCCTGCACAAAAAAACACAAAAAAGGAGCAAAAAAAAAAGAAATGAAAAGCCTTACAGCAGAATGATAGATTTTCGGTTAGCCTTACTGGAAACTATCACTTTGTTTTCACTATCTCTGATTTTAGGAATTTGACTTCTGTGATCCATAAATTAAGTATCAAATCTTCTGGTGAAAATCACAATGGAGAAATTTTTGTCGATGCTTTTCGAACCAGCCAGTGTGGTTCATCATCAGGACAAGATACGAAATCTGATCTAGGACTCAGCTTAAATAGAAAAAGAAGCTCCAAATAGCCGTTGTACAATAACGGCTAGTTTGACCATAAAAATAAAAAATAACAATAACAAAATAAAAATAAAAATAAAACTATAAATAAAATAAAATATGAAAAACTAAAAACTAAAAATAAACATAAATACAATAACGGCTAGTTTGACCCAAAAAAAAATTAAAAAAATAAAATAAAAAATAAAAAAATAAAATTAAAAATATAAAAAAATATAAAAAATAAAACATAAAAAATATAAAAATATAAAAAAATAAAAATAAAAATAAAAATAAAATGAAATAAAATTGAAAATAAACAATAAATCAATAAAAATAAACCATAAAACAATTTTTTTTTTAAATTAAGAATAAAAAATAAAAAATAATAATAAGAAATAAAAAATAAATAAAATGAAAATAAAAATAAATAAATAAATAAAATAAAATAAGAATATTAGGAAAAGAAAAAAAGTAAATAATAATAATAATAATAATAATAATAATAATAAAATATACATTATTTTAACATAATTCAATAAATAATTTGAAACTAAATTAATTCCTTTATTTTTATTTTTATTTTTTATTTTATTTATTTATTTATTTATTTTTATTAATAAAAAATAAAAATTAATAAATAAAAAATAAAAAGTAAAAATAAAATAAAATAAAATAAAAATAAAAATAAAATATTAGGAAAAGAAAAAAGTAAAAATAATAATAATAATAATTAAATAATTAAATATATATTATTTGAACATAATTCAATAAATAATTTGAAACTAAATTAATTCCTTTATTTTTATTTTTTTGTATTTTTTTATTTTTTATTTTTATTTTATTTATTTATTAATTTTTTATATTTATTTATTTTATATTTTTTATTTTTTTAACAAATAATAAAAATAACTATGCTAAAATAATAATTAATTACATAACAAAGAATAACAGCAAGGAGAAAAGAAAAACAGGATGAGAGGGGAGAAAACGACGAACCTCAGGCAAATAGAAGGGCAAAAATAAAAAAGCTACGAATGAAGGGCAGGGATCCAACACCTGCTCACACTCCACCCATCATCTCTGTTAAGGTTAACATGCCTCTTTTCAATCTCAAGGGCCTCCCTAAACTTTCGGTGGTGAAAATGGTCCACCTTTGCAATGACCTCAACATCTTCAATGCAAATGTGATGCTTTGTCTTTTCAGCATGCTCTGCTAAGGCAGAGGAACGAGATCTATTATGCTTTAGGTCAGCGGCATGTTCATGAATTCTTTGACTGATAGATCGACCAGTTTTACCAATATAAGGGGTCCCACAAGAGCACGGAATCAAGTAAACACCCTTACCCTCCTTAGGGCAAATTGGGTCCTTAACCAATCTGAGCGAATTCCAAATTGTGTGGAGGGGCTTGAAGGTTGAAGGAACACTATGTTTCCTTAGTATCCTGGCGATCTTATCAGTCATTCCTTGGATAAAAGGGAGGTGAACACTAGCAGACCTGTCAAAATTATCACTTTTAACCCTAGGACCTTTTTCCTCTTTTTGGAAAGCTCTACGACACTGAATGGTTATAGCAAGATTCAGTGTCGTAGAGCTTTCCAAAAAGTGGAAAAAGGTCCTAGGGTTAAAAGTGATAATTTTGACAGGTTTTCTAGTGTTCACCTCCCTTTTATCCAAGGAACGACTGATAAGATCGCTAGGATACTAAGGAAACATAATGTTCCTTCAACCTTCAAGCCCCTCCACACGATTCAGAATTCACTCAGATCGGTTAAGGACCCAATTTGCCCTAAGGAGGGTAAGGGTGTTTACTTGATTCCGTGCTCTTGTGGAACCCCTTATATTGGTGAAACTGGTCTGGTCGATCTATCAGTCAAATAATTCATGAACATGCCGCTAACCTAAAGCATAATAGATCTCGCTCCTCTGCCTTAGCAGAGCATGCTAAAAAGACAAAGCATCACATTTGCATTGAAGATGCTGAGGTCATTGCGAAGGTGGACCATTTTCACCAGCAAAAGTTTGAGGAGGCCCTTGAGATTGAAAAGAGGCCTGTTAACCTTAACAGAGATGATGGGTGGAGTGTGAGCAGGTGTTGGATCCCTGCCCTTCATTCGTAGCTTTTTTTTTTTTGCCCTTCTATTTGCCTGAGGTTCGTCGTTTTCTCCCCTCTCGTCCTGTTTTTCTTTTCTCCTTTCTGTTATTCTTTTTTATGTAATTAATTATTATTTTAGCATAGTTATGTTTATTATTTGTTAAAAAAATAAAAAATAAATATAATAAATTAATAAATAAATAAAATAAAAATTAAAAATTAAAAAAATAAAAATAAATAAAAATAAAGGAATTAATTTAGTTTCAAATTATTTATTGAATTATGTTCAAATAATGTATATTTAATTATTTAATTATTATTATTATTATTATTATTATTTTTACTTTTTTCTTTTCCTAATATTTTATTTTATTTTATTTTTTATTTTTACTTTTTATTTTTTATTTATTAATTTTTATTTTTTATTAATAAAAATAAATAAATAAAATAAAAATAAAGGAATTAATTTAGTTTCAAATTATTTATTGAATTATGTTCTAATAATGTATATTTTATTTTATTATTATTATTATTATTAATAGTTTTATTTTCATTTTTTACTTTTTTTTCCTTTTCCTAATATTTTTATTTTTATTTTTTATTTTTTGATTTCTTATTATTATTTTTTATTTTTTATTCTTAATTTTTTAAATTTTTTTGTTTTATGGTTTATTTTTATTGATTTATTGTTTATTTTCATTTTTATTTTATTTTATTTTATTTTTATTTTTATTTTTATTTTTATTTTTTTATATTTTTATATTTTTATATTTTTTATATTTTTTTATATTTTTATATTTTATATTTTTTATATTTTTTATTTTTTATTTATTTTATATTTTTTACTTTTTATTTTTTTATTTTATTTTTTATTTTTTTATTTTTTGGTCAAACTAGCCGTTATTATATTTATGTTTATTTTTAGTTTTTAGTTTTTCATATTTTATTTTATTTATAGTTTTATTTTTATTTTTATTTTGTTATCGTTATTTTTTATTTTTATGGTCAAACTAGCCATTATTGTACAACGGCTATTTGGAGCTTCTTTTTCTATTTAAGCTGAGTCCTAGATCAGATTTCGTATCTTGTCCTGATGATGAACCACACTGGCTGGTTCGAAACGCGTCGACAAAAATTTCTCCATTGTGATTTTTACCGAAAGATTTGATACTTTATTTCTGATTTCCCGAGACCACACAAAGACGCGGGGAAAGAGCATACGTAGCAAAAAAAATTCCTTTTTCATGTTTCTGATTTGCCGAGATCGCACGGAGTGCACAAAAAATAGCATACATACAAAAGAGGGTATAGATTCGGCAAATAAATAAAACCTTAACACCAAAAAAAAAAATGAAATAAGCAGAACTATTAACAAATATAACTGCAAAATAGATGCTTTATACCTCCAGATCTAAACTGACATAACTTGGGTAGCCAGAAACCTTTTCGCATCAAACGAAAGGTGTTCCTCACTGTAATAGATGCACCGGACACAACCGAGCAGTTCTCCAAGCCCAAAAATGTTCAAAAATAGTAGATCTACAAAACAGAATTCGCATGCAGTCAAACCGACTTTGGATTTTGATAAAAAACAGACGGGGTCCTCAAAATAGCTTAGATACCATGTAGGAATTTACAGGGTAAGTTCCATAGATGAAGAACCAAAGGTCACCGCTCAAAAACATATCATAAATCAGTACACCAGTATAATCATGTGGTTAAAACCCTCAAAGAGGGAAATAGTCCACGCCTTGAGCCAACGCGGCCACTTCAGGGAATTTATTAATATAAAAAGAAAAGTTACATATGTTTATCTCATAAACGGTTACTGGACAAATGACCCTCCATGCTCTTTAAATAGAGATCATGGACCAATCGGGTGTTAAGCCACGGATCAAGTGTCGTTAATACCGAGATGAGAGATAACCATCAGATCACTACAAATCGTGACCGTCGAATTATAAGTTACAAATGTACATGGTAAAGAAACACACTTTACCTAACTCTACACTAGACTAAGTTATTCTTAACTATTTCTTATGTGTCAGAATATCCTAACATATAGCACATAAAAATGGAAATAACAATGACTAATATTACATCAAGATATGAGACCAATATGGAGCCATTATATTGATTATATCAGCAGCAAATAAATATAAAATATTGAGGCACAAATCATATGATATAGCCAAATAATCCTCCAATGATCAAACACTCTCAAAAGTGAGATGTTGCTACTATACAAAATGTCGAAGAGTTGCTACAGTGCAGTCCAAATGAGTAGACTGCTACCAGAAAATAAAATAATATAGATCTCTTAATGGATGGCTCAAGAAATTCCAGGAACATAGATCTAGGCTCTAAAACTCCTTTCCAATACATCCTAGAAAGGGTTTCCGCAAATACACAAAAATACAAATGGTGATATACAGCCCTAGGACTGAAGAATCACTGCAACTGAATCACATAAAAGGAGGAGGTTGAAATAATTAAGAACTGAGTAGAACTCCTCCAATGGTTCCTTCAAGTGAAAGGCTGATCCCTTCACTGAAAAGAAAACACCCCAAATGAGGCACAGAAATCTCCCCTACAACTACTCAATAAAATAATGCAGTCTAAGACTAAAATTGCGTTGTAGGAGATGATGGTGACTTGGCCTGGTGCCAAAATATGAAATCAAGCCCAAAGACCTTCCTTGTTAGCCTCTTAATGGAAGGCATGCTTCCTCCACTGAAAATAAGCTCAGAAATGGCCCCATCAAACCCTTCCACTGATGCACCTTGCAACACAACAAAACTCTAAATAGAAATTGTGTTGTAGAAGAAATTTGTAGCTTGGCCTGATGCCAGAATGTGGAAATGTAGCCCAATAACCTCTCCTGAGTGGGCACTCGAAGTCCCCCGAGGATGAGGGTGGGATTCCCGCTCGGGAACACCCTTTTTCTAAACAACACTGCAATCTCCGCTAAACAGTTGAAGAGAGCAACAAGTCATAACATACCATAAACAAAATAATAATCAAAACATGCTTTCCATGGCTACCATTCCCTTCCTTATATGCTTGGTGAGCTTCCTCACCTTGGACCCCACACATTAAAGCCACTACTTCCATGCAAGGAATCTCCCTCCAAAACTGCGTTGTCTCTCATTGAATGTCCACTCCCTCCATACCAACATTTTTGATTTGGTCAAACTTGACCCATTCCACATTCTTCATCCCCTATTCACACATAAGGGTGCTTTATCCAGCTACTTTGATGAATCCCATTCACATTAGGAGTGATTTTATTCCTACCAAGGAGATTTATGGGTTTCCCTGCCCTCTTATTTTTCTAACTAAGAAGCAAAAACAAAATTTAATATTCCAATTAGCTGCATGCTAATTTTGGAATATTACATTCATCCCCTCCAAAATGTTGCTTGTCCTCAATCAACTGCAAGGATATAACTAAAGATCCTCCTCTCCTCCTCCTGTGGCATCCTCATATGATAAGCTCCTCCAATGAACAAGATGCTCTCTCATCAATATGTCCCATAATTTCTCCTCCCAAGTTTACAAGTTAGCCTTTGGTGACAAATCCAAATGGCTATCATCATGAAGAAGTGGGATATCCCTGGAGGCAACTATATGTTGTCTAGAAGCCTTCTTGAGGTAGGGAATATGAAAAATGTGGGGAACCTTCATTCCCATGTGAAGCTCCAATTCCCAAGCTATCGTCCACACAAAATGAATCACCCTCCAAAATGGTAATTCATAGAAAAAATCCTCCCAAATGCTCATGAGAGGCACCTCCCAAGTGCTCAATTTAACCATATGGCTCACCTCATAAGGAAACAAGAGGTAAAATGTAGCAATCATGGATTGCCCAATGTTCTCCCTGAAGCATGAATCATAAGAAATGTGGAGAATCTCATTCCCAATGGGCATATCCAATCCATGTGTCATCCCTCCAATCATGCCCACAACAATGGTAAGGACATCATCAACATATGGGATCACAATCAAAGTCATACTAGTTGCCATGTGTAATATTGGAGAAGGAAAATGGTCCCTCAAGTGAAACCTGCGTAGTTTTACTCCTATCTACCTCAGAATATGATATGATGAGTGGTTCCCAACCACTTTCTTGTTGCCCCAATATTCTCGCATACTTGGAGAAGGTGTATGATGTGAAGTGCAAATTGAGCACACCCTGAATAAGATATCATCTCCCCAAAATCTCCTAGGGAGTGGCCATCAATATCACTTCTTATGGCCCCAAATGGACCATGAGGTATATAAGAATTAATTCCCCCTCTTGGAGAAATGGCATGTACATGGATGGCAAGGAAATACAAACACATAGTAAGTGAATTAGGATGCACATAAACAAAATCCTTACCATGTACCTTGAACAAGTTGGTGAAGTTGCTCATAGATGGGCCTCTTCTCATTCCCACTGAGAAAGACAATGGTTGTGATAACTCTATGAAAGAGTTATGTCTATCCTCAATCTCCAAAAAATCCATGCATCTCCTCATATGATGGTGTATCTCCTCTTTGATGCCTTCCCAAGTGAATCCATCCATGATAGTATGGTATGCCCTCATGAAATTAGTGTGGCTGGAGATAAAATCCTCATGTGTTGCATGTAGTGGCTTCTCCTTGAGCTTAGAGGCTCTATTCAAGAATATCCTACTCTGAAAATAGATGACCCCATCTCTCACTACATATCTCCCATCTGATAACTGGCCATCAAGCACTTTTCATGAAAAGAGATCCTTGGAGTATTCTACCAACAACTAAGATCTCCAATAAGGATCTATACTCCATAATGATAGCGTTGTTGATCTACCATTTAAAGCACATGTCATGCAACTGCCCTATTCTTTGACATCTCCCATGCCAAGGTCATATACTAGGATGTTGTTATCCTTCCCCTACTTCTCCTCCTGTAGCTGCTCATGCTCAAGTGAAGGTTGAATTTTTTGGAGGCTAGCCTTCCATGGGAAGCTATCACCCATCCAAAAGCTTTTGAGTTTGTCCAATGTATGCATGAGTGGCCACCAACCTCTACCATATGTGGAAGATCCCTCCCTATGTGGAAGTATCTTATGATTCTCCAAAGCCATGGAGTGGTCCCCTTGCACCATGATGGTGCCATCCTCCATCCCTGAAACATATTCTCTCACTGTAAGGTGTTTGGTGGGAGTGGGTAATACTGATATTGGGAGAATGCCTCCCTCCTGCTTGAGCCTACCCAAGAATCTCTACACTATACCAAGTCCTCCGAAGGTCCTCACCCCCCCTAGATCTATGAGTGGTGCAACTTGTTGTGAGACATCTCTCATCAAATCCTAATCTGGTGGCCTCCCTAGTGGAATGCCTCCATGTAATAAGACATCAATGTATAGATTAGACCGTATATGTGAGTGGACTGATTTTTCCCTGCTCTCACTACACAAATCAACCTTCTTCTTTTGTGCATAAACCTTTTGAAATGGAGAGGGGTGTGTGCTCCTAATCACCTAATGTTGGCCATCCTTTCCATCTTCTCCTTCCATCTGCAAAGTCTCAAAATCTAAGGTGTCTTCCCCAAATGTAATCAACTGATGTGCACCCAACATCACATTGGTGTCAGGGGTCTTGATCACAAAGGAATGATATATCATGGTATAGGTCCTCAAAACTGTAGCAAATGACGGAACACAATTCCTCCATTACTCAGTCTCATTTCCCATCAATGATCGCACATGCTTCTCCTAGATTGTGCCCTGCTCTCCACATGTTAGATCCTTTGGAACTCCTTGCAAAGATACAAGGGCTCCTCTGATTGGAGAAATTGCTCCATTTCCATCACCCTGATTTGACAAATATGTGGCCTCTTTCCTTCTCTTCCCCTTCATCATTTTTAGAGGATACCTCATCATCATTAAGAAGCCCTTTGTCTTGGTCCTCTCTTGAAAATGGATCTCCATGTCTTCCTTTTGAGAAGAGAGCTCTTCCCGAAGTGGGGATATTTCCATTAGCAAGGTATTTTGCAAGTTTCTAACCCCTTCAACAACATCCTGGAATGGAGTTGGTTTTATGGATCCTTCCAACTCATGCAAATGTTTTGTTTGTTTGGGCTTGGCTAGCTCAACCAGGGATGTTTCAGAATTTTTTAGATCAAATCTTTTCACTAACCTCCTAGTGAACCCTACATAAGTAGCAATATTTTCATGACTCAATCAAGAAGAACTATAAAACCACCAATCATGAGCCTTACCTTCAAGATGTAGCGTTGCTACTTTAATGGCCTCCTCTTCTGAAACTTGGTGTAGCTAAAAATAGGTGTCTAGTTTCTTTACCCAAGCCTTAGTTGTGCACTTAGGTGATCCATCAAAAGTAGGCAGAAAGAATCTACCCAAGGTATGTTGCTTGCACTCCTTGCTTCTATTTTAACTGTTGCGTCTTCTATTTTCCTTGATTTGGAAAAACCCTTGGAAGTTTAGATGCTCCTAGAACCTCGGAGATTGAGATTCATATTCTTGAAGATAGTCACCAAGAATCTCCTCCTTTGGTGCATCTCCTTCCTCCATCTCTCTTGCTATGAATGTAGGCATGGTAGAGAATTGTGTATCTGATTGTGTGGTTGAATTCTCACACCCATAATATGAAAAATTGGAGCTTTCTTCATGTGCAAACCCTCTTTATCTCCCCATCCTCATCTCCTTGATTTCTTTATTGATATCTTGCATAGTTTGGAGAAGAATATTTGAGAAATTCCTTCCCTTCAATTCTCCTAATAATAGATCCTTGCCTTTTTCTCTTTTTTAAATCTTCCCCTTTCTGTGAGAAGCTTCTTCTTCTTCTGATGACATAGATGTGATGTCTCACAGGCTGAGCCAAGATTATGCTCTAATACGACTGTAATATTCCAAAATAGAAAAATCAGCAATATAACACATAAAAATGGAAATAGAAATGACTAATATTACATCAAGATATGAGACCAATATGGAGCCATTATATTCATTATATCAACAATAAATAAATACAAAATATTGAGGCACAAATCATATGATATAGCCAAATAAACCTCCAATGATCAAACACTCTCAAAAGTGAGATGCTGCTACTATACAAAATGTCAGAGAGCTCCTACAACACAATCCAAATGAGTATGACTGCTACTAGAAAATACAATAATATAGATCTCTTAATGGATGTCTCGATAAATTCCAGGAACAAAGATCTAATCTCTAAAACTCCTTTCCAAGACAACCGAGAAAGGGTTTCTGGAAATACACAAAAATACAAATGATGATCTACAACCCTAGGACCGAAGAATCACTACAAATGAATCACATAGAAGGAGGAGGCTGAAATAATGAAGAAATGAGTATAACTCTCCAATGGACCCTTCAAGTGAAAGGTTTATCCCTTCACTAAAAAGAAAACACCCCAAATGAGGCACAAAAATCGCCCCTGCAACTGCTCAATAAAAAACGCAGTCTAAGACTAAAAATGCATTGTATGGGATGACGGTGACTTGGCCTAGTGCCAAAATATGAAATGAAGCAAAAATACCTTCCTTGCTGACCTCCCAATGGAAGGAATGCTTCCTCCACTGAAAATAATCTCATAAATGGCCCTATCAAACCCTCCCACTGTTGCCCCCTACAACACAACACAACTCTAAAAAGAAACTACATTGTAGAAGAAAGTTGTAGCTTGGCCTGATGTCAAAATGCAAAAATGTATCCCAATAACCTCTCCTGAGTGGGCACTCGAAGTCTCCTGAGGATGAGGGTGGGATTCCCGCTCGGGAACACCCTTGTGCTAAACATCGCAATCTCTGCTAAACAGTTGAAGAGAGAAACAAGTCATAACAGACCATAAACAAAATAATAATCAAAAGATTCTGTCCATGGCTTCCATTCCCTTCCTTATATGCTTGGTGAGCTTCCTCACCTTGGACCCCACACATTAAAGCCACTACTTCCATGCAAGGAATATCCCTCCAAAATTGTGTTGTCTCTCATTGAATGTCCACTCCCTCCATACCATCACTATTTATTTGGTCAAAGTTGACCCATTCCACATGCTTCATCCCTTATTCACACATAAGGGTGCTTTATCAAGCTACTTTGATGACTCCCAATCACATTAGGAGTGATTTTATTCTTACTAAGGAGATTTATGGGTCTCCCTACCTTCTTATTCTTATAACTAAGAAGAAAAAATGAAATTTAATATTCCAATTAGCTGCATGATAATTTTTGAATATTACATGTGAAGGCTCATTTTTCATATTTTAAAATTTTTGGCTCATTTTTCTATTGCCACATGACCAAAGATTCCAGAAAGAAGCTAGAACCAAGAGCTAAGATTGGCATATTTTTGGGGTACATTGATACTCCCCACAACTACCGGGTGTATTTACCAAACAAAAGGATGACCATTGTGAGACAGGATATAAATTTTGATGAGGAGAAAGCCTTGTGATTATCCCTTGAGAGGGAGCTTGATTTGCATGGAGATGAGTAACTCCTAGTTCCAAAGGATGAACCTGAAGATGTGGAGAAGCCACATGCGAAGGATCATGGAGTGGCAGAAAACACTCATTTAGAGCCATCCACCAGACATGGTAGAAGCCGCACCATGGAAGCTGATAGATTGAGACTTGATGCGGAAGAATATGTAGGATAACCTACATCACTACACAGATAGAGACAGTCTCCAAATAGGTTTACTGGATACATGGCTCTTATGAGAAAGTGTATTGTGACAAAACCATCCTACTTTGAGGAAGCAGTGCAGAAACCAATTTGGGTTGATGCCATGGTTGAGGAGTATGACTCCATCGTCAAGAACAGTGCATGGGAATTTGTCCCAAGACTAGTCGGAAAATCAGTGGTTGGATCTACATGGATCTATAAGGTGAAGCAGGCAACATATGGGAGTGTGGAGAAGTACAAGGCTATATTTGTAGCTCGGGGATTCTCAAAAGTTGAGGGGATTGACTATGAGGAGAATTTTTCATCAGTTGCAAGTTACTCATCGATTAGATCTATCCTTGCACTCTCAGCGCAGATGGGGTGGAAGATACATCAAATGGATGTGAAGATTGACTTTCTCAATGGAGTTATTTATGAAGAAGTGTACATAGAGCAGCCAAAAGGTTTTGAGACCTTTGACAGTGAGTCACATGTGTGCAGACTCAAGAGAGAATTGTATGGGTTGAAGCAAGCACCTCACACTTGGTACACCAGGATTAACAGCTATTTCACCGGGTTGGGCTCCACAAAGAGTGAAGCGGATGTGAACCTGTACCAGATTGTGGTTGATAGTAAGCTTTTGATTATCATACTTTATTTTGATGATCTTATTTTGACAGGTGATGAGCAGCTCATAACTTCTTGCAAAGAGGATGTCGCAAGAGAGTTTGATATGAAGGCCATGGGACTCCTTCACTATTTCCTTGGTTTGGAGATATGGCAGCGTGATGGGGAGCTATTTGTTTCTCAAGGCAAGTATGCCAAAGAGATTTTGGGAAAGTTCCACATGGAGAGCTGTAAACCCATGGAGACTCTTCTTGTAGGAAACTGGAGGAAGGAGGATGCTACTTCAGATTAGGTAGTGGATGCTACTGCTTACAGGCAGCTTATGGGTTCACTCATGTACTGAGTGAACACACGACCAAAAATTTGCTATGTACTTAACCAACTGATTCAAGCTATGGTTAAGTCGACCAAGTTCTTTTCGAATGCAAGGAAGCATGTCTTGAGATATCTCAGGGGCACTACAGAGTATGGATTATGGTACAAACGGAAAAAAGGAGTGAAGCTTCAAGGCTTCACCGATGTATATTTGGAAGGAAATCCATCATACAGAAAGAGCACACTAGGAGGGATCTTCAGCATAGGATCGACAATAGTTTCTTGGTACAACAAGAAGCAGAGATCTGTGGCACTCAGCTCAGTCGAGGTAGAGTACATGGTATCCAGTCAGGCTGCATGTGAGGCCATTTGGATGAGGAATATTCTTTTTGGTTTTTTTGTTCATCAGATGGATCCGAAGGTGATACATTGTGATAACCAGAGTTGCATAAAACCCTTGATTAATTTAGCATTCGATGATAGGTCCAATCATATCAAAATTCAGTACCACCATCTTAGATATTTTGTTCAGAGATGCATTATGTTACTTTAGTACATTCCCACAGAGGATCAAGATGCAGATATTCTAACGAAGGCGCTCACCAAGAGAAAATTCGAATACCATAGAGGCAAGATTGGGGTAGCTGATAATCCCTTTCTTGTTGAGAGGGAGTGTTGAAATGTCAACAAGAAATGTGTGTCTAATTTAATTTTCCCTTAATTAAATTGGACAATAAATTGTAATCTTATCTCATAATCACTTGTAATAGTTAAATGAGTGTGATAAACTTAGTTAGCTCATGGAATTTGAGTTGAGGGTGGTTGGTGAGGCATGCAGAGTGATTCGATTAGTTATTGAGTCCAAGTTGCAGTTAGTGCATTAGTTTAATGCATGAGAAATCAGTTAACTCAATTAATTGAGTTCAAATCAATTTAGCTAGTTATAACTGTTTGCTGCACTAATGAGACGTTAGGTGAATTAAGTAATATTTAATTCACATGCAGTGATCTGTCAGGTAACTTATGATTTAATATTGATAGTTTCATGCATTTCATTTCTGATGAAGACCCAGTCGAGACAAAGGTTAAAGTGATGTTAACTATTAGTTGTATCATTATCAAACTTCTTTCATGTAGTAATACACCCATAGGATTTCCCATGAGCATTGCACAGTTTTGGAAGGCTGAAATTCCTAAAGAATAAGGATTGCATTCCACATGAATTGCGCAAGCGAGGCAGGTTGAGCCTAGGATGAAAATTTGCTAAGTGTTGGTCTATTTTGACTGGATCAGTGTGAGACAATTGTGAGAGTGCATCAGACTCTTGTGAGAAGAGTGCATTTTAATTGTTTCATGATTCCTTGGTAAATATACAATAGATGATAGAGGGGTTTTGAGAAGCAAGCTTTCCCCAGGAAAACATCTTTGTTGTGGTTTGATTTTCTTCTTTCTTTATTTTTTTTTTATTGGCGATCATGTTTATTTTCTGGAATTAATTTGTAGAAGGATTCAGTATCTTGCTTTAGCATATCGCATGATCAGATCGAATCCATTGGTATACATATTGTTTGTATAATTTCTAAAAAGAGTGCATGACATTTATGGTTTGATAGACTTTTAATTAATCATTGAGATATGAATGTTCTCCTATGACTCTTTATGATATTGAATAAATAAAATTATTTTAGATTTATTTGAAATATCTGGACCATTTCTTTATTTTATGTATATTTACTTGCTTCAAAGGTGTCTTTCTAATGATATGTGAATGGATATGTACCATGGAATGAATCATCAATGAGATAATATTCGTTTATTTTATTTTTATTTCTTTTCTTTAAAATTACCTAGTCCACTCATAGGTGAATATGATGAATTTTTAATTTCCCATTTTGAATTTATCAAAAAATATGAGTGTGGGAAAGAGGAATAATACCTATATAAAATTGAAGTGATATTAGAAAATTCCCTAGGAGGCCGACCCTCGTCCTTAATAAGAAAATATATTAAGAGGCCTTTGATCTCTAACCCAAAGGGAGGCTTCCCATATATGCTATGAGTCTACCTATGCTCTCGCTACCTTTGCAACTCAAGTTATTCCTACCTCCCCTACCTTTCTTGGAACTCAGAAAATTTTAGCATGTATTACTCTGACATTAATAATGTAGTAAAACCTTGGAAAATATCAAAGTGAAACTAGAATATCTTCGACAATGGCTCAAAAAAATTGAGAGTGTCAATTCTAATTCAACATATAACAATAGAAGGAAAAGTCCTTCTTTCTTTTCTAAAGTGAAATCATGTATATAAATCGCGTGCATAATTACATAAATTATAGTAGCATTTTCTACTAAAGCATAATTACAAGTGTGGTTAGGCTCCCTCTTCGATGCTACTACTTATGTGTAGTGAAATGGATAATGGTTGAAATGATAAATTTGTACTCCTTGATTCAGTATAACATCCATTAAATGATTATAAGTGGGAGTTATAGTTTTGGCTATTGATTAGGCATATCATCATTATTGGGTTTCTACCTTTTCTAAATATAAGGCCAAATGATTATATCTTGATTATAGAGTAGCATTATGAAAAAATAAAGAAAGGAGCATATCTCCCTTATTCCTTATGGGATTGAAAATATGAGTGATATAGATTAGATGATGGTAGACATAAAGAGGCGATGGGGATATAATATTATGACTCAAATTTCTAAGACATAATAGTATGGGGTTGTCAATGTTGTCTTATTTTTCTCTTTCATTCTCAAGGTGCAAGGCCAAGGAAGGGTAGCTACTTACTTTCCTTATTAAGAGCTACCTACTCACCTACTTCTCTCCCATACTTTCCTATTAGGGACAAACCACCTACTTGCCTATTCACTTGTTACCCTACCTACTAGTATATTGATCCTTACCTACTTACAATGATAAGAATAACATATTTAGTTGGATAGAAGATCAGTCACTGCCTAGGATGTGGTTGGATAGATCAATCACTGGTTAGCTACCTATTTAATATCACAAGAATAACATCAACAAGGATGGGTTCCTCCTTGCTACCTTATGAGTAGCTGGAAGGAAGGAATAAAGTGGTTGCCCCTCTAGTGGACACACCTAGTATCAATAATCAATGGAAATGCACAAAAATATAGGTGCATAATGAATTGTATGTGAAATAAAAGGAACACGGAGGATAAGGATTGATTCTTATCACTTCGTATTAGATCATAAATTAACAAGGGGGATCTTGATATTCAAATTCTTAACTATTTTCAATCATATTGGTAAGATAAAGAACAAGAACATGGGGATTCATAAGGGTCTCATCCCTTTCTTATATTTTTCTATCACATTTTGAAATCATAATTACATATATAGTAGCAACATTATCGAATTAAATAATCAGAAATTCATAATTGCATATATAATAGGAACATTGTCATTTGAGGAAGCATGTTTTCAAATTTTCTTTGTATGTGATATTTGGTAATGATCCATTATAAGAGAATAGATCCCATCAAAATGGTAAATCATAATTATGATAGAAATGCATAATTACATTTTTAACAACAGCATTGTTGAAGGATTGACCTGAAGGAAGGCCAACTCTTCATTTTCTCACAACTTTTTATGACCCAAAGGGTGGCCTACGTTGGGTTAAATGTACATGTAATACGTAAATGTATATTTAATAAGGTCATCCTAATAATAAAGGGACCACATGTGCAATGTGTGGATATCTATATATAAAGAACATGCATTCATTATGGAGGACATGTGATTTGGATGTATGAATGCATTTCAGTATTTGGAGGATTTTTTGTTATTTTTCCTTCACCGTGATGTGGACAAGCGACAAAATTTCTTTAATAAAATCAAGTAATTATATAAGTATACTTCATGACAATAATTACTTTTTAGGCCCCATTTTCTTTTCTTTCTCATTTCTTCAAAATGTAGATTTCTCCCTATCCATTCATTCTTGAAGTAGGAAATCAGATCCTAGAGCTATGGAACTCACTACGCTATTACAAAGATTGTATAATTTTAATGCAAATTCAAAACTGATCATGTAGTTTACTAAAACATAAGACTCAAATCTACTCTACTCATATGCAGAAGAAAAATCACGATCAAGAACACATATCAAACACATGCATCATGATTCAACACACATACATGGAGATTTATATTGGGGAAATCAACTGCTTAAACCCCCTTCCTATATATATTTAATTAATCAAATAATCTGGATGAATACAATATGCTTGCTCAAGCTTGAGCATAACCTACACCTATATCTTCTATCATTTTCCTAACTGACTGACTTTGGACAACACCTAGCCAATATCAAGGCTTCCCAAGCTCCTATTTCCTTAAATTTTTTGATGAGGAAATATCCCCTATTAATTAGGGAAATTTCTCATTGAGAATTGTGCAGTTCCTTTGGGCCTTCCTTTGACTACATGCACCACCTGTACAACTTGGAAAATACTTCAACTAATATTACACTTCCCTTGAGCTCCAATCTCAACTTGGTAACTCTAATGTAATGCATGCATGAGCTAATTTAGGTTGATTGAGCATTTAATTGGTTACACACTGAAGTTACACCCCACTGCTAGACCTCCCACTAGTTCTTCCAACAATTGGAACTAGTTTAACTAACCATAACTCAATTTAACTGAATTAAATTGTTACAACTAAAATTAACCCAACCTAGGCTCCTAAAATTTAGGAATAATTTTACACAACTCAATTTCACACCACCAACTTGAATTAACTAAGATAACTAAGTGATAACAACTATATAACCTCAGTTAACTCATTCAAGTGGTCTTTTGATATAGAATTTTGAATTTCTCCTAATTTAATCAAGGGAATATTAAATTATTAATTTCTTGCTTCATTTTCAACACTCCCTCTTAGCAAGAAAGTGATTAATAGATACCCTAATACAACACCTTTGGAATGTATTGAATGAAAGACATTTTTTTTTTTTTTGCTACTACAACATCTGCAACTAGGAAGAATACATAAAAATAATCATTGAATCAATTATATACTGGGAAAAATGTGTTGCTACTAACTCTGCTGCGGAGCCTCCTACTCTATTATCAAAACTGCTCTACACTCATTCGTATCTAAGTGACATTGATCCTCCTACTACTAAATACTATGGCCCCCCATAGCAAGCTAATGATCCATGAGATAAAAAACACCTCAATGGACCCTACCCAAATTTCTGCACTTCCGGGACTATTGCTTCACATCGCCCCACCTCACACGTGGAGGTACGGATGCATGTGCTCCCTTTGCCCACTTGGCTCAAAATATCCCCCTACTAGATTTATTTATTTGAGTGGATTTTTCCACTTTGTCTCCTCTCTGCTTCACCATTTGTGGCTTCTCCACAGCTTGTTGAGGCTACTTCTAAGGCTCCATTTTGAGAGGTAAATCATGCTCCCTCTAGACCACCAAATATTTAACCTTTTCCTTTCTCCTCAAGGCTTTTCATGCATCTTATACCTCAAGTGCATACAGTTTATTGACTTGCACAATGATCTATTTCACTTGTCATGTGGATATGCATCTCAGGAACTTCTTTCCTTTGTTGAATATCACATCGTAGACACAGTCTTCCAATACCGCAACGGAAACCAAATTCTTCTTTAGAATATGTACAAACATCACGTCCTTGAGCTTGAGAGGGGAGACCGAATCCATATGAAAGGTGACTGTGCCGATATCGATTGTGTTATACCTTTTTCCATCTCAAAACTCTATGATCTACTTGTGGTCTTTCTCCTCCAAGTCATTGAAGAAATATTTATTCCCTGTCATGTGGAATGAGGCACCACTATCCAAATACCACATACTTCCCATCACTGTAATAGCCCTGCATGTAATGAGAGTAAAATAAAACTTCAATTGTGAATCTAGAGATTCACATGTTGTTTCTACTGCATGCTCTTTCTTTCTTTCCTTATTCTATGGAAATTTCATGGCATAGTTCCTGAATTCATATCAGTGGAAGAACTTGATTTTAGACAAGTCTTTCTTCTTTTCCTCTAGGCTAGAATTAGCCCCACCTTGGGAATTTTTCTTCACATTCCTTCTATTGGCTTGAGGGGTCCTAACCCAGGTTCTAAGTTTATGGATACATGTTAAGCCCCTATATTAATAGTGTAGCCCCTTATTATGTTAGTGTAGCCCCCCTTATTGTTATTATTGTACCCCCGTAACCCCCATATTGTTATTATTGTGCCCTTACATTATTATTGTTAGGTCGGCTAGGATTACATTGTGGCCCCACTAGGATTATATTATGGCCCCATGGACTCCTACATATAGAAGGAGGTTTTGTTCATTTGTATCATCCAAGAATTGTTCATTCATGTAATGTATTGGAGGTTGCCCCCTCGAAGTGGCTCATTTCTAAGGCGTGAATATCTCTTTTCTTCTCTCTTTGGAGCTGGTTACACAACATTTGGTATCAAAGCTTTGGGATTCTAGGGTTTCGCTGCTCCAAACAGGTCATCGTGGCATTTTCGCTATAAATTTTTTTCTACGAAGCTTCAGAAGCTGAAATTTTTAGAGTGCGAAGCTGAAATCTTGAGGAAGGTTTTCTAAAAATTTCAGATCTTGGTTCGCAATATTTGAGGAGATATCATCTGTGGAAGTTAGGTATCTTTTCAGGCTCATAAACAGGTCATCGTGGCATTTGCGCTATAAAGTTTTTTGTACGAAGGTTCAGAGTCTGAAATTCATATGGTGCAAAGCTGAAATCCTGAGGAAATTCGTCAAAAAAATTTCAGAGCTTGGTTCGCAATATTTTTGGAGATATGATCTGTGGAAGGTAGTGCTTTTTCAGGCTCCTGAATTTCATCTCAAAGAGGTGATCGTGGGAAAAATTCAATAACTCTCTCTCTGGGCATTGGATTGAAGTTCCGTAAAAAGTGGTCGCAAGTACACAGACTGAAGTTTTTTGGCTATCAATTTCAGAGACAAAGGACAAAAAAGTGACACGTGGCAAGTCGTACAAGTTCGCTCTACTAAACCAGTCCAGAATTAGGTCATTGTGGGAGATTGGACACAACTTTGTCTTGGAGAATCCAAATCAGGTCAGACCTGTGGCATTTGAAAGAAGCTTCAGAGATCTACTACAGGGCTGAATTTCAGATATCGAAGATTTTCAACTATAGAGATAATTCAATTTCAATATCGAGCTCCTAAAAGCTAGTAAAAGGTGTGTATTTTTTTTTTTCCGAATTGCATAAGTCTTGTTTGAAGAATCAAGTTGAATTGATTCCAAGGGAATCTTGTAGAATAGATATCAATATTGGATTCTAAAATGGCTCCTAAAAATAATTCAACACCCATCAAGCCTTCAGAAGGCTCTACCATGACTCATGAAGATGAAGAATTGCAACATGATCTATCAAAATTACAAGAACAAGTGCAACAAATTTCACTCTCGCAAAGAGCAGAAAAAAATGAAATGGAAGTTTTGAAGAAAGGTGTGGAAGTAAAGATGGATGGTTTGAAGAAAGGCAGGGAAGCTAAGATGGATGGCGTGGAAGTAAAGATGGAAGGTTTGAAGAAAGGCGTGGAAGCTAAAATGGATGGTGTGCAAGCTAAGATGGATGGCATGGGAGTGGGCATGGAAGCTAAGATGGATGACATAAAAGACAACATAGAAAACATGAAGAATGATCTAAAAGCATGCATGGAAGGCTTGATGACAAGCTTAAAACCAGAAATGATTCCTAATGGCGGAAATATAGGAGAAGAACCTCATGATGAGAACAAAATAAATGTTAATCATGATTTCATAAACTCTAATTTTGGTGGGAAGAACCACCATATTCCAAAAATGGATATGAGGAAGTTTGATGGAAAGGATCCTGTAACATGGATACTACAGATGGAGCAATATTTTGATCTCAATAATGTGCAAAACACACAAAAGGTACGCATTGCAACTTTACATTTAGAACAAAATACATTTGTATGATATCGATGGCTTTGCTCCCGTAAAAAAATTGTCACTTGGTCAATTTTTACGGAGGAAATGATAGCACATTATGAGGATACAAAGAGCAAAACCTTCTTTACCCAATTGATAAATCTCAAACAAAAGGGTTTAGTGGGGCAGCACATTGAGGACTTCCAAAAATTGAGTATAAGGGTAACTGATATTTCAGAGGACCACGGGATTGATCTCTTCTTAGGCAGTTTAAAGGATAACATTCAACATGAAGTTCGTGTTCTGGAACCTGATTCATTAGAGAAGGCATTCAGGTTGGCAAGAAAAGTTGAATGTAAAATTATGGCAACAAGGAAGTCTACTACTCAATTATATAAAGAAGGAAGTGTGGCTACATCTAGATTTCCACAACCTACAAGGTTGACACCACAACAATTGGAAGAAAAAAGAGAAAAAGGGCTTTGCTACAGTTGTGATAGCAAATACACTAAAGGTCATAAGTGTCTTGAGAAGAAATTATTTTACATAGATTGTGAAGAGGAAGAAGAAAATGAACAAGAAGAGGATATACACCAGGAACCAGCCCTAGAAGAGGAAGAAATGAGTCTGACCATATCGTGTAATGCATTGGTAGGAATTACCACTCCTCAAACTCTCAAGATAGAAGGACATATAAAGAAGAAAAAGGTAATAGTGTTGATTGATTCAGGTAGTACCCAAAATTTTATTCATTGTAAGGTAGCCAAGGAATTAAATTGTTTCCTATACCCAACACCAGAATGTCAAGTGACGGTTGCAAATGGAGGAACTATAAATTGGTCTGGAAAATGCCATAATATCAAGCTAACCATGGGGAATATGTATTGAATAGTCCAATTCTTTCCATTCCTATGGGAGGTGTTGATGTTGTACTAGGAGTACAATGGTTACAATCTTTGGGGACGGTAGCTTTTTAATTTTCAAGAACTTTTCTTGAAATTTTTTTCAGAAGGAAAGGAATTCGAATTACGAGGTATTGCAGGGAAGCCAGGAAAGATAATAAGCTCTAATGTCATGACAAAGCTTCTAAAGAAATAACAACGAGGCGTAATTGCACAATTATGCTCACTAGAAGTTCCAACATCAAAATCATCTATTCTTGCAATCTCCGACAAGTCTTGGACAATCATTCCAAGGTGTTTGAAACTCCCAAAGGACTCCCACCTATTCATGATCATGATCATGCTATTGATTTGATTCCAGGAAATTTTCCTCCAAAAATCAGGCCTTATAGATATCACGACCAAGTAAAGGACAAATCAAGAAGAAAGGTAATAGTGTTGATTGATTAATTAGCAAAAATAATTTTATTCATTTTGTAAGGTAGCGAGGAATTAAATTGTTTCTATACCCAGTATGTGAGAATGTCAAGTGATGGTTGCAAATGGAGGAACTATAAATTGCTGGAAAATGCCATAATATTAAGCTAACCATGGGGGAATATGTATTGACTATTCCAATGCTTTCCATTCCTATGGGAGGTGCTGATGTTGTACTAGGAGTACAATGGTTACAATCTTTGGGGACAGTAGCTTTTAATTTTCAAAAAAAATTCTTGATTTTTTTTTGAGAAGGAAAGGAAGTCGAACTACGGGGTATTGAAGGGAATCCAGGAAGGATATTAAGCTCTAATGTCATGACAAAGCTTCTAAATAAAAAAAAAACGAGGCTTAATTGCACAATTATGCTCACTAGAAGTTCCGACATCAAAATCATCTATTTCTGCAGATCTCCAACAAGTCTTGGACAATCATTCCAAGGTGTTTGAAACTCCCAAAGGAATCCCACCTATTCATGATTATGATCATGCTATTCATTTGATTCCGGGAAGTGTTCCTCCAAACATCAGGCCTTTGATTCCCGGAAGTGTTCCTCCAGCGAATCTAATACTCCTCAATGAAAATTCATAATAATGTCAGATATCCTTGCGCAATAAATAGATAATGCGATCTTAACATAGCATAAATATTAAACAATTCAGATGCATAACATAGTAAACTTTTCCAAAACTATCCTTCTATTATCTTTCAAATCTATCAATCAATACATCAACTCTTCCTTTCAAAAACCCTTACAAAACCCTTACAAACCCTTCCGTTCACACAGCCAGGAGTAGGTCTCCACATACACAGCTAGCAGGAGCCTTTCAACCCAACCCAACAACCCTTACAGATGCATAAACTTATCAGAATATACATTGGCGAAGAGTCAGTCTCGCGGGCAAGACCCAGGTTCAGGAGTTGTGGCCAACAAGGGGTCCGGTGTAGTCTAGGAACACGCCGGCATTTTCACCCTGCTCTGGGAGAGCAGTGCGTCTCACCCGAGGCGTGCCGCGACCACATGCATAAGGGGATGAGATCACTGGTAAGGAATAAAACCGCAACCAAAGAAAGAAAGCGCATCCATCACATATACCAAATTACACATGCATGATCACTAATTAAGTATTCAGACAGTCGCAACTTAAAATTTTTGAATCAGTGTAAACACACTAGAACACATGAACAACGTATTGAGACAACAATCCTTCCTTATATTATTCTTCTGGCCGAATACATGATTACATAGCTTTCTTCTCTGATAACTCACAAGTCGGATACAGATGGGTTTGAGAACAGAAAGGAAAAACATAGAAAGTAAGAACCCATAGGAAGAACAGGTATGATTCTTCCGCAGCTGCTCTGCGCATCCTTCCTCAGGTCTTGATCCTCGCGACTTCTCTCGCATCCATTCAACCCTCAACAACAACAACAACCAACTTCTTCAGCCGGGTGATCGCCTTTTATTCACCCGCTCCTCGCGACTGGCAGCTTCTCTGTGTCTTCACTTTGGCTTTTCCCAGCTTCTCTTCTGATGTCTGCATGTTCCACTTTCTGTTTTCTGCTGTATTTCTTTCATCTGCACTTATCTCTGTTCGATCTCCAGTTATCAAATGCTTCCGCGCCACCTTGGTAGCTCCGCAACTCCTGGTCGCTGCGGCGCGGTCGCGGTTGCTATGTGTATTTATTCCGCAACTCAAAAAGAGTCAAAGTTCAAAATGTCTTGGCCAAAAGTTCAAAACTTAAACAAAAACAAGGGCCCCAACAGGCCCCGACCACAATTCTTTGACTCGTCCGCGAGTCAATCACAAATGACAGTTTCTATTTCCATTCCCCTGCTGGCTTCCGTGCCCTGCTCTGCTGTTCCTTCGTCCACCACCCTTTCCTGCTGCACCCCGCCATCCGGTTGGCCAAACAAGGGCCCCAACTCTGGGACCCGGCGGAGTGTCGAATCTCGGCCTCTGTGAGTCGCCATGCTGCACCGTTCTGCACGCATAAAGCGGGTGGCGTCTTGGGAGATGGGCGGACTTCGACGAGCGAGAGAGCTGACTGCGGTTGATGGCAAATGATTACGGTATGATTACTGTCCATTAAGGGAATTTATGACCAAATCTGAGCTATCCTACGGACTGACAAAAGGACTGACGGAAATGACCTGGACTGACACTGGCACGAGAATGGATCCTTCGTGCACGACACGCTGGACTGGCGCGGTGACATGCTGGACTAGCGCTGCGACACGCTGGACTGGCCAGCCCCGACCACAATCGGTTGCGGTATGGGTACTGCAACTGACGGTTATTTGACTGAGTGCCGACAATTGGAAAAGACTACCTACATTCATCCCGGTTGCGGGAGATTTATTCAACTACGCTACTCTACGGGTTCTCTCGGTTGCGAGAGTTATTAATGAAAAGTGAGAAGTACCTACTCCTGGTAGGGCTTCAGGCGTGCGCCATTCACCCATCACGGAAGAACTGTGCCGTCCAGTTGTGCCAACCGAACGGCTCCTGAGTCGCGGATCTCGATGACAAAGTACGGTCCCAGCCAATGCATCTGGAGCTTGCCTGGAAACTTCTGGAACCGGCTGTCGTATAAGAGAACTTTACCGCCAACTTGGAAAGCTTTAGTTTTGATGTGGCGGTCGTGCCATGCTTTCTGTCTGGCCTTCTGAACCTTCTGGTGGAATTCCGCAAGAAATCGAGCCTCATCCAGCTCCTGCAGCTCCTGGAGTCGTTCCTTCAGTGACGCCTCTTCTGAGAAGTGAAGGGACATTGCGATCAAAAGGCTGGGTACGGTGAACTCGGCGGGAATCACAGCTTCCCGGCCATACACCAGCTGGAATGGCGTCTGGTTGGTCAAACATTTTACCGTGGTCCGGTAAGCCCATAATGTCGCTGGTAGCCGCTCATCCCAATCATCCCGCTGAGCGTTGCAAATTTTTGTCAAGCCCTTTTCAAGAATCTTATTGAAGGCTTCCACCGTACCATTGGCCTGTGGGTGGTATGGGCTGCTTTTATGATGCTGAATCATAAATGTGTCCAGTAGTGACTTGACTGTGGCATTAATGAAATGCGTACCCTGATCGCTGGTTAAGCTCCGTGGGCAGCCAAAGCGGCTGATGATGTGTTCAAAGATGAACCGGGCAGCGGTCTCTGCCGAGCAGTCGCGTACCGCTGCTGCCTCAGCCCACCGTGTGAGGTAATCCGTCGCGGTAATGATGTACCGGGCTTTGGAATGGCGAGCGATTGGTGCGATGGGGCCTACGAAATCAACAGCCCACTTCTCAAATGGCCGCAACACATGCACCGGGTGTAGCGGAAGCTCGTCCCTGTGCGAAGGCCTCCCCGTCCTCTGGCACACGTCGCAACGTTTCACATAGGCCTTACAGTCTGCATGCACCGTCGGCCACCATAGGCCAGCTTGAAGCACCTTCCTTGCGGTGGGTTTAGCACCCACATGTCCTCCCGCAACACCGCTGTGACATTCCCACATCACTGCTTCCCGCTCGTGGTCAAGAACACACCTGCGCAACACCTCATCTAGGCCCAGTTTGTACAGCTGCCCTGCGATCAATTGATAATCGGCCGCCCGGACAACCAAGTGGCGTTTCTGAAGAGGGGTGTAATCCTCATGGCACTGTCCCGTGGTCAGATACGTGGCAATGTCAGCCAGGTAGTCTGGGACTGCTTCAACTCGGAATAGGTCAGCATCCGGGAGCTGATCGTCCAACGGACCATCATTCTCTCCCGTCTCCAGCCTAGACAAGTGATCGGGACCAACGTTCAACCTGCCAGGCTTGACAATCACATCAAACGTGAACTCCTGGAAAAGTAGAAGCCAGCGACAGATTCTTCCTTCCAACACCGGCTTATTGACCAGATATTTTAATGCCGAATGGTCCGTAAAAAATGTAAATTTGCCGCCTAGAAGGTAGTGGCGGAACTTCTGGAGAGAGTACACCATCGCCAATGCCTCCCGCTCGGTCGTGGTGTAATTCTTCTCCGCATTGGATAACCGTCGGCTGGCGAAGTATACCGGGTGGTCAACTGTCGTTTCCCCGGGTTGCGCCAATACCGCGCCAAGTGCAATTCCGGACGCATCAATGTGCACATGGAACTGCTTATCCCAGTTCGGATGGACCAGTATGGGTGCCGTCGCCAATTTCTCCTTCAATGTGTCGAGTGCCTTCCTGCACTCCACCGTCCACTCGAATGCCTATGACTTCCGCAACAGTTTCTCCAAAGGGGCAGTGATTTTGGCATAATTGCGGATAAACCGCCTGTAGTATCCTGTGTGCCCGAGCAGTGCCCGCAACTGCTTCACGTTCTCGGGGGCCTCCATGTGGACAATAACCGCGACCTTGGCGGGATCAACGCAGACCCCTTGCTTACACACCACGTGACCCAAGAGTGTGCCGAATGGTACTGCAAAAATACATTTCTTCAGGTTCAAAGAAATCTGAAACTGGCGACACCGGTCGAACATAACACGCAACAGGGAGGCGTGTTTCTTCAGCAGGCTGTAAACAGTCCAATCATCCATATAGACTTCCAGGAACTTTTGAATGTACTCCCGGAAAGCAGCAATGACAATCCGGGAAAACACAGCCGGTGCGTTCTTCAGACCAAACGGCATAACGTGGTATGCGAATGATCCCCACTCAGTTGTGAATGTCGTCTTTGCTTTGTCTTCCTCGGCGATGCGCACCTGATGGTAGCCCGAAAACCCATCGGTGAAGGAATAAGCTTCGTTTCCCGTGACATGATCTAGAACTTCGTCGCTGAAGGGAGTGGGAAATGGATCGTGAATACAAGCGTTATTCAAACTCCGATAGTCTACACAGACACGGATTTCCGCTTTGTCCTTCTTGTTCTGGATGACAATGGGACTTACCCACTCGGCTTCTTCTACTGGAAAGATGAGACCCGCAGCCAACATCTTGTCGATCTCCATCTTGACCTTCTCTTTGATACGTGGATTCAACCGGTAGGGTCGGTGCTTCACCGGCCTGGCTCCCGGTTTCAGTGTGATGCGCATCTCGCCCAGATCCCCCTTGATCCCTTTCAGATCCGCAACTGATGACGGAAATAAATCTTCGTACTCCCGGAGGAGGCTGAAAATTTCTCTTGTCGTCTCCTCGTCCCAGTAATCTCCCACCGTTGCCAGCTTAGGTTTCTCCTCCGTTCCAATGTTCAGCTTCTTTGTCTTTAGGGGCTGCAAATGGACTCCCTCTGTCGTCGGCTCGTCACGGACGCTCCGCTCGCCCTCCTTTTCGTCAAAATAGAGATGCCTAAGGTCCTCCAAACTATCGTCCTCCGGATCGCCGTCAATCCGTTGGCAAACCAATTCGCGCTTGACCCCGGAGCGTGACGCCACCGGGCCCTCAGCAGGCTCAGGATGGCGGAAAAACAGAACCTCCTTGACGGCTTGTAGGGCCTGAGATTCCTGCGCCGTCTCCCCTTCGAACGAGAAGCTCTGGACGAACTTTTCCGCGACTACTTGCCAGGAGCGGGTTCCCCGTTTCCGCTCTTCCTCCAGGTACCAGGCCTGGGGAATTGTACCCAGGGAGTGGACAAACCTGTGGACCCACAACTCCTCAGGATACCTTGCGCTACGCCACTGTTCCTCGCACGCTCGCAAATGCTGTCGCGGGTCGGAAGCTCCATGATGTTTAAGTGTAATGCGGGGCCCTTCATCTTCTTTGAAGCGTGCCCGTAGAGCATCCGCCACACGCTCCCATCGCAACAGAGTGTTGCGGTGATTGTTCCACCATCGTCCCGATGTTGACTTCAAGGCCACATCCAAAAGTGGTATCCGGCTTTCCTTTGGGACCCGGTCTTCGACCTTGGCAATAAAAGTATTCACTGCTTGCATGTTTGATAATGTGGGGTATCCACGGATCTCAGTCCCTACCCACCGGACCTGAGCGATGGAGGCACATCTCCGTGTAGTGGTCTCATACCCCCCTTGCTGCCAGTCTTCCCACGCAAGCTCGGATCCGAGCTCCGAGCTCTGCACGCTCCGCCAACTGATAGACCCTGTTGCGGTCGGGTTGATATAATCGTCCCGCTTCCCTGCAGTCATCTGATAGAGATGGTCCATCATCTGAGCATCCTCCCGACTATCCACCGGTTCTGTGTATTGCGGACCCTGATACGGGTCGAGAGGCTGAGTGACCCGTACCTCCCCATCTTCAAAAATCATCAGCTCCTTTTTGAGGTCAATGATGGCATAATTCTCAAAAGCCCAATCAATGCCGAGTAAAGCAGGGTAGGGATCCTTATCGCCCACGATATCGATAACCTCAAAATCGGCGTATGTCTTCACGCCCGCAACGTCGACCTCGACTCCTTCGAGTCGGCCGATTGGCAAAATGCAGTACTGGTTTTCCATCCTGAGTTGGATTGGGGAATAGACGAGTCGTGGCTTTCCAAGAGCCTCCCATGTCTTGCGTGGCAATATGTTGACGTCGGACCCCAAGTCCAACATGGTGTCGCTGATTTGGAAACCTGCGACCTGCGTATTAAGCCGGAACTCTTTGCATGTTCGTTGCTTGTTCCGCTTGACCCGTTGCACGTATTGAGGGATGTATTGAGGGCTAGCGTCCGCTAGACCACTATCTTCTGCGCGCCCCTGCAGCGCTCCGTCCAAAACATGCTTGAGCTGCTGCCGCAGCACAGCGTCATCAACAATCCTGAGAAATAGCCGGAGCCAATCCTCGACCATAGTGTCTGCAACGTTCTTCGCTCCGGATTCTGACTGCCTGGGTTCCTCCAACCTTCCCCCGTTGCGCAACTGGGCGAATGCCTCAACCGCCTCCTGGAAATACTTCTTCTGGACTTCGGGCCTGATCAATTTCTTTGGGGATGCCGGCCGAACCACTCGTGCTGGCTCCTTCTCGTGGGCATCCTCTCCAGTCTTCTTTCCGCCTCTTGTTATTATCGCAACATTCTGCATGTCAGGGGTTGTGGCCCTTCGCGGTTCTGAGTTTATCAGATTCGTGCCCCTCTGCCTCACCCGTTCTTCCCACTTCTTGATGAGCTCCGGACAGTCTTCTGTAGCATGGGCGTTGACCCGACACTGGGAACACCAGGGTCGTCGCGGAAGGGGACATTCTCGAGCCACATGACCCTCCTGGTCACAGTTGTAGCACTTTACCGGACCGCGTCCTCCGGTTCGGCCTCCCCGCATGCCGCCACCTCTTCCCCTTGGGGCCTCGTTCACCCTGTACGAGGGACAATCCAATCGATCCGCAAGAGCGTCGAGCGCCCTGCACTGCTCAGTGTTGTGGGTCGTAGACGCACAGAATTCGCAGTATACATTATTCGGCACCGTGGAGTACTTCTGTAATATCAGGCACATCCGAGGAGGATGCCCCATCGTCCGGCAAATCTCACAGTACTCTGTGGTGGAGGACCCCGGTTGCGGTGGGAACCCCGCAAAGGTCTGTTGCGGCTGGTAGACTCCCTGCGGGTTCATCGCCGCGCCACCCCCTGGTGGTGGACCCCCCTGAATTGCTGCAACTGAGGGTCCGACCCCTGCGCCGCGCAACCGAGGACACTCGGTTGCGACGTGTCCCTCGACCAAGCAATGAGTACACCAAACATTCGGTCGCGCTGGTCTCACTGGCTGAATTTTCTTGAGCTTTTCAGTCAAGCTGGCGATCTGGTGTTGCAACCCTATCAGAGAAGGGTCCTGCAGGGCTAGCCCCCCCTGTATTCCTGGGGGTATCCCGCCATGGCTTCAATCTTCATGGCCTGCTCCAAAGCATCCTGCAGATTATCAATCTTCTGCTGAGTGAGAGGGGTTCGTGTCAAGGGGAGCAGAGCCTTGATGAACCAGTCCCTCTGGTGGTTTGGATCGATCGGGTAGCTTAGTTTCCCGATCGCGTCCTTGAATCTTCGCATCAACTCCCACGCGGTCTCACCTTCCTTCTGCTTAATTTCCCACAGCTCGGACAGGCCCTGCTGGTCTGTCTGGGGGAGCTTGAATTCGCGAACAAAATCCCGCTTCACGTCCGCGATTACAGGGTTAGGGTGCGCCTCGGACCACTTGATGAACCAACGCAGAGCTCTCTCTCTGAGCGTGTTTTGAAACTCTATTAACTTCCCTGCATCCGGCGTCTGTCGAGCCCTCCAGATGGCTTCGCATAGATACCAGTGTTGTTCTACGTCGTCATTTCCCCGGCCAGAGAACTCTGGGTACCGGGTGAAAGATCCAGCCATGTATACTTGCGGAGAATTAACCAGGATAAAACCTCCGGGTCCTGGTTGCGTAACGGTCCCACTAGGGAAAATACTACTACTAGTGACGCTGCTACTACTGGGCGTTACTGACGCCGCTGAACTACTAGATGACTGACTTAATGCTTGTAACTGAATAAAAATATTTCTTAAAGGTTGATAAAGTACCAGGGGAAGGTCGGGATCCTGGCCATGCGGAAAGTGGGACGTAGGGCTGCCTGGAGGGGTGGGTGCCGTCTGGTCCTGGAACATCTGCTGCATTACGCCGTGCCATTCATCATCGGAGCTTTCTTCGGGCTGCATCTTTCCATTATCTTCGCTAGTCGTTACTTCGCTTCCTTGCGTCGCTGGGCTCCCATGCACCCACTGTACGTCCGCTGCCGTCCCGTCTCCTGTCCGGGTATCCAAACCCATAGTTCTTGTCTTCTGAGGCGCCTCCTTCTGATTCTTCCTCTCGATCTCCCTTCTCTTCAAATCTCTCATTACCCTTCTTCGCCACCTATCGGCGATCTGTGCCCGCCGATGTGCACGTGACTCCCGCAACTTGCATGCGGCTTCAACGTCCATCCCCCGCTCCCCACTCTTACTGTCTACACAGCATCGGTCCCCTCAATCCTTCCCCCAGTATGGGTGGTTTACGCTTCCATACTCGTTTTGTGGAATTCAATCAACCCTTCGTCCACCATCAGGGCTTTGATCCACAGCGGAATCTCCTTCAACAGCTTCCCCCGCAGTCCTGAGTGAAAAACAGCCTCAGCCTTCGAGAAGGATTGGTAGCACTCAGCGGAAAACTCCACAACGTATCCTTCCAACGTGGTCCTTACCCAAAAATCCACTACGCGGGTTAGTTCGGTATCTACCCGATGCAGTGCTACCAGGTCTTCGTGCGCCCACCTGCGGTTTATCTTCCGCAAGCCTTCTTGGAGCACCGTCGCTCGTAACCTCCGCAACCAGTTGTAAAGATCCGTGGGGAACCTTCCCCAGAAAATTTCGTACGTATCACTAGCTGAGTCAGAGAAAAGAACAAGCTCCCTGATCGCCGCCTCCTTTTTCTTGATCAGCTCCGCTTGCTGAGTAATGAAATGGTCAAGATGATTATCCCACCATCGTCGTATTGCTCCTTCAAAAATCCTCGAGACCATGATCTAGATCCCCTCAGAACATGCAGGTCCCAGCAACGGAACCATTTGCTGGTGAAAAGTCAGGTCTTGCGGACAAGACCCAGGTTCAAGGGTTGTGGCCAACAAGGGGTCCGGTGTAGTCTAGGAACACGCCGGCATTTTCACCCCGCTCTTGGAGAGCAGTGCGTCTCACCCGAGGCGTGCCGCGACCACATGCATAAGGGGATGAGATCACTGGTAAGGAATAAACCCGCAACCAAAGAAAGAAAGCGCATCCATCGCATATACCAAATTACACATGCATGATCACTAATTAAGTATTCAGACAGTCGCAACTTAAAAATTTTGAATCAGTGTCAACACATTAGAACACATGAACAACGTATTGAGACAGAAATCCTTCCTTATATTATTCTTCTGGCCGAATACATGATTACATAGCTTTCTTCTCTGATAACTCACAAGTCGGATACAGATGGGTTTGAGAACAGAAAGGAAAAACATAGAAAGTAAGAACCCATAGGAAGAATAGGTATGATTCTTCCGCCGCTGCTCTGCGCATCCTTCCTCAGGTCTTGATCCTCGCGACTTCTCTCGCATCCATTCAACCCTCAACACCACAACAACCTTCTTCAGCCGGGTGATCACCTTTTATTCACCCGCTCCTCGCGACTGACAGCTTCTCTGTGTCTTCACTCTAGCTTTTCCCAGCTTCTCTTCTGATGTCTGCATGTTCCACTTCCTGTTTTCTGCTGTATTTCTTTCATCTGCACTTATCTCTGTTCGATCTCCAGTTATCAAATGCTTCCGCGCCACCTTGGTAGCTCCGCAACTCCTGGTCGCTGCGGCGCGGTCGCGGTTGCTATGTGTATTTATTCTGCAACTCAAAAAGAGTCAAAGTTCAAAATGTCTTGGCCAAAAGTTCAAAACTTAAACAAAAACAAGGGCCCCAACAATATTAATAAATCATAACACATATATCACTACTTAGCTTAGATGTATTTTATCTATTTATATACGCCTAGATCGTAGATACTATTGTCTCTGTAATATTCCTTTTTCAAGAATTTCTGCAAAATGGTCCAAGATGATATATACAAAAAGCTGTGCAAATAAACAAAAGGGACACAGATCATTTGTTATCCTTTATAAATTATACTTCTGAAGCCCTAGATTAGGTAATTAAAAATCTCCTACTTGGGTTGTATAGAAAGTGCTCAAAGAGTGAGCTACAGCAATATATGAACACAATCATGAAACTCTGCAAATATGAACATGTCCATAGAGGGAATATGATGTAGCAAACATTATATTATTATATCAGCATTAATACACAAGAAAATCATGAGGGATAAGCCACTCAAGCTATTGGAACCAATCTCCAATGATTAAACCATGAAATACATGAGTTGATGCAACAGCACAAAATGTCGGAGAGCAGTGACTGTGCAGTCTCTATGAGAGTAGCAGCTGCTAAATACATAAAAAATGATAATGAGGCTGAAGGATACAAAGAAATTCCCAATAATAAAAGAATGGGCTACAATACAAGATTTATAGCCAACCTAGGAGAGATTGCTAGAAATGCCAGAGAATGTACAATGTGACAAGTAGCTTGTCACTGCAACTGAATCAAAATATGAAATGAAGCTATAGCAGATCTGAAATGATGATGCTCTCCTCTGAAAAAGTTTTATCCCCTTTACTCAGAAAAAAAACTCCTCCTGATGAGCTCAAATGACCCTCCTAGCAACTTCCTGCAAAATAATGCAAATCTAGCTGGAGACTGTGCTGTGAGGGAAGATGGATTTTTGGCCTAATGCCAATGATATGGAAGTCTGCCCGAGAGTCCTCCTCACTGATCCTCCAATGAATAGCTAAGCCATCCACTGAAAAAAAAAAAGCCAAGGAACAACTCAAGAGATCCTCTGTTGCTGCACCCTGCAGCACAAAGTTATCCTACTCCAGGAACGCTATGACTAAAGGAGGTAGCTTTGGCCAAATTTTAGAATGAGTAAATGCAGCTCTAGAACCTCTCCTTCCTTGAGGATGAGGTATGGATTCCTGACCCGGAACACCCTTTTGCTATGCAACACTGCACTCTTGCTAAACAGAAATAGGAGCGTAGTCTCAACAGACCAAGCAAATATTAATCAAGCATGCCCCACAATGGCTCTCCTCTTCTTCATATATAGCAAGTGCTCCTCTAAACCATGGGACCCATCCACATGTGCTTCCTAACTCATGCAAATTTTCCTCCACCAAAACTGCGCTGTCCAAGAAGATTCAATGTATCTAAACAATTTAGTTGACTTGGTCAAAATGACTAGATCAAGCATGATCCAATCCTGTTCACACCATGTGGTGCTCAAATCAGCTACTTTATTATTCCTCCTTTCACAAAAGGAGTTCTATTTCTCCATCTAAAGGGGTTAAGGTGTCTCCTTACCCATTTTATTCAACAAAATGAAAATATGCAAACTATAATGTTCCTTTTTAGCCGGAGGCTAGAATTTCGGAACATTACAGTCCCCCCCCTTCAAAATGTTGCTTGTCCTCAAGCAACTGCAAGGTAGAGAAAAATTCCTCCTCTTCTTCTTGTGGCCTCCTCATCAATAGACCCCACCATAGCTCATCAAAGTATGCAATAAATCTGTCCTCCATGTATCCCTACAAATGTGTAAAACCAAAGTATACATCATGAGATAATAGAAGATGCAAGTGGAAATCTCCTTGTTGTTCAATGGCCTCCTCAAGGTAAGAGTGATGAAAAACATGGGAAATCTTATTCCCAATGAGTGACTCCTTCACCCATGCAATCATCTAAATGAAATGAGCCATCCTAGGTAGCTCAACAAAGCAGTCCTCAACCCCGGATCTATGCAACATGTTGGGGCTGAATGGAGAGTTTAGATTTTTCCATCCGAGTAGTTTCTCTCTCCATTTATGATAAGTATGAGGGGGTTGCTGATATTGGGCTGAAATTTCATGGCCTCCACAATTGGCCCAAGCCTCCCCACAAAATGAATCAACCATGAAGTGCATCCTCCAACAATGCATTTTCTCCCAATAGCTCCTCCTACATGAAAAGAAAACTAGTGACATGACAATCATGGTGTGCCCATTGTTTCTCCTAAAACATACAACATGTGAAAAGGGGAGAATCATACTCCCAATGGGCATCTTCAACTCCAAGCCCACTCTCCAAACAAAGCCTCCCATGAGTATACAAACATTGGCAACATATGGAAGCAAAGTACAATGAAAACAAGCTGCCACATGGAAACCAGAGAGTGAATCATAGTTCCACATGAGGAACCAGCGCAGTGCATTCCATGCCTGCCTCAAAACAAAAGATAACAAGTGATTTACTAGCCAATTTCTTGCTGCCACAGTCATCTCATAAGATGTGAACATGAATGTACAATGTGGAGTTAATGTTGCACACCAAGAGTCATGTGGCTTCCCCCACAAACCACCATTAAGGTAGCCAAAATCAATGCTACAAGTAGCTGTAAGTACATTATAAAAAATGCAAGAAGGGATGATCCTTCTTGATACAATATTCTACTCATATAAAGTAAAGAAGTACAAAACATAATGTGAAATTATACCTTCTCTACCATGTACTTGAGACCTTGAGCTAAAATGGCTCAACTGAAAAAGCTCCCTCACTCCCAATGAGTAGGAAGGTGGCTGTGACATCCTCTCTATCACCATCCGGGATATGCATTTCTCCATATGCTGATGTATGTCCTGTTGGATTCCCTCCCAAGTGAACTCCTCTAACAAAACAAGATATGCATCAAGGTGCATAGCTAGGAAGTCCTCATGTGCTGCATGTAATAGTTTCTCCTTGAGACTAGATTCCCTAGTCAAGAATATTTTTCCATAACAATAGATGACCATATCATCCACCATGTATCTGTCATCTCCCTCCGGGTCATCAAGAACCATGCATGCACCAAGATCCTTGGAGTACTCTACCAAAAGCTGAGACCTCCAATACAGATCAATCCTCCTCATAGACATAGTTGGTGATCTAGCATGTGAAGCTCCCCTCACACTGTTGCCTGCTACTTTGACATACCCCATGCCAAATTCATCCTCTAAAATGCTACCATGCCTATCATGCAGCTGCTCATGCTCAAATAGTGATGGTTTCCTTTGGAAGTTGGCTTCCCATGAGAAGCTGTCATCCACAAGGAATCTCCCAAGCTAGGCCAAAGTAAGCATGAGTGGCCTACATCCACTCCTTTGTATGAAAGATTCCTCCCTCAAAGGAAGTATCCTCTTCCTCTCCAAATCTGTGGAGCAGTCATCCTGCATCATGAAGATGCCATCCTCCACCCTTGCAACAAACTCTGTCAACGCAGTATAATTGATGAGAGTGGGTGATACTGAAAATGAGAGTGTCTCCCTCCTCCTTGAGTTTATCCCAAACTCTCTGCGCTGTGTTGGACTCCTCCAATGTCTTCACCTCTCCAGAATCCAAGAGTGGTGAATCAAGTGACAAGATGCCCCTCATCAACTCTAGATCAGGTGGCCTCCCAGGTGGAATGCCTCCATATAGTGAGACATCAAGTTCAGAAGTGGACTGTATGTATGAGTGGACTGATTTGTCCCTCTCTTCACTACGTAGTACAATCTCCTCCTCTGGTGCAGAAGCTTTTCGGAATAGATAAGGGTGTATCAACCCTTGATGCCAATCCTTCTCTTCCTCCTCCATCTCACAATCCCCAAAAACTGTTACATATGGCTCCGGAATTGTGCCTTGGTTTCCACATGTTGAAACATTTGGAACTCCTTGAAAAGATACAAGGGCTCCTCTAATAGAAGCAGTGGCTCCCCTTTCACCTCCATGTGGTGATGGATCTCCTCCTAATGGGATAGCGCTATTAGATCTCTTATGCTCATCCTCCCCATCAATAATTGAGATTACCTCATCATCAGGGAGAGACCCTAGATCTTGGTCATCTCTTGAAGGAAGTACCTCCATGACTTCAAAAATGGAAGAGGGCCCTTCACACAATAGGGATCTTGCCCTTATCAAGCCATCATACATTTTTACATCCCCTTCAGAAATATGGAATGGAGTTTGTTTCATAGTTCCCTCCAATGCATGAAAAGTGTTTGATGTTTTGATACATAGAGTTTCACAATGATTTTCATCAAATTTCCTCACCAAACCTTTAGTGAATCCATCATATGATTCTAAATTTGCATGATAACATGAAATATAATTTTCAAACCACCAACCATTAGCCATACCTTTGAGTTGCAGCGCTGCTCCTCCAATGGCCTCATTTTCTTCCTCCATTCTCCCTGCAGTGCAAGTGGGCAATGAACTGCGCTGCAGATCTTCATGTGTGGCTGAATTCCCACACCCATCATGATAAAAGCTAGGGCTTGCTTCATCTTCAAACCCTCTCAGGAACTTTCTGCAATTTTCCCTTTCTATCTCCTTGAGATCTTCTATGATAGCTTCCATAGTTTGGAAAAGAAGTAGGGAGATCTCCTCTTCCGTCATTCCTCTTTTCTTGTTTCCTTTGTAAATCTCCTCTACTAAGTGAGGAAATTCTCCTTCTAATGGCATATTATCTTGGGATGCACAGGCTGAGCCAAGATTGATGCTCCGATACCATTGTAATATTCCGCTTTCGGGAATTTCTGCAATATGGTCCAGAAGGACGCTGTATAAGGAAGCTAATGCAAAAATAAGCTGAAAGGGAACTTGGATCCATTTTTTAATACATCATAAATTACACTTCCAGAATTTGAGCTCAAAGAAATTACTCTAGATGGGTTATTCACATCTCCCCAAACTAGGTCCCTTAGAGAATGCTCAAAAAGAGAGCCTACAGTAATACATGAAAACAATCATAAAAATCTGCAAATTTGAATATGTCATAAGATGAAATATTATGAATCCAACATATATATTAATATCTTAGCATAAATATACAGAAATATCATGAGGAATAAACCCCTCATGCAATGGGAATCAATCTCCAAAGATTAACACATGAAATACCTGAGAGGCAACAACTGCACAAAATGCCGGAGAGCAGTGAATACGATGTCTCTATGAGAGTAGCTGCTGCTGTAGATTTCAATACATGAAATATGGCTAATACATACAAAGAAATTCCCTACAATAGAGGAATGGGCCTCAATACAATATTTCTAGCCAATCTAGGAGAGATTGCTAGAAATGCCGGAGAATGTACAATGTGACAAATAACTTGTCATTGCAACTGAATAAAAATAAGAATGAGGCTGTAGCAGATCTGAAATACTCACACCCTCATCTGATAATGTTCTCAAGAAAAGGGCTAATCCCTTTTACTCAAAAACACTCCTCCTGATAAACTCAAATGACCCTCCCAGCAACTGCCTGCAAAATAACGTAGATCTAGCTGGAAATTGTGCTGTGAGAGAAGATGGATGGTTGGACTGATGCCAATGATCTGAAAATAAGCCCGGGAGTCCTCCTCACTGATCCTCCAATAGATAGCTAGGCCCTCCACTAAAAAACAAGCCAAGAATGACTTAAGAGATCCTCTGTTGTTGCACCCTGCAACACAAAGTTGTCTTGCTACAGGAATAACACTGTGGCTGAAGGAGGTAGCTTTTGGCCAAATTACAGAATGAGGAAATTTAGCTCTAGAAACTCTCCTTCCCTGTGGATGAGGTAGGGATTCCCAACCGGAAACACCCTAGTGCTATGCAGCACTGCGATCTTGCTAAACAACAAGAGGAGCGTAGTCTCAACATACCAAGCAAATAATAATCAAGCATGCCTCACAATGGCTCTCCTCTTCTTCATATATAGAAAGTGCTTCTCTCCACCATGGGACCCATCCACATGTGCTTCCCAACTCATGCAATTTTTCCTCCACCAAAACTGCACTGTCCAAGAAGATTCAATGTATCTAGACAGTTTAGTTGACTTGGTCAAAATGTCTTGATCAAGCATGATCCAATCCTGTTCACACCATGTGGTGCTCAAATCAGCTGCTTTATTATTCCTCCTTTCACAAGGAGTGTTATTTCTCCATCTAAAGGGGTTAAGGTGTCTCCTTACCCATTTTATTCAACAAAATGAAAATATGCAAACTATAATGTTCCTTTTTAGCTGGAGGCTAGAATTTCGGAACATTACATTCATCTTAGTTGTGATCAGACTAAGAAGATTTCCACTAATCTCAGTAGAAATGAAATCATCCAAGAGTGCTTGGTATTGAATCAGGCTTCAGTGAGCTAGAAGCTTTTCCGGGTTTTCAAACTCATAAGGAACAAATATTCATAAAATTAAGGTTAGCTACAATCCTTATGGATCAAGAAGACAAGATCAGAAAACCAGTGAGAAAAGGCAAACGAAGGTATCTTCTATACAAAGTAACAGTAAACCAGGGAAAACCCTAACTTGTAAAATTCAAATAGGATGATCAATCATACAAGACTCAAAATTACTGAAAGGGAGTTCTCACACAGGATCTAATAACTGGAATGGATCAGGGAAAACTTGAATAATTTGGTTATCTACCTCTGAAAGATAGAAATTTATTTTTTTCAAAATTTTCCAGGTGGTGCGCAGCTTCTCAGTTGACAACAGTCAGCATGCGCACTAGATTTAACTAAAAATGTGCATAGGTTGCCACTCTGTCTCCCAAAGAGAACTGTGCACACAAAGGAAAAGTTAAAAAAAAAAAAATTTAAGCTTTTTTTCTTAGAGATTCTAAAATGTTATCTACCCAGCCACACTCAGAGAAGTCAAAATCAGAAAACTAAAGTTTCAAACTGAATACAAAAAAAGAAAAATAAGCTTTATTCCCAGTATGGTAACTAATTTTTTACAAGGATTAATCCCTCTTGCTGACAAGAGTGATCTCCCTAGTACTCCAGTGAGTAACTAGAAACAAAGATCCATTTGAATACCTCTTTCTTTAGATTAATTGCATTTTAAGATCATTATAATAGTAAATTATAGAGAACATGATCCTTCCTTGAAATCCAAATGTTTGATGTATCCCTTTGTCCTGTCGCTCCAAAGTGGTTCTCCAATGATGAGTAGAACCTACAATCAAAGACAAGGAAAATAATCAAAGAATATGCAATATATAATAATAAAAAATTACTAATCCAACTTAGTGATCAAAGAGTCTAAGTATTGACATTATTCCCATAAATACAGAAACAAGACAATGAGAAAAATAGATCCATATGTATTATCATAAATTAAAAAGAAAAATCTTACAACCGGATGCCATGATGTTGTACAGATTTCTCTTGGGGTCCTGAGCAATCATTCTCCTTTAGTCTGATAAGCCTTCCTCTTAAGAATAACCAGCATGAAGTTATGGGCACAAAGTTGTGATCTTCAGTGTGTCAACAACAAATCACTAGTATAGAAATTATGAACTCTATGAACTCTCCCTAGCTTAGAAACCATGCAAATCAGTCTCTATTCACATTGGTATCTACAATTATCTACCCTTCAACCTGAAACTTGAGCTCAATTTATAGAGAGATTGAGGTAGTTTCAGTTCCATGAAGAGGGGGATGGATTCCTCTCATGAAGGGATTTGATTTCCTTGGACCAAGGATAAGCTCCATGAGTAAAGGGATAAGCTTGAACTGACACAACTCTAGAGGCTTCCAGTTGGGAGAATATTCGACCAAATAGGCTTTGAGAAATTAATTTTTCCTTTTACTTTCTTTTCACAGGGGTGTGCAGGTTTTAGTGGCAAACAGTACAATAGTATCCATAGCTAATGGAAGGATCATCATCGCATGCGCATGGAAAGACTAGTAAAACCACACAGGCAGACTTTTAAGGGTTTTACAGAGCTTTTCTCCAATTTCCAAGACTTGATTCAGGAACATCAGTGTTTTTGACCTCTAAGGGAACATGATATGGATGGTAATGGATCCATATGAATAGTCAAATGTCATGGTGACATAATGAAATGTAGCACACCCATTATAACTTCCTTTTCCAAAGAAAGATCATCCTTTTTTAAAATCCATGGGAAATCAGCTTCTTTGAAATACTAATTAGAGGGACCAACCTCTAATCCTGTAGTTTCTAATCGTCTTGGGTAATGTTTCTTTTTAGTTTTTGAAGTAATAATATCTTTCCTAACAACCAATGTGTCACTTTGATTTGATGATATGTGCCTCCATAAAGAAGATGAATTTTTTTTAAATATATTCATAGGATATAATAAGTGGGTAATCTTAAGATGCTCCCAATATGGGAGGTTATAAAAGATAGATTTCCTTTTCATCCCAGTGTGAAATTTCTCAACATAGGTGTCGAAAAATTCTGGATCATCGAACATAGGCTCCCCATTTGAATCGAACATTCTTTGAACACCTTCTCCTTCTCTTTCTCATATTCTCTAAGTCATTTAGCTGGTGTCATTATCACATGCCTTTGGATTCTCTCTCGTTTACCATTAAAAGAAGATGTTGTTCTTCTGTAAGGGTGTTATTCTGGGAGGAATACCCTGGAGCAGTCATACACTAGATTTCATAGGTTTTTGGACCATATAGCTTTCAGAGAAGGTCCACAACATTTACATCCATAATACCCTTTTGTTACAAGCCTCACGAAATTATTGTATACAATATGCGTGGCACATTAAATAATATCATCAAGATCAGAACAATTACAACGAATGAAATAATTAATATGTGAAAGAATATTGTTACGTATACAAACAAATCAATAAAAATGTAATTTACCAGAGAAAACTCCTAAGCCTAGATAATCATATGTCGCGTAAGAAAATATGCCATACAAGGTAAAACTCCTCTCTGCTGCGATGGGTCTTGATACATCGTATACATTTATCCCATCCCATAATTCCTTCAATTCATCTACTAGCGGTTGTAAGTAGACACCCATATTATTCACTTGTCTTCTAATAGGGACTATGAGAGCCAATATAAGACGTCCATTCTTCGCGGATAACCATGGGGGGATATTTTTATTGATCACTATGAGAGGCCAAACATAATATTTGGTGTTATGGAGAGGATATGGGTTGACGCCATCCATGGTTATGCTAAGTCGTAGACTTTGTACTTCATCCTTGAATTTTTCGGGCCATGTATCGTCTATATGCTTCATGGCTGTTGAATTTGTTGGGATTTGCATAAATCCCAACTCACTTTTGTGTGAGGCATGCCATCCCTACAACATAGCTATTTCTTTGCAATGAAATAGCCTTTGAATCCTTGGGATTATAGGCATGTGGCTCAATAGATTAAAAGGAGAACCGCGTGATTTACCATTTTTTATTATTATTTATCATACGTATCATGCCCAAATTTCGGACATATCTCTTTGTCTACATATTCTCCTTTATATATAATAGAATGATTTGGACATGCATGATATGATATGTACTCAACACCCAACATTTTCAACAATTTATTTGCCTCTTTGCAACTACCGGGAAAGACATTATCACTTGGAAGAACCTTATCTTTGAATAACATATAGTTGGTCATGGGAAATATTAAATGTACATTAATTCCAATAATTATTAACATTCATAAAATTGACCATTTGTAATGTTGATTGTGTGACAATATTTCTAAAAATATAAGGGACTTGATGTCAATTACCTCAAAATTTCTGAGAAACATCCAATCGACAAGAAATTTTTTTCTTTCAAGTTGTATAGTAACATCGTTGTCCTCAACTAGGTAGACTTTGACTGACCACCAGGTCCAAAGAGAGGGTTGGTGGAAGCAAATTTAAGGCTTTCAAAAAAGGTATCAGCGATATGAGCATCATCCCCTAGTTGATCATCGTTTTGGAATAAATCTAACAACATTGTCTCCATGGAAGTCATATCCCTTAAGTAATCATCCATACCAACCTCTATTTGATTGCCTCCATTATCGGCTTGTGAAGAACTACTATTTCTGTAATCATTCCTAATTGGTGAATCTGGATGTAGTGGGTATTAGTCATCAATATTTTTCACTATCTTTAGATGACTATAGGATGGTTATAGTTTTCTGAAAAAATATTCCTTGAATATCTTGAGTTTCAGAAATCTCACTGCCTTCATTATCCTTATAAACCTATTTTCACTATTCCTTAGTTGGTCTTCTCAAAGTCACCCTGTTGCTCTTAAAAGACTCCTTATGGGCTTATACTTCTCATTTTCATCCTTCTTTCCTACCCGAGACTTCATTGCCCTATTTTCCCCTGTCAATAAACTCCACCCTCTCTCTAGGGTTTATTGTTGCCAACTCATTCCCATGTCCCTTTGGGCATAATAACCTATAACAATACTCTGTTTTCACTTGAAAATCTCCAAGTCAAATTTTAGTCAAAATCAGGTCAAAGGACACCCCCATTAGGTCATTAGGGTTTTTACATTTTTAAAGGTTATCATTGGATGTTTCAGGCATTGCCTTTCCTTTGCTAGAATCTGGTTCATATGTAATAGAAATGTCAAGGCATGGTTATTCAAGAAGGACCTAAAATTTCCAAAGAGGATTATCTTCTTAGTTCAAAGTCTGCAAGTGAGAAAAACGAACAAAATTTGGCACTTCTGCAGAAGTGTTGGAAGATTTATCAACATAAAGTACTGATGATGTAGATTGTCTACTCTTGAATGAAAAAAATGTACAACAAAGGAAAGGGGAACAACTTAGTCTTGTAGATGACTAGGGTTATGAACTGGCTAGTCCATTTGAGTGCCAAAATAATGATTACTTGCAGGAAAGTGACATGGAGGAAGCACACAAGGCCAAACATGAAGAAAGTCTATCAGAAAATATTGATGAAATATGGAAAAAGGTGAGGTGAACTGGACATAAATGAATGAACTTGAAAGGGCTATAGAGAACTTAGAAGACAACACTGATGATTTCTATGAAGAACTGCAGACACTTAGGGTTTTGAAAAAGGTGGCCAGAGGAGGTGGAAAAGATGAGTTGAACTCTATGATGGAAACTATAGAATATTTTGAAGATGTTACTATGTGATTAAATCCCAAAGTTGTCAAAGTGAGCATGTAAAGCCTCCATGAGCAAAAGAAAAGCCAACTTCATGACTTCAACAACCTGCAGGCAAAAAAGTGTCAAAGAGTATCAGTGACAAAGTAAAAAGACTTCAAAAACATTAGAAAGTCGGTTTTTCAAGTTAAATTAAATCTACAAGTCTATAAAACCCATTTTACATTTCAAATGAATCATTTTTTCCTCTCAAAACATCAATAGCACTCAGAAAGGAAAAATTTGTGAGTTTTCAAGCATAATTCAGGAAAATTTTCTTGGCGCTGCGCATTCGGCTTGGTGCTGCGCCCTTGCCAGTTTTCCTCCACGCAAATTTTGAAGGTGCTGCGCGCTTGGGAGCTGGAGCAGCACCCTTGCCAGAAAGACCCTGTGCTGATTTTCCTTGGCATTGCACGCTCAAAGACCGGCCTGCGCGCTTGGGTTGGCACCACGCCCTCAGCTACTGGTGTTGTGCGCTTGGACAGAAAGGGTTTCTAAGTCTTCCGACCACTCAAATCACATCAAATTTCTTTCAAATTATTTCCAATGTCCTCTAAGAATTCTTGAGGGATAAGTACATGACATAAACCCTGCTTTGAAGCTATTTGATCACTCCTAATTAAATGAAAAGGAAACCCTAAAGGAAACCCTAAGTTTTAGCTTGAGTTAAATGTTTTATTCCTATTTCATCCTCTTTGAAGAAAATCAGTCATAAACAAGGGTAATTACATTGCTTGAGGGTTTTCATTGAGTTAGTTTTCCTCTCACTCATTTCCTACACCTATACCCATTCACTCATTCCCTTCATTTGCAAATTTGTCTTCTCATTCCTTCCCCTCATACATTTCACCTACACACTAGGGTTTCCAAAAAAGTGTTTAAAATGACTGAGGGTGAAGATAGTGGTGGTGAGGCACAAATGATAAGGAGGCATGATCACAAGGGAGGGAAGATAAACAGATTTGAACCTATCAATACAAGGGAAGTCATGGCATCTCCTCTTACTGTTTCTTGCTTTAAACATGTGGGCTTCTTTGAGTTTTGTGAGAAGGTGCAGCAAGTCCAAAATCACCCGGAGCTAACAAGGTTATTCATCATCAACCTACATGACAAAAATGTCAATCTTTTCGGGGTTGCATTTGAGATGTCCACTGATGCCATTGCAGCTGCTACAGGGATACCTAGTGTGGGAGAGAAGTGGTTCAAACAAGCAAACCTGGACATTAGTTATTTTGAACCATACCTCAAGCCTAAGTATAAAGATCACCGAAAGTACATCTTCCCTTTTTCTAATCTTCTTGATAGATATGCACCCATGATGAAGATAATAATTAAGTATTTAACTTATGAGGGAAGGTTTTCCCACCTCTACTCATACTATATCTGTCTTCTGCTGCATTTCACTAGAGTTAGGATGTTGCATATACCATATTACCTTTTCCATAGCATTGACAAAATGTCCTACATTGTGAAAAAGAGATATTATCCTTAGCAAATGAAAAGTATATTTCATCATTCACTTATCAAGATGGTGGTCATGCATCAACTACAACAGAAAAACATTCCATGGGATACCTTCATTGCCAATGAGGTTTTCACTACTCCACTTGGCCATCATCAGCAGGATATCCCTTCCTCATCTCATCCTCCCATTCCTACTTCTCCATCGCATCCCACTACTCATTCATCACCATCCACTCACATCCATTCACCTCATGTTGATCCTCCCTCATCATCTTTTCACAATCCTTCAACATCATATCATGATACCGGAACATGAAGTAGTGAAGAGAACATTGAGATAACTGGCACTGAAATGATTGACATTGAACCTTTTCATTTTAAATATCAGAGAGGCCACATGCATGTGTTTGCTTCACTTGAGGTGAAAGGGGCCATGCCTTCTTCATTGGCAAAGCAGGTTGATAAAGGCAAGGAAAAGGTTACAGAGCATGTCATTTCTGTTGAGGAGGAAGACAAGCATGAAACTGAGAAGGAGTTTCAGTTGATTGACCTTGATGATGAGGATGAGGAGAGAATCACCAATATTCTAATCAAGAGCATGGATGCCAAGATTAGTGAGCTTCAAGCTAATCTTGGTAGGGAAAATAATGTGATTAGGTATCTTGAGCTAGAGAATCAACAGTTGGAGACAAAGCAAGCCATCAGTGAGGTCAGAGAAATCAGAGCTCAGAAAGAGGCCGAAAGGCCAAGGCTTTGCTAGATGAGACCTTGGGAAGGTTTGATAACAGTGAGGATGAGGAAGATCATCTTCCTATACAGAGGCCAAATACCATTGGGCTGAAGAGAGCTTTAGCCTGGTAAAGGCAAAAATAGGCAGAATTGGCAGAGCAACTCACTCCAAGTGAGGTGCTTGCCATAGAAATTAGAAATGATAGAGAATATTGGCTTGAGAGGGCCAATTTTCACCTAGAGGGTCAAATAGAGAATGCCAAGAGGGACATTGACATGCAGAGAAAGATGGCAAGACATTATGCCATGAGAAACAGGATTGCAAGGGCTAAGCTCCAACGAGCCCTTGCAAAGATTCAGGCTTTGACCAAGGAAAAGGAGAAAGAGAAGCTCAATATCCTTGCTAATTTGTCCCTCCAAGCCTCCCAACCTTGATCAGCAAAAAAAGTTCCAAATTTTGGCACTTTCTACACATTTTGAAATTTTGACAGTTTGTCTTGCAGAAAATTGGGCCAAACGCGCAGCGCCACTGGCGCTGTGCTCTTTTTTGGGGCACTGAAATGACAAAAGGTCAAAATTATCATGTTCCTCATGCCAAGTACATCAACCTCAGAAAATTTCAAAAAAATTTGAGCAAAAATGGTCCCTCAAAAAGGCCAAAAACTACCAAAAAATCACCTTTCTGCCCTCCTTTTGGCATTAGCATTGCGTGTTTAGAAGTCTCGAGAGAAGTAGTTTTTGAAAAGGAAAATAGGAACCATTTTGGAACACGAAAGAATATTTGGAAACTAGACTCAGATACCTTTCCAATGAGCCATCATGGAGCTCATTTTGACACCAGGAAGGCCTCCCAAAGTTAGTTGCAAAACAAGTCATTTTCCTAGTCTTGGCGCTGCGCGTTTGCACTGGTGTTGTGCCCCTGTACCTTGGAGCTGCGCCCTTACCAGGAGTTATTGAAAAATACATTTTGAGGCCTTAAAGTAAAATTTTTTCCAAAATTAGATCAAATAGATATGTTAGAAGTTATTTTTGCAATAAATGAGTTTTGGATATTTTCCTTGGGCTTTGAATGGTCTCAAAGGTCAAAATGCATTAAATATGTAATGAATGACATTTGAAACCTTAGCTAGGGTTTATCTCCTCATTTTGCAGATAAATACTTCATGGAGGCTTCATAGTTTTTGCTGGTTAATTTTTGAGATGAATATTACATAGACTTCGAGTTGTGAAGAAATTGGCTTTGGAGCTTTGTGACTGTTTTGGATTGAATGTTAATGGAGCAAGCACATTCATAGGATTCATGAAATTTGTTAAATGGTGATGTTGTTCTTATCTTTCACTTATTTCCTTATTTTTTCATATTGTTTCATATTTTCTCTTGCGATAGCACATAAAATTTAGGTTAAGATATGCTGTTAGAGGCACCTTAAGTCTGTCTGATTTCTATTTCTCAAAATTTTTCCTCTACTAGGTCTGATTGGAAAATTCTTCATTGCTTTCTGATTCCACCTAGTTTGTTGTCTTGAAAATGATTTAATAAGAGTCAAACCGGAGAATTTTATGGTATTCCATATCCTTTGGTGTAGCTTGAAACATTGTTTTTAAGGCCTTTATTTGAAGTTTACTAATTAGGGTTTGGCTGAAGAATTTTATGGTTTTCCCTATCCTTCGGTCCATCTTGAATTGTAATATTCCAAAATCGGGACAGCTCATGAATCATGCATTAAAAATGAAGTTCCAACAACATATGTAATAAAACAGTGAAATGGACTCTTGGATCCCATATATTAGTCAATATGCAACATAAATCCAAGATTAGAGCTGAAACAAATAAAAATAAGTGGGTTAAACAGATCTCCCACACCTAGGATTGCCAAAATGTGCTAAAACCCCAAAACTGCAAAATACCGGAGTTGCTGCATAAGGGAATGCTTAGTCTAAGAGAGGTTTTACACATAAGAATGACAGAGACAAATAGATATGCAATTATATTAGACAATATGCTCAGAAAATGAGATCTAGTCTCTTTTATACAAAATACAAGAGAACCCGGAAAGGGTTTCTTGTCAAACACTCTGCATACAAAATGTGATATTCAGTAATTTAATGAATAACCACTAAAACACTAAAGTAAATAAGTGTATAAGGCTGAAATATGTCTGATCTGCTATATACCCCTCAAGGGCTTCCTCCCATGAAAGGATGAACCTGTCAATCACAAGGAAACACTGCAATGGAGCCACCAAACCATGCACTGAGTAATGCCTCCAAAATAACGCATTCCCTAACTGGAACGACGCTGGGAATGTATGAGAAATGTGTGGTATGATACCACAGATCTGAAATCATCTCTGGATCTCTCCAAACAAGTCCCTCAAGTGAAGGAAACCTTCCTCCAATGAGAAACTAGCTCAGGAACCGGGATTCCAATCCCTTCCACTGTTGCACCCAGCAACACTGCACAATATCTGGAAAAACTGCACTGATGAAGTTGGATGGAGCTCGGCTTGAAAAAATGATGTGGAATGATGAATGAAAACTCTCCCAATGAGGCTCCTCAAAGAAAAGAGGTGGGATTCTCGCTCGGGAACACCTTGTGCTAAACAGCACTGCAACCCTGCTAAGCAGCAACGGGAGAAAAAGTCTGAGCAGACATGAAGAATAATATAAGACATGAAGAATAATGCTGCCATCCCCTTCCTTATATAGAATATGAGTTTTATTGCCCTTAGCCCCACTCAATTAGGCCATCTCTATCCAAATATATATCTCCCTCCAAAACTGTGTTATTCCTCCTTGGATTCCTCCTCCTCCACATCTGCGCTGTTGACTTAGTCAAAGCAGCTTGATTTTATCCCTGTTCACACATGGAGGTGTTTTATTAAGCTAGAAAGAGTGTCTCATTTCACACTTGGAGTGTTTTTATCCTCCTTAGGAGACTTATGGGATTTTCTACCCATTTATATACCGACTGGAGCTGCTGCTAACTCTAATGTTCCATTTAGCTTTGAGGCTAAAATTTTGGAACATTACAGTCCTCCCCTCCAAAATATTTTCTTGTCCTCAAGAAAATGAATAAGGAGAGAAAAATTTCTCCCCTCCTCCTCATGTGGCCTCCCATCAATAGCCTCCATCACTGCATCAAAAGAAACTGCAAATAAACTTTCATCCAATGCTTCCTCCCAAGTGTGCAAAACCAAAGTGTCTGCATCAGTCAAAGGTGGAAAGTGTGAATGGAAACTTGCTTGCTGTCTCATTGCCTCCACAAAGTAGGAGTGATGATCAAAATGGTGAATGAGTTCCTCCCTCACCCATGCTATCATCCAAATGAAGTGACTAACCCTCCAACATGGCAACTCATGAAGAATATCCTCCACCTTTGGCTCCTGAAGTGTAGGTGGGCTGAATAAGTGAACATGATAGGCAAGAGGGCCTATCCCACGCTGTCCTCCTCTCCACTGATGATAATTGTAGAGGGCATGCTGATCTTGGGCTGCAACATGATTGCCCTCCAATGGCAAGCAGAAGATTGAGTCTCCAAGGACTCTTCCTAAAAAACCATGAAACATGCCAACCCAAACCATTCCGTTCAAGATGAATGGCACATCATCACCATTTGGCATCCAAATCAGAAAAATGCTGAAAGTTATGTGCAATTTTGGATGGTTCCAAAGGTTCTTCAAGTGGATATTACGCAGTCCCCCCAACTGCTGCTTGAGAATGTCATGTGGCAAGTGGTTCTGCAACAAGTTATAAGCTGTGCATGTTTGCTTTTCCAACATGGGGAAGTAAGCATCAATGTATATCAACTGTACATAGATAAAATAAAAATACACTTGCCCATAGCCATGTATATATGGGCTACTATCATTACAAATATTGGCCCTAAAGTGACCATGAAACCCAAAAATAATCTTGCTCTCTTGTGGAACAATGCACTGATCATATATGGTGGGAAAATACCAAGACTCAATGGAGTAATCAACTAGTACAAAGATTTATTTTTTACCATGCATAATGAGTAGGCTGAAAGTGAGGTTCATGTATAAGTTCCCCCATGAGGATTCCCTCATAAAAATCTGCAAGAAGAAGGGATAAACATACTCCTTGGGACACTCCATCAATAAGAACACATTCCCATGTGACAACGATGTAGACCTTAGAAATAAGGCTCCATGACTCCTCCCTTTGACATTCCATATGCCAAAGTCATCCACCATCATGCTACTATGTGAGAAGATCTTCTTCCTACATAGAAGTCTCTCATGATCCTCCAATGCTGAAGGGTAGCCTCCTTGCACCATGAATGTGCCTTCCTTCTCTCTAGAAATCTCATGAAAAGTATGGGAAGATTTTTTCCCATACTCTCCCAAGTGCAATAATAGCAACAACAACTTTTGCTGCTGTCTCATCTCTCCCTCATACAAGCCATAGAGTAGGATCATGATGGTCAACTTGTATGATGTCGCAAAAAACAATTCAGCCATGAAGTGCCTCCTGAAATGTACATCATATAAAGTGTGGAGAATCATGCTCCAAATGGGCACCTCCAATCTCAAGCCCACTCTCCAAACAAAGCTTCCCATGAACATATACATATCAAAAATATATGGAAGCAAAGTACAATGAGAACAAGTTGCCAAACGACAACTGGAGAGTGAATCATGGTCCCTCTCATGGAACCAGCACAGTGCATCCTTGGCCTGCATCAAGATAAGAAGTAACAAGTGCTTTACCAACCACTTGTTTGCTGCCACAGTCATCTCATAAGATGAAAACATGAAGTTACAATATGGTGTCAATGGTGCACACCAAGAAACATGTGGCTTCCCCCACAAACCATAAAAAGGATAACCAAAATCAATGCTACAAGTAGCTGCAAGTACATCATCATACAAAATGCAAGAAGAGATAATTCTTCTTGTTACATCATGCTGCTCAAATAAGGAAAAGAAGTACAATAAAAAATGTGAAATTATACCTCCTCCATCATGTACTTGAGGTCTTGAGCTGAAATGGCTCAACTGGAAATTCTCCCTTACTCCCAATGAGTAGGAAGGTGGCTGTGACATCCTCTCTATCACCATCCGGGCTATGCATCTCTCCATATGCTAAAATATGTCATGCTGAATGCCCTCCCAAGTGAACTCCTCCATCAAATGGAAATATGCATCAAAGTGCATAGAAGAGAAGTCCTCATGTGTTGCATGTAGCAGCTTCTCCCTAAGACTAGAAGATCTAGTCAAGAAGATACTGCCATAGGAATATATGACCACATCATCCACCATGTATCTCTCATCTCCATCTGGGTCATCAAGAATCATGCATGCACCAAGATCCTTGGAGTACTCTACCAAGAGCTGAGATCTCCAATAAGGATCAATCCTCCTAAGAGACAGCGCTGGCGATCTAACATGTGAATCTCTCCTCATGCTGCTGTCTACTACTTTGACATCCCCCATGCCAAACTCTTCACCTCTCCAAAATCCAAGAGTGGTGAATCCAAAGACAAGATGTCTTTCATCATCTCTAGATCAGGTGGCCTCCCGGGTGGAATGCCTCCATGTAGTGAGACATCAATGTCAAGAGTGGACTGTACATATGGTTGGACAACCTTGCTCTTGCTTCCACAACGCAATACAGTATCCCTCCTATTTGCACTAGCTCTCTGAAATAGAGAAGGGTGTGTGCATCTCATCACATGATGCTGCTCTTCATCCCTACCTCCTCCATCCAGCTGCAATGCTGCACAATAATGCTGCTCACTGATTGTGCTTGGATCTCCATGTAAGAGATCTTGGGGACTTTGTTTCGGGGATTTAACACCCTAGAGGTTGGTTGGGATTCAACCTCCACAGAGCAGGGGCGTACTACTTAACATAGACCCACACGATCATGCATATTCATAAAAACTAAATAGAGCAGAATGAGAGGTTTACCCGTTGGTCCTACGTTTGAAGTAGATCCACGTGGAGTTCAAACTCCCTGCAACCGTCCTTCCTCCTTAACCTGAAATGCAAGAAGAAACCAGCACAAAGGACAAGTTGTACAGTATATTTCTACTCTATATGTTAGTGTGATTCATATAAAACATTAAATAAATCATAATGAATGCTTGTATAACAAATATTCTTCATACATTAAAGCATACACTAACATGTTTATTTCAGGAACAGCATGATACTTCTGTATTATAAATAGTACGTACAAAAGTAAGTGGAGAGATCACCTAATCCTTCCAAGGCCTTCGCAGACCGTCGTCCGGATCCGTCCAGCCCTTGCCTCGCTAAGACTCCTTCCAAACAGGTGCATACGAGATAACATATAAAGGGATGTATATCTCAAGGAAACAAGGGTTTCCTGAAATGAACTGGGAAAGTGCAGGAGGCACGGGGAATCAGACTTGGATAGGGAATACCAACAGAGTATAATATCAATACTTTCTCTCTCTCCCTTAGGCCATACATATGAGGGCTTTTTATAGTCCCTCCAAGTAGTTTCAGCAGTTGGAAACAGTTGGCCACGGGCTGGGGTGGTTGAACTACCTGAGTAACCATCAACCCAGCGCGAAATTAGGGATTTTTTATATATTTTTTAATCATTTTAATGGCATACGCGGAAAAGTCTAGCTGTACTCGCGTATACACGCGGAAAAACACGGGCATAGTCGCGTATGGAGGATTTTCCACTGGTTTTAAGTGAATTTGTCCAAGTCTGTAGGAATGGGTGCCCAAAAAGCCATAAAGCAATCATGAATCATGTCAAAGTGAGAAATGATGCTATAACAGATGCCCCCTAATATATGAGGTCAGAAGGGGTACATGATGGCCGAAATGTATTATGCACATAGAAAGAACTTCGCAAGGACAAGAGAGGACTTCACCAGATTTCAGCCTGCCAAAAAACAATGAAAGAAACCAGAGAGTCAACTCATGCTGAGGCGGGCATACCCATGCTCAGTCAAAAATACATCATATATATAGAAAGTACTGAATAGATCCAACATATGTCTAGTATAAGCCGGAAGCGAAAGTACATAGTGAATCATGCGATCACTGCCCGAAATACAAGTACGAATCAATGTCCAAGTATCACATATAGAAGGCCAAGGAAAAGATAGTGCAAGCTGAATGCCGATCGAATCGCCCAGATCTCCAAGTACCGGATCATAAGGCGGATCAAACGCGGTGCAATCACGCAACTCGGGGATCAACATATGAGACTTTGCTTGTCTTTGACACAACATATAAGGGTGGACGACGACACTGGGAAAATGAGAGGTGTCAACGGTGAACGAGAAATGCGTGCTACCGGGTCTTCACCCGTCACAACGGCTAGTCTACACAATGGGAATAAATGAGGCCGAAGTCGACCATGTGAGAAATCGTTGGATTACGGAAATGATGGATGTATCCCGTTAACCGACGCGAGACAACCCACCGATAATGATAATGAGTGTCAAGGTGCCCCAGTACAATCTGACAAGTGCGAATGAATGAGTTGAAGTCGAACACTTGAAAGAATCTACCAATGAGGAGGCAATGATGAATCCCCACTGTCGATAGCGAAGAGTCTGCCACTGATGACTGCAAACCCTAAGGTACTGACAAAAAGACTCTAGATCTTGTTCCCAGAGCAATGAGTCGGAGTCGATGGGAAAAGATCTGCTGGAAGGAAGGCATTAAGGCATCCCACATCAGTCCAGCGCGAGTGTAACCCGCAGGCCAAGATTTGGAAGGAATCAGATGAAGTAGAGTGATGGAACCAAAACTGAAGTACGTTTCCGACGTGCACAAGATGAAGCTAGCGCACGGAAGAAACCCTCTGAACCAACCAATAATGAAAGCTGACACAGAGGCGAGAAATCCACCGATAGGGTCAAATGGAAATCCAGGTACTGCACGAATCCCAAGTGTGATAATGTGTGCTGACGTCGAACACAGGGGAAACCACTCGGTCAAAGACCCATGATGATGATCAAATGCTGAGCACGAGGTCACCTATCAATAATGAAAATAGGCCCAAGGTGCGGCTCTAGGCTTGCTCTAAAAGCAATGTGTCGTAGTCGATAAGAGACAAACCCGCCGGCAAGAAGTCAATGGGGACCTTCTCAAACCAGCACGAGCAGAAGATCAAAACATCTGATGTGATAGAACATGATACGGACAAGACCGGGAAGGCCGACTGAATAATGAGTCAAGAGACACCGCAGAATGGCCGACTCAGGCTAGACTTCCCTTGAACAAAAGCACGACTCTGTGATGACCATGGCAGTAGAAAGTGACACTGTATAAGTCTGTCTTGCAGGAGGCAAAAACAAACTCTCCATATGATTGGAAGAGATAACCAATCGGGGGAGAACTGACAAGTGAAACATGGTAAAGGCTGAACCTAGGTCAAACTAGAACCATCCCAAATGAAGGAAATATATATAAGTATATGTGCTTTGTTCAAGGGCGACAACACTGACTCTGTACTGCCATCGAAATAACGAAGATACATCCCGTTCCCGCTCTTTTTGTTATATTTAATTTTTTTGTCTTTTTCATAATAAGCCTGAAAAAGAATAAAAGAATGCTATGGTACGATGGATAGAACGAGTATCAAGAAAGCAGATGCACTAGTTCCGGGGTTTGGAACAATCCTATGCTCAATGCAAGGTGGCGAAAACTGGTCAGTGATACTCAGAGGAACGTTCCATCCATGGGTATAAAGGTGTCAAGTCGTGATAGCTAAGTGCATGCAATGGTTAACTTGTACAGAAAGTCAAGGTCAAAAGTTGGCTTAAACATCGAGTCCAAATGAAGCCGGCTAAAGGCCAGGATAAACAAGTAGCCAATATGCAATGCGGTAATACAACTTAACGACACCAGGGAGCCTCTAGGGTATAAGCCAGAAAAATGATAAGTGATGAAGGAGAAGAATGAAGCTTCAACACAAAAGACATGGCGGGACTAAAGAGGACTCCCGAGCCTACATAAAAAGCAGCATGGGCAACAAGTGATAGCGAGGAACTAACTAGGAAGCCCATGTAAAGGAAGGCTCTACCATCAAGTCATGATTAAAAAATCGGCGAGTGAAAAGGGTGTAATACTCATGACCTGATGGGATCGACCCTAAGGCAAGTGATCAGTATGGAGGCTAGAATGCAAGATGCAACGGAAAGTGATTCCCTAACCTATATGCCAGTGAAGATCATATACCTTCCGTGAAGAGTCTGAAATCATGGGTCAAAAAACCGGGAAAAATCTCGAAATCGTCAAAATGTACCTGAAACATACCAAACTGGGCACTTCCAAGCAATCGAGTTATACAGCATAAGACAGATCGAAAAAATAAGCACAAGGAAATTTTTGCAAAAATTTTCAATTTTTTAGCCATAAATACACAAATTACCTCTCAATTGGTTCATTATTGCATAGCTGATTTGGAAAAAGAGCTCTGGAGCTAAAAACTTGTTTCGTCAAATCAGGAACAACCGACCATCGGAATTCAGCGAAACTTCAGGTAGGCTCCTTATTCATCCTGATTAATCATTTTGTCCGTTTAAAAATTAAAATTAAGTGAATTTTTGCCTAGAAACCCTTCTTAAAAAATGCGTATCTGCGCATACGCGGGTTCAATGAAGTGAAGCTGCGTATACATGCGACTGTGCACAGGAAAAGTCGCGTATGCGCAGGTCCATAACTCAAAAAGAAGTTTCTAATGCAAATTTTAATGAAATTTTTCAGGATGACTATTTCTTGGAGGGAACGTGAGCACGGCGCAATAGACCAAGAGGTCATGCAGGATCGCGCGGCACAAAATGTCCTCCGAAACTGTGGATTATTCAAATTTTTCAAAATGCCCAATATGAAAAGTAATGTGAGATTGCTTGAAATGCTGGTAAATTACTGGGAGCCAGATCAGGATTGCTTCATCATTGATCAAATGCCACTACGCATAGAAGTGGAAGATATATACTTCATCACTGGACTCTCCAGGAGGGGAGACCCAGTGGATCTGCACGGAAAACCCCTGGGAGGGTTGACCGTGGAGGACTATGTCCAAATCTATTGCGTAGATAATTCCAAGAAAGTTGGCACACAGATTGCAATCAAAGATATCAGGGATTTGCACATAAAGATCCTCCTATTCACCATCGGCAGAGTGGCAGGATCTGCCTCACTGCATCAGGCGTCCAGGACGCACATGAGCATAGCTGTAGAGTGCTTAATTCATGTGTATGATTGGTGCACTGCCCTGCTACTGAACATGAAACAACAGCTGACCTCCATTCGCAAAACAAAAACAAAACACTTTGGCTATGGAACCATTTTGACTACATTCTTCTTCGAGAGAGTTCCAGCTTTGAGACCCAAAGTCATCTCAACTATCAGCAGCCCTCGGGACCCAAGAATTGCCCGTTGGGCAGACATGATGAAGAGACTGGGGGGCGGCGAGGTACCCCGAACTACCTGGGACGATGAGTTCTTCTTATGGTGGAGAGAACAGATCATCGCAGTAGATGACTACCCCTATGCCGGGATGGATTTCCGAGGAGATCCAGATCTAGTACTTCCACCCGGTGCAGCATGGGGAGCAGTCGGTAAGTTTTTTCAAAAATTTTAACTTATATGATTTTTTTTTGGATTTTCAAATATGTATGAAAATGAAAAACAAACATGTTTTTGGATTGGATTCATAATGACTGACAAATGAAAATGATCATGTTTCAGATGTTGGACCAGTTCGTCCTGAGGGCCTAGCACGTCACAAACGCCGCAGAGGTGAGGCAGAGATAGCGGATTCTGACAGGACACTCCAGGCCGTGCAGAGAAACTTGGAGGGACTGACCCGCCAAATCCCTCTGGCTGCTGTGGAGGACTTGCCAGAAGCCGTCCAGAGACGGGTTGTAGGAGTACCCCGGGACTGGGTTAGACTATTCCGCCGTGTGGCCACTGCAGTGATGTTCTATAGGAATGCTGGGCAGGGTCCTCAGGAGTAGATAGTTTTTACATATTAGATGACTGTATATTTTTTGAGACTGAACATGATGGGGTATAAGCCCAAGTTTTGTACGGCATTGATGGATCCAAAATTTTGTAAAGTTTTTTGACATACTGATGATATATATACAGCGATATTTTGATGTGATGTGATAAATGTATCAAATGTATGATGTTTTTGATGATTAGATTTTATTGTATTGAATGATTAATATGCCAATCTAAAGCTTGATTAGCCAATGAGTCGGCAAACCAATTGTCAGCTCGAGGAATATGAATGAATGTTAAAAATTGAAATGACCTTTGTAACAAACGTACCCTCAAGAACAATCGTAATAAAATTGGATCTCGTACCCGATAAGTGTTGTTCAACTGCGACACCACCAGTTGGGAGTCCAAGAAAACTACCAACGAATCAACACCCAAAGATATTGCTTCCGAGAGTAGATGAATGACTGCAGTGTATTCTGCTACGTTATTGGAAGCAGGACCAATGCAGACCCCTCTTGATACCAACAGCTGACCGGAAGGATAGTGAAGAACTCAAGCCGCGGAAGCTAAGTTCCGGGTGTGTCTACTAGCACCATCGGCGAAACCAAAATGACTCATGACATCAACACAACCTGCCAAAGCAGATCAAAAAACATCATCATCTCATCAAAAATCGAAAATCAAACAGATATGTACAAGACAAAAAACTACTATATACAAAGCAAAATGCCAGGACAAATCCTAGGCATAATACTTCTTCAAATAGAGCCCATTTCGGGGCTCCGGCAACTCGTTCCCTTCGAAGTCAACCAAGGTATACGCTCCTTTCTTAAGGACCTTCTTGACGATATAGGGGCCATACCACATCGACTTAAACTTTCCTGCCCCCAAGGCATCTTTCTCTTGGGCATAGACCAAAACAAGGTCGCCTTCGGAAAAGACCCTAGGCTTAACCACCTTATCGTACTGAACTTTGACTCGGTTTTTATGCGCTTCGTTCAACGTGGCGGCATCTCGACGCTGCTCATCAAGATGTTCCAGATGAAGAAGCCGCTCTGCCAGACTAGAAGTGTCAGGAAGAAGCTCAACAGCCAGTTTAAGGGAAGGAATCTCGCATTCAATGGGAAATACGGATTCCACCCCGTGGACTAACTGAAACGGAGTAAAGCCAGTTGCAGTTTTAACTGACGTCCTGTATGCCCAGAGTGTAGGATATAGCATAATGTGCCAGTTGGATCTATGTTTATCAATCGTCCGTTGAAGAATTGTCTTCAAGGACTTATTCACGGCTTCCACCTGGCCATTGGCCTGGGGATAATATGGAGATGAATGCTCCTGCCGGAAACCCAATTTAAGAGCCAACTCAGCCATCATACTATTCTGAAAGTGACTGCCATGGTCAGTGACAATCTCTCTAGGTATACCGAAACGAGCGATAACTTGGTTGAAGAAGAAAAGAGCTGCAGTCTCACCATTGTTCCCAAAAGTAGGCATAGCCTCGACCCACTTCGTAAAGTAGTCTACTGCTACGATAATGTACTTGTGACCTTTTGCCAAAGGCGGGTTACAAGTAGTATAATCCATACCCACTTTGTAAAGGGTCCGACAGTAACGACTGGAAAAAGCGGAGCTGGATGAGCGCGCATTTTTCGAGTATACACTTGACAAGGATGACACTTCTTGACCGATTCAATACAGTCTTTGAAAATCGAGGGCGAGAAGTAGCCAGCACGCAAAATATTTTGGGCTGTAGCAAGCCCTGATAAATGACCCCCACAAGCTCCACCGTGAGAATCATTGAGCACAGCCTCAGCTTCTTCGAAAGTTAAGCAGCGTCTTAGGATTGAATCAACCCCTCGACGGTACAAAGCATCACCAATAATTAGGTAACTTTTAGCTAAGTGACGCAGCTTACGACGCTCATCTTTCGAAAAAGAAGAGGGAAACTTCGCAGTCTGGAGATACACGATGATATCCCCATACCAAGGATCTTGTGGAGAGATCAAAAACAAGTGTTCGTCCGGAAAGGACTCATCATAGATCATCTCCTCACCACAAGGCAACTCGGAGATCAATTCCGCAAAGACTAATGACTTCTTGGATTTGGCAGACATGAACTCTAGATCAAATTCTTGTAATATCACAATCCATCTATTATATTTTCCCCCAATCACTCGCCTGCTGAGGACAAACTGAAATGGATTGGCAGCTGCCAAGACATAAGTTTTGCGAAGAATAATATAATGCCGGAGTCGCTGCACAGCATGAACTGCTGCTAAGGCTAATTTTTCTATCGAGGTGTATCGCAGTTCAGGTCCTACCAGTCCTCGACTAAGGTAGTAAATAACATGCTCAGCCAGAGCATCATCCTCCTGAACCAGAACCATACCAATGGTAGATTCTGCTGTAGCCAGATACAAAAGAAAATCTCTGCTATAATCGGGTGGACTCAGCAAAGGAGCAGAGGTCAATGCCTTTTTCAAGGCGTCGAATGAGCGTTGAGCATAGTCGTCCCAAAGAAAAGGAACTCCTTTCTTCAACAATCTCATATATCCCTTTGTAATCTCAGCATAGTTAACGATAAACCTCCGAAGAAAATTAGACTTCCCTTGTAGACTTTGTAGCTGATAGATTGAAGACGGGGGAGGCAACCGAAGTATTGCCTCAACCTTGAAGGGATCTACCCTTATCCCTTCCCTAGACACGATAAATCCCAACAGCCGACCGGATGTTACCGCGAAAACGCACTTGTTCGGATTCAAACGAATTTTATAAAAACGACATCTTTCAAATATTTGCCAGAGGTGACCTGGATGATCCATTCTCTTTCGAGAATGAGCAGCTAGATCATCTAAGTATGCCTCGATGATTTTCTTGATGTCGTGGAAGGCGTAAGACATGGCCCGCTGAAAAGTAGCTCCAGCATTTTTAAGACCAAAAGGCATTTTCTTATATGCAAACGTACCCCAAGGACAAATAAATGTGGTCTTATGTTGATCTTTTGGACGGATAGTAATTTGATTATAACCAGAGAAACCGTCCATGAAGGAGAAAATCTCGTTACCGGCACACTCGTCAATAATCTGATCAATGAAGGGTGTGGGGTAATTATCTTTAGGACACGCCTTATTTAGGTCTCTGAAATCGATGCACACTCGAATTGTTCCTTGCTTTTTATCAACAGGAACGGGGTTTGAAACCCATTCAGTCAGAGGAACTGGGAAAATGAATCCCGCCTTAAGCAGCTTTTCAACTTCAGCTTTGATAGCTGCTGCCTTCCTAGGATTAACCGGACGAAGTTTTTGCCTGACCGGCTTAGCGTTTTCATACGTCTTGATCTCATGCTGGACGATAGATGGGTCTATGCCAGGCATTTCCTCATAAGACCAAGCAAAAACATCCCTATACTCTTTGAAGAGCTTGGTATAGATTTGAACTTCTTCACGGGAACATTCAGCTCCAATGAAAACGTTCTCAATAATGTTGGGATTCCTGGAGATGTTCACCGGGATAGTCGGAGAGATCACGGCCATGTTCCCTTCAGCATAAACCTGTGCTGGTGCTAAGGGGCTCAAGACTGGGTGAACAGGTCCAGAAGACTGAGGACTTGGAAAACTAGCTTCGACTTCGCTCAAGTCAGGTAGGAAGTAAGACCGATGATGCAAGTCATCCCACGGTCTCTCTATACCTGTCATTGCTTCCAGGATGGCCTCTTCGGATGGAAGAGTGGTATCTAGACAATCCTGGGCAGAAGAAGAAGTAAGCGTCCAAGCCGGAGCCACATCACCATCCAACTCTTCCGGCGAAAGAGGAGCTGGATCAGACTCTGCAGTGTCAACAACAGACTGATATGCAATCTCAGCTGCAGAAATCGGGAATGCCATTCCACCCACTTGCCCTTCCTCCAAAGTGGCAGGTGGGGAAGGTAAGGTCCAAGGGTCCGAAAAATAATGAGTTCGAAAGAACTCTCTTCGAAGGGGAGCCTTGGAGGATGAAATAGCATTGATAGACACCTTAGGAGGAGGAAGATCAAAAGAACCCATCAGGGAAGAATACATTCCCACTCCTAAATTCTCGATAGGCGCCTTGGTATTATCCAACTTAGGAACAGATGAGTTAGGAGGCGCATCCAGGTCTACAGGAGGACAGTCCAGTTGATCCACCGTGACTATCCTCCCTTCGTGGGGGAAACATACTATTCGAAATAGTGAGGATGCAATAACATCCATATCATATATCCAGTTCCTCCCCAACAGAAGGTTGTAGTCCAAGGCTGCATCTACTACCTCAACCTCTATGTTAACGGTTTTGCCCCCAACACAGATGGGCAAAGCCGGGACAATACCATGGGGCCTATGAGAATGACCATCAAATGCAGTAAGAATAGTGCTAGATGGAACAGCTTTGGGAGATCCAAGTGTCTTCCAGCATGCAAGAGACATCACGCAAGTAGAAGCACCCTCATCGACAACCGTGCGAAAGATATTAGTCTTCCGATACGATGATTTAATATGGAAGGCCATATGATGAGGAAGTCTCTTCTTAAAATTCTTCATATCAAAGGTAATCAGAAGAGAATTTTTCGGATCAATAGCCCCAATGGCGGTGAGCAAAGCACTGCGCTGAGCCGGACAAGACTGGAGTACCTCTAAAGCTGACATAGCACAAGGACTCTGCGCCAGATCTTCTACAATCGAGTAGTTCTGGGCAGCCCTCATGTTCGGATTAATCGTTGACCGCTTGGAAGATGCTTTTGGCATCCGAGGCATAGACTCGACAGTTGGCTTCGTGATGTGAAGCGGCTCAGTAGCATCAGGAACTTCCTTAGCTTTCGAAGATTCCTCTTCGCCATAATCACGGGATCTCGTAGCGACATCCACGTGAGCACTCATCATAAAGATATTCGATGGAATTTCCCCTTCCTGAGGACCTCCAGAGGAAGCCCCAAGATTTTGATTCGCGCCAGCAATTAATTGCTGCCCTTGGGGAAAAGGGTTTGTTAGCACAGCCTGGGAACTAGAAGAACCCTGCTGAGATAACAGGCGCTGAGCATCCTGAATTTTCGGGCAAAGATGCGTGAGATGGTCTCCAGCACAAAGCTTGCACGGAAACTTAACTTTCTTTTTCTCCTTTTGCCCTTCACCAACACGCTCGTTGGTTTTATTTGCATTGCCCTTCCCATTCTTGCCCTTTTTCTTGTTATTACGTCCCTTCTTCTTCCCATCGGACTGTTGATTTCCTTTGGGTTCAGAAGATTGGACAACATTAATGGACAAAGACTGGGAAGGTGAAGAATCAGCAGGCACAGCCTGACTAGAAGAAGCAGATTGTAAAGACAACTGCTGCAATTGAGAAAGCAGGCTGGCTGCACTACTACTGACCGATCCGACAAGTCCGTCACCATGCGGACCGGGTTTGGGTTTCGATAGATCCACTTTGGAGCGAGGAGCATTGGGCAAATATTTGTAAAGCATGCCAGACTGAGAATAGATCAACTCTAACTGCTGGGCCCTAAAGATGGCCTGCTCCTCGGAATATACCCCTGACATGGATACATCCTTTGAAATATCTGACTGAAGCGACTTCAAAAACCACTCGAGAAAGAACTCACCTGGAATATGGGCTTTGATAAGCCTCTTCCTTCTCCTCCATTCCTGAATATGATCAGAAATGTGAGTTGCCTCATCCTGCTTAAAATTAGCCAGGAGTTCGGTCCCAGCCTCATATCTGACGGGCAACTGAAAATGGTTAAGAAAAGTGACAGCCAGTTCTCCAAATGTGGCGAAACTGCCCCCAGTGAGCTCTATATACCATTTCGCAGCATTTCCAGTTAAGGTGCGCTGAAATAATCTCAATCTAATCGAGTCATCGATCAGAGAGTTCGATGAGCACCATAAGTGGAATGTGGTGACGTGGTCCGCCGGATCTTCACCATTCTTACCTTCAAACTTAGGAATGTCTGAAGGAAGTTTGGTTGGAACCGGAGGCCAACCCGGACTATATCGAATCGGGTCATTAGTTAACTTCGCCAAGTCTGGCAAGTTTAACGTTGCGAGAAATGGTAATCGCGGCGGAGCCTGAGAATTCCATCCTTGATGGGATGGATTTCCCACATTCTGAAAAGAATAGCCTGGATTTGATGAGGCACCAGGCTGCCAGAAAGGATCCGTAGAAAACGGAGAAGAACCTCCTCCCACGGCAGGAGTTACCATAGCCGGAAGCTGGATTCCATGTTGAAGTATTGGTGAGAAGTCCCTGGTGGGGTTCCATGCATTAGGCAGAGGAGAATGAAAATACGTAAGCACTCGACATTTATGAAGAAGCATTCCGGGGGATGACTCGCGATGGGCGGGATTCCACCTTTCGACGTTGCAAACATAGGATTCCACCCCATAAAAGCAGTCGAACTTGGCCCCTGAGCCCAAGGATTAAAACTTTGGGTCTGGGACGTAAAAGGAAACGACCCTAAAGAAGGATTGGGACTAGGAATATGCCCAGTCCCAAAGGGGAAACCCTGAAACGAAGCTGATCCACTAGCCATGTTAGACATGGGTGTAGATCCAGCTGCACCGGCGGAAAAGGAAAAAGAGGGATTTCCACTAATGGACATCCCTGAACAGAAGGGACCAGAATGAGAAGCATATGCTTGGGTGAACCCAGAGCCAAACATAGCAGCACTAGAAGCACTCGAAGATGAAGCAATAGTGCCCCCTGCCTCGACAGAAGCAGGGATCTGAATGCCTGCAGCACTCACGGTAGAAGCCGCGTTCCCGGTCGTGGCCATCGAAAGATAAGAATGATACGGAAGATCCGGCGGTCTCTCAGACTCCGGTCCGATGTACTGAACAACAAACGGATAATCAGGAGGAAGAGGAGATGGACTTGTAGCTGGAGGCTCAGGTATATCTTCTATCTGAAAATCTTCTTCCTGAGGAAACAACACTCGCGAGGTGAGCGGAACGCTCCTCTCGGAACCGACACTGGAATCAGCTATGAAACCTTCAGACCTTGGTGGAGGATCTCTCTCCACAGCGTCAGACTCAACAGGGTGGTAACCACCTGCTAAATCGCTCCTACGCCTTCTCGAAGAAGGCTCTGCACTCTCGGGAGATAACCCCCGGATTCTCCTCGAACGTCGAGGCGCTTGATCAGCCACTTTTATAGATTTTATTAATTAGACTCAAAAAAGTGAAAAGCTAGGCAAGCTAGGAGCAAAGAGCACTCACTAAAATAAAAATCCCTGAGAAACAGCAAGCAAACAGCCCAGCAAGCAAACAGCCTCCAAGTATTTCCGCTCCGGGTGATGAGGACAGGACACCAAAATACAGTAGTATAGGACGCGCAGAAACGTTCACGGATGATTGGGGCCCACGAGAACAACCGTAGAAGGTATCGAAACGATTACGCCGACACTCTAGCGGTAACTGTGGCTCGGCACCCAAGCTTCGCGGTGCCCCCGAGGCGTCTTTGAAAGTGATGCAACGTCTGCCTCAGGTACCAGGGGTATTCCCCCCCGCAGTCACCTGTGTGGAACCTAGGAACGACAACTATGGACACCAATCCGTATCAGAAGCTGAGCGGAACGGTCTTGAGGTCAGATTCAGCTAATCGGAGGGGGGTATCCCTCTTCTCAACCTTCACTTCCCCTCGCGCTTGACTCTCAGATGAGAGCTTTCCCAGTCCACCTCACGGAGTTGGATTTCGCTCAATTAATCAACTTCTATGTTTGTTTGAGCGGCCTTGGAGAGTTAACTCTCCTCTCACCTATTCCAAGGCCCTACAACCTAGCTAGTTGGTGATTGACACTTAATAAAACTTGCTAGTTGATTTTAGATTAAATAGCTTATTTTAAGGGCTGTTGTATTAAGTCACAAGGATATGGAGTTGAAACCAATGATGTTCTGACGCAAAAGAAATTAATAAAAACCTGACTACATGCACATGCAGTTCTTTGTCTTTCGATGAAGAGCAATTTCTATATAAGTTCTACGAGACTTAAAAAATGTATTTTTCTTTTCGAATTACAAACTCACACTCGCAAAAACTAAGAAGCTAACTAAATGATTCAATGCACCTAATGCAAATGACCACTAGCATGTAAATTCTAAGATGCAAAAGTCTCTTGAAACAAGGTGAAATTTCCCAAAAAGGCTCCTTCAGTTTTAACTCATCTTTTGATATCCAGAAAGCCAATTCTTGCAAACAAGAACTGTTAATATAAGACACCAAAATACTCAACAAGAAGAAGAAGAAATCAAAAGACAACCTCTCCTCAAAATCAAGCTGAAAACTAGAAGCAAGAAACTTCACTAAAGTCTCAAAAGATGAAGCCAAACGAAAATGAAAAACGCAAGAACAAAAACAAAAACAAGAAACAATGTTTTTTGAGTTTTTGATATGCAAAAACAAAAAGCAAAACAAATGTTTTTTGGGCTTTTTAGTTTTATAAAACAAGAGCTTCAAGAAAACCAAGAACAACTATCCCAATCCAAGCCAAAACGAGACCGAATTTCAAGCATAAACTTCAGCTATGCCCCCAAACCTTATAAGGCTAATGATAGCAAGATCAATAAGAGCAATGGAAGACCAAAAACTCGATCAAACAGCCAAGAGAAATAGTGCAAATTCGTTGCAACACAAAACTCCAAAGAAACAAGAAAAGATCTTCGAAAATTGCAACAAAACCCTAGCCTATGAAACTCAAGAAAACCAATCGAAAAAAAAGCAAAGAACGTAATGCAAAGCACAACACAAATATAGGAGCGAGTCAGTGAGCAGAAGCTCTCTGTTCTGGTAAAGCAGAACAGCCAAGAACGCTCAGAAAGCGATCTTGGAACTCAATCCAGGAGTGCTAGCACCAACAAGAACACTTCGCCAAAAAGATCAGTTTTCGGACAAACGAAAGAGAAACAAGACTTAAAACCACTTCTGTCACACTCCAGTAAGTACAGAGACTCTGCAGACACAGGCCTCCACAGCCAGAAAAGACCAAAAACACCAGAATCTTAAAATTTCAAACTCAGCCTAGGTATACGCGACCTTGCAGTTATGCAACAAGCGTGTATACGCGTCTGTGTTGAGGGAAACCCGCGTATACGCGGTTCCTTCTACACAAACTCGCGGGTATACGCGACTGTGTGCAAGAAAAAAGGCGTATACAAAGAAAGATAATGAAAAACAAAAATTACAAGCCTGGGAAAGATATCAAAGCTTCAGACTGACTGCAAGAAAGCAAACTGGACTGTAAAAGACAGAAGAAACTGTTGGCAACCTACCAAACAGCTGAAACAACCCAACAGGAGAATCACAAAAATGTGATCCCCAGCGGAGTCGCCAGTTCTGTTTCGGGGATTTAACACCCTAGAGGTTGGTTGGGATTCAACCTCCACGGAGCAGGGGCGTACTATTTAACAGAGACTCACACGATCATGCACAGTCATGAAAACGAAATAGAGCAGAACGAGAGGTTTACCCGTTGGTCCTACGTTAGAAGTAGATCCACGTGGAGTTCAAACTCCCTGCAACCGTCCTTCCTCTTTCACCTGAAATACAAGAAGAAACCAGCACAAAGGACAAGTTGTACAGTATATTTCTACTCTATATGTTAGTGAGATTCATATAAAACATTAAATAATCATATTAGATACATGTATAACGAATATTCTTCATACATTAAAGCATACACTAACACGTTTATTTCGGGAACAGCATGATACTTCTGTATTATAAATAGTACGTACGAAAGTAATCAAGAGGAGAGATCACCTGATCCTTCCAAGGCCTTCGCAGACCGTCGTCCGGATCCGTCCAGCCCTTGCCTCGCTAAGACTCCTTCCAAATGAGTGCATACGAGATAACATGTAAAGGGATGTGTATCTCAAGGAAACAAGGGTTTCCTGAAATGAACTGGGAAAGTGCAGGAGGCACGGGGAATCAGACTTGGATAGGGAACCAACAGAGTATAATAATAATAATTCTCTCTCTCTTAGGCCATACATATGAGGTCTTTTTATAGTCCCTCCAAGTAGTTTCAGCAGTTGGAAACAGTTGGCCACGGGCTGGGGTGGTTGAACTACCTGAGTAACCATCAACCCAGCGCGAAATTAGGGATTTTTATATATATTTTTAATCATTTTAATTGCATACGCGGAAAAGTCTAGCTGTACTCGCGTATACACGCGGAAAAAACACGGGCATAGTCGCGTATGAAGGATTTTCCACTGTTTTTAAGTGAATTTGTCCAAGTCTGTAGGAATGGGTGCCCATAAAGCCATGTAGCAATCATGAATCATGTCAAGGTGAGAAATAGATATATATCGCACTGGGTCATGCATTCATTGATGGTAGTAATTTCTATCAGTTTTCCCTCATGAGGTACTTGTTGATTCTCCCCCTATGGTCTTCAGTCATTAGTCACTTTCATTCTCAAAATCATATCAGTAGGTCATAGGATGGGCCTCATTAGTATCTAAGGTCTCACCACGGTCAACTTAATGAGTCAAGTGTCAATAAAGATCAACAAGGTCATGAGCAAGTCAATAAATACAAGCACATCAAATAGGAAAATCAGAGATATCATCTCTTTAGTTTGATGCAAGCGTCACCTCAAAACCATGTTTTGAGGTGAAAGCATGATACGTTGCCCTTCAGTCACAATTCAGAAGCTGTTATCTCCACAAAGTAATGTCCCTACCTTCAGAGAATTTTTCCACTATGTGCTTGGCACCAGATCATCTTCAAAGCAGATCCATCAAAAAGAGCTCGAAAAGAGCTTTCCAGCGGTATACTACACTCTCAAAACTGACTTCTGGATTGAATTTTATGCTTAAATGAAGTAAAAGCCCTCTATTCCCTAAGCCCCCCCCCTATTTCCCATTTTCCTTTTTAACTTTATGATCATTTCCCTTCGAAAACCCCTTTTTTCCACTTTCCGATCATAAAAATCGCATTACAAAACTTGGAATACATATGCAATTTAATTAAAACCACTTCCCCTTTTCCACACCCATAGACCTCGTAAGAAAAGTTATATCATATATAAACCCCCGCCGTATATATCACTTCCCCACCGCGCATATAATATAAACTTTATGATATAAAGTTTAAAGTCTTTGTTATAAATTGCAATCGCAAAAGTTGTTCAATTGCAAAATCGCAAGGTCCATTTGCATGCCTCGATGAGCCAATCGCAAAGGTCTCTGATCCGATCAATCGCAAGTCTCTTCCCTAATCCTCCGATTGTATATCCCGCCGATTACAACCTCTGATGCATATCTGACCGTTGATTTATCCCCCCGATCCGATGGTTTACAACGAATCGGGCCATCGCAATCGGCTCTCCCATAATTCCCCTTCCGATTGATCAATCACAATATTCTCCGATTGCAGCACCCTCTGATTGAAACTCCCGACTAACATCGCAACTGTCGTTCTTCCCTGCTGATCGGACGGCCCACAGCGAATCAGACCATCGCAAATCGGCATTCCCCGCATAGGTTAACTCTGCTCCCGTCTGATTTGCGATTGCGATTATATCCCCGGGCCCACCAAACGGTACTTACTCCCATTATAATATAAAGGCCCTTTCCCCTTTGTAAATCCCAAATCGCATTTTATTACGTTTATTAAAGGATTTCCCATGGCTTAAACTAATCGCATTGGAACTTTTGTATGATCCTTCCCAAATGCGTCCTACCTCCCGATCCCGATTGCGATTTTCATATGATTCCCGCCTCCATCTCCCTTCCCTTCTCCCGTTTAAATACATTCTTCCCTTCACGAAAGCATAAATTAATTTTTTTTCAGCATTCTATAGAAAGTCACAGAATAACAGCAGATGGAAAGCGAATAGTCAAAAGGCCGAGGGCCTAAAATAAAATAAAGATATCTAAAACAGCAGGAAAATAGGATCGGATTGCCTATTGTGTCTTCAATTAACATTTAAAAGATCTGCGTTACAATGTTTCGCCTTCTCGCTGACCGAATGTAACACAACGCTTCTTTTACGAAGAGACTGTTGGCTTTTGGCCTTCTATCTTCAGTTGTGATTTCTTCTCTTCCATCGATTTGTATTCTTGCAAAATTCGTCTATTTATTGTAAATTCTAATTATTTGAAAAGGGCTGGAGAGTCTGAGGTCTGAAAACTTAGATGTAGGGGAATAGTGTGGCAGTGAGCTTTAGGATCCTTTTGTACAGTTTGGCAGGGAATTAATAAAGTGATGCATCTCTGATTTGTGGGATTCATGTGGTATGCGTTTTAGCATATGTCTCTCTTTTTTGTTCATATGTACGTTGTTATGTTTCATCATTCATTTATAAACATTTCCAGTTGAATGTTTCCAAGTTAGAAAGGTAGAATCCATCTTATATGCTCTGCCTTGGGGACTCATTCATACTCAGTGTGTTTTCTTTTGTTTGAAAGGGTCCATGTATTATGCCCTTTTCAGCTTCTCAACAGTCTTTCCACCTCACCTTATTTCAATTTGATTGCTAAACCTCCTGCCTACCTTTCCCCACGAAATATCCTGTATCCTTAATTTAATTCCTCAGCTCAGGCTGTCCCTTTGTCCCATACATCCCTACAAATTCAGTCATTTATTAAAGCCCCTTTTTGCATTCATATATCTAGCCTAAAATATGTTCATTATTGTGTTATTGAATATCTATTCTACGGAGAGAGCCCTCTCCTGTCCTTGTAGGGCTAGCTACAAGGCTGAGCGTGGTTTAGTTGTTACCCTGATTTGCCTTTTTCAGCCTGAGGTTCAGATTGGGTGCTAACACCCTACAGAAAAGACAAAACAAAATAATATTAAAATGACCATATAAAACAAAAAACATTTTAAAATATAAAAAAATATGGTGGTTATTAAGTATGGTTATTTAATAAACCATATAAAAAAAGTATTCAAAAATACCAAACAAATTCAACGAATAAGGTGGATTTAATAGGTTGGTTATATAAAGGTGGAACTTGTGGTATGGTTGTATAAACCAACAAATATACATGGTTCCAAAACAATATAACACCAAATTTTAACAAAAGAACATTGAAAAAATAATAAACCATGCGCCATCATATTTTATGCCGAAATATGTGTTAACACATATGTAACCATAATATTTAACCACCAACACATTAGACACACCTCTGAATTCGTTAACTATTGTTCAAACTTGACCGCCACCGCATATCGCTAATCATTATGTTTAAAAAAAAATGCGCCAAAATAGTTTTTTATAGGGTCGGGCGGGGGTTTTACCTTGCGATATGCTTCGACCAAGAATATCCATCTGCCAACGACCCAATGGACTAGACTTTGAAAATTTTGCCCCAGACATTATATTTAAACTCCACATATTTTCCATTCAACAGGTGGGGGGCGCAGAGACAGAGGGTCGAAGGACTGAGAGCCCAACGGAATATGGAGCAGTGGATGGGTGGTGTGGGAACCACGAAGTGTAGAAATGTGAGGGTCAAAAGTAGGAGCGGGCAGAGGGTGTGGAACCCTGAGCTTAGGGAATCTTGAGATGCCCAGAATATTCCCGAGGAGGTAAAATTTCACATTATCAGAATGCTATCAAGTTTATAGTCAATTTTCTTAGAATTTCACAGGGAGAGTGATGATGAAGTAAGATTTTCCATCTGAGCAACAGAATTTTAGGTGCCCCACAGTGAGGAATCTTTGAAGAATATTTAGGAATCTAAAATATTCCCATGGAGGCTGAATTTTCCCAGTGTCGGAATGCAGCCGACATTATACTCATTTTTCTCATAATTTCGTAAGGACCATGATGGCGAGAGCAGATTTTTCATCTGAGCAACAGAAATTCAGTCAGCCAGTGGAGAGGAATATTTTTGGAATCATGGAGAATCTAAAATATTCCCAAAAGGCCCATATTTTGACGATGTCAGAATTGGACGAGTTGACACTCAATTTTACACTACTCGTCACTAGAAATTCAATGGTGCAATCAGTTTCCACCGCCAAGTTTTGCATTTTTCGGCCATCTTCAAAAGTGGAGGTACATGATACAAATATATTATGCTTCCTTTTGTTTTGTTGAGATGATGTATTATTCTTGATATCCCTATTTGAAACTACGTTGAAGGATGCTTGTTGCCACATTATTGTGAGATTGCATTAGTTTGTCATGTTAAAGAAAAGAACACTCTGAGTACGAGTTCATGTAGGGAGAATGTCTCATAGTGAGACACACCGATATTGTTCAGGGTATTTTCCTTGTAATGACAAAGAACATGCCATGTACATCATCATCATTTTAATCCATTATATGAAGCAAAATCCACTCTCTTAACACTGGGCCTGGACACATAACCCACACCGGGTGAACTCCGTTCTCAAATGTGTCATGTTATTAATTTTTTGATCGTAATTATGTTTCCTCTTGTTTAAGCATGAAAATGTGGTTCTTTTATGCTATTTTAAATGAAATTATATTAACATCACATAAGTAAAAGGTCTTGTATAATTCTGGTAGTTGAAGAGATCCAGATCAAGTTTGGTATAGGAGTGGTCTTCTTACTGATGTGAGTTGCGAGTGTGAACAATGGAACTTGCAAAAATGGAGGATGATAAATAAATGTACGAGACCTTCTTGATGATTTCCAAAATGGAGAACATAATGTATGAAGCTTATGATAATGAGAAACAAGGAGCAGAGAACAATGTTCCATCCGCACCTTGAGGAAGATAGAGCCTGTTGTTCGTTTTCCTAAAAAGATAAAAATTTGCAAAAAGTGAGAGATTACTGACATGGAAGCCTAGTCAGCAAAAAAGGGATATTATGGGTGTTGACATTGGAATCAACGCTTGGACTACAACAAGTGCCTGAAGAGACACATCCCAAACTATAAGGCAATTTTAATGATTTGTTTTGTGGGGTTGGTAGATGGTATAAACTCTGATTCAATGAAAAGAGATTTCAGTCAAATCCATAGTTATACTAATGAGAGTATTGGAATATGATGTGGTAGCATAGTGCAAGTTTGTAGCCTATGAGGAGAGGAAACTATGAGATATGAAAGGAAACAGTAAGTCTGTGAAATAGAAATCTACTGCATTTAGTAGAAATTAACAAAAGTAGCAGTTTGACAACATTCCATTGAGAGAAAGCTATTTCTAGTTTGACAAGATTCTCATTGAAATATCATGAAGAATAAATATTATGAATGATACTCTTTCCCATTGTTATAACATTCATTTCACCAGGAATGCTCACTGTGTGAGACTAACAAAAACTGATAAAACACATAACATGTTTAAGAGACTGATAAGAACCCATAATAGCATTATAGTTTGCAAATTGTAACTGAAAGAAGGAGATATGGAAACACAAGTATAGTAGAAAATACACACAGCAAATTGGTAATAATTCCTCTGTAGTATCATTCCATTTCATTCACAAAAAGGGTTACAGATCATATGAGTCAAATTCTAAAACCATCAACAACCCTTTTTGCATAGCAGTTTATCACATATATCCAAAAATAATAAAATCTCATCTCCACAAAAGGAGTAAACCTGTTCCCAAACGTTATTACGATCTCATGCAAGAGATGAGGCTTATCCTAAAACTTTAATACAAAGTGCTATGACATAATGAAAATAACATCATCAAGGCTAACAATTCGAAGTGGTTTGTATGATGTGGCAATTTATGGGAAGAATCCTCTTCTGTTCTAGTGAAACCAACTCCACAAAAAGTGTAAACAACAGTGAAAATGGCTTGTGCCTATTCCTTGAATGCTACCTGGTGCCTAGTAGAAACGTGCTGGTGCTGAGAGTAGTGGTAGAAAACTGTTTTGGATAAATTCTATCACTGTTCCGTTGTTCCTCTCCTTTTTTGGTGGAAAACCCTTTGTAATGGCGGAAAACCTGAAACTTTTTGGATAGAATGGCAGAGGTTCATTTTATGATAAATTACAAAGAAACCCTTTGAAAAAGGTTTAATTGATAAGGGAGACATGGATTATAATGAGCGATAAGCGAGGGGGGGGGGGGGATATATCGCATTGGAAAATCGGGATCAGAGCGTTTAGACTCAAGACACAAATGGGAAAAAATGTGATTTTGTGATGGGGTGATGACATGGTAAAGAAGTGGGACCGATCGCAGATCGCACATCAGAAGTTTTATTATGAAATGAAGGAGTTAAATGTTAAAACTGGCAAAGTGCGATGTGCGATGAGACGAAAGGTGGGGTCTAGACAATACGGCAAATAACACATCACAAGTTTTGTTATGAGACACAAGAGTTAAATGTTAAAAATCATGAAGTGCGACGTGCAATGAGAGCATAGGTGACGTGGTGGTGAAGGTGGGGCCACCCGTAGATTGCATGTCACAAGGTTTAGCTGGGAGCATCGGGGGTTAAATGTTATGTTCTGTGAAGAGCGAAGTGTGGGGAGGTAAATGTTAAAAGTTGTGGTGAGTGATATGCGATGGGCGGGAGTGACGTGGCAGACAAAGGTGGGACCGCCTGCATATCGCAAATCGAAATATTTATGTGTGAGAAGTGGAGGGTAAACAATAAGATTTGCGAAGTGGGATATGCGATGGAACCTATGGCTAACACGTGGCTCTTCTCAGAATCTATGATCCATTAACTCTCATGCATATTTATTTGTGATATCCATTATTGACCGCTTATCTCTAAATTAGATCTCATGATCTAATCTTGTCCATCCATCTGACTTGCGTTCATGTGCTATGATTTCCACTATCCATCTCTTTGCTTCAATTCTGCACTTTGATCCTGACCGCCTATTTTCCCCTTGGCGCCTCCTCCAAAACCCTTAAGTTCTTTTTAGGAAAATATGACATTGCTCTACTTTCTATGATTTGAAAATAAAGGGCGTGGGCTCTAGCTATCACCACGTAATTTCCTTTATTGAAGCCTGAAACCACTTGCGGGGCACTTAAGCGGTTTTTTGGAATTTGAAGAGAGTGTTCCCTCAGTTAATGTCAACTGTCGATTTGCAAGTGAGTGGATTTAATGAGAATGCTTATGGGGGCACTCCTTGGTATAAATCTCGTGCAATTTGTGCTCCCGGGTTACCGTTGGATCTCTTCCCCTTCATATCTGCGATTGGATCATGATCGTCCACTCATCCTGCACACAATTCTTCTCCGGATCTCCCACTCTATTGGTCAATTTTTTTCTTCAGGCAACACTTTTCTTTTAAAGAACTCTGGTTGCAATACTGTCCACGAAGCCTTGATTTGTCTACTTTGAAAACTGAAACTTCTTGCTGGAGGAGTGGTCTTTGTTTACCTGTAGCCTCTTTATTGAGATAACCAAAATATCAGTAAAATAACTATGCTTTTCACTCTATGGAATATATGACTTTCATTTATGAGAAATAGCTGCCCTTTACTACATTACTATTTTGACAATGAAATTGCAACAAAGGTAACTATTATTCCAATTTAGATGACTGCAACTTTATTACCCAAACAATGAATAACCTTCAACACTAACATAAGTCAAAATAGAGATTTTAACTTATTTTAGGACTCTAAAACACTATGAAACCTATTCACTTAAAAATACCTTGATGTTGGGACTCTTTTTAACCTTTATTGGAAATGACTCAAAATTTGGACATGGACTAGGACATTTAAAAAAAAATTGAAAACGGTGACACAATGGTGATTACATCATTAACATTTTCAGTAATAACAATGGCTCCTATCAGGGATGAAGTCTTCCCTGTGAGGCTTCAAGAACTGTAGACTCAATGCCTCAAAAACTCTTGAAACTTGGAAGACTTCTTGAAAATAAAGATTAGGATTGACCATTGACAGAATGGACTCAAGACCGACCATATATACTGACATATGAACCATTGGGCATGGAGTTTATTGACACATCACAGCATATGTTTACAATGGAATGAATCAACTGAATTACTAAATAAAGAACTTATTAAGAAAATGACCATTGATTGGGCATCTAGTTAGTTGATCGTCATCCAAATGTTTGAGAAGAAAAGTATTATTCTCGAAAACTTCAACAATTATAAATGGCCCAAACCACAGAATTTTGAACTTATCATGCTTTCCATGGTCTTCTCTCCTAACATCCCAATGCAAAACCAAATAATTCTCCTGAAGCAACTATTGATTTTCTCTTTTATCAAAAACAGATTTGACTTTAGCTTGATACTTCTATACTTTTTCTAGCAATGATTCTCTGATTTGATGTGCCTCTATCGAATGTAGCATTCTCCTTTGGATTGGATTTTCATTATCAACTTCATCTTGTAGGAAATTCATCACAGGAAAATCTAATTGCAAAGAAATTACAACATCAGTACCATACATAAGCTGAAATGGAGAAATTCCAATTGATTTTTTACCACTTACTCTATTTGCCCACAGAGCATGTATCAACTGAGTGTCCCAATTCCTCTTATTTTCAGGCAGCTTTTTCTTAATGATCCGCACCAAAATTTTATTGGATGAATCAACCAATCCATTATCTTGAGGGTAATAAGGCGTTGAATGAGTCAATTCAATCCCATATTGGTGACAAAAGTCGTACATCTTGGTGGACTTAAAGGCCATTTCATTATCAGTTACTAATTTCTGTGGACAACCAAATCTTGACATAATGTTTTCCAACAGAAATTTAATAATTAATGTATCAATAGCATTCCTAGTTGGTACAACTTCAATCCATTTAGTGAAATATTTTGTAGCTATGAGAATCCATCTATGTTGTCCTGATGAAGGTGGATGAATTTCACCGATGAAGTCTAGCCCCCATTGTTGTAAAGGAACATCTGCTGAAATAGGAATGAGAGGTAATGGTAGCAATTTCTTTTTATGATGCAGGAGCATCCGACTCATAAATTTCACTTTAATTAGTAGACATAGGGGGTCTTTTTTTTTTAAAGGAAGTTGGTTTCCTATGTAACAAATCAATATAATTATTAAGGTTTTGAGTGATTTTAATGAGAGATATTTTAGAATAGGATTTAATTGGTGAGGCATTTGTAAATGTTCTCGAATGTTGGATAACATGAGAGAATTAGGATAGTTGAGATTCCATAGGGAATGAGAGATTTTAGAATTAATTGTAAATCCTAAATTAGAATTGGTCTCGTGATTTTGTGGATGAGATAGGATTCTTAGGAATTTGTTGAGCAAGATATGGATCTAAACTAGAATTGGTTTTAGAATCCATTTTTATAAATTATAAGCCTCAAAGGCATGGAGGAATATAGAGGGAGATTAAGGATCAGATCAGTTAGTTAAAGCTTTGATTGTAGCCTACAGGAATTAGGAAGAAAGAGGCCACTGATTCAAATATCAGGCCAGAAGAAATTTCCTACGCGAAATTCCTTACGCAGCTTCAGCTTCTTAAACCCACAAAATACATACCAAATGTAAAGTCTCATGCATATAAATTTAGATAAACTCAACAATACCGATACCTCATGCGGAATCTATTCCTCTTTATATAATTCACGTTTAAAAATAATATGAAATCACCCACTTTATGAATATTCGTATTTATGAATTCAAATTTGATTAAAAAAAACCAAAAGTGCCAACTTGTATATGTTGGCCCTCATTTATTTCAAATGCACCTTTCAGTGGTGATCTCTCCATGCCCATCCATATGACGGCAATCGCATTTCAATATATCGTGCATATTGAAATGCGATTTCTGTCAGATGGACGGGCATGGAGAGATCACCACTGAAAGGTGTGTTTGAAATAAATGAGGGCCAACATATACAAGTTGGCACTTTGGGTTTTTTTAATCAAAATTGAATTCATAAATACAAATATTCATAAAGTGGGTGATTTCATATTATTTGTAAACGTGAATTGTATAAAGAGGAATAGGTTCCGCATGAGGCATCGGTACTGTTGAGTTTATCTCAATTTATATGCATGAGACTTTACATTTGGTATGTATTTTGTGGGTTTACGAAGCTAAAGCTGCGTCAAGTGGTATCAGAGCTGGCAAAATCTCTTTTGAAGGTTAAAGTTTTTTTTAAAAAATTATAATTGTACCGAATACATGGAAGAAGTAAGAGGAAATCAGATATTGAATCTGATAAGAAACAGATACACAGAGTTGATGTGTAACAGACATTTGTAGAAATAAATGAGAACAATCCACTCAAAGTACTAGCGAATGGGAGAAAAAGGTCATGTAAAAATATTGAAGGTGAGATAGTGTGTTTTATTTTAATCTGGTTTGAAAATTCTGGTTGCAGAGAAGATAAAATATCTCCACAAAGAAAGATCAAGCCTTAAGAAGTAGTGATGGAGGAATTGGTAAATATTTCTGAAAGAATAAAGGTGATTGAGTGCAACAACCAAAGGAGCAACAGGTTCTAGAGAGTGAATCAAAAGAATACCTAGGAAGAAGTCAAGCTTGGAAAGAAAGCTTGATAGGGTATTGAGTAGCAAAAGGACATTGTTACAAGAGAAGGCTATGTTGCAGATTACAATTGAGCATTGATGAGCTCATAAGGAAGATGGCCATGGAGGATTAGAGAAGAGTTTCTAAAGAATGCCACAAAGATAAAATAAGTGATGAGGATCGAGAGAGAGATATTGCAGTGATGAAAGTACAACTTGAGATACCACAGAAATGGCTACAAGAGATAGGGAATGAATGCCAAAGACATGGATGGAGAATGAGGAAATGGGTTATATGGAACCTATTGAAAAAGAAATGGAATGCTAAGTTGATGAACAAGTTCAAAGAACTTGAACAAATACATATTTATTTGTTGGAAAAAGAAAGACTCGAAGGAATCGAGTCACAACAAATAGGATCTACTAGAAACTAGAAATTATATTGTGAAATATTGGTGTTTGAGGAAGAAAATGAGACTGAAAGGTCTTGTGTTTTTAAAACTAATGATTTATGTATGATTGTAGGTACATCAAAGGATGATGAACAAACTTTTAATTTTGTTAAGGAGAAGGATCTGAATCTCAAATCTATTCAGATTAGTACTGAGATAGTAAGATCTCAGAAACAAAAGGAGGGAGAGGGGTCTTCTAGAAATATACAACAGAACATTAAATATGATTTAGCAGAGGAAGAAGGACCATCTGATGATTGGTCAAAAACAAGTGAAGGTGTGAAAAACTATGTAAAGTTTCCAAATTCTACCCCAATTGAAATTGTTAAGTTATATAGAAAGTTAGATCTTCAAAGAAGAGAGTTTGAAAAGCAGAGGATCTATACTAAGGATGAATCGCTGAAAGAGAAAGACAAAGAAATTGTCATGAATGGCAGTTAGGAAATAGAGAGTAAGAATGCAAGAATGATAACAAGAGTCCATCAAATCGAAGGAGTTCATTATTGTGAACCAGAGCATGGAGACATGAAACATATGACATGAAGGAGAGACTAGCTAACAGTCTCATCAAGAAGTTAAATCAACATACTGATGTGCTGACAAAGGAGTTAAATGAAAACTCAAAGCATCATACTGAGATGTTTCCGGAGGAGAAAGAGGCATTGAAACCTTGTATTTTTAATACTGATTATTCATGTATTAATTATGTAGGTAAAGAAGGACATCAAATGGAAAATGTCAGAGAATCTAATGAAAAGGATACTATGTTAGTTGAAAACATAGTGAAGAATCATCATTCTATAATGGTGATTGACACAATGGAGGTAAACTTGGAAGCTGGAAAGAAAGACAATAAAGATTTTATGAGTCTTGAAAGAGACTTAGAATTGCAAGAAGAAGATTTGGTGACTGGATCATTAAATGAGACGATTGGATATTGTGATTTTGAAATTAATAATTTGACTATGTTTATAGGTGTTGCATATGGCAATCCATCTCTTAGAGTTGTCTGGAATGAATATAAATTGTTGCAGTAGAAGGAACCCATAGATTCCTTACTTAATAAGGAGAACATCTACAAGGAAGGTGACACAGTCATGTCTCATATGAAGGAACTTGTTATTGTTGATGACAAGGAGGAGTTGGATTATCTGATTGGCCAAGAGAAGACTACAGGAAAAGCCCTTAGAACTGTCACAGTGGTGGAGAATTAGAATTCTATTATGATAAAGGTTGAAGATACAAATTTTGAAGAAGCTGAATTGACTGTCAGAATCAGTCAAGGAGGTGAAGGACAATTACTGAAGGTTGTCAAGGAAGAAGAAGAAGGATATGCTGAAACTGAATTGCAGCATATTGATGATATGTTTAAAATGAAACAAGTACAAAAGGAATGGCTGAAATGCTTACTGGAAACATTTGAACAAGAGAAAGGAATTGTAGATAATAAAGTGGAAATGTCTGAAGTTGTGGAAGAGACAGAAACAAATACTAGTTTGCCAAAATATTTTATGCTTGCTAGTATAAAAAGAAGAGTGAAGGAGTATATTGCTACAGTTAAAGAATCAGAAGATAATTTATTTTTTGAAAGTAAAATTGCAGGTAGTAAATAGAAGAAGGATGTTGCAGAGGGAGATATCTTAAGAGATATTTAGGAAGTTAGGAAGGAAAAAATATCTAAGGGAGTATTTGGAGCAATATCTACAACAATATTTGCAGCATAAATTGGAAGTAGCAAAAAATGGTAGAGTGGTTACTAGTTAGAAGACAACCTGGACATAGAGATTGAAAGCATAAGAAGGTTGATGATGAAGGTGTCTAAGAAGAAGACAATAGCAAGAAAGAAAAGAAACAACAACAAGGAAAAGACAAGAACAAACTGTGAAAGCATAGGTAGTGGGAATATGCAGAATAAAGTATGGAATCTTGGAAAAGTGTAGCTAAAGAATGATGAAGACAATGCAACTTATGGACAACAACAAAACAGAGTATGGGATCCAAGAGGCAAAAGTTGGAAGCACACGATTAGGAGATCATGATTAATTTCTACTTTGGGAGTCTGATGCAGGAGCATCCGGCTCAAAAATTCCACTTTAATTAGTAGACATAGGGTGTCTTATGTTTTAAAGGAAGTTAGTTTCCTATGTAACTAATTAATATAATTGTTAATATTTTGAGTGATTTTAATGAGAGATATTTTAGAATAGGATTTAATTGGTGAGGCATTTGTAAATGTTCTCGAATGTTTGAGAACGTGAGAGAATTAGGATAGTTGAGATTTGATAGGGAATGAGATATTTGAGAATTAATTGTAAATCCTAAATTAGAATTGGTCTCATGATTTTGTGGATGAGAGAGGATTCTTAAGAATTTGTTGAGCAAGTTATGGATTAAACCATAATTGGTCGTAGAATCCATTTTTATAAATTATAAGCCTCAAAGGCATGGAGGAATATAGAGGGAGATTAAGGATCATATCAGTTAGTTAAGGCTTTGATTGTAGCCTACAGGCATTAGGAAGAAAGAGGCCACTTATTCGAATATCAGGCCAGAAGAAAATTCCTATGTGAAATTGGCAGAATCAAAGGAAATTCAGTCATTGTATATTTGAGCTATAGGATTATTGAATGTATGAGATTGCGTGTCCTTAAGGGGTTGAACATTCAATTAATAATTTAAATTATGTGTGGATTTTGTATTTCAAGGATTTAGCATCAATCATAGAATGGATTGATGCCACTAAAAAAATAACTTGGCCTTCCAAATTGAGGTCCAAATCTGCCTGGATGCATTTAGCCACTGTGGGCTAACACGATATAGAGTATTGCGAAGAAGATCTTACACATTCCATTGTGTATAAAACTTGTATATAAAACAGTGAAGTAAGATATTGATGAAGAACACTGTGTATAAATCAATGAGATCCACAGTTTGATGTCACATTTGGGCTTGATGTATCGGTGTTTTGTGGCTACCCAATTGGGGTTTTACTGCATTTACAAAAGATGGAGATAGAAATGTTTCAAAGTGTTTAATCCACGAAATGGCGAACATGTGGTATAGTAGTGAACCTTAATCTTGACAGTGCGATGAGAATTTGCTGGAAAATGATTGAGATTAAGCACGTATCTGGAAGTGTTTTTAGAAAACTACGATGGTATATCGCATCAACAGAAAACGGTAAGCAGTAAAGGAAGAGGACGTGCGATACAACTTGGAGGATGACACGTAGCAATTAAAAACTGCCTATTTCACATAAGAAGAAAACTTTAACTATCGTGCATATTGAAATGTGATTGCCGTCAGATGGATAGGCATGGAGAGATCACCACTGAAAGGTGCATTTAAAATAAATGAGGGCCAACATATACAAGTTGGCACTTTGAATTTTTTTTAATCAAAGTTGAATTCATAAATACGAATATTCATAAAGTGGGTGATTTCATATTATTTGTAAACGTGAATTGTATAAAGAGGAATAGCTTCTGCATGAGGTACCAGTAGTTTGAGTTTATCTCAATTTATATGCATGAGACTTTACATTTGGTATGTACTTTTTGGGTTTACAAAGCTGAAGCTGCGTTAGTTTACCAGCAAATTTCTGACATTTGACACAACTTCTGACTTTGGCAAAGACATCAAAGAAAAGAGTTGGCCAATAATAGCCAGCTATTAAGATTTTGTTTGCAGTGGCTCTCCAATACAAATTCCCTCCACACACTCTTGCATGTATCTCTGTCATAATCATCATCTACACATCTTAACAAGACTCCAACATGATCCTTCCAGTAAATATGGTCTTCCAAAATGTAATACTTCATAGCTCTCAATTTAAAAGCTTTTCTTTTAGACTTCTCCATTTCAAGTGGACAGTTGAAATTTAAAAAAAATTAAACTATATCCTTGTACCAATCTGAATTAAATATTTCAGGATTACTAGAAATACCTTCTCCATCTTCTCCTTCGGCTGCCTCTACATTCAGATTTAGAGATTTTCAGTTAGTTTCAACCATTAAGTGAGCCAGGCCCTGTCCTTTTATCAAATTAGTTGGTTTTATTTCAACATCAAATTCCAAAATTTTGGTTAGCCATTGTCCCCTCCTTCCATCTGTATCTAGCTATAGAAACAAATCTTTAACAGTAATATTGGGTACAAAAGCAATTATTTTTGAATGCATCACATAAACTTGAAAAGACTTCAAAGCCTTAACTAGTGCATATGATTTTTTTTCAATCAAGTTGTACTTTAATTTAGGATCCCTTAAAGCACGGCTGAAAAATGAAATTGGCTGCTCGAAACCCTCCTTGTTCTTCTGTAATAAGGCAACTGCAATTGTTTATTCTAAAGCATATGAAAAAATAAGAAAATCCTTTTCAAAAACAGGATTAATCAAAACTGGAGCTTCAGTCAAGGCAGACTTAATTTCTAAAAACGAATTCTTTGCTTCATCTCACCATTTAAATTCTGCATATCTTTTCAGCAAGACATTTATGTGTTTGATAAGCTCTGCAAATTTAGGAACAAAACGCCTCAGAAAATTAATTTTCCCTAAAATGATTGCAATTAATTTTTATTTCTTGGCAAACCAATCTTCTGAATAGCTTCTACTCTTCCCAGATCAATACAGATGCCACTTTCTGTTACAATATGTCCTAATAACTTACCTTCTTGGACAACAAAAGATGAATTTTTTGGGTTTAAGGACAAATTAAACTTTCTGCATTTGTCAAAAACTTGTTTCAAATGTTTCAAGTAGTCTTTATCATATTTTTAATAGACTGTGATGTCATCTAGATAGATAACCACAAATATGTCCTTTTCTCCCACAAAGGCAATATCCATTGCCCGCTGAAAGGTTGTGCCTTCATTCACTAAACCAAATGGCATTTTGTTGTACATGAATGTGCCCTAGGGTGTGGTAAATGTTGTATTTTCTCTGTCTTTCTTGTCAACTGAAATCTGATTATAGCTTGAAAATCCATCAATCATTGACAATCTTTTGGATCCTACAACCTTCTGCAAGATATAGTCCATCTTGGGTAGTGGATAGTTACCTTTCAATGAACACCAGTTTAGGTTGCGAAAATAGACACAAATCCTTATCTCTCCATTCTTTTTCTGGACTGAAACTATATTAGCTACCCAGTTAGAAAATCTCAAAGGCAGAATTATCTTTGCTTCCTCTAATTTTCTGATTTCTTTCTCAATGATTGGGAGCAACATGGGATTGATGTGTTTGATTTTTTGTGCTACAGACTTTGCATCCATTTTCAAAGGGATCTTGTGCTCCATTATGTTCCTATCATAAGTTTTCAGCTCACTATAGGACCATGCAAAAATATCAGCAAATTCTTTCAGCAGTTTGATATATTTTGTTCTTGTTTCAAGAGAAAGGAATTTGGACACTTTGACTAATTTTGGATGATCTTCTATACCAATGTTACATTCTATTGTACTCTCTCCATCAAATTTGCTTTCAGGCTTGAGAAAAACATCATTATTATCAAACATTCTTTCTAAAGGAACTATACCGTTAGGAATATAGTTAGTTTTCACATATATAATGTTTTTCCCATCCATAGTTTTCTTGAAAGGGCTGCTATTTTGGTTTTCAACAATCTCCTGCTCATCAAAAATTTGTATGTCTGAAAACTCTTCTACATAATCTATAATTTATGAATCTCCCTGTCATCCTCAAATACTTGCCAGTGCTTGATGTTATTAGGAATTGAAGGTATGTTTTTTATTTGAACATCATAGGCTGCCTTGACATCTAGAGGAACTTTGAAATTACTAGCAACAATAGCTAGTGAATTAGTAATTTAATTTTCTTCTCTAGCGACAAAACTTATATTAAATGCTGAAAATTAATGCTCAATCAAATCCCAGACTTCATTCCTATAATTATTCAATTTGAAAATTTTCACTTGGTAATTGTTTCTCACCTGCTTAATCAACAACTCTGAATCACCAAAGGCAATTAGCTGTTCTGCTCCCAAATCTTTCACTTCCTTCATACCCAGCACAAGTGATTCATACTTAGCAGTGTTTTTAGTGGTAGCAAATTGTAGTTTGTATGATATGGTTACCTTCTGCTAAGTAGGAGAAATGAGGACTACACTGGCTCCCGATCCCTCTCTTGATGAGGCTCCATCAAAGTACAATTTCCAGATCTGACCTCCTTCTGAATGTTTCTCATTTGCACCAGGAAAGTGTTGTTTTTCACTTATTTCAGGTTGGAAATCATTATCATTAGCAGCAAGATGCAGAATTAATGACCCCAATTCATTTTCTTCAGCATATATAGGATGGTTTTTTTGATTGTGCTGATCAATAATGATGTAGGCCATTTTAGTTTGCCTATACAACCTTCTGAATTCCCCTCCAAATGCTGGGGTGATAGCATATGACATGTCCATCTGAAGGGTACCTCTGAATTTCTTAGACCAAGATCTGGAAAGTAACATCCCAAATCTAGAAGGAATGTCAGCAGCCACAATTTCCATCACTAAGCTCTTCATATGCAACTAGGTAAGGGAAACAACAAAATCCTTAATTAATCCTAGACACTTGAATTTTTTGGAGTCACAGGTGTAAAGGTCATGGTATTGCTTGGTGATCTCTAATCCTAATTCATCCATCAATTTCTTTGGCATGAGATTGTGGGAAGCTCCAGAATCTAACAGAAAATTATGCAATAATTTTTCATGTATGTTAAGTGACAGGTAGAAAGGCGGTGAGTTATCATCATTTTGGTCTTGGACATGACAACCTAGATAAATAGTGGGATACTCATCCTCAAGGTTGACTGAATCAGGAGTGAGAGGAGGCTGCAACAGACTCTTAAAAGACTCTTTATCTATTGGATTTTTCAATAATTCTAGTAGTGGGACTGGAATTTGGATCTTATTCAATTCAGATTTGAAACTAAAATAAATTGGAACTAATTCCTTATTTTCTGCAATAATTTTGACAATTGGAGCAGAATTTTGAGGTGGATGTACCTCATTTACCTTGTCCTTCTGTTTAGCATCTTGTTTATTTGAATCTGATTTTTGTTGAGGCTACTGAACATGACCTTTGTACCTCAAAGGGTAATTTCTGTTTTGAACTTCTTGTTGTTTTTTATCATTCTGTGCATAAATTTGAGCATTCATTTCATCAGAAAACAAACAAATCCTTGATCTATCTTCATATTCCTACAATGTTAAACATGTTGACTGTGAAGTCTCTCCCACATGGTTTATTTCTTCATTTTCTTCTTCATTTCCTTGTTTTTCTTCTTTAGAAAAATTATTCAAAGGAGGCTGAACATTTTGATCATCAACATTCCTCCTTGTACGTTGTAAGATTTGTTGAGGCTGAAAAGGCCTCCTGAAGGGAGCCTGATTTTTATTAGCTTCGTTTTTATTGGCTCTAGCAACCAGTTTATTTTCTACCTCTCATTTTGACATATTAGAGGCAAGTTCCTTGAATGAATTGGACATTTAATCGATCTTTTCTTCTGCTGAAAGAGACTTAGAAGAAGAAGGTTTTTCTTCTTTCATCTTATTTTTGTCTTTTGCTGCCTTTTCTTCCTCCATTTTTAGTTTATTAGAAGCCATGAGACTAGAATGCACTCCAATTGCAGCCTCTTGCATACTTATCAGTGTTTCTACATTTTCAGCCCTCAACCATAAGACAAACTCATAATCTAAAGCATTTTCAAAATTTATCATAGTTGTGGTTTTAGTGGGTTTAATTTATTCAGGAATTTTCTGATAAATCTTATTAAACCTCTTAGTAAAATCAGCTAATGACTCATTTTACTTCTTCTTCAGAGTTCCAAATTCTGTAAGATAATAAACATAGTATTTCCTATTGCCCCAATGCTTCACAAATATCTCTTCTAATTCATCAATTCATGTTATTGAATTTGGAGCCAAACTTCTAAACCATTTTCGAGCTTCACCATCCAAGCTCTGAACGAAGAGTCTTGACCAGACATCTTCATGTTAAATATTCTGTTTGTCAGCATAACTATATAAATCCACTAAATGTTCCTCACCAGAAACTCCTTCTCCCTCCCCAGTGTATTTTGGAAGATATTTCAGGTAATCTCCTTGGGGAAGTGGATGCAAGCGTTGAGGGAGAACAAGTGGCGCATATCTTGTAGCCACTATCTATTTCATCCTTGTAAGGGCAGGCTGAGCCATATTTTGCTGATGTGGAGTTGATGTATCTATTTGAGATATATGAATTACAATGGGTTAATTCTGATTCGGATTTAGGACAACAGAAAATTGGGGATATTGAGCTGATTTTTTAGGCTTTGGAACTGAAAAGAGTGGGTTTTCAAAAATATGAAGAGAAGATGTCTTGAGTTCTAATTCAAAAGAAGAATCAAAATCTAAAGTTGTCTCTTAAGGGGATGGAGTTAATTCAACTTTATTTTTCTAAGCAAGGAAATCAGATAGGTTAAAAGTAAGGCCTTCAGGTATAGTTTCTTCAAGTGGATGAGAGGAAGATGGCCCAACAGTTGGATTTGGAGAAAAAGGAAAATACTCTTGGTAAGGGGTGATAAGAGAGTGGTATACAGGATGAGTCTGAAGGAAATTTAAAATAGTCTTGAATTCTTCTTCAGTCAAAATATCCCTATCAAGAAAAGGTTCAATAGCCAACACTTGTTCTAATTCCCCTTCAGTCAGCACAAACTCTTCTAATTTATTTTCGACACTTTGAAATTCAGTTTCTTCCTCTTTGAATAGAGAAGTACTTATTTCAGAATTACTAGGTGATGAGTATGAAAAAATTTCAACAGATCCTAGATTAACAACATCCACTTTATTTTCTAGACGAGTAGCTTCAACTTGATATTTTTCAGTAGAATTTTTTGAAACTAAAACCTCTTTAGATTCTAAAGTAGATGAAGGCACCTTTTGCTATGGAACGTAATTTTGTGTACCTTCTTCACTGAATGAGATGTGGCTTCAACTGATCTCTTTTTTCCTTTAGCATCTTTTATGCTTTTCTCTGGGTCAAAAACTGGAGTCACAGTTGGAGATCTCTGATTCCTCCTTGTAGAGGGAGGTCTTGAAACCCCTCTTCCTCTTTGTGGATTCACCAGGTGAAAAAATTTGCAGTCTTCTTTAGGTCACCAATTATTTTTCACCATCAAGAACTGATTGTCAGCAATTCAAAATAAGAGACTCGGGAGAATACTTTGTTTCAAGGCCTTCGTCTCTCGACAGAGGCACAAAAAGATGTTGGCACTGTAATCAACACTTGGACTACAGAAAGCACTTGACCAGACACATCCTAAACTCTAAATTTTTTTTAATGATTTGTTTTATGGGGTTGGTAGATGGTATAAAATTTGATTCACTAAAAAGATATTTCGTTCAAATCCATAGTTCTACTATTGAGGGTATTGGAATCTGATGTGGTAGCAAAGTGCAACTTTGTAGCCTATGAGGAGAGAAAATTGTGAGATATGAAAGGAAACAATAGTTCTGTGAAACATAAATCTACTCCATTTAGTATAAATTAAAAAAAGTAGCAGTTTGACAACATTCCATTGAGAGAAATCTATTTCTAGTTTGACAAGATTATCATTGAAATATCATGAAGAATAAATATTATGAATGATTCTCTTTTCCACAGTTATAACATTCATTTCACTAGGAATGCTCACTGTGTCAAACTAACAAAAACTGATAAAACACATAACTGTTTAAGAGACAGATAGGTGTTAGGGTCCTATAATAATAGGATTCATAATTTTGAATTGACTTTGATTAGTCTTGTAATATGTACATACTTTGCTTTATGCAAATTTTTTTCACATATTAGAAAAATAAAAAAATTTAAAGAGGGTAAAAGTCCTAAACGAAAAATCAAAGGACTTGAAAGGAAAAAGATAAAAAAAAGAATAGAAAATGAACCCCAAATAAAAAAGAGATAAAAATAGAACATGAAAGTGATGTAAATTCAAATTTCACTACTAATTACTTCACTTTTCAAGATAATATTGTGTGCAGCTTGTTAAAAAATGCCACAATACATGAAGGTCAAACTGCTTAATCTTGAACTTTCATGTTGATAGATAGAGAATAAAAATCTAGCCAAACTGTTTAATCTTGGCAGATCAGTGGTTAGGTAGAGATTAATAAGGAGCTCAACAGTTTAATATGAGCCCTTGGAATAAATAAGGATAGAATTAGTTAGTTTGTTGTTTAAAAGAAAAACGAATAAGGGTTTGCAAGCTCAAAAGTACCCATGTAAATGAAGAAAAAATGTTAGGGTAGCTGATGGGTAGGTAAAAGCAGTTTACAAGACCTGGATAGCAGAAAATTGGTCATTTAATTTACTAACTTTATTTCAAAGTCATTTCCCTTGTAAAAATACCTTTTCCCCTTAATTTTCACCTTTTTTCCATTAGTCACTCATTTTTCCTTATAAAACCCCTTTTCCTAAGTTAAAATGTATATTTTCCTTTGGAAAATTAAAATCCCTTTAACTAATTTACCTTTTCATTTAAAAATACACCAAAAAACCATAAAAACACATTAATCCTAAGTTTGAAAACATATATTGGGTCCCACTATAAAAACTCACCCCGATGTTATTTTTACTTAGTGTATTTTTACATTTCCCATGTATTATACAAAATCCGCACATATTTACATTGCTACATTATTAATATTTAACATTATGTATTAGCTCCCATTATATACCTTTTAATCCCATATACATATATTTCCCAACCCACGTTTTATTTATCACATATAGTTTTAATTCCTCACGTTGTGATATGTTTCGGGCGCACATATCACTGTCCCGCCTATTATAATAATTACATATTCCCTAACCTCATTGGTATGTATTTAACCCTATCACATATATTAAACCCTGACCAAATACATTAAAGCCAATCATATAAAACACCTAGACCCGCATTGACTATAAAGTTTCGGGCCCCATGCCTTTTAAAATACGACGACTCTGTCGCATCTTCCCAACCATCGGATCTAAACCAATCAAATCCGATAGCCCTAATCCTTTGTCTCACATTCCTTTGCCCGATCATTAGCATAACCCAAACCATGAAAAATGTGCGGTTTATGGGGCTCTCCTCGATGCTACATGTCTAATTCTTATTTGATCACATCTCCACAAATAACCCCGCTTACAACCTTTGGCTATTGCGAAAACCACTGACCGGTTTTCTCCTGCCCATTACGCAAACCACCATGTTTATTCAAAATTGACTACGCATTCAATGTAATCACTATTGATTAAAAATTCATATAAACCGCCCAATTGTGCCTTTTCATCCTTTCAGTTATAGTTTTCCGTAGAAGAAGCATTGCAAAACGAAAAAGTTGCCGCCGACTCTGTTTTTAAGCCAAATTCAAACATAATTCACCAATTTGTTGATACAAGACATTGCAGAACTAAATAGAATCACTATAAAGACCTATGAAGCCTTATAGAAGCCTTCTACAACCCCATAACCCTTCTGCAAATCAAATATTCATTTTTCCCAGGTATTTCTCAAAGAAAAGGCCTGTTTCTTGATCTAAAAAGAAAGTAATCAGTAATTGAATTCAAATAGAAGCCTTTGTAGACTAAAGGAAACCTTTTGCGCCCTTCAATCCTTTCATATAGACTCTAGAAGTCCTTTTGTAGAAATTTGAGGTCCAGAGATTGTTTTTGGTCACAGATAATACAATTTTATCAATTAAATGAAGTAGAAGCCTCTGTAGACCTAAAAGAAATCTCTAGAGCTTCCCAAATCCTTTTTTCTACAAACCCTAGACCTATTTTCATAGGATTTCCAAGACCTAAGACTATTTTTTGATTAAATAGAGTAATAATTGACCAATTAACTTCTTAAATAAGTCTGCAAAACTGTTATAATATTTCTGAGGTGCCCCTAAAGGCCTAAATAATTTTTTTTCAAGTCAAAAAGTAATAAATTGATAAATCAAACAGAACAATGGCTTCCAAAGCAGTAGTAAGTGTCAATCCTCTGCAACCTCCTATTGTAGATGTAGAACACACTCCCCTAGTTGATAAAGATTTCAAGATTAATGACACAACCTTAGAATTTAACCTTCTTGAGCTCCACTACTGGAGCCATGAAAAATCCATAGATCAAGTTGATGAAGTTTTTATTTTGGAGTCAAATTTTCCAAAATATGTTGTCCCATAGACCTTCCAGTGCCTAGAAGTGATTATAATATGTCAATACTGCTATTTCCCTGATCAAAGAGCCATAATAATCTCTGAAAAATAAATCCTGTTTACCATTATTGCTGAGCCAATCAATCAAATGCTCCAAAACCAATCTAGACTAGATGAAGTTACTTTTTCCATTGAAGCTCTCACATAGCTATACCTAAATTTGGACTTCCCCAAGAGGTTCCAGATATTCTATAATTTCATGCCTTCTTCTATAGAAATTCCCAATATAAATCCTCCATACCCATCTTCAAAATTTTCTGAAAGAACAAGACATATCATCTCCATACTGTCTTTTATTCTTGGTTATTTCACAGATGAACATGTTGATGTTTTAGTCTAGGTTTTTTGTCTACTTTCACACCTGGTTAGCCTCCTACTACCATTTTTAATTTTTCCCAATACCTTGCTGATAATATTCATGAACAGTTGGTCAAAATTCCTTCTGAAGGTGTTTTCAAGTATTCCTTAGTCTTATTTCACATGTTTTTATAATTTTAGTCTAAGAAGTTTGCCATAAACCTTTAGAAGCTTGATGTTGAAGGAAACCCACAACCAGTCATATTTTGGACTCCTTTAATAAGAAAATATTCCACACAGTCCACCTTTACAGAGTTTATTTATTTCTTCATTCATCCTACAGTCAATTTACTGAACAGAAGTAGGCAAAAGATGTCTGAGTGAGAATTGAGGAGTCCTTTAAAAATACCGAGTGTTGGGGAAAATGCGAGAGGGGGGGGGGGTAGTCGATATTCTGCATATTCAAATCTTTACTTTTTCTTGCTTCTAAAACCCATACGCTACTTTCCTGAAATAGACTCGCGTATATACGCGGATACCCTTTATGAAACTCGCGTATACACAGATATCTAATTATGATATTAGAACTTTACTTGAATCATTCCATCATTCATTCATCAGATGTTTAATAAACAGTAAATATGAACAGTAAGAGCAGAGTAAACCATCACACAAAGCATCACACATGAACACCAGGATTTTTAGGTGGAAACCCAAGTCGGGAGAAAACCACCGCTGCCGTTGCTCAACCTTCAATATTTTATTATTGAGAAAACATCTTACAACATATGTGCTGGTGTAGACTCCTACCAGCACGCAGGCACCCACCTGTGCTCGTTTACTAGCCTCTCCCGGAAGGGAGCTCCAACCCCCTGACTCGTTTACCAACCTCTCCTGGAAGGGAGCTACAACCTCCTGATCTCGTTTACCAGCCTCACCTAGAAGGGAGCTACGACCCCCTAATCTCGTTTACCAGCCTCACCTAGAAGGGAGCTACAACCCCCTGACGGAAGGCTACAACCCTCAGCACCTCTATGGACCACGTTTCATCAATTTTCACACTGGATCCAACAACTTCAAAAGAACACAACTTGCAGACCACGTTTCATCATATTTTCAAACTGGACCCTCTCCATACATTTAAGCACAGTCAAACATCAACAACAGATAGCTAAAACAGAGCAGATCAGATCAGAGATTTCATACCCCATGCTTCAGTAAACCCTAGTTTGCATACGCACTTTCCTTTTACTGATGTCGCGTATATATGCGCTTTAGTCCACATCAACCTGCGTATACCTCTGTACAAATTACAGAGCTAATTTCACTGCGCATACGCGCTTTTTCTTCAGCAAAGCCGCGTATATACGCGCTTCCTCTGCGGCGAACTAGCGTATGGTTCTTCAGATATTTTAGGTCATTGCAATTCTTTAGAATAGATACATCACACAGATTTTACCCTTTACTTCAGATAGATGTTCGCCTCATCTCAGATCTAATCATTCCATAAATAGATCTGGAAAATACAAGTACAATACAGATCTAGATCCCCTTCTTCATCATTCCATCATTGGTGCATCATACTTTCAGATCTTTCATTCAACTGTAACCCTTTCCATTCAGATATACTCCAGAGAGAAGTATTCATTCAAGCTCAGACATCTTGCACCCACTCTCATGATTTACACAATGAATTTCTTCTCCTTATATAGGTTTACCCTTTTTCAATACCATGAGCCAAAACCACATTACTTCCGATGGTATTCCTAGACGGGGTCATTTAGATGAATCAATACCCAATACAATGGGTCAATACCATGGTGGTTACCCACAGTTTTTCACTTTTTGACTTTTGCTCTGGCGACTTAGAACGTTCTTTCACGCGTGCATACGCGACTTCCCTCAGGCAAATCCGCGTATGCCTAGAGACATACTCTTTTCATCATAAATCTATCACATACTGAATTCCTTTCTTCATTGCCTTCTGTACTCACTATAGATACATCAGATTTAGTTCATCAAGACATATTCAAGCACAACTTCATCAAGAAGTTGCCATCTTCTTCATCAAGTGGGTTTCCATTCAATGACAACACTCAGCATCATGTTAACTAACATCATTTCATATCAGATTTACATCATTTATCAAGTCCATCAAGTCAAGAATAACTTCATCAGGTGTATTGCCATCAAGGACAACACCTGCCAACAATCTCATGTCTTCATCTTCATTCGGTGAGTTGCCATCAAGGACAACACTCTGCATCATATTGCCAACAATCTCCCCCTTTGGACTTGATGGAAACCATGATGGTGTTTGGTTACCACAACAGATAGGTACATTAAGAATACAATGAAACCATGTCACTCTCTCCATTTTTGACACCATTCAAACTCCATGTCACTCTCCCCCTTTGACATCAAGGGCAAAGGGCAGATCAAAACCAACATACTCTCCCCCTTTTCTCCACATGCGGAAGAAGCGTTCTGCAGATCTGATGTATACTGAAGTGACCAAGCTCCCCCTGAGTTCATGCTGAATCTTCAAACATAAATTTCAATGAAGTACAAGACTCTATGACTTTCCTATCACCAATGACTCATACTTACATCAAATATCCATCCAAGTGAATTTACATATGAGACTCAAGTACCCAACCAAGTGGGTCTATGCTCCCCCTGAAACAGTGCATCCAAGTCTCCTTTCTATATGACCAAGGCTCCTCCTTAGCTTGTGCAACCTGAACACTTTCAATCAGCAAGTCATCAAGGCATATTTACCCAATAATAGAGAATAAAACAGATATATAAGAACTGGAACACCACCAGAGACATCAAACAACATCAGAGATACAAAACAACACTGAGAAATGCTGACCCCAATCAAAAATTGTCAGCAACCAACCATACGCGGATTTCTGTGTATAAACTCGCGTATATACGCGACTGTCTTTGAGGAAACCCGCGTATCCAATTTAATCTTCTGAATTTAATTAGATCTGATCTTCTGAGATGCAGAGACAACACACAGCTTTTGTCTGAGATATTCGAACGCTTCCCTGGGCAGAGGTTTGGTAAAAATATCAACAACTTGTTCTTTGGAGGGAACATACTCCAACTTCACCTTTTGTTCAAGCACTTGTTCATGTAAGAAGTGATACTTGATGGGGATGTGCTTGGTGTTTGAATGCATAACAGGATTCTTTGAGATACTGATGGCACTTGTATTATCACACATAATGGAGATAGGAGAAGTACATTTGATTTGAAAATCTTCCAAGGTTTGCATCATCCAAAGGAGTTGAGTGCAACAAGATGCGACAGCCACATATTCTGCTTCAGCAGTAGATAAGGCAATAGAACTTTGCTTCTTACTGAACCAAGATACCAACCGGGGCCCCATATAGAATGCGCCACCACTTGTGCTTTTCCGATCATCAACATTTCCAGCCCAATCTGCATCAATATAAGCATGTAGAGTAAGATCAGCATTCTTTGGATACCATAGTCCAAAGTCTTGAGTTCCTTGTAGATATTTGAATATTCTCTTGACAGCCTGAAGATGAGACTCTTTTGGATTAGCTTGAAATCGTCCAAAAATTCCAACAGCATGCATAATATCTGGTCTGGTCCCTGTGAGATAAAGTAGGCTTCCTATCATTGATCTCTATTCTGGTTGATTCACCGTGGGAGAATCATCATGAGAACTGAGATTGCATCCGGTTATCATTGGTGTACTTACAGGTTTGCATTCTTCCATGCCATACTTCTTTAGAATTTGCTTAAGATATTTTTCTTGTGATAGGAATATACCATCTGTAGTTTGATGCACTTGTAAGCTAAGAAACAATGTTAGTTCACCTAGTAGGGACATTTCAAATTCTTGCTGCATGACAGAAGCAAATTTCTGACTTATAGATTCTTCATTACACCCAAAAATGATATCATCAACATAAAAAACCACAATCAATAGTTTATCATTTTCAATCTTTGTGTATAAGTTGCTATTAGCAGACCCCTTTAAAAATCCTTGTTGATGAAGATATCTGTCAAGACGATAATACCATGCCCTTGGAGCTTGTTTGAGACCATATAGAGCCTTTTTAAGTTTACAAACAAGATTCTTATCATTTCCCAAAATGAATCCCTCTGGTTGTTCTATATAAAATTCTTCTTCTAGATCACCATTGAGGAATGCAGATTTGACATCCATTTGATAAAATTTGATTTGTTGAGAACTTGAAAAAGCAAGAAACATTCTTATGGCTTCAAGTCTAGCTACATGAGCAAAAGTTTCTTTAAAGTCTATACCTTCTTGTTGAGTATACCTTTTGCAAACCAGTCTAGCTTTGTTTCTTATAACATCCCCATTCTCATTTAACTTGTTCTTGAATATCCATTTAGTTCCAATGACATTTTTATCATGTGGTCTTGGTACCAATT
>MU968411.1:41382768-41535292 GCA_034641835.2 Pinus albicaulis | reverse complement strand
GTTATTTAGCTTTATCTGGTTTATGTTCAGCACCTTCTTTAAATCAGATGAGTAGATTGAAAAATCAAAATTCGTTCCACTGATAGACATGATCCAGATCGCTGCTACAAAGCTCATCCATTTCTGAACATTCAAGCTAGCAGCCCGAGCTGTGTTTTCCATTCTTGAAGCTCCCAAAATATTTCAGCAAAAATTATGGACCCAACCACTAATTGTGCACTGAGATGAACAGGAATAAAGGATAATCCTTGGCCAAATTATCAGTGTTAAGCTAATAGAAACTAAAGCTATAAGCACAAACTCTCCCCCAGCTATGGTTTTCAAGTGGAAATGCTTGAATTTATGAGCACAGCATAGATTTTATATTTATAGACTCGCCACTAATTTTACACCGTTAAGTTATATTTATATATTTTTAAGTTAATTTTTTTTTAAATTTTTTTTTAAAATTTTAATTTTAAATTATTTATAAGATAAAATTGTAATTTTTTTATAAGTTTTAAAGACAATAAATTTATTTGTATATTAAAAATACATTTTAAACCTTTAAATTTAACTATATATTTTTTAATTATTTTATGTTAATTTTGTTTTCAATTTAAAATTATTTTTTTTGGAATCTTGAGTTTAAACTATTTGTGATGTATAATTTTTTTTTTTTAAAGTTTTTAAGACATTAAATTTATTTATATATTCAAATACATTTTAAACATCTAAAGTTAAGTGTTCGAAGTTTTTTTCTCTATAATTTTATTTACTATCATTTAACTATTAGATGCTTTTTTCATTTTAGATATTTTTTTTCCTAATCTTATTCTGAATCTTGTACATTCTTTTAGGATCTTAAATTTCAGTATTTATTGTGTAGAATTGGGATGTCACAAAACTTTTTTAGACACTAAATTTATTTATATATTCAAAAGACATTTTAAATATCTAAGTTTAATTATTCAAGTATTTTTTTGATATATTCAAAGTATATTTTAAACATCTAAATTTAACTATTTTAAGTTTTTCTTTTTTTGAATCTCTTTAATATGTTTTAAATTCATTTTATTTTAAATTTAGTAACTTTTTTTGGAACATAAATATCAAGTAGAATTTAACTATAAGAAATTTTTCTATTTATATATTCAAAATATATTTTGAACATTTAAACTTATTTACAAGAAATTTTTCTATTTTTAATATTTATATATTTTTAAGTTAATTTTATTTTAAATTATTTTTTTGAAATTTTAATTTTAAATTATTTATAAGGTAAAATTGTAATTTTTTTATAAGTTTTAAAGACATTAAATTTATTTGTATATTAAAAATACATTTTAAACATTTAAATTTAACTATATATATTTTTTAATTATTTTATGTTAATTTTGTTTTCAATTTAAATTTTTTTTTTTTGGAATCCTGAGTTTAAACTATTTATGATGTATAATTTAATTTTTTTTAAGTTTTTAAGACATTAAATTTATTTATATATTCAAATACATTTTAAACATCCAAAGTTAAGTGTTTGAAGTTTTTTTCTCTATAATTTTATTTACTAAATTTTTTGGAATCTTAAATTTCAAATACTTATAGTGTAAAAATTTGAATGTACTAGAATTTTTTAGAGACTAAATTTATTTACATATTCAAAATACATTTAAAATTTTATTATTATTATTATTATTATTAACCTATAAATTTAACATTAAGTCTATTTATATATTCAAAATACATTTTAAACAACTAAATTTAACTATTAGAAGTTTTTCATATTATTATTTTTTTTACTTTGAAATCAAATTTTTGGAATCTCAAGTTTAAGTTATTTACTATGTACAATTTGAAACTTTTGGAAGTTTTGGAGACATCAAGTCTATTTATATATCCAAAATACATTTTCAACAACTAAATTTAATTATTAGAAGTTTTTTTTAGAGTGTTGAATAATATTTTAAATTAAAATAATTATGATATATTTTTATAAAAATAACAAATAACATATTTTGTATCTAAAAATGTGACATCCATTACAAAAAATAACTTGATTACTTTTGACTTTACTCTTGAGCATATTTACTTATATGATGATAATTTATTTACATTTAACTATACCTCTTACCACATATCTTTTTTTTTTAAATTAACTCCATTCATGAATTTAATTATATATATAACCCTATCACTAATTAACTATCACTTACTTACTTACATGTAATTATTAAGCCGTGTAGATGGCACAAACCTACAGGCAATATCGTTCCTAACTATATAACTAAGTCTATACAAGTTAAGACTTAGGCTTAGCTCCTACTAAGCATATGGTATATTAGATATAACTAAGTCTATACAAGTTAAGACTTAGGCTTAACTCTTACTAAGCATATGGTATATTAGATTTTCGGGTAATGTTACTTACGATACTTATCCATACCAATCAATTTGCAATTTATGGCACTTAAATTACATAAATTTCTTTCGGCCTTAAGTCATGTGATTTTGGATTGTAAACTAATTTTTAGGTACAACTCTTGATCCATACTGATCTAGCTGTGCCACTTAACACGAGATTAGCTGACACCTGGGGTTTGGTTCACCATTAGATTTGTGGTTGAATCGAAGGCAATATTGAGGCTAGTTGAGGGTTAGGGTAGTCGACCTCCCTCAACACTAACCGTTTCAGTCATTTTCTCGAGCTGGCTTCCTCCGGTTCTGCCGCTCTGCGATTCTGTTCCGTCGTCCGCCTCCATGTGTTGGTCCATGCTTCTATCCATTACCTCTCATCTTAAGCATATACAACGGCTTCATAATTCAGTGAGAGGTATTGTATTATTAATTTTTCTTATCTTCTAGGCACTTTTAGCAGATAAGTAGTTTTCTTCCCTCTGTGGGAATATGTTGGGGATTTCCGGCTAACCTATGTTAATTCCTTCTTTAATTTTGTTTGGCTATTAAAACTAGGAATTTCGTTATGTAAGGTTTATGGTTATGGTGAGACAACCCTGCTATCCTCGCAAGTTCAAACTGTCATCTTCGCCATGGTTTTAAAAGGTAAATCTCCATTTGCATATATATTTATAGATGTAAATATTTTAATTTATTTACCAGTGCTATGTTTGTGATTAGGGTCATAACCTTGTTCGCATGTTTCTGATTTATTGTGTAGGTCTCGGCTTAGGTATTCTCGGGTTTTTTTCCTCTCAAGTAAACCCTCACTTCTCACCGGATGTGGTAGAGGTAAAGATTTGGATTTTTCTGTTTATTTTAAGGTCCTATTCTTGAATTATGCCTGTCGGGTTGCATGTATAATGATTCTGCTCCCTGTCTATAATTTCTGCAAGTGGTTGTGCACCACTCCGACTCTGGCCCTAACCGAAGCATTCTGTCTCCCTGGTGTACAGGTATTACGGTCGTCCAATTATTATTACAGTTTTAGATGAAGGTCCTTCGAGATATTATGGGTTTTTTTAATCCATATTTTCAGTGTCTTTAAGGATTTGTTTCGGGAAATAACTCCCTAGAGGTCGTTGGGTCAAAAACCTCCACAGATCAGGGCATGCTATTCAAGAAGGACTCACACAACCACACTTGTACACTAAAAAATAGATATTATAGATTGTAGAACTCACCCGTAGGCCCTACGTTTGATGTAGATCCCGCGGGGTCCAAACCCCCAGCAACCCTTCTTCCTCTTCAACCTGGAAATCAAGAAGAGACATGCACGAAAATCTAGTTGTACAGCATATATCTTTCCTAAATGTCAGTGTAATCCATGTGAAACATCATATAAACAATAATAAATGCTTAATTAACAATCTTTTCACATATGCAAGCATATATTAACACGTGAATTCAGGAACAAGATGGTTCTTCTTCATTACGAACAACATGTACAATAATAGAAAGGTGGAGAGATCACCTGAATCCTTCCATGATCTTCGAACAGACCGTCATCTGGATCCATCCCGCCCTTGCCTCACTAGGATACTTTCAAGACTTGTGCACACGAGATGACATATAAGCTGATGAACATCTCCAGGAAACAAGAGTTTCCTGTAAAAATATGGGAAGTGCAGGAGGCATGGGAAATCAGACTTGAATTGGGGCTCCAACAGAGTATAATGTCTATAATTTTCTCCCTCCCTTAGGCCATGCACATGAGTGGCTTTTATACTCCCTCAAAGTAGTTTCAATCTGTTGGAAACAGTTGGCCACGGGCTGGGGTGGTTGAATTACAAGAATAACCATCAACCCAGCCTCGAAAATAGGGATTTTTATATATATTTTAATGATTTTAATGGCATATGCGGAAAAGTATCTATGGACTCACGTATACATGTGGAAAAGTCTAGGAATACCCACGTATGGGATTTTAAACACTGTTTTTTATGAACTTTATTCAAGTATGTGGGAATGGGTGCCCAAGGCCAAAAAGACAATCATGAATCACATGAGGGTGAAAAATGATGCTATAATAGATGCCCCCTAATATATGAGGTTAGAAGGGGTACATGATGGCCAAAATGTATTATGTGCATAGAAAGAACTTTGCGAGGACAAGAGAGGACTTCACCATATTTCAGCCTGCCAAAAACCAATGAAAGAAAACAGAGAGTCAACTCATGTCTGAGGCAGGCATACCCATGCTCAGTCAAAAATATATCCATATAGAAAGTACAAAATGGATCCAGAATGTATACAAGTATAGTTGAACTAAAAGTACACAATGAATCAACTGAGCACGTCCCGGAAGTACAAGTCGGAATCAATGTCCAAGTATCACATATATCAAATTGATCAATAATACTGAAAATGGATGTCTGATCACAAAAGTAAATGAATCTCCAGGTACGAAATCATAGGGGGTGGAACACATGGTACAATCACGCAACTCGGGAGCCAACATATAGGATGCTGCTGTACTGACACTGCAACATATAAAGGTGGATGACATCACTGGTAGAAACTGAATGGACTGTCAAAAGTGAACCGAAAGATGCTGATGCAACCCGAGGTCTTCACCGATCTCGATGGCACAATTCTACACAATGGGAATAAATGATCTGAATTCGACCATGTGACAAATAGTTGGATTACCGGTCAATAATGTATACCGTTAACCAATGCGAGACAACCCACCAATAATGAAAATGAGTGTCAAGGTGCCCCAGTACAATCTAACAAGTGCGAATGAATGAGTTGAAGTCGAACACTTGAAAGAATCTACCAATCAGGAGGCAATGATGAATCCCCACTGTCGATAGCGAAGAGTCTGCCACTGATGATTGCAAACCCTAAGGTACTGACAAAAATACTCTAGACCTTATTCCCGGAGCAATGAGTCGGAGTCGATGGGAAAAGATCTGCTGGAAGGAAGGCATTAAGGCATCCCACATCAGTCCAGCGCGAGTGTAACCCGCAGGCCAAGATTTGGAAGGAATCGGATGAAGTAGAGTGATGGAACCAAAACCGAAGTACGTTTCCGACATGCACAAGATGAAGCTAGCGCACGGAAGAAACCCTTTGAACCAACCAATAATGAAAGCTGACACAGAGGCGAGATATCCACCGATAGGGTCAAATGGAAATCAAGGTACTGCATGAATCCCAAGTGTGATAATGTATGCTGACGTCGAACACAAGGAAAACCACTCAGTCAAAGACCCATAATGATGATCAAATGTTGAGCACAAGGTCACCTATCAATGATGGAAATAGGGCCAGTGTGCGGCTCTAGGTTTACTCTCAGAGCAATATGTCGTAGTCGATGAGAGACAAACCCGTCAGCAAGAAGTCAATAGAGACCTTCTCAAACCAGCACGAGCATAAGACCACAACATCTGATGTGATAGAACAAGATACTGACAAGATCGGGTAGGCCGACTGAAATAATGAGTCAAGAGACACCGCAGAATGGCTGACTCTGGTTAAACTTTCCTTGAACAAAAGCACGACTCGTGATGACCATGGCAGTAAAAATGACACTGTATAAGTCTGTTATGCAGGAGGCAAAAACAAACTCTCCATATGATTGGAAGAGATAACCAATCAGGGGAGGACTGACCAGTGAAACAAGGCAAAAGATGAACCTAGGTCAAAACTAAAACCATCCCAAATGGAGGAAATATATAAGTGTATGTGCTTTGTTCAAGGGCGACAAACTGATACTATACTGCCATCAAATTACGAAGTAACATCCCGTTCCCGCTCTTTTGTTATATTTGATTTTTTTTTCTTTTTCATATAATAAGCCTGAAAAGGAATAAAAGAATGCTATGGTACAATGGATAGAACGAGTATCAAGAAACAGATGCACTAGTTCCTGGGATAGGAACGATCCTATGCTCAATGCAAGGTGGCGGAAATTGGTAAGCGATACTCAAAGGAATGTTCCATCCATGGGTAAAAAGGGTGTCAAGTCGCAATAGCTAAGTGCATGCAATGGTTAACTCGTACAGATAGTCAAGGTCAAAAGATGGCTTAAACATCGAGTCCAAATGAAGCCGGCTAAAGGCCAGGATAAACAAGTAGCCAATATGCAATGCAGTAGTACAACTCAACAACACCAGGGAGCCTCTAGGGTAATAGCTAGAAAAATGATAGTGAAGAAGAAGAAGAATGAAGCTTCAACACATAAGTCATGGCGAGACTAAAGAGGACTCCCGAGCCTACATAAAACGCAGCATGGGAAACAAGTGATAGCGAGGAACTAACTAGGAAGCCCATGTAAAGGAAGGCTCTACCACCAAGTCATGATTAAATAATCGGCGAGTGAAATGGGTTAAATACTCATGACCTGATGGGATTGACCCTAGGGAAAGTGATCAGAATGGAGGCTAGTATGCAAAATGCAACGGAAAAGTGGATTCCCTAACCTATATGCCAGTGAAGATCATATACCTGCCATGACGGGTCAGCAGTCATGGATCAAAAACCGGGAAAATCTCAACTTCATCAAAATGTACCTGAAAATATACCAATCTGGGCACTTCCAAGCATCTGGGTTATGCAGCTTAAGATAGATTGAAAAAATAAGCATAACAAATTTTTGCAAAAATTTCCAATTTCTGGGCATAAATACACATGTTACCTCACATTTGGTTCATTGTTACTTGCTGATTTGGGAAAAAGAGCTCTGGAGAAAAAGCCTCTTTCGTCAAAACAAGAGCAATCGGTGATCAAACTTCGTCGAATCAGTCAGGTAAGCTCTTAATCCATCATTATTATCAATTTTGTCCATTAATAGAGTTAAAATTTGGAAATTTCACCGTAGAAATATTTGTTTTAATTTAGGGCTCTACGCATACGCGGGTTCGTATGAACCAAGCCGCGTATATATGCGACTGTGTACAGGGTAAGTCGCGTATGCGCAACCCGAAATGTAAAAAATCGTTTCTAATGGACAAATGAATGAATTTTTCAAGATGACTATTACCTGGAGGGAACGTGAGCATAGTGCAATCGATAATGAAGTAATGCAAGATCAATTATCGCTCAATATCCTCCGAAATTGTGGATTGCTCAAATTTTTCAAAATGCCAAATATGAAGAGTAATGTCTAGTTACTTGAAATGCTAGTAAATTATTGGGAACCAGAGGAAGATTGCTTCATGATAGATTAAATGCCCATACACATAGAGGTAGAAGACATCTACTTCATTACTGGACTCTCACGGAGGGGAGACCCAGTAGATTTGTACAGCAAGCCTTTAGGAGGGCTTACCGTGGATGACTATGTCCACGTCTATTGTGTAGAGGGGTCCAAGAAAGTAGGGAATCAGATTGCTATAAAATATTTGAGAGATCTACACATGAAAATTCTCCTATTCACCATTGGCAGGGTAGCAGGATCTGCTTCCTTGCATCAGGCATCCAGGACTCAAATGAGCATAGTTGTGGAATGCCTAGCTCACCTGTATGATTGGTGTATAGCTCTACTAATGAACATGAAGCAACAACTGACTTCTATCCGGAAAGCAAAAACAAAACATTTTGGGTATGGGACCATCTTGATGACATTCTTTTTTGAGAAGATTCATGGGCTTCGACCCAAAGTGATCTCTTCCATCAACAGCCCAAGAGACCCAAGAATTGCCCAATGGGCAGATCTGATGAAGAGACTGGGGGGAAGTGAAGTTCCCCGAACCACCTGGGATGATGAGTTCTTCCAATGGTGGGGAGAACAAATCATCGCCGTGGAGGACTACCCCTATGCCGGGATGGATTTCCGCGGTGATCCAGACCTCGTCCTTCCACCTGGCGCGGCATGGGGCACAATCGGTAAGATTGCAATTCTTTGATTATATGATTTTTTTTTGGATTTTTTCAATATATGTGAAAAAATGTGAAAACAAAACATGTTTTTGATTGGATTCAAAATGACTTACAATATTATGATGATCATGATACAGATATTGGACCAGTCCGTCCTGAGGGCTACCCACGGCATAAGCACCGCAGAGGCGAGGCAGATACTGTAGACCCAGACAAGACCCTCCATGCTGTACAGAGGAACTTGGAGGGGTTAACTCGCCAAGTGCCTATGGCTGCAGTGGAAGATCTACCTGAGGCCATTCAGAGATGGGTAGTGGGAGTACCACGTGACTGGGTGTGATTATTCCGCCGAGTCGCCACTACGATCGTGTTCTACAGGAACACAAATTTTGGGCAGGGACCACAGGAGTAAATAGATATGATTACCGGATGACTGTATATTATTTGATACTGAACATGATCGGGCATAAGCCCTAATTTTGTATGACTTATGGATCCAAATTTTGTATAGTTTTTTGAACACTCTGATGATATATATACAATGATTTTTGATGTGATGTGAAAAATGTACAAAAATGCATGATGTTTTTTATGATTAAATTTTAATGTATGGAATGATTAATATGCCAATCAATTGCTTGATTAGCTAATGAGTCTGCCATCCAATTGTCTGCTCGAGGAATATGAATGAATGTTAAAAGTTGAAATGATCTTTGTAACAAACATACCCTAAAAAACAACCGAAGTAAAAATGGATCTCGAACCCGATAAGTATTGTTCAACTGCGACACCACCAGCTAGGAGTCCAAGAAAACTACCAACGAATCAACACCCAAAGATATTGCCTCCGAGAGTAGATAAATAACTGCAGTGTACTCTACTATATTATTGGAAGCAGGACCAATGCAGACTACTCTTGATACTAACAGCTGACCGGATGGGCGATGAAGCACCCAAGCCACGGAAGCCAAGTTCCGGGTGTGTCTACTAGCACCATCAGCAAAACCATAATGACTCATGACATTCGACACAACCTGCCAAAGCAGATAAAAAACATCAACATCATATCAAAGACCAAAAAACCAAATATGTACAAAACAAAACTACTAATATACAAAAGTAAGATGCCAGGCTGAAGCCTAGGCATAATACCTTTTCAAATAGAGCCCATTTCTGGGCTCCGACAACTCGTTTCCTTCAAAATCAACCAAGGTATATGCTCCTTTTTTAAGGACTTTTTTAACGATGAAGGGGCCATACCACATAGACTTAAATTTTCCTACGCCCAGGGCATCCTTCTCTTGGGCATAGACCAAAACAAGGTCGCCTTCCGAGAAAACCCTAGGTTTGACTGCCTTATCGTACTGAACTTTGACTCATTTCTTATGCACCTCATTCATCATGGCGGCATCTCGACGCTGTGCATCAAGATGTTCCAGATGAAGGAGACGTTCTTCAAGACTAGAAGTGTCAGGAAGAAGTTCAACAGCTAACTTAAGAGAAGGAATCTCACATTCAATGGGAAATATGGATTCTAGCCCGTAAACTAGTTGAAACAGAGTAAAACCAGTTGCAGTTTTCACTGACGTCTTGTATTCCCAAAGTGCAGGATACAGCATGATATTCCATTTGGATCGAGCTTTATTAATTGTCCTTTGAAGAATAGTCTTCAAGTATTTTTTCACGGCTTCCACTTGCCCATTGGCCTGAGGATAGTATGGAGATGAATGCTCCTGCTGGAAACCTAATTTTAGAGCCAACTCAGCCATCATGCTATTCTGAAAATGACTGCCATGATCAGTGACAATCTCTCTAGGAATACCAAAACGAGCAATAACCTGGTTGAAAAGAAAAAGAGCTGTCGTCTCACCATCATTCCCAAAAGTAGGCATAGCCTCGACCCACTTCGTAAAGTAGTCTACTGCTACAATAATTTACTTGTGACCTTTAGCCGAGGGCGGGTTACAAGTAGTATAATCAATACCCCACTTTGTAAAGGAACCGATAGTAATGATTGGAAAAAGTGAAGCTGGATGAGCGCGCATTTTTCGAGTATAAACTTGACACGGATGACACTTTTTGACTGACTCCATACAATCTTTGAAAATTGAAGGCCAAAAGTATCCAGCACGCAAGATTTTTTGGGCTGTAGCAAGCCTAGATAAATGACCACCACAAGCTCCACTATGGAAATCATTTAGCACAGCCTTAGCTTCTTCGAGAGTTAAGCAACATCTTAGGATTGAATCAGCCCCTCGACGGTATAAAGCATCACCAATAATCAAGTAATTCTTAGCCAAGTGACGCAACTTACAATGCTCATCTTTCGAAAAAGTAGAGGGAAACTTCGCAGTCTGAAGATACACAATGATATCTCCATACCAAGGATCCTGTGGAGAGATGAGAAACGAATGTTCATTCGGGAAGGATTCATCATAGACTATCTCTTCTCCACAGGGAAACTCGGAGATTAATTCTGCGAAAACTAATGATTTCTTGGACTTGGCAGACATAAACTCAAGATCAAATTCCTACAAAATCACAATCCATCTATTGTATTTGCCACCAATCACTCGCCTACTGAGAACAAACTGAAATGGATTGGCTGCTGCCAAAACATAAGTTTTTCGTAGAAGAATATAATGTCTGAGTCATTGTACAGCATGAACAGCTGCCAAAGCTGGCTTCTCTATCGAAGTATAACGGAGTTCAGGTCCTACCAAGCCTCGACTAAGATAGTATATAACATGCTCTGCAAGAGCATCGTCCTCCTGAACTAGAACCATACCAATGGTAGATTCTGCTGCTGCAAGATACAAAAGGAAATCCCTGCTATAATCAGGTGGACTCAATAAAGGAGCAGAGGTCAATGATTTTTTCAAAGCATCGAATGAGCGCTAAGTGAAGTCATCCCAAAAGAACAAAACTCCCTTCTTCAACAATCTCATAAATCCTTTGGTAACTTCAGCATAATTTACGATAAATCTTCGAGGAAAATTAGCTTTTCCTTGTAGACTTTGAAGTTGACGAATAGACGACGGGGGAGGCAACCGAAGTATTGCCTCAACCTTGAAGGGATCTACCCTAATCCCTTCCGAAGACACAATGAATCCCAATAACTGACCAGATGTAACCGTGAAAACACACTTGTTCGGATTCAACCTAATCTTGTAGAAACGACATCGTTCAAATACTTGACAGAGGTGAGCAGGATGATCAACTCTCTTTCGAGAATGAGCAGCTAAATCATCCAAATATGCCTCGATAATATGTTTGATGTCGTGGAAGGCATATGACATGGCCCGCTGAAACGTAGCCCCAGCATTTTTAAGACCAAAAGGCATCTTCTTGTAAGCAAAAGTACCCCAGGGAAAAATAAAGGCAGTCTTATGCTGATCTTCAGGACAGATAGTAATCTGATTATATCCGGAGAAACCGTCAATGAAGGAGAGAATATCGTTACCGGCACACTCATCGATAATATGATCTATAAATGGTGTGGGGTAATTATCTTTCAGACATGCTTTATTAAGGTATCTGAAATCAATGAAAACTAGAATTGTTCCTTGTTTCTTATCTACGGGAACAGGATTCGAAACCCATTCCATCAAAGGAACAGGGAAAATAAATCCCGCCTTGAGCAGCTTCTCCACCTCGGCTTTGATAGCTGCAGCCTTCCTAGGATTGACTGGACAAATTTTTTGCCTCACAAGCTTAGCGTTTTCGTAAGTCTTGATCTCATGTTGGACAATAGATGGATCTATACCAGGAATTTCCTCATAAGACCAAGCGAACACATCCCTAAACTCTTTACAGAGGTCGGTGTAAATCTGAATCTCTTCAGGGGAACATTCAACTCCAATGAAGACATTCTCTATAACATTGGGATCCCTGGAAATGTTCACTGGGATAGTTGGAGAAATCACATCCATGTTCCCTTCAGCATATACCTGTGTTGGTGCTAAAGGGTTCAGGATTGGGTGAACAGGACCAGGAGACAAAGGACTTGGAAAACTTGATTCAACTTCACTCAAATCAGGTAAAAAATAAGACCGATGATGCAAATCATCCCACGGTCTATCTATACCAGTCATAGCTTCCAGGATGGCCTCTTCAGATGGAAGAGTGGTATCAAGGCAATCCTGGGCAGAAGAAGAACTAAGTGTCCAAGCCGGAGCCACATCGCCATCCAACTCTTCCGGAGAAAGAGGAGTTGGAATGGACTCTGCAGAGTCAACAATAGATTGATAAGCAATCTCAACTACAGACATTGGAAATGCCATTCCACCCACTTGACCTTCCGCTAATGTGGAGGTAGGGGAAGGCAAGGTCCAAGGGTTCGAAAAATAATGAGTTCTAAAGAAATCTCTTCGAATAGGAGCCCTGGAGGATGAAATCGCATTTATATGAACGGTAGGAGGTGGAATATCAAAAGTACCCATCAAAGAAGAATACATTCCAACCCCTAAATTCTCAACAGGCGGCTTGGCATTATCCAACTTTGGAATAGTTGAGTCAGTAGATGCATTCGGGTCTACAGGAGAACAGTCCAGTTGATCCACTGTAACAATTCTCCCTTCATGAGGGAAACAAATAACCCGAAATAATGAGGATGCAATGGCATCCATATCATAAATCCAGTTCCACCCCAACAGAAGGTTGTAGTCCAAGCTTGCATCAACTATCTCAACCTCTATATTTACAGTTTTTCCCCCAACACAGATGGGAAAAGCTAGGACAATACCATGCGGTCTGTGAGAATGACCATCAAACGCAGTCAGAAGAGTAGCAGATGGAATAGCTGCGGGAGATCCAATTCCCTTCCAACATGCAAGAGGCATCACACATGTGGAAGCACCCTCATCAACGACCATTCAAAAGATATTGAATTTCCGAAACGACGATTTTATATGAAAAGCCATATGATGGGGGAGTCTCTTTTTAAAATTAGACATATCGAATGTAATCACAAGAGAGTTCTTTGGATCGACAGCCCCAATAGCAGTGAGCAGAGCACTGCGTTGAGCTGGACAAGACTGGAGCACCTCAAGAGCCGACATGGCACAAGGACTCTGCTCCAGATCTTCAACAATAGAGTAGTTCTGGGCAGCCCTGGCATTTGGATTAATCCTCGTACGCTTAGTAGATGTTTTTGGCATCCGAGGTATAGGCTCAACAGTAGGCCTCGTAATATGAAGCGGCTCAGTACCATCGGGAGCACCCTTGGCTTTTGAAGACTCATCTTCGCCATAATCATGGGATCTCATAGCGATATCCACGTGAGCACTCATCATGTATATGTTTGACGGAGTTTCCCCTTCCTGGGTGCCCCCAGAGGAAGCCCCAGTATTTTGATTTGTGCCAACAACTAGTTGTTGCCCTTGGGGAAAAGGGTTTGTCAACACAACCTGGGAACTAGAAGAACCCTGCTGAGCTAACAAGCGCTGCACATCTTGAATTTTAGGGCAAAGGTGAGTAATTTGGTCTCCAACACATAACTTGCATGGAAACTTCACTTTCTTTTTATCCTTTGGACCCTCACCAACATGCTCATTGGATTTATTTTCATTACCCTTCCCATTCTTGCCCTTTTTCTTATTATTTTCCATCCCTTCTTCTTCCCTTCGGATTGTTGATTTTCTTTAGGGTTAGAAGTCTGAACGAAATTTACTGACAAAGGTTGAGAAGGCGATGACTTAGCAGGCACAGCCTGACCAGAAGAAGCAGATTGTATAGATAACTGCTGCAATTGACTAAGCAGGTTAGTTGCACCACTATTGATCAACCCAATAAGTCTGTCACCATGAGGACCAGGTTTAGTCTTGGATATGTATAATTTGGAGCGAGGAGCATTAGGCAAATATTTATGAAGGACACCAGACTGAGAATATATCAATTCAAGCTATTGGGCCCTAAAAATAGTCTGCTCCTCCGAAAATACCCCGGACAGGGATACATCCTTAGAAATATCTGACTACAAGGATTTCAAAACCAATCCAAAAGGAATTCCCCCGGAATATAAGCTTTAATAAGCCTCTTCCTTCTCCGCCATTCCTGAATATGGTTAGAAATGTGGGTTGCGTCGTCCTGCTTAAAATTAGCTAGGAGTTCAGTCCCAACATCATAACGGACAGGCAACTGGAAATGATTTAGAAATGTCGTAGCCAGATCTCCAAAAGTAGCAAAACTGCCCCTAGCTAACTCAATGTACCACTTGGCAGCATTTCCAGTCAAGGTGCGTTGAAACAATCTCAACCTAATCGAATCCTCGATCAGGGAGTTAGATGAACACCATAAATGGAAAGTGGTGATATGATCAGCCGGGTCCTCTCCATTCTTGCCTTCAAACTTTGGAATGTCTGAAGGTAGTTTGGTAGGAACCGGAGGCCACCCCGGATTATATCGGATCGGATCATTCGTCAATTTCGACAAGTCTGGCAAGTTCAACGTTGCCAGAAAAGGTAAACAAGGAGGAGCCTGAGGATTCCATCCTCGGTGGGATGAATTCCCAACATTCTGAAAAGAGTAACCTGGATTTTATGAGGCACTAGGTTGCCAGAAAGAAATCGTAGAAAATGTTGGGCGATAAGACCCAGCATTTGGAGAAGGACCCCCTCCCAACGTAGAGTTACCAAAGACCGGACCAGCCCCCCCCCCCGAAGTAATAAATGAAGAGGAAACCCCCTGATAGGGGTTCCAAGCATTAGAAAGAGGGGAAAAAGTCTGATAAGCACTCGACGAAGGGAAAGAAGCATTCCCTTGTTGACCAGCGAGAAACTGATTCCCTGCCCCCACTGCTGTAAATATAGGGTTCCAACCTGTAAAGGTAGTCGAACTCTGACCTCCAGACCAAGGGTTAAAACTCTGAGTCTGAGAAGTAAAAGGAAAAGACCCTAAGGAAGGATTCGAACTAGGAATATGCCCACTTCCGAAGGGGAACCCTTGAAAAGAAGCTGACCCACTAGCCATGGAAGACATGGGTGCAGACGCAGTTGCAGCAGCGGAAAAGGAAAATGAAGGAATCCCACTACTAAGCATTCCAAAACAAAAGGGACGAGATCGAGAAGCATGTGTTTGGGTGAAACCAGAGCCAAACACAGCAGTACTAGAAGCAATCGAAGATATAGCAATTGTGCCTCCTCCTTCGACTGAAGTAGGAGTCTGAATGCCTGCAGCGCTCACAGCCAAAGCCATGTTCCTAGTCGTGGCCATCAAAAGGTATGAATAAGATGGATAAGGACTTTGTGGTCTTTCTGACTCAGGTCTGATGTACTCAACAACAAACGGATAATCAGGAGGAAGAGGAGATGGAAGTGATTCAGAAAGCTGAGATACTTCCTCTACTTCTACTTCTTCTTCTCCCGGAAATAAGACTCTCGAGGTGAGCGGAGCGCTCCTCTCGGAACCAACACTGGAACCAACTACAAAACCTTCAAGCCCTTGTGGAGGATCTCTCTCCACTGCGTCAGATACCACAAGGTGATATTCACCTGCTATATTACTCCTACGCCTTCTTGAAGAAGGTCAACAGTTTCGGGAGATAACCCCCGAACTCTCCTTGATCGACGAGGTGCTTGATCAGCCACTTTAACAGATTAATTAGACTAAAAAAATTATAAAGCTAGGCAAGCTAGGAGCAAAGAGCACTCACTACAAAAATCCCTAAGATGCAACCAAGCAAGCAGCCTTCAGGTATTTCCGCTCCGGGTGATTAGGACCGGACACCAAAATATGAGAAAGCGAAAAATAGGACCTCCTGAAAGTATTCTGGGATAATTACGGCCCAGGCCTACTAGCGAAGGTAATAGAAACAGTTAAGCTGATCTCCTAACAACAGCTTTTTCTGGTGCAAGTACCCAAGCTTCGCCGGGGTACCCTCCAGAAGTACTGCTGGAAGTGATACGACGTCTGCCTCAGGTACCACGAGTATTCCACCCCGCAGTCACCTGTGTGGAACCTAGGAATGGCAACTATGGGCACCAATCTGTGTCAGCAGCCGGGCGGAACGGTCGTAAGGCAAGATCCAGTAAATCAGAGAGGGGGTATCTCTCATCTCAACCTTCACTTCCCCTCACGCTTGACTCTCTGGAGGAGAGCTTTCCCGGTCCACCTAACGGAGTTGGATTTCGCTCATTTAATAAACTTCTATGTTTTAGTTTGAGCGGCCTTGGAGATTTAACTCTCCACTCACCTAATCCAAGGCCGTACAACCTAGCTAGTTGGTGTATGACACTTAATAAAAAACTTGCTAGTTTTTTTTAAATTATTGCGCTTATTTTAGTTGGCTGTTATATTAAGTCAAGGGAATATGGAAATGAAACTCGTGATGTTTTATGACACAAAAGAAATTAATGAAAACCAAACTACATGCAAATGAAAATAAATTTCTACACGGGTTCTACGAGACTAATTTTTTTTTTCTTTTCAGATATCAAACTTCACACTCGCAAAATTTATGAAAAAGAATACAAATGTTTAAGTGCACCTAATGCAAATTACTAAGAGCATGCCAATTCTAAGATGCAAAATCTAACAAAGCAAAGAGAAATTTCCAAGAATCCCCGAGTTCTATCACTTTTCCGGTTGTCCACAAAGCCAGTTCCCAAATCAGAAACTCTCAGTATAAAGACATCAAAATATACTACAAATAAGAGAAATAAACCAATGGAAATTCCCTTCCCAAATCAAGTCAGAAACCGAAGGTAAGAAATCTCAACAAGGCTTCAAAAGATGAAAATAAACCAAAACAAAAATGCAAAACAAAAGCAATGGAAAAACAAAAATGTTTTTGAGCTTTTTGAATTTTATAAAAAGAAGATTTCAAAGAGACCAAGAAGAACTATCCAATTACCAAGCTAAAAAATCTTCGAATTTCAAGCAAAACTCCAAAAATAATGCTCCAAATCTTATAGTGCCACTTAGTAGCAAGATTTATACGAGCAAAAGGAAGACAAGAAACTCAGTAACTCAGCCCAGAAGGATAGCACAATCTTGCAGCAAACAAAACTTCAAAGACCCAAAAATGACTCTTCAAAAATTGCAACAAGACCTAGTCACATGAAATCAAGAAAACTAACCGACAAGCAGGCAAAAATTAAAGTGCAAAGCAAGACATAAAGTTAGGAAAGAGCATATGAGCAGAAGCTCTCTGTCCTGATTAAGCAGAACAACCAAGAATCCCCAGAAAGAGATCTCGGTACTCGAACTAGAAATGCAAGCACTAAAAAACAATATTTGCCAAATGAGCCAGTCTTCAACCAAACAAGAGAGAAAAAGACTAATAACCACTATCAACTCAATCCAGAGACTATAAGGACACTGCAGAGACAAGTCACCACAGGTAGACAAGACCAAAAAGTCAAGAAATCAAAAATTTCAAAATTTGCCCAGGCATACGCTACTTAGTAGTTTTGCAACAAGCGTGCATACGCGACTGTGGAAAAGGAAAAACGTGTATACGCAACTTCCTTTCACCAAACCTGCGTGTATACGCGTCTGTGTAGAGGAAAACTAGTGTATGGAAAGGTAAATAATGAAAAACAAAAATGATCAAGCCTGGCTAAAGAACCAGGTCTTTAGTCTGACTGAGAAAAACTAACTAGACTGGAAATAATGATTAAAACTGTTGGAAACCTTTAAAACAGCTGAAACCACTCAACAGGGGAATCACAAGAATGTGATCCCCAGTGGAGTCACCAGTTCTGTTTCGAGAAATAACTCTCTAGAGGTCGTTGGGTCAAAAACCTCCACAGATCAGGGAATGCTATTCAAGAAGGACTCACACAACCACACTTGTACACTAAAAACTAGATATTATAGATTGTAGAACTCACCCGTAGGTCCTACGTTTGATGTAGATCCCGCGGGGTCCAAACCCCCAGCAACCCTTCTTCCTCTTCAACCTGGAAATCAAGAAGAGACATGCACGGAAATCTAGTTGTACAACATATATCTTTCCTAAATGTCAGTGTAATCCATGTGAAACATCATATAAACAATAATAAATTCTTAATTAACAATCTTTTCACATATGCAAGAAGATATTAACACGTGAATTCGGGAACAAGATGGTTCTTCTTCATTACGAATAGCATGTACAATAATAGAAAGGTGGAGAGATCACCTGAATCCTTCCACGATCTTCGAACAGACCGTCGTCTGGATCCGTCCCGCCCTTGCCTCACTAGGACTCTTTCAAGACTTGTGCACACGAGATGACATATAAGCTACATACCTCTGTGTGAAAAACAATGGTTTCCGTAAAATATGGGAAGTAAGAGGCATGGAAATCGTACTCAATCAACAACAGTAGTACAGTAGTGAGGATTGTTCTAAAATTTTTTTGCTTCCTTAGGGCCATGCACATGAGGGGTTTATACCCTCAAAATAGTTTCTAATCGTTAAACAATGGTATTATCATTAGTGAAGTTGAATACAGAATAACCATCAACCCAACCTCGAAAATAGGGATTTTTATATATATTTTTCTTGATTTAATGTAAAGCGAAAAGTATCTATGAACTTGCTAAGATACTGTGAAAGTTCCAAAATACCACAGATGGGATTTCAAATGACCGTTTTTTACTCTTAATATTCAAGTCCGTGGAACAACTCATAAAACCAAAAATACAATCATGAATCACATGAGGGTGAAAAATGATGCTATAACAGGATTCGGCTTCTTATTTGCTCAAATTATAATGTATAATACATGAACTCCATTAAGAGAGAAGCTTATGGTACATGATCTTGCAATGTTCTTGGGTCGACACTGTAGGTTTACTTCCATACTTTAATGGCAATGCCCTCCGGGTTTTAATTCGAATTTTGTTTAAATTTTGTGTTGGTTTGGTCACTGGGGTTTATGATGCATAGTTATGTAATGATTTGTATTTGTGCTATCTGAAATAATCTCCCTCCTATTATTCGGATTTTATGGTGTTGTGATCTTGAAGGCGCTGTAAGCGCATTTTTGCTTAACTGTTCACTTCGATAGTTATTTATATACTTACTCAATTGTCGTTCTTATTCAATATGGTACTCCTTTGAGATGCATTTTTACTGACTTTCTTCATTTACCAAATACAACTGCTTTGGTCCTTGCATGTAACAGAATAGAGATTCTGTAATTTTATACGCCTAGATACTTGTCCAATTTTAATTGTTCTCTTTATAAAGATGTATTTCTTATGAAGATAGTATCTCTGTTAAATATGTTTTCTGATTAAAATGCTTATCTGAAAGATTACTTATCTTTCGTTCTTTCTTATTACTCTTTTACAATTTTTTATTTAGACTTGATGACTAGACCATCATAGTTGTGGGTTATTTACTATTACCCTAGTCCGAGTATAGCATGAGAATATATATGGCGAGATTGTCTGTTATGTATGGAGTAGTTACTCTGGACAAAAGTAACAGTCTCTTCATTAATATTTCATATTCTGCAGATATGCCTGTATTTCTTCTATTTATTTTTAATTCCTTAAATTGTATACACTTATATAGAAGGGTGCTACCCTAGTTCGCAAGAACGAAGGTTAGGGTTAAGTTTGTCATAACAAATTACTTCTCTTTTACATACATTTATACATATACATAGTCCTTCATGTATCCTTTTTCCTGTAATACCCACATGTAGTAACATTATATCAAGAAGAGAATTAAAGGAAACTGCTACTACTGTAGTATTTCAGTTTTCGTCATTTACAGAAGTATCTATTTCTATGACCAAAATTCACTTACAGATTTCACAGACCTTAATTGCATGTAGGCTAGTTACTTACCTCACTCAAAACTTCTGATGATGTCCTCCCAACCTTGAGATAGGCTATTATGTCCTCGTATCCCCCCTGTGCTCTACACCAGAGTAGGGCTTGATTAGCAGTAAATCTAGTCGAGGGCTCAAGACCTCCAGTCCAGACTTCCTTTTCTAGATTCAGGGTCTCTAAGTTTCCACTAGCTCCAACCAGCTTTGGATTAACTCTCACCCTTCAACCTTCTAACCGTTTTTCTAAAGTCACAAAACCCCTTTTCCTCACTGGGATTTTCCTTTTATCCACAAAGGAAAAGGTAATTGTTCTCAACTGCTTTTTTCCTAACTACTCTGGAATCTTGGAATACTTTATCATCAATCTTTATGGAAAACATTCCATAATTAATTTCTTTATTCAAAATAGAAATAAACCATGTTCATTGATTTTCATATTAACCTTTACATGTTAATATCAATAAAACTTAAATGCATAATATTCTTTTAACCAAAATAAACAGAAATATTTTTGGTACAATTTCAGCTGTTACATCTTCCCCCCTTAGAAGTAACATCGTCCTCGGTGTTCTATTCCAAATCAACAAATAGTTTTGGGTATGCCTCACGCACAAATTCTTCTTCTTCCCATGTAGCCTCCTCCAAGCCAAAGTGCTTTTATTGCACTTTAACTTGGGTGATGGCTCGCCTTTGGAGCGTGATTTCTCTTTGATCGAGAATACGTTGAGGTTCTACTAGAAATTTTTCGTCCTGTTCGACCTGCAATCAACAAGGAATTAAGTTAAATAAACATAAATTCATACCTTCTAGAGATTTGGTACTCAATATTATTCATACTTGAATGTTTTTCCAATGTATCACGTGCCTCGAGTCATGCACATATAGTTTAAGTATTGATACGTGAAACACATTGTGCACCCGTATGTGACTGGGTAATTCCAATTGATAGGCTACAGGTCCCACTCTTTCCAAGATTTGGAAAGGTCCATAGAACCTGGGAGCCAACTTGGCACATGAATTCCATCTTAGAGTGCTCTTCTTGGGTTTGATTCTCACATAAACATGATCACCCACTTTAAATTCCCGACAGATTCTCTTTTTGTCCACATAAACCTTCTACCAATCTTGAGGGGCTTTTAGGTTCTGTCTACTATTCTTTACTTCCAATTCCATCTCAGCCAACATTTCTGGACCAAGCATTAATCTGTTTTCTGGATTGCTCCAGTTAATGGGGGTTCAACACCATCTCCCATATAATTCTTCAAATGGACTCATTTTAAGAGACTCTTGGTAACCATTATTGTACGCGAATTCCACCAGATGTAGATATTCTTCCCACTTTGTGGGTTGTTGCATTACATACATGCATAGCATGTCTTCCAGGATTTGATTCATTCGCTCTGTTTTTCCATCCGTCTGTGGATGATAAGCATTATTGAAGCTAACTTGTATACCCAATCCTGTAAATAGTGCTTTCTAAAAGGCTGAACTGAACTTTACATCTCGATCTGAGATGACTGTTTTTGGGATGCCATGCAACCTAAAGATTTCTCTCATGAAAATATCTGCAATCTGCACTGTTTTTTAAGTGGATTGTAAAGGAATAAAGTGAGTTTCCTTGCTCAGTCTATCAGCCACTACCATTATGGAATCATTATGTATTTTTGATCTTGGTAGACAAGTAATAAAATCTAATGATATGACCTCCCATTTCCCTTCAGGTATAGGTATGGGCTGCAACAGTCATGTTGGATGTTGATGCTCCACCTTAACTTGTTGACATTCCAGACACTTGTTTAAATATTCAGCAATATTTTTCCACATACCAGGCCAAAAATAAACTTTTCTGATTGTTGTCAGTATTTTATGGTATCCTGGGTGTCCAGAATAATTTTGATGGTACTCATCCAAGATCAACTCTTTCAAAATTATCCAATTCAGAATATATAGCTTTCCTTTCAAAGTTAGAAGTTGATCTTTGTTAATCTCACAATCTGATGGTTTTTCTGCTTCCCTTTTCTACTACCATAAGAATTGGTATTCAGGATCTTTCTCAGTTTCTTCTTTTATCTTATTCTGAAATTTGAATTCTACCTTATTAAAGTAGATTTCATACATGCAATGCAATTTTCTGATCAAATCATTAGCCACACGATTTTCCTTGCCTTTAACATGCTGAATGTCAAAATCAAATTCACTTAAAAATGCATTCCACCTTGCCTGGCGAGCATTTAAATCAACTTGTTTAAAATAGCTAGTTAAACTACTGTGATCTGTCTTCAGCACGAACCTGTTTCCCAAGAAGTAGTGTCTCCACGCCTTGACTACGTTCACTACTGCTGTCAGCTCCAAATCATAAGTGGAATATCGTTTTTCATGATCTTTTATTTTTCTTGATTCATAGGCAACAACCCTTCTCTCTTGAGATAATATTGCTCCTACTCCTTCCTTACATGCATTGGTGCATACTTCAAATTATTTGTTAGGGTCAGCTACCCTCAACACAGGGGCAGTAGTTGGCAAGTGCTTCAACAATTCAAAACTAGTCTGGCATTTGTTGGTCCATTTAAAAACCTTCCCCTTCCACTGCAGAGATGTGATAGGAAAGGAAATTTTCAAAAATCCTTCGATGAAACGCCTATAATATCCATCCAATCCCATAAAGGAAAGTATATTTTCCATGTTCTTGGGCACTCTCCATTCCATGATAGTATTTTTTTTCTTGAGATCTACATCTATGCCTTCAACAGAAATAACATGGCCTAAATATTGTATTTACTCTTTGAAAAAGTCACATTGGTTGAACTTCGCATACAGCTGATGTTTCCTCAACATCTCCAACACTTTTCTTAGGTGCTCCTTATGCTCTTCCATGGTTTTTTAATATACCAAAATGTCGTCAATAAATATAAGAACAAACTTGTCCAAAAATGGGTGAAATATGTCATGCATCAGACTCATGAATGTTGTTGGTGCATTGGTTAAACAAAATGGTAATACCACAAACTCATAATGCCCCTATCAAGTGCAAAAGGTTATTTTGTAAATGTCCTCATCGTTAATTTGGATCTCGTGATATTCAGACCTTAAGTCTATCTTTGAAATATAGTTGCTCCCTTTACTTGGTTGAACAGATCATCTATACATGGTAGCAAATATTTATTCTTGTTTGTCAACTTATTTAGCTTCCTGTATTCCATGCACATTCACATGGTTCCATCCTTCTTTTTTACGAACAACATCGATGCTCCCCAAGGGGATACACTTGGTCAAATATACCCCTTAACTAATAGTTCTTGTAGTTTCATTTTCAAATATTTTAACTCGAGTACAATCATCCGATATGGTGCTCTTGATACTGGTGTTGTGTCGGGCATTAATTTGATAGTAAAATCGATGTCTTTTTTCGGAGGTAATCCCGGTCCATTTTCTGGAAACACATCCATGAAATTATGTACTACTAGTATATTTTCCAGCATAGGGGTTTTCTCCTTAGAGTTATAAAATCCCACTTGAATGGCATAAATCTGGCATCCTTTTCTGATGCATTTACTCAACTGAGATGCTGTGATGGGACATAATTGTAGAGGTTTCTTGATTCCTTGCAATTCTTGGCATGTCTCGTCTTCAGCTCCGAAGTATATAATCTTATCCTTATCGTCTACCAGAGACCAATGTATTTCTAACTAGTCCATACCCAGTAGTATGTCATAGGAACTCAAAGGTAGAATATTCAGTTCTACGCTTTGTTGGTATCAGAGAACAACAAAACTAATATTCCCATTCAGAACAAGTTGGTATCAGAGCACTAGGTTTACTTGTGCAAGGAGGATTTAATTTGTTTTGCAAGTTTTTAAATGATAACAAAGTTGAAGCTTAATAGAGGAGAAGGCAAGCTTGTGGGTGCAGTTTCTCTAGTTGGAACAAGGAGAAGGGGGGCACAATTGCCACAATTTCCACCATAAAATTCACCTCTAGTTGCAGTAGAAGCTTCAGTAAGCATGTCTCATGAAGGAGGAATTGAAAACATGTCATAGGGTGAGAAGGATTTTAGGAAGGTTTTCATTGACATGATAGAGATGGCGAAGGTCCTCTATGAAGAGAGGAATACAAGGTTGCAGGGTGAAATCTCCAGGCCTCCCAAAGGAAAAGGTTATCCAGGAGGAGGAGGTAATGGAAATGGTGATAATCCACCATATACTCCACCATAATCCTCACCACTATCTTCACATTCATCTTCATCCTCTTCCACTACAACAACCTTTACACATACTCATCAACCTACCTCAAAAGGAATTGGTAAACAACCCTTGTTAAAACTTGATATTAAATTTGAGTTGCCTATGTATAACGGTGAAGTGAATGCAAAGAATCTTGACAATTAGGCTTGTCAGTTAGAGATATATTGTAGAATTCAAAACATTCAAGGTGATGATAAAAATATATAGCTAGCGTCCTTGATACTAGAGGGTGCAACACTAGTATAGTGGGAAGCCAAGACACAAGATGCGATTAAAAAATATAGTAAGATATCACTCTCTCAATCTAATTTCATTGCCACAATTAAAAGAAAATTTTACCCTCCAACATATATGAAAAAATCCATTATGAATTGGAAGAAATTTAGACAACTTAAAGGTCAAAGTGTGCAAGATTAAACTTAATAATTTAGAAAAAAGGCTCTTATGTTAGGTGTTTATTTGCATTCACAAGACACATTGTTGAAGTATATAGGGGGTTTACATAGCTACCTAAGGCATACTATCCTTATGTTCAATCCCACTAGCCTAGATGAGGTTTGTGTGCAAGCCACTCACCTTGAAGCAAGAGGGAAAAAAATTCCAGAAGAGGGTAAAAAGAAGCCATTTAAGGGTGGAGAGAAAGGAAAGGGTTTCAAAGGAAAAGAAAAGAAAAATGCATCCCTTAAAAAGGAAGGAGATAAATTACATGCAAACATTGTTCCAAGGAGGGTTGCGATGAAGGCCATCATTGGAAAATTCATCCAGAGATGAAGCCAAAGAAATTCAATAAAAAAGGGAAGGAAAACACAGTTTCCATCACTCAAGAGGATTTGGGGTCCGATTCAGGTGATGAAACTAAAATCACAACCATGGGGACAAAAGGTAAGAAATCCATTGCTAGCACTAGTACTTCAAATTGTTACACTAGTACCTCAAATGAAGAAACTATAATTGAACTGTTTCATGTGAGGGTTGTCTTAAAACATAAAAAAATCAACACACTATTTGATAATGGGTGTCAAGAAAACTTGATATTTGAAGACTTAGTCAAGAAACTTAATCTTGAAACCATACCTCATCCCAAGCCATATCCATTGGGTTGTATATGCAAGGACATCAATTTAAAGGTTGCAAGAAAGTGTATTCTTTGGTTTGCAATCACAACAAACTTCATTGACGAAGTAGAATTATATGTGGTACCACTTGAAATTTCAAGGATTGTTTTGGGAAGTCCTTACCTCTATGATAGAAAGGCAATCTTATATCGCCATTAAAATAAGTACCACTCATTCAAATATTGTGTAGTACATAGTGAGAGCCCATCACAAGTAACTAAATCTATCATTAGTTAATGTAGGGAAAATGAAAAGGCTAATCAATTCAAGAAAAAATTTAGTGCTTCTTATGATCAAACCCAATGTTGATGATGATATTGAAGCGTTGGATGGTTGTAATACAAGTTTTAATTCTGATTTCGTTGATGTAATTAACCATGATGATAAGGTGTTTCAGGATGTGAATGGATTGCCTCTCAAGAAGAATGGAGTCCCACTTGAAAAACCTTTGCAGCAAGAATGTTCTCTTTGTGACATTGGCATGCATCGGATGTCAAAAATACAAAGTGAAAAAATACCAAAGAAAATACAAAAGTTGTTGAATAATGGAACCACTCGACCATCTCTTCCGCCATGTAGTGCACCTATGGTTTGGTGCCCAAGAAGAATGGAAATCATTTTATTATGACGGACAAAAGGAGTGGCTTTCATCAAAGAAGAGTTGTTGAAGGAGATATGTGGAAGATGACATTTAACATAAAGCAAGATTTCTTTGAATGGATTATTTTTTTATAGTCTTTTCCATACTCCTACTACTTCCAAGCATATGAAGAATGATGAATTAGAGCCATTCCTAGATGTGATAGTCCACTTGTATGACATTGTCATTTTTAGGAAATTTCATTATGAACATATCATGTATGAGAGAAAAATACTTGATGGCGTAAGGCATGAACATTTGTTTTTGAAGATGTCAAATTATGATTTGGGTAAAAATTCTTGGATGTACTTGGGCTATAATGTTGGAGGAGGTAAGTTGAAGGTAGACCTCTCCAAGTTTGACACCATTGTGGATTGGTTAAGGCCTAAGATGGTCATATTGATAAGAGGTTTTTTGGGAGCAACCCAATGTTGGAGGAAAATTTTTGTTAAAATTTATTCTATTGTAGCTCCTTGGCATGCATTGACATGTGTGCAAAAGGTCTTCCAGTGGGGAGAAAAACAAAAAGAGGCATGTGATGCTTCGAAGCAAAAGATCATTTAAGCTCTTTTATTTTCTGTTTTAAACTTGAAAAGGTCATTTTATCTTAAATTTGATGCAAGTGACTTTGCCATTTCATTTCCTTCAGAAAAACTTAATGGTGCAATGATTAAGTTGCAGCAATTAAGAAACTTTCATTTGATGGGTGTTCGCCAACAATTCCACTTGGTCAAAAGGTATAAGAGAGGTATAAGCGACAAGTTTGTTGATATGCCTTCTAGGCCTGTTATTTTTGTAACTATTGTACTCAAGCATAATTTTTTTTTACATGAAATTTATGATCAACAATATGCATACTTTCAGGATTTAAATTCAAGCTTGAGTCAAGTAAACCAAGTAGTGGAATTTGTTTACCATTCGCATCATAATTTGTTGTGTCATCTTGGTAAGAAGGATGTTTCTTTTGATGGCGAAATAGACAAACCCAAGAAGTTCATTGAACGACTCCAAATGGTACAACAAATAGTGCAAGACCATTTTGAAAAGAGATAAGAAAGTAAAAGTATCGTATCGATAATAAGCACCAAGTCGATGATGGAGTTTGGCGTCACCTTTGTAAGGAGAGGCTTCAAAGAGAAGAACAAGGAGAGAATGTTCAAATTCCATCTTCTGAATATTTCTCTTCAAAATTCATTAATTAACTTCAGCAAGATGCCATTCGTGACAAAAGAACAAAGTATTCAAGACGAGGGAATGTTGGTTACCTTCGAGTGAGGCTCAAGGAAACAAATTCATCAAAGGCCAAATGGATTGATATTCGAAAGGTGAGGGGGTTATACCCTCATCTACTTGACAATTGAAAGTGATCTTTTGGTGTCCAAAATATTCCAGTGGGGAGGTGTGATCAGGTGCTGAAAATTATTCTCAAAAACCAAAGTTGACGATTTAGTGTGGAACCTGAATGATTGTGTATATCATGTTGTTATAAATTTGGCACAACACGTTTCGTGTAAAACCGACACCGTATGCTCCCAGAAATGCTTTATGTCCACTTTTTCAAACAAACAAATTAAAAAAAATACAGTACAACCTAGTCAGCAGTCCGTACAACTGACTGGGCATGCCTACATGGCAAGGTGACTGTACAAGTTTGACTTGGTCAATGGTCTAAATGGGCTAATGGTTTGGTGCCAAGTGGCACGTTGATATTGGTTGCGTGTGGCAAGTTTTCACTGGTGGATTGGTGGCCAACCACAGGCTTCCACGTGGCCCAGGCAGGGGCCGCAACGTGGTAGCTCGAGGGCCACCAAAATATTTGGGTGAAGTTCAAGCAGCAATAGCAAGAGTCGAACCAGCGACCACAAAGCACCAAGCACCAAGGCATACCATCACAACACCACACATGTTCCTTATTAGACTATGGGAATAATTTAATTTTTTTATCCTATAATTGGCGCATTAGTGGGAGGTGGCCGAGGTCTAGCCCCAGCCCTTGTCACCACACCAGGGGTAGGGACCATGAGTGAGAGGCTAGCCCGCCCCCCCTCCATAATCATAATCATTACATAGTGTGCCAAGGTCCTTTTGACCACACCGAAGTCCACTGCGATGATGGAACCGCCAGCATCTAAACACGACATCCTCTGCCACATGTGACCATGGTTATGCAAGTCTGACGGCTATGTTAACCATTCAGATTTAGTTCAATATAAAAAAAATTAATGAACCATAACGAATATGGTTTTACATCCAGTTGTTAGGTGTTAGAGGGAAAATTAATGGCCCGAAAATTTCACCTTGTTTTTGGCGGAATTGGTGCTCCGATAGCGCTTTTTGGGGCAAAATTGTGGGTTCGGTGCCATATTTTAGGGAAATTGTGGAATGAATAGTGGAGAAACTAGGGGAATTCATAACTTGATGATTTTTTGGCCAAATTCGATGCAGAAAGAGGCTACACAGGATTGTTTGCATTCTGGAGATGATGAAACAAGTTTCAAAGTTGTTTGAGCATTGTAAACACATGTAGTCACAATTTTGAGCATAATAGAAGAGGGCCAAGCCATTGAAATCTGGACGAAGGAGACATAGACCAAGCGCGGTGAACTCCTTCATCATGTACAATTGTGTTATTGTTTATGGTGATGTTCATGTCTATTAGATGTTGTTGTTCAATGTTTTTTTTATGTTAATTTTCTCATGAAATTCACATAAAAACACATAAAAGTCTTAATAAACTTGCAATTAACCCCTCAATCCTCAAGAACTTTGTTTATATTTTGAATTGGATCTTAGCACAACAAAACTAATATTCCCATTCAGATCAGTGGCATCCTCACTTAGGAGAATTTAATGAAAATGGGCTTTCATGGCCTAGATAAATGCCAACTGTGTGGTATTTCCTTCGAAGATTATGAACACTTGTTCTTGAAGTGCCCCTTTTCCATGGAAATTTGGGATAATGTTTTTGGTTCGCTGAAGTGTATAGTTGATAGGGATTGGTATTCCATTATTCCGTACCTCAAGTATTGGTATTCAAAGAAATACCCTATAAAGTGATCACTCTGTATGTTTTCTAGGGAATATGGTGATATATAAATGCCTTTATCTTTGATAGCAGGGACCCATACATTTTTTCTACCATCCCAAAAAAATTTGGTCACTTCCTTGAGATTGGCCCCTGGAATCCTAGGGCTCCCCCGCGCGCTATCTCTTTCGAGGATTTGGGAGAATCTTATCCTATCATAATCTTTGGTGGGGCCTTGTATGGTGGAATGTGTGAATGTGAAGCTCTCACCAAGATCTATCCTACTCGTTAATAAAGTTTCTACTGGCAAAAAGGAGGTGGCACTAAAAAACGGGCTAAGGTCGTGGCACAGTGGGGAGTACTCTAGTGAGTAGTTTGTCTTGCAATTGATTCAATCAAGACTACCAAGGATTCTAAAACTTTCATTGAATGGGTTCAGGGGAGGAACTCTCTAGATGTCCCTCTCCTTCACCATTGAATGGAAAATATTATGGTTGTCCTTCCTTCTTTCATTGGCATCTCCTTCCTTCATGTGTATCGTGAGAAAATGGCATGGATGTGGATGCCCTGTCCAAGAGAGGAATCCCTCTTCGTCCTAGGTTGATGCTATTTGATTTTCTTCTTGAAGGGTTTTTTCACCATTCAGGCTCCTTCAAAATCTAGCTTGGTCTCTTCTACCTTGCTCCTGAGATGCACTACCGTCCTTCTCATTTTTCCCTTTGAATGCGCTCAATATCATTTTGCTTTCAAGATATATTGTAGATTTTTTCTTTTTTTTCTCTTTTGGTTTTTCCTACATCTCTGTTGGTATATTTTGTTCTCCCTAAGATGTATGTAGATGATATCCTATCTCTTTATTAGAATTATGTAAACTCCTCTTTAAATCTTTAATGAAAGATTTTATGTTTTTCTTTTTGAAAAAACTATGTTCTTTATTTATTATTTTAGGCATTTTCTTTTGTCTATTATGAATGTCAGACTATCATTCAAATAACCACTAAGTAGTATGTGTTTTTGTATGAAATCACTACAATACTCTACATGTTAACTTTGACATTGGCCTTTCATATTGGTATAGAAGTCATTGACCAAATTAGCAATTATCTAACATTTTTACAACGAGGCTTTACAATTTCAAAGAGTTGTAGTGAAAGAATCTCTAAATTAAAATATCATTTTGCTTATTTTCGTGTTTAGCATGTCTTAGGGTCCTATAAATATAGGATTCATAATTTTTTAATTGACTTTGATAATCTTTTAAATATGTACATACCTTGCTTTCTGCAAGTTGTTTTCCCATATTTTGAAAAAATAATAAAAATCAAAAAGAGGGTAAAAAGTCCTAAAAGAAATATCAAAGAACTTAGAAAATATAGACCCCAAAAGAAAAAATATGAAAATATGACCTGAAAGTGAGCAAGTCCAAATGCCACTACTTTTATTTTTTGCAAATGATTATGGCAGAGTGTCAATAAATGCCATAATCCATGATGAGTTAAACTGTTTAGACTTGACTTGTCATGTTTTCAATTTCCATGTTTTAGATAGTGAATAAAGTTTTGCCAGACAGTTTAATCCTGACAAATCATTAGATAGGTAGGGAATAATGAGGAGTTCATCAGTTTAATCTAAGCCCTCAGGTGAAATAAGGTAGAATTAGATAGTTTATGCTTTCAAAAGAATAAATGTTTCAAGGTCGCAAGCCTAAATGCGCCTGCTAAAAGGAAGAAAAAATGTTAGAGTAATGTTGGATAGGTAGAAATAAGTGGGAAAAAGCATGTAATATTCATCACTGGGAAAAAATCACTAATTTCCCTTCCCCTTTAAGTATTCAATATTCTATACTACCTGTCAAAAAGGCTCATAGCATTTCTCTGACTTTTGTTGGGACCAGACCCAAGGCTCGATGACTGGATAGTAGAAAATGTTGAGTTCTTATGATTAAAATCCCCTTTACCATTATTTATCCCTCATTCATACATTTTAACTCATTTTCATAAGTAAAGATTCATTTTTACTTAATGAAACATAAAACCACATTTGATTAACTTAGAAACATAAAAAAAAAAACCCTCAAAAATACTTTATCCTAAGTAAATTGGCCAAATGATGAAATGAACAGCTTTGCTTTATTTATTCACTTTACTTGGTCATTTAGTGTATTTTTGTGTATTCCATTTCCCCTTGGCATATTAACTTTTAACTTATGCTATTAATTCCCTAAAAATACCTTATCATATCTATATAATTCCCTTTATCTAAAATACCCCCTAAAACCCACTATTATAAAGATTTTGGACCAAAGATATTATCCACATGTTAAAATGAAAACCCAAATAATGCGCCCTTTGGTCTAAAACTAACCTTAATGAAATATCCCGCCCCCTATGGTTATTAAACCCTTCAATGGTTTAAAACTATATAATAAAATAATTTCTGCACCCATACATATGTTTAAAACTAAACATACTTCCCCGCCTATTACATTTTATCCTAAGTGTTGAAACAAATAAAGTATTTTATAAGTTTCAACCCCTGCGCCTTTGCAATACATGTGCTAAAGTCTTCCCTGCAATGCGAAGCCTTCTCCACATAAGCTTTTTAACCCAAATTTCTAACAGAACAAAACTCAAGTTTATTTTCCATAGAACTTAAGCCTTTCTCTTTGTATTTTATCCCCACTATATAAAGCCTCAAGCTTTACATAGACTAGCCCATGGTAAACAAAACTCTGCCTCAGGCTTACCCCCGTCCGTATATATAAGCCCCACCTATATACATTTCAAACCTTTATCCATTGAAAAATACAAAGGTTTAAAACCCTATTATAAACTACCACTAGCGCCTATATAGACCCCAGTCCCACCATTCCATTGACCGCATCTTTCAAACAAATCGTGACCGTTCACTTCCATCCCGAAGATCTAATGGCCCCAGGACCATATCGCGCCCAAAAATTAATCATCGGCCCAAGTGCAAAATGGATGCAAAATGGGTTGTTTTACCCATTCCGCCCCCCGCGACGTGTCATTGTCTCATTCAATCGCGTCCATTTTGATTGAAACCGCTTACTGCTGGAAATGAACGCGAATACCATCATCTGGTTTCATCGTTTAAACTGAAACCTCTCCCCCTATCATTTGACTTGCAATAAATGATAAAGAAACAAAATCCAAATAAGGTTAAAATATTTGAAATATACATATCATTTCATTTTCACGCAGTATATCCATTACTTCACTTTGCTCTCGATTGTGTAAAAGTCTTTTTAAGCCCCGATTGCCGATTTTATCCACAGAATCTCCCAATTGACCACAGATTCCCCATTGAAGACTAGTAAAGATCATTTTTTGCGCCAGTAAGCCAGACCAGACTTCAGGATCAACAAAAAGCATCTGAAAACCCTTTCAGAAGTTGAATACTTTCATCTTAAGGTATTTTCCTACAAAATTGAAGCCCGCAAATTCAATTCTGAACCATCAATAACTAAACCAGGTGTTTTATTAAAAGATTACATCGAACCAATTTGCTTAAAAACACCAAAAAAGAGGCCAAACCCTGGAAAAATTCCCAGGAAACCCTGTTTTCCTCTGCGCCCCTTTTCAAGCGAATTTTCTCAAATTTTCACAGTTTAAAGATCAATTTCAAAGATCTGAAAGGCTAAAACCTCTGAATATACCTTGAAACCCTATTTCTCAGTCAAACAAACTCAGAAAACCCCTATTTTTTGTTTTATACCAATTTTTACATCCTCGGATAAGCTTGATTGAGCATAAAACCCAAAAGAGACTATCCCTAGCCAAATTTTCTCAAATTTTCTCAATTATCCCTCTGTTAAAGAAAATTACTCCTGCAAACAGTCTAATCTTGCAGAAGTAGCCCAAAAATGCCTAAAAATAGAATTAAACCTCCACAGGCAGATCTCATAACACAGGTATTTCAAAAAATCTTCAATCACTTCCTTGCAGACCTCTGTTTCATTAACAAATTGTTTGATTTTTGCAGGTTATTATCAGAATAAGAAATTGGGCCAATAGTTTCAATACTAGTTGACAAAATTGTTTGCTCCAAAGTCTCAAATTTTCATTCAAAAAACAGTTTGTATACAAAGAAAGAATAAAATCAAGTCAGAGAGAGATCATAATGATGAAATGTGCACATTGAATGGTAAAAGTGAAATCAGAATTCACAATGACAGTGAAAACAGAACAGTCAAAGAGCATCAGAGTTAAAGTGTATCAGGTAAAAGTCAGAGTGAAAGTTAAAACAAAGTTACAGAGTAGTCAAGGAAAAACAGTAAAAGTAAAAACAGAGTCAGTAATGGTTAATAGAGATGAATTTAATTTCACTAACAACAATGAAGTTTTTCCAAAGTTAAAGTAAAAACAGTTAAAAGAACAAGAAGGTTAAAAGATGAAAACATAACAAGAAGGAATATTTTTGCAAAAAATTCCTGTTTAAGTCATTGTTTTGCAGAAACTATTGTGACCAATCCAAGATTAATTTTTCAAAACTGAAGGAGATTTATGTTCTTAAGATATCCAACTACAAAAAACTCTCTCATTTTTCTAACAACCATTATGGGTTGGGAAATATTAAACAATATCGGAAAGCACTTTTTGCAGAAAATTCATGTTAAGTCATCATTTTGCAGAGGAAGTTGTGGCCAATCAGAAAAACATATTACAACAATGAAGGAGGTTTTTGTTCCTAAGATACCGATATACAAAAACCTATCTCATTTTTTTCATAGGTATTACAAAATGAGAGATACATGTGTATTTGTACAACATATTTTCGGACTCTGTAAAACTTTGTTTTACACATCTTTTTGCAGAGCCTATTGTGAACAGCTGGAGCAGAAATTTAGGAAACTGAGAGAGATTTATCTCACCAACATATTCATATACAATAACCTATTTCACTTGTTACATATCTATTTCGGACTGAGAAATACAAAGGTATCATTAGACCTCAAGTTTGCAGAATTGCTAGAGCAGAATGCACAAAGAAAGGAAATAGTTAGTGACTTGGATGCCTCATCATCAACTAAGAGTTGAGATAAAATTCGAATTCTCCTCTTTGTCATCGCCTATCCATAAAAAATAGTGCCAAATAGATGCATTAGTTTTGAATGTCCTTTACTTAAGTTCTATTTATGTAAAATGGTTGGAGATATTTGTAAACCAATCTTGATATTTTTTTCAAGATATTCTAGTTTCGAATTTGTATAAATACTTCACTCTTTGAATTATTTTAGGGTGGAATAAAATTTCTGGAATTATTATAGACATTTTTGTTGAACATTGGAGGCTATTGTGTGTTTTAATTCGAAGTAGCGAATTGGACAAGCTGACTGGCATCATAATTCAGGATCCCTGTGATAAGTTGATGAGTGAAGTACTCCCTTCTTGTCATTACTTCATTTTATGAGTTTCATGCAATTCATTATATGTTTATTCTATCTAAATGTGTAACTATGAGTATACTACAGGATTAGTGAAGTGCTCCCTGTCTTTAACTAGTTTCCATTTTAATGTTTTCTGTTGATTTCCGGTGCAAGGAACCCTTAATTGCTCCTTCTCTTGTTTAACCTATGCCTTCTACTCCCATTTTCCGGATCAAAGGATCCTTAAGTTCCCTTTATCCCGATCATACCACCTCACAAAAAACTCTTTCCCAAATCTCTGAGGGTTATCTATCTTGCCCTGAATACAGTTGTACCTTTTTGGCCTTGATTTCTAGTGCTGCTAGCTTGATTTAGACTCTATAGCCCAATGGACAAATAGATGTCTCTCTATCCTACCTCTAAGTGATTTTTTCCCACCAAACGCTTTAAACCAAAACAAAATTGTACTTTCATAACTAGCCTAATATTTTAAATAAAAAAAAAGATAAATTTTAAAGAGAGAGCCCTCTCTGAATTCTAGGAAGGCTAGATCCTAGAATCTGAAATAGATTTGTGGTTACCTCGATGAGTTCTCTCTTGAATCTATAAAAATTACTGAGCGATAACAGCATGGACCAATTAATTTTTTACTATGCATTTACTTTTTCTTATGTTCGTGTTTAGCACTAATCAATGAAATTTTTGACTATGTATTTTTGTTTTTGGTTTTTAAATTTTCAATGTGCAAATTATATTCATTTTAAAAAGGTCATAAGCAAACACAAATTCTCATAGTCATTAAGCTACATGCTTTATTGTTAATTAAATAGAAAAAAATAATCCTAATCTCATTATAAATAATGTTATCCTGAGTGAAGGGGAAGTGTTATATAAAACTCACATCTCGATGATCCATGTACTAGTAATGTGATATGCCAATGAAATCGAAACCTGATAATAAGATTAGTGCACCAGTAATTGAAATTTAGTAATGTGATATGTGTATCTCGTAATGAAATTGAAACTTAGAAATTTGAAATTAAAATATGGTATTGTGATCCATGTGACTGGTAATGAACTTGAAACTTAGTAATATTATCCAAATAAATCAAAACCGAAACTTGGTAATGAAATTTAAATTGAAATTTAAATAAATTCAAAACCAAATAAAACACCTACCAACAAAATAGACACAACATAGAAACCAAATTTAATACCTAGTAAAAAAAATAAACTAAATTTTCATTTCAAAGAAACACAACATAGAAACCAAATTTAACACACATTAAAAAAAGTAAACCAATTTTTCATTCCAAATGACATAAGTATGTCACCGTAAAGGATAAATGAAAATTGGTATATGAAATACAAAATGACAATAATACTTATGTAAAACATCTTTTATTTAAGAAAACACTGTTGGTGTTGGTTTTTTTCCATATTAGAAAAAAATAAAATAAAACAAAATTTTATTTTATTAAAGAACCAAAATCAAAACTCAAAATAAATCTCAGAGGAGACGGCATAGAACATGATTTTTTTACTTCAAAACATGATCATTTGTAATGGAAAAGAAAAAAAAAAAATTATGAAGTTTAGGATTTCAAATTAATTTCAACCCTATGTTCTTGATGAAGAGTAATTGATGGATCTTAAATCTGGCCATCTGCCTTTACCATCCTAGATCCATCTTGACTCTGGATCTATCAAACACGGAGACGAATCAAATCTCTCAAGGTGGAAACCTCTTTTTTGAGTGCAAAACTTGAGGAAAGGTTTGCACCTCGAGAGATTTGATCCTTCTCGGTGCTTGATAGATCCGGAGTTAAGATGAATCTAGGCTTGTTTCAGTAATGTGTTGCCAAGGAAAATCTATCGAAGATATGATTAATTTTATCAATAATATGTAAATATATAAAATATTAATATAATCATTTTAAATATGCTAAATATTTATGAGATTAACTTGGTCATTTTAATTTTAAATTTTCTTAGTTACCTCAGTTTGTTGAAATGATAAATATTGCTAATAACTTTAATGATGAAAAATGATGAAATAATTTTTTTGAATGCAAAGTGACTATAATAATGTTGAAAGATAGAAAATGTGAATAATAAGAATGTACTCATGTTACAAATAATCTTCATTGTGATCAATCTCAAACTATCCTCTTCTACTATTCTTATTGTCACCCTTGTTAGTTTTGTCATATTTTCATATCGATTATATGAAAAAGAAAATTTAAATCATAAATCATTTAAATCTTTAGCTCGAGTGTTGTAGTAAACATGATACTTTGTCTCTCTTGCTCTACAATATTAATAAGTTAAATTACTATAACACAAAAATCAATATGCATTGTCAATAACGTTTTGTGCTTGCACTAAAATCAATGCATATTGTTAATCCAATCACTTTAAAATTAATGTACCATCATATATCCAATTACATCAAATCAGAAATCTACATCTACATTGAAATAAATGCATTTAATGCAAGCAATCAAATAAGATTAGAAAATAACTTCTACACTGAAATCAATGCATTTAGTGCAAACAATCAAATAGGATTAGAAATAATCTGTATTGAAATCAATGCATCTAGCGCAAGCAATCAAATATAATTATAAATCAACATCTACATTTAAATCAACACATCCAGTGCAAGCAATCAAATAGTATTAGAAATCACCACCTACATTGAAATCAATGCATCTAGTGCAAGTAATAAAATATCATTAGAAATAAATATCTACACTAAAATCGATGAATCTAGTGCAAATAATCAAATAGGATTGGAAATCACCATATCCACTTAAATCAATCCATCTAGTGCAAGAAATATTCTTCCCTCTCTCCACCCTCCGTCCATATCTATGTCCCCCTCCATCTCTTCTTTTTTGTCTCTCTATCTCACCCCCCTAAACACACATGCTCTCGCACTCCATATCTATCAATCTCTTTGTCACTCCCTCCCTCTCCCCATCTCCCTCTTCTTCCCTCTCTTCACCTTCCATATATATCTCTATCTTCCCATTCTCTCCCTCTCCCCGGCTAATATCTCTCTTTTCTCCTTCTGTCCTCTCTCCCTCTCTCTCCATCATCCTTATCACTCACTCTCTCTCTCTCTCCACATTTATCTCTCTATGTATGTCTTCTTACCTCCTTCTCTCTCCCCCTCCAAGTCCATCTCTCTTTCCCTCCTCTCTTTACTCTCTCACATCCTCTCTCTTCCTTCCTTTCTCTCTCTCTCTATCTCTCTCTCTCCCTTCACCCACCAACTATGTTACTATATCCCTCCCTCTCTCCTTATCTCTCATTCTCTCACCCCTTATCTCCATCTCTCCTTCTTTGTCTCTTTATCTCACCCGCAAACATACAAGCTCTCTCCCTGTCTCTCCCTTGTCACTCCTCCTCTCTCTCCACTTCTCACTCTCTATATTTCTTATTTCCTACCTCTCTCCCCCGCCAACTCCAGCTCTCTATCGATCCCTCTCTCCTCGTCTCTCACAAGTCCTCTCTCTCGTCCTTCCTCTCTCTCACTTTCTCTCCTACCTCCCTCTCTCTTCCTTCTCTCTCTCTCTCTCTCTCTCTTCCCTCCAATACTCTTTCTTCCCCCATCATTCTCCTCCTCTCTCTCAAGTCCTCTCTCTCATCCTCTCCCTTTCTCTCCTACCTCCCTCTCTCTTCCCCATCTCTCTCTCTCTCTTTCTCTCTCTCCGCCCCTCTCTCCCTCCAACTACATTAATATATCCCTCCCTCTCTCTTTCACTCCCCCTTCTCTCCATACATCCTACTTTGTCTCTTTATCTCACCCCTAAACATACACACTCTCTCTCCATCTCTCCCTTGCCACTCCCTCTCTCAAGTCCTCTCTCTGGTCCTTCCTATCTGTCCCTTTCTCTCATACCTCCCTCTGTCCTCCTCCATCTCTCTCTCGCTTTATCTCTTACCCCCCTCTCTCTTCTGCCATCTGTGTCTCCTCTAATCCTATCACTATCTCCCTCCCCCTCTCCTTCTCTCTTTCCCCCCCTCCATATTTGTGTCTCCCTCTCTTGCTCTGCATTCCTCCTCTCCGATTTCCTTTAGTTTATGTCCATCTCTCCCTTGTCGATCTCCATATATCTCCACCTCTATCACTCTATATCTTTGTTCTTCCCTACCATATATAGTTAATATATATCATGATACATTTATCTATATTATAATATAATAAATTTAATAAATTGTATTAATAGAAAGTTATTAAATTTAATAATATTAATATTATAATATATTAATATGAGTATTAGATTTAATAATAATAATAAAAATAATAATAATAATCATCTTGTAATATTATATTTGGGTTAATAATGTTTTTTTTGGCATGGTATTAATAATAATTTAGCCCATGGTAATTGGACCATATGCTTCACTTAAATAAAATCTAGTTTTTGAGTGTTCGTAAATATAAAAGCAGATTATGGAGTAAATATGAAAAGAGGTTTTATTTACTTACCATACCTCTGGTTTATTTATATTTTTATTTATTTACCATACCTCTTTTATTTACTATGGTATTTGGCCCATAGGCTTGTTATATAATTAGATTTTTATTTATAATTATATTTGATATATTTTTATTTATTTGCCTTACCTCTTTATACCTCTTTTAAATTTATTTATTTACCATACCTCTTTATACCTATTTTATATTTATTTATTTATTATACCTCTTTATACCTTTTTTGTATTTATTTTTTGTAACGGAATATGGTGAAAAAGTGATATGAAATCGAAACAGAAACCAAATCTGACACCCGATAAAAGAAAGAGTAAGCTAACCATTCGACGGAATGCCTTTTGGATTTTTCGCCCCTGGCGACTGGTGAATCCCTCCGGCGAATGCAGGCCCCACACCCCTCCCCGTCTCCGTCCCATGACGTTACCATTTGAAGGATCCCTTTTAGGATCTAGTCACAGTTTCCGTTTACCCTCACCTACGCATGGGGGCAACCATGAATGAAAATGAAAATGAAAAAATTTCCCCATGTTCCTTCAGTCGCTTTAGCCCACACCGAACAAGAACTTGCAAACCAGTCGACGGGAATACGCCAGAGCCGCGGTGCCATGATCAATCGAGCCTCCCCTGTTTAGCTCATGTAATCGACGGAATATGACATCCTCTATTACACACCATTCTGATTGAACGATAAAAAATCGAAGGAGTTACTCACTCGACGGAGACTGGGTCTATTGTGTCAGTTTTTCGGTTTTTTTAAGCGAGTATATGTTTAGTTAAATATCCCTGTTTGATTTAAATGGGAATTACCATTGTCTTTTCTGTTACAAATCTCGACGGAATGAAAGCCCTCACTGGACCACTACTGAAGGATTTATTCAGTCGACGGAAAACCAATCTGTTTTGTTTAGTGAATGTTTGTTTTTTAACTAGATGTTCATGTATTTTTAAGTGAGAATCCCCGAACAATTTGTTTACCATAACCCATTTAATTTTTTTACTACAACCTGATGCAGGGGCATTAGACACTAGCCAACAATGTAGGAGGTTTTGTCCACATGTTGTGGCTATGAGGGTTCAAAATCATTGAATTGTAACAGCAAGGTGTCAATATCTTAGCTGCCTGTTTCATTTAGATTAGTTAGGGTCAATAGAAGTCAAATAGATTTAAGTTCAGTCCATTTGTCATGTTTCAGTTATTTGAATAAATTGTAATTAGGCTTTTGATTTACCAATAACGGCTCTCACAGAGGAACCGAAGAGACATATGTTGATGTATAAATGTAACTCCCGGATGCATTGAAGGGGGAGATTTTCACAATGATTTGTGTGTTAAGATTTTGCTGTAGTTGAATAAAAGCCAATATTGTATTGACTATCTGTGCGTGATTGAATGAGTCTCTGTGTAAGTTTGTTTGGTTCCAAGCACATTGAATCTTCAGTCCTGTGTTTAGTTCAATAAGGAGAATTGCTGTATAAATCTCCGCGAGTTCTGTCTATGGTGGATTGTGGATTTCCCTGGAGTTGTCGCATTTCATTTTGTGAATCGGTTGAGAATGATACATTAACTAGCGTCGCAGATGTTGTATAATGCCAGCCCTTGAACGAGTGCACCAGTAGGATGGTTACTAAAGAACTATGGATTCCAATCATAGTAGGACCCCGCTTATGAAAGAAATAGACTTGGTTTGCTGTGAAATGAAACCCTGTACCTAGGTTAGGCCTTGAGTCTGTGAACCGAGAGAGTAGAAGGATAGCGTAACCCCGGTGTAACCTGTGGTCACGTACTGTTCAAAAGTGGGAAGTGGTATTGATCGCACCGCTTTCCTGAGATAAGTGGTATTTTCTGATTGGGAGTGATTCCATTGAGTGGTTGACATGTGGCAGGAAGCAGGACCCCCAAAACCGCCTTTTCGCGCGCCATCGCACATTAAAGTTCAACTGAGGAGGCAGTGCAATATCGATGAACGCCGTCGATCTGGAGGAAGACTCATCGAACGACGATCGCTTTGGAAGTAGCCCGGAGGTTAACCAAGGTATAGTTGTATGTATTTAATAGAGCATCGATTATATGTGTGGGTCCGGCCTAGAGTATATCAAAGTGTTCCATTTGTGATGTCATCGGGTAATTCACATAAACCTCGAAATATTTAACTCTTACCATATAGTTAAATCCGAGTTGGTGTCGATTCTATATTGGAGATATTTTGAAGTTATAAGTTTGACATATTTAAAAGATTCCAAAGTTTGCTGAATGTAATTATTTGTCAATTTCTCTGAATTTGACAAATAAAATTAAGGAAGAGTTGAGGGAGTCTACGTGGAGACGAACTGAGGGAAAATGCTGACATAGCTACGACATTAGAGGCCAGCTCTCCTATAGAGGGTTGAATTTCAGTTTCATTGTTGTCAATTGTGGTATCAAAGTGTTTTTGAGTTGTTTTTGTAGAGAATTAACATGGCAATCCGAGTTGGTAGCGGTGCTGGCAGAAGGAGACCCATTGCTAATGCAGAAGTGTTGGAGACTTTGCAGAGGTTCGAAGCCAGAATGGATGCCATGAAGAGAAGACAACCCAGAGATCCCGAAGACATCAGTGAACCTGAAACAGAAGAAGCTGGAGAAATTTCTGAGATTCCTCTTGACATGAGGCTCCTCAGAACTGTTTTGGGGTCTGCAGTTAAGCCCAAGATTGAAGAATCAAGTTTTGCAGGAGGACTGAATCCAGAGGAGCTGCTGGGCTGGATTAATGAAATGAACAAGTGCTTTGACTATGAAGAAATTAGCGAAGACAAGAAGGTCAAGTTCGCAGTAACAAAGCTGAAGGGACATGCTGCACTTTGGTGGGATGGAGTGCAAGCAGAAAGAAGGAGAGTTGGCAAACAACCTATCAAGAGATGGACCAGAATGATGGCTAAGTTAAAAGGTAAATTCTTGCCTAGTGATTATCAGCTAACATTTTTTAGGCAAATGCAGAACCTGAGACAGAGGTTGCTGACAATAAAGGAATACACAGAATAATTTTATAGAGTGAGCATAAGAGCTGGGAAATTTCAGGACAAACAAGAGAAGACTGCCAGATATGTGAATGGTCTCAAGCTGGAGATCCAAGATGAGATTGGTCTTCTGTCTCCTAAGACAGTTGAAGAGGTCTATCAGATGGCCTTGAAAGCAGAGGAGAAACTCCTGAGGAAGCAGTCTGCAAAAAAGAGAGGTACTTCCGGTGGAAAGGGAAGTCAGGGTGGTAGAGGAAAGCCTACTACACCTAGGGATGGAGCTAACAGTAGCTCACCTCAGAATGCATCTACAGAGGGTGATGCAAGAGGCAGAAGGGGTTCTTACAGAGGAAGAGGAGGCAGAGGAAGAGGTAGAGAATTGAGGTGCTATAGATGTCAGCAAGTGGGACACAAGCACTATAAGTGCCCAGAGAATGTGGGTGCTGGTATAATAAATGCTGTTGTTAACCAAGCCGGAGAAGAGGCAGTAATTGAAGAAGAAATTCTACCAGAGAGGGGGGAGTCCTTGGTGGTTAATAAGGTCCTGTTGAAGCAAACCAAAGAGGTCACCGAAACTGCACAAAGGAGGAATTTGTTTAAGAGCATATGCAAAGTCCAAGGGAAATGCTTCCAGCTAGTCATTGATAGTGGCAACACAGAAAATCTAGTTTCCACTGAGGTGATAGAAAAGTTGAAGCTGAAGACAAGGGAGCATCCAACTCCCTATAGGGTGTCTTGGCTGCATAAAGGGCACCAGCTGATTGTAAAAGAACAGTGTGAGATAGAGCTGCAAATGGGCAACTACAAAGACAAAGTCATGTGTGATGTGATGCCCATGGATGTGTGTCACATACTGTTGGGTAGGCCTTGGCAGTTTGACAGAGCAGCAGTGCATGATGGAAAGAAGAACACTTACAAGTTCTTCAAGGATGGGGTACATCATACATTGATACCCATGGAAGAAGGAGAACCATCAAGCTGAGTGGTTGATCCAAAGACCTTATTGCTGAGCGGGAAGGAATATCTACAGCAGATTGAAGAAGAAGAGGTAAGCTTTGCTTTAGTTTGCAAGCCTAAGGTAGTTCTTCCTTCTACAAAGATTTCTAATTTGCCAATAGAAATCCAAGAGATGTTAGACAATTATTGTGACATTGTTGTGGACGATTTACCTGATGAGCTACCACCTGTGAGAAAGATCAGCCATCAGATAGATTTTATCCCTGGTTCAAATCTGCCAAATAAGACAGCCTACAAAATGACTCCCAAAGAAAATGAGGAATTCAGGAGACAAGTACAGGAATTGGTGGACAAGGGACTGATCAGAGAAAGTTTGAGTCCATGTGCAAGACTACCAACAGCCAAAAAGATTGAGTCTAAAGAAAGATGGAGGTCAGACAAATACCGATTCCAGAAAGCAATCATGTTCATAACAATCTGTACGTATCTCTTCGCCTGTGAGTTGAAGATTTAATGGATTTTTTAAGTGGTGCTAAATATTTTTCAAAGTTAGATTTAAAAAGTGGATATCATCATATTAGAATAAAGGAGGGTGATGAATGGAAAACTGCCTTTAAAACGAATGAAGGAATGTATGAATGGATGGTAATTCCTTTTGGGTTGTCAAATGCACCTAGAAATTTTATGAGACTTATGAATTAAGTGTTGAAAGAATTCATTGGTAAATTTGTGATAGTGTATCTGGATGATATATTAGTTTTCAGCAAAACTAAAGAAGAACACCTAAGGCATCTTAATTATGTCTTGAAGAAGCTACACCAAGAGAAACTGTTGATAAACTTAAAGAAATTCTCTTTCATGAAGGAATATTTGGTGTATTTGGGCTTTGTTATCTCTGTAGAAGGATTGAAGATGGACCCAGAAAAGGTTAAGGAAATTGTGGAGTGGCCTTCACCCAAAAATGTTTTTGAGGTAAGAATTTTCCATGGACTTGCCAGTTTTTACAGGAAATTTATAAGAAACTTCAGTAAGATTAATGCACCCATCATTGAGACAATAAAAAAGGGCAAACAACCATTTAAATCGACTGCTGAAGCAGAAATAAACTTTAAACTTTTGAAGAAAAAGATAACTGAAAAGGCTATTTTAATTTTTCTTGATTTTTCTAAACTATTTCAAGTGAAGTGTGATGCCAGTGGAGAAGCCATTAGATCTTTGCTAAGTCAGGATGATAGGCCTGTTGCCTATTTTAGTGAAAAGCTGAATGACACCAGAAGGAAGTATTCCTCTTATGAGAAGGAGTTCTATGCAGTTGTTCAGGCATTGAAAAAGTGGAGGCATTATTTAATGTCCAAGGAATTTGTATTATACTCTGATAATCATGCTTTGCAGAATATTGTAAAACAACCCAAGTTAAATCATAAGCATGCCACATGGGTTGAGTATCTCCAAAGTTTTAACTTTTTTTTGAAACATATAAGTGGCCAAGAAAATAAGGTAGCTGATGCTTTGAGTATGAGGCACGTGCTTGTTCAACAAACCAATTTTGAAGTTGTAGGATTTGATTTTTTCAAAGAATTGTATAAAACAGATTCAGATTTTAAGGAAGCATTTGAGGCATGTTGTAACCTTGTTCTAATAGATAGAAGCCAATGGCTGGATTATTTCTTGCAGGAGGAATTACTATTCAAAAGAAACCAATTGTGTGTACCAAAATGTTCCATGAGAGTAAATTTGATCAAGGAGAAGCATAACGGTGGACTTGTTGGGAACTTTGGTACTGACAAAACTTATGAGCAGCTGAGTCACTTCTATTATTGGCCCAAGATGAGAGCAGAAGTGGACAAGTTTGTGAAAATTGCAAAATCTGTCAATATGCCAAAGGAAGGAGCCAGAATGCAGGATTGTACACTCCATTGCCTATTCCAAACAGGCCTTGGAACATGGTGAGTATGGATTTTGTTCTAGGATTGCCCGAGACGCAAAGAGGGAATGATGCAGTCTTTGCTGTAGTGGACAGGTTTTCCAAAATGGCACATTTTATTCCATGTTATAAAACTATTAATGCCACCCATGTTGCTAACTTGTTTTTCAAAGAAGTTGTTAGGTTGCATGGGTTACCCAAGAGTATTGTTTCAAATAGAGACACCAGATTTGTGGGCCATTTTTGGAGGAAATTGTGGAAGAAACTTGGTACCAAACTGAGTTTCAGCTCAGCTTATCATCCTCAGACTGATGGACAAACTGAGGTAGTGAATAGGAGTCTGGGAAATTTGTTGAGAAGTCTTGCAGGAGAGCATCCCAAGCAATGGGATCATATTTTTCCCCAGGAATAATATGCATATAATGACTCACCAAACAGAAGCACAGTGCAGAGTCCATTCCATATTATTTATGGAATGCACCCCAGAGGAATATCAGAGTTAAGAAACCTGGGAAAGGCAGAACTGAGAAGTGCTGATGGTGAAGAATTTGCTTCAGAGATCCAGGCCATACATGAACAAGTGAAGTAGCAACTACAAGGAAAAAACATAAAATACAAACGCAGAGCAGACTTGAGCAGAAAAGAAGTTCATTTGAAGTAGGAGATCTGGTTTTGGCACACTTGAGAAAGGAGAGATTCCCAAAGAAGTAGTATAACAAACTGAAGTTCAAAAAGATTGGGCCATGCAAGATACTTAGAAAGTTTTCTGCAAATGCTTATGAGATTGAATTGCCTCCTGATGTTGGAATATCTCCCATTTTTAATGTTGCAGATTTGTACAAGTATGAAGATGATGGTGCAGAAGAGGGACCAGCAGACAAGGAAGAGATTGAGTGGGAAAAGCAGCTACCTCCAGCACAACCATTGCAACCAGAGAAGATATTGGACAAAAGAGTGTTCAGAAAGACCAGAGGACAAGAGTACTTTCAGTACTTAATCAAATGGAAGGACAAGCCAGAGGAAGATGCCACGTGGATGACTGAAGGAATGTTGCAGAAGATAGGCAAATCAGTGGAAGAGCTCATGGACAGGAGTCCATGAAGAAAATTTCCCTCGGGAGTCTGATGCAGGGGCATTAGACACTAGCCAGTAATGTAGGAGGTTTTGTCCACATGTTGTGGCTAGGAGGGTTCAAAATCATTGAATTGTACCAACAAGGTGTCAATACCTTAGCTGCCTGTTTCATTTAGATTAGTTAGGGTCAATAGAAGTCGAATAGCTTTAAGTTCAATCCATCTGTCATGTTTCAGTTATTTGAATAAATTGTAATTAGGCTTTTGATTTACCAATAACGGCTCTCACAGAGGAACCGAAGAGACATATGTTGATGTATAAATGTAAATCCTGGATGCATTGAAGGGGGAGATTTTTGCAGTGATTTGTGTGTTAAGCTTTTGTTGTAGTTGAATAAAAGCCAATATTGTATTGACTATCTGTGTGTGATTGATTGAGTCTCTGTGTAAGTTTGTTTGGTTCCAAGCACATTGAATCTTCAGTCCTGTGTTTAGTTCAATAAGGAGAATTGTTGTATAAATCTCCGCGAGTTATGTCTATGGTGGATTGTGGATTTCCCTAGAGTTGTCGCATTTCATTTTGTGAATCGGTTGAGAATGATACATTAACTAGTGTTGCAGACGTTGTAGAATGCCAGCCCTTGAATGAGTGCACCAGTAAGATGGTTACCAAAGAACTATGGATTCTGGTCATAGTAGGACCCCGCTTATGAAAGAAATAGACTTGGTCTGCTCTGAAGTGAAACCTTGTACCGAGGTTAGGCCTTGAGTCTGTGAACCGAGAGAGTAGAAGGATAGCGTAACCCCGGTGTAACCTGTGGTCACGTACTGTTCAAAAGCGGGAAGTGGTATTGATCGCATCGCTTTCATGAGATAAGTGGTATTTTCCGATTGGGAGCGATTCCATTGAGTGGTTGACACGTGGCAGGAGGCGGGACCCCCAAAACCGCCTTTTCACGTGCCATCGCACATTAAAGTTCGACTAAGGAGGCAGTGCGATATCGATGAACGTCGTCGATCTGGAGGAAGACTCATCGAACGACGATCGCTTTGGAAGTAGCCCGAAGGTTAACCAAGGTATAGTTGTATATATTTAAAAGAGCATCGATTATATGTGTGGGTCCGGCCTAGAGCATATCAAAGTGTTCCATTTGTGATGTAATCGGGTAATTCACATAAACCCCGAAATATTTAACTCTTACCATATAGTTAAATCCGAGTTGGTGCCGATTCTATATTGGAGATATTGCGGAGTTATAAGGGTTGACATATTTAAAAGATTCCAAAGTTTGCTGAATGTAATTATTTGTCAATTTCTCTGAAATTGACAAATAAAATTAAGGAAGAGTTGAGGGAGTCTACGTGGAGACGAACTGAGGGAAAATGCTGACAGAGCTACGACATTAGAGGCCAGCTCTCCTACAGAGGGTTGACTTTCAGTTTCGTTGCTGTCAATTGTGGTATCAGAGCATTTTTTAGTTGTTTTTGCAGAGAATTAACATGGCAATCCGAGTTGGTAGAGGTGTTGGCAGAAGGAGACCCGTTGCCAACGCAGAAGTGTTGGAGACCTTGTAGAGGTTCGAAGCCAGAATGGATTCCATGGAGCGAAGACAGCCCAAAGAACCTGAAGACATCAGTGAACCTGAAACAGAAGAAGCTGGAGAAATTGTTGAGATTCCTCTTGACATGAGGCTCCTCAGAACTGTTCTGGGGTCTGCAGTTAAGCCCAAGATTGAAGTATCAAGTTTTCCAGGAGGACTGAATCCAGAGGAGCTGGTGGACTGGATTAATGAAATGAACAAGTTCTTTGACTATGAAGAAATGAACGAAGATAAGAAGGTCAAGTTCGCAGTAACAAAGCTGAAGGGACATGTTGCACTTTGGTGGGATGGAGTGCAAGCAGAAAGAAGGAGAGTTGGCAAACAACCTATCAAGAGTTGGACCAGAATGATGGCTAATTTAAAAGGTAAATTCTTGCCTAGTGATTATTAGCTAACATTTTTTAGGCAAATGCAGAACCTGAGACAGAGGGTGCTGACAATAAAGGAATACACAGAAGAATTCTATAGAGTGAGCATAAGAGCTGGGAAATTTCAGGACACACCAGAGAAGACTGCCAGATATGTGAATGGTCTCAAGCTGGAGATCCAAGATGAGATTGGTCTTCTGTCTCCTAAGACAGTTGAAGAGGCCTATCAGATGGCCTTGAAAGCAGAGGAGAAACTCCCGAGGAAGCAGTCTGCCAAAAAGAGAGGTACTTTCCGTGGAAAGGGAAGTCAGGGTGGTAGAGGAAAGCCTACTACACCCAGGGATGGAGCTAACAGTAGCTCACCTCAGAATGCATCTACAGAGGGTGATGCAAGAGACAGAAGGGGTTCTTACAGAGGAAGAGGAGGCAGAGGAAGAGGTAGAGAATTGAGGTGCTATAGATGTCAGCAAGAGGGACACAAGCACTATGAGTTCCCAGAGAATGTGGGTGCTGGTCCAAGAAATGTTGTTGTTACCCAGGCTAGAGAAGAGGCAGTAATTGAAGAAGAAATTCTGCCAGAGAGGGGGAGTCCTTGGTGGTTAATAAGGTCCTGTTGAAGCAAACCAAAGAGGTCACTGAACCTGCACAAAGGAGGAATTTTTTTAAGAGCATATGAAAATTCCAAGGGAAATGCTGCCAGCTAGTCATTGATAGTGGCAACACAGACAATCTAGTTTCCACTGAGGTGATAGAAAAGTTGAAGCTGAAGACAAGGGAGCATCCAACTCCCTATAGGGTGTCCTGGCTGCATAAAGGGCACCAGCTAATTGTAAAAGAACAGTGTGAGATAGAGCTGCAAATGGGCAACTACAAAGACAAAGTCCCGTGTGATGTGATGCCCATGGATGTGTGTCACATACTGCTGGGTAGGCCTTGGCAGTTTGATAGAGCAGCAGTGCATGATGGCAAGAAGAAAACTTACAAGTTCTTCAAGGATGGGGTACATCATACATTGATACCCATGGAAGAAGGAGAACCATCAAGCTGAGTGGTTGATCCAAAGACCTTGTTGTTGAGTGGGAAGGAATATCTGCAGCAGATTGAAGAAGAAGAGGTAAGCTTTGCTTTAGTTTGCAAGCCTAAGGTAGTTCTTACTTCTACAAATATTTCTGATTTTCCAATAGAAATCCAAGAGATGCTAGACAATTGTTGTGGATGATTTAACTGATGAGTTGCTGCCTGTGAGAAAGATCAGCCATCAGATAGATTTTATCCCTGGTTCAAATCTGCCAAATAAGGCAGCCTACAAAATGACTCCCACAGAAAATGAGGAAATTAGGAGACAAGTACAGGAATTGGTGGACAAGGGACTGATCAGAGAAAGTTTGAGTCCATGTGCAGTACCAACAATATTGAGCCCAAATAAATATGGAGGCTGGAGGATGTGTACTGATTCCAGAGAAATTAATAAGATAACAATCAGGTACAGAGTTCCTTTGCCCAGAGTTGAGGATTTACTGGATTGTTTGAGTGGTGCTAAATATTTTTCAAAGATAGATTTAAAAATTGGATATCATCATATTAGAATAAGAGAGGGTGATGAGTGGAAAACTACCTTTAAAACGAATGAAGGATTGTATGAATGGATGGTAATGCCTTTTGGGTTGTCAAATGCACCTAGCACTTTTATGAGAATTATGAATGAAGTGTTGAAAGAATTCATTGGTAAATTTGTGATAGTGTATCTGGATGATATATTAGTTTTTCAGCAAGACTAAAGAAGAACATTTAAGGCATCTTAATTATGTCTTGAAGAAGCTGCACCAAGAGAAACTGCTGATAAACTTAAAGAAATGCTCATTCATGAAGGAAGAGTTGGTGTATTTGGGCTTTGTTGTTTCTGCAGAAGGATTGAAGATGGACCCAGAAAAGGTTAAGGCAATTGTGGAGTGGCCTTCACCCATAAATGTTTTTGAGGTAAGAAGTTTCCATGGACTTGCCAGTTTTTACAGGAAATTTATAAGAAACTTCAGTAAGATTAATGCACCCATTATTGAGACAATAAAGAAGAGCAAACAACCATTTAAATGGACTGCTGAAGCAGAAAGAAACTTTAAACTTTTGAAGCAAAAGATAACTGAAAAGCCTGTTTTGATTCTACCTGATTTTGCCAAACCATTTCAAGTGAAGTGTGATGCCAGTGGAGAGGCCATTAGAGCTATGCTGAGTCAGGATGATAGGCCTGTAGCCTATTTCAGTGAAAATCTGAATGACCCCAGAATGAATTATTCCTCTTATGAGAAGGAATTCTATGCAGTTGTTCAGGCACTGAAAAAGTGGAGGCATTATTTGATGTCCAAAGAATTTGTACTATATTCTGACAATCATGCTTTGCAGTACATTGTATAGCAGCCCAAGTTAAATCATAAGCATGCCAAATGGGTTCAGTATCTCCAAAGTTTTAATTTTGTTTTGAAACATATAAGTGGCCAAGCATATAAGGTATCTGATGCTTTGAGTAGGAGGCACATGCTTGTTCAAGAAACCAATTTTAAAGTTGTAGGATTTGATTTTCTCAATCAATTGTATAAGACAGATTCAGATTTTAAGGAAGCATTTGAGGCTTGTTGTAACCCTGTTCTAACAGATAGAAGCGAGTGGTTGGATTATTTCCTGCAGGAGGACTTACTATTCAAAAGAAACCAACCGTGTGTACCAAAATGTTCCGTGAGAGAAAACTTGATCAAGGAGAAGCATAGTGGTGGACTTGCTGGACACTTTGGTACTGTTAAAACTTATGAGCAGTTGAGTCACTTCTATTATTGGCCTAAGATGAGAACAAAAGTGGATAAGTTTGTAAGGAATTGCAAAATCTGTCAATATGCCAAAGGAAGGTGCCAGAATGCAAGATTGTACACTCCCTTGCCTATTCCAGACAGGCCTTGGGATATGGTGAGTATGGATTTTGTTCTAGGATTACCCAAGACTCAGAAAGGGAATGATGCAGTCTTTTTTGTAGTGGACAGATTTTCCAAAATGACACATTTTATTCCATGTTATAAAACTAGTGATGCCACCCATGTTGCTAACTTGTTTTTCAAAGAAGTTGTTAGGTTGCATGGGTTGCCCAAGAGTATTGTTTCAAACCGAGACACCAGATTTGTGGGCCATTTTTGGAGGACACTGTGGAAGAAACTTGGTACCAAACTGAGTTTCAGCTCAGCTTATCATCCTCAGACTGATGGACAAACTTAGGTAGTGAATAGGAGTCTGGGAAATTTGTTGAGAAGTCTTGCAGGAGAGCATCCCAAGCAGTGGGATCATAATGATGTATGTATAAAGGACAAATAATGATTGATATATAAGCTATCTTGGTTGGCTTGTAACCAAGGGTATCTCACATAATTTGTCAATGAAGAGACTTCTTTAAGAATTAGAGCTCATTATACTCAAATTAGAGTCTTGTATAAATTATGGGAGCATGTGCTGCTCATGGATAATGAATGAATGAATGTTCATAGAATTTGGAATTGTGAAGGTGCATTGAAGGCATTATAATGAATAAATAGTCTCATTTTGTAGCATATTTTGGAATCCTCTATTTGCTGATAAAAGTATTAAATACATGACAACGCTTCTGTACATGTGCCAGCACAATTGAATGAGATTGGAATCTGACTTCCAGAATAAAAGCCATAATAAAAGAAACCATCACATAATCTAATGACATAAATAAAATGTAATAAAAATGTAATTCCATTAATAGTATTACTGAAAAATACATTTTCTACATATATGTGTTGAGATATAACACCAAAAAATAGAGTGAGGTCATCTATAAAAAACACCTCATATAAATAAATACATCAAAAATGATGGACATCAGGTTGCTCCAATCTATCTCAAGAAATATGATCACAATAATATAACTCCCCCCATAATAATCCCAATCCCAATCAGAACAACAATCCCATTAGGGGAATTTTGAGGTCTAAAATGGGCCTCCTAAGAAAAATGTACAACCAAAATAAACTTTATAAGAATTAATAGGATTCAAGATGATGATGTCAACCAAGAGGGATGATTCACAATTTTTTAATTAAAATGGTAAAAATATTACAAAATAATAAAATAATAAAACTACTTTTTCAACTCTTATTTTTTACTTATTTCCCAAATTTTTTACTCAAATTTCAAGTGGGAGTACTCTTTTGATGCAAAATTTAATTCATCATCCAAGGAGTACCCATGTTACATACTTTCGATGGACACTACTATGTGAAAAATGAGAAATACATGAAAAAACGTGATTGCAATCACGTTTTTCATGTATTTCACATTTTTCGTGTAGCAGGGTCCATCGAAAGTATGCAACATGGGTACTCCTTGGATGAGGAATTAAATTTTTCATCCAACAAGTACTCCTGCTCAAAATTTGAGTAAAAAATTTGGGAGATAAGTTGAAAATACGAGTTGAAAAAGTAGTTTTTTCTTTTTTCTTTCTAAAATTTGATGATGTCATCAAATCTTATTTTATTATTTTCACAGTTATTTTATAATTTCTTAGGAGGCCCATTTTAGACCTCAAAATTCCCCTAATGCATTCATTAATATACCATCTATATCGATGCCTATCAATAATAATTGGTGGAGCACATGCTGACTCCACAAATCTGCCACATCCACGTCCATTGGATGCTGCTTTAGTGAGTATCGAATCACACACCCTTTGGACATCAGATTGTAAATAATCTAAAAATAGTGGAACTGTGCAGCAATGGTTCTTTCCTGCTGGTGAAGGGGTTACAGGTTGGGTCTTCTGACCTGGTAGGTACCGTTCATCTAGTTGGTGATTAATTCGGAGTTTGTGTAAGTGACAATGTCACTTGCACCATAACTCTGTGTAGTTGTGAGGCCATCAATCAAAGCATGGTAGTATGCTTTGTTGTTTGTAGTAATGCAAGGTAATTATCTACTATTTTGGTATACCTAGCTAAGGGCTTCATTACAAAGCACGAACCTTGTTTGTGCATGCCCTGGGTTTGGGTGGCACAATATTTGGATTGCCAGGACCCATTTTGCAACCATCTGCAAAACAAGAAAATAATTTAATGAAATATTGTTACAATGTTAAAATGCAGTAGCGGCAACTCTGTTGCAGTAGCAACAATTCTGTTGCAATAGTGACAACTCGTTGTTGCAGTAGTGGCAACATCGACAACAACTCGTTGTTGCGGTAGTGGCAACATCGACGACAACTCGTTGTTCCCGCTACTACAACAACGAGTTTCCCCCACTACAACAGCGAGTTTCTGCCACTGCTAAAAATTAAAATTTGCAGTGGCGGAAACTCGTTGTTGCCGCTACTGCAATAGTGAGTTGCCACTCTCTCTACGAAATAAATTAAAAATCAAAATGCTTACAAATTGCAATTTTGTTAATATAAATAAAAATTTAATTTTGAGCAGTTGAAGCAATACACTGTTACAGTGGCGGCAACTCGTTGTTGCCGCTACTGCAACAACGAGTCGCTGCCACTGCTCAAAAGTAAAATTTGCAGTGGTGGCAACTTGTTGTTGCAGTAGCGACACATCGAGTTGCCTTCATTGCAATTTTTAAATTTGCATTATATAAAAAGAAAAACACAATAAACGAGAAATTTACTTACCTTTCCTATTGCTCCTGCTACTTCTCCTTGTCCACGAATTGTGAGCTTACTCCCTGGTTAGATTGGTCCCTGAAATTGGAAGCACAAAGAAGCAAAGGAAGCTCATTAAAAACTAGAAATAAAAAATGAAGTGGGAATAAAAACTAGTGTAGTACTCAGCATCAAAACTAGAAATCAAAGATGTGGGAAGTAGCTACACTGTACCCTGTCCAAGTCTCCTTATTCCACCCTCTGCAGGCAGTGCTATGGCCAGTTTGCTTAAGCTATCCAACGACCCAGTAATAACCTCTGCTCTTGTTTCCACTCTCGGCTCTGCTACTCGAATGTTTCTCGTCCAGTTGCTGGAGGGTCCTCATGACAAAGACAGAAAGCAGACTCACTCGATGGAATGCAGGAATGAAGGGATAAAGTGCTCTCGATGGAATGACTCAAAATCCACTGGACTGAATGAGGAAGGAAGGAGCGATCGATGGAATGAATAAGGAGTTGTGCACCCAAAAAATTAAAATTGCTGAGTGGACAGTTTTGGGCGGTAACTCCAAAGCCGTGGTAGATAGGAAACCATTACTCCCATTTACGGAGGATGGTTCAAATTTGAAATGGCGATCGGAACACCGTCACTTCGGCCCTCAACTGGTTGCACGAGGTAGCTGGCTCGTGCGCGGCGGCTCATGTGGCTGCGTACTCGGGGCTAGCAAACGGGGACAGTTCACTGCCCGCGTTAACAGAGGTTAATGTCCCTTTGTGATGGAGGGGACGAGTTCGCCAGAAGATTTTCATTGGTAGCCGGGGGCGCAAAACCCGAAGGGCATTCCGTTGAATGGTTAGCCCACTCCTAAAAGAAATACACACAACATAGAACTTAATTTTTTTTTAATTTCATATCACTTTTTCACCGGATTCCGTTATTATGTAGTGTCCACTTTTTAAAAAAGTTTTTTATTTCGTTTTGATTTCATTATCAATTTTGGATTTTCATTTTCATTTCATTAATATGGATTTCATTAATAAAATTAAAAAAATATATTTTTCATTAAAATTTGGTTTTTTGTTTTCAAAAAATTTAACCAAAAATATTTAAACCATTTTTTATGCGTGAAAAAAATTTAACTAAAAAATTTAAAACCATATAAAATCCTAATAACCCAAAATCCTGAAACTTTGACAGCATTAACTTAAATTTCCCAAAACTTCTGATCCCAAAATTTCCACTCTTTTCTAAACAAAATTGTGACTCATTAAACTACTTTAAAAACATATATCTTTAAAATTTAAATTCCTAACATCCATTTTGGAAAGTCAAATAGTGCCGCCGCTGTCGTGGCCCCACAAAAACACACAATACAATATAGATTAATATTCACATTTATGCGGCCACCTCTAATCTAGCTGTAGCTTAGTTGTCTTGCGACACTTGTCAAATCTCGGTGAACCCCTCCAATCTGACCTTCGTACCATATATTCCAAGTCATAGGACAAGTTTGACTAATTTCGTTGGTTTGACTCCACGCGTGCTCAATCCAAGTGAAAGTTGAAACATGGGTACTACGCTGAAAATCCCTTCAAATATTTCATCAACGCCCAATGGAATATCATGGCATTGTAATGGGGACAATTGATGAGCTTGGACACATGTTTTGAAGATCCTCTGTTATGTGTTAGTAGGCAGTTTGGTAGTGAGGGATGAGAGTGGGCAGAATATTAAAGCCACTGGTTATCTCAAACATTTTCACCAATTCAACGCCCTCCATAAGGTGGTCATAACTTCTCATAGATGGGAGATTGTTCACATTTGGGTGCTTCTATATTCAACAAAAAGATATCAAGTGTCTGAATAAGCCTTTGGATGAGAAATGATCAGTTTATGAACACCTACCAAAAATGGGGTAGTGTCACCGTTAGTTCTTCAACCTAAGGTATGAAAAATAGCGTAGTCTAAAGAGCCCGCGTTTTGACCCAAATTCCGGCCACGATTTTCAGAAAATCCGGCAAAGATTTGCCCAGAAACTTGTTTATAGTTGTTAAACATGAGTATTTTGAGTGCCCCAGGGGTTTTTGATAGTGCTGGATCCATTTCCACTATCAAAAATGGATTCCAAGCACTGCAACTACCTGATTTTTGCAAATTTAGTTGACCGGATTCCGGCGGATTTCTGCCGTCCGGGCCAAAACGCGGGCTCGGTAGACAACTCCATGACAAATTTCTTTCTTGGTGTGTTTTGTGGATCAATTGCTGCTCTTCTTCTTTTATCTCTGCAGGTGAATGTCAGTCTCAGTGCTTCAATCTGAGGCATGGAAAATTTCTTTGTGTTTTGGGGATTAATTGTTGTTTCTTTTATCTATGCAGGTGAGAACAAATGTATTACACCTAACATACCTGTGCAATACAGATTCTGCTATATGATAAATTTATTTGTGTGTGTTCTGGATTAATTGCTGCTTCTTTTATCTATGCAGGTGAAAACAAATGTGTTACACTTGTTTGAGCAATCCAAGTTGTGCTGCATCCAAAAATAGTACCACCGCTAAAAAGCACACAAAAGAAAAAAGTCAATGATGCAGAGTTTACTCTGTTTTGCCTTCTTTCAAGATCCCCTTCTTAATGCTAATCCAATAACTTCTCTTCTTTATGTTAATATAACTGGGAAAAGTTTGCAGTTGACTGAAGGTAATGATCTTAACAGATTTCTTGAATAAAATATGTATGTTTTTGGATAAAATGTTATATATTATACTATATAGTAGATGCATCTTAACTTTATGTATGATTATTTAAGAAAGATTAAAGCCATATATATATATATATATATATATATATATATATATATATATATATATATTTGAAGGAAAATTGAAAAAAAACATCTCTGCTGATTTGATTGGTGATTTATATATAAGCAGGAGGTGTTTTCTCTATCTGCTTTTGATTCATCAACAACCTTACATTTAGTTGCTTTCTATCCATTAGTATTTGACCAAGTGGCTTGTCAGCATTGATACACGGGGAGCCTTATTTCCTAGGCTATTAGCCATTTAATGTGGTGTGGCATATATTGCCCATCGTTAGATTTAAAGTCGTTTAAATTTAACGATAAGCAGTATATGCCACACTGCATTAAATGGTGAATAACCCAAGAAAGTCGTTTAAATTTAACGATAAGCAATGTATCCCACACTGCATTAAATGGAAAATAACCCAGGAAATAAGCTAGTCGTTTAAATTTAACGATAAACAGTATATGCCACACTGCATTAAATGGTGAATAACCCAGGAAATAAGCTTTGTCTTAATACACAACCACACCGTTAAGGCGAATGATACTCTTGGGTTTCTAAATGTTGGCTGCAGCTGAAGCTGTTCGTTATGTTCCAGAAGTGCAGACTCTAAATATCGTTGTTGTTCATTATGTTCAAGAAGTACAGACTCTAAATATCGAGAATCACGGTTATATATAATTTTTGGGTTTTAAGATAATTAATGCAGTTAGACAATATACATCTATAATTAAATTTAAATTTATTTAAATCTAACCATAAATATATACTACCCACTCATATTAATTATTCTATAGCCTAAAAAATAATAGTTGCCAAAGATGACAGCACAGCCAGTCGCTTGGCACCATTATAGTCAGAGAGATTTGGAAAAAATCTTGGACGAAATAATTTCATAAATGAAATAATTGCACCCTAAAAGACATTGATGGTCGGATCATGGTCATCTGTATTTTCTTCACCAAAGGCTACTTTTTATGGATTTTCTCCCCCAATTTAGTTTAACGCTAGATCCTCCTCAGCCACTTTTCACCACTGCAAAACAACTTGGACTCAAACCCATCTGCTTACCGCTTGGCTGCAACCGACATAAGAAATTGTTTATTTTAGACATAAGAAATTGAATGAGTAGAAATATAAAAAAGTTTATGAAAAATTAAAATTCTAGGAATTTAAAATATATATGTGTGTGTATGTGTGTGTTTTTGAATGGATTTTTTTCATTTTAGTTTATTATAAAGTTATGTTAATGTTTTGTATCTTAGTAAGAATTTAATATTAGAATTTAAATAATTTACTGGAACTTATGATATTTGTGTGGAATATAGCTTATTTAAAGGGGGAAATATAACTAGCCTAGGTCCATCTTAACTCTTGATCTACTCACAAGGATCAAATCTCTTGAAATGGAAATATCTTAAGATACAATGATATTTGATCCCTCTTGGCCCTAGCTAGATCTCCAGTTAAGATGGATCTAAACTGGTATAGATATTTAACAAGATAAAGCACATTCATTTGTATTAATGTGATTAGAAGTCATCAATTGTGACTTAACAAGATTGTACATTCATTTATATTAAAGTGAAGATAAGTCATCTATTATTTTTCCAAAAAGATACACTAAGATTAGTATAGTAAAAGATAACATCAAAAAATTATAAATATGAATTGGCAAATCATTTTTTTAAGTTTATAAAAAAGAAAGATACTTTTATTCTTATCAAGAAAATGTTTTTAAAATCTTGAATATACTATTTTTTTATATAGATTGAAACATTTACATAAACTATTTCCAATTTTTTCAAATTAACTTAAATAAAAAACTAAAGACCAAAAACTCAAATATATTTTTTTTAAAATTGTTCAGTTTATGTTTTCACAAAAATATACCAAAGCTTATCAATTGTTATCCTTGATGAGCCCACTCATAATTTTTTGAATCACTATTTAGATATTAACCAAGTTATACTTTATGATATTCTATCAATTCTTTTGTAGATATCAACTCATAACTTTATGAAATATTCTCAGTGTTTTTGCACATATCAACTCATAACTTTATGAAACATTATTTATGTATTAACCAAGTTATACGTTATGGTATTCTATGTACTTTCTGCACATGTCAAATTTGTGCAAAGGTCGTAAAGAGAATTGTGCCTTGATTCTTCGAGCTTATTAACCATTGGATAAAGTTAATTTCTATGTCGTTACATCGATATGCTTTAGTAATGTTTAAACCCGCAACATTTTCTCAAGTTGAGTGGGTTATTACTTATGCTAAGGGTGGTAGTTAACTGAACAAACTTCCATATACACCAAAATCAATATATACTAATAAACTTTCAAACCGACAATATTTTAATCTCGTATTTGTAAAGTACAACTTAGTTCACAGGATTCATTTTGAAAATTTTACTAACATACAACTAGTAATCAAACAAAACTAATAATATATTTCACTTATTTATTGCCTTCCACATTCCCAAAGAACTCTTGTCGGCGTTCCTTTGCACCTCACCGTGCAATTTCTAGTTATACATGGAAGGTATCTCTTTTTGAAATTGATCAAGCTAGGCATTGTCTACTTTTTCATCTCTTAAACATATGTCCATCTATTGTTTGACCAATTGATTACCTTTTCATATCCCTTAAACATCTATACAGCTTGAGTGGGCCTAATGGTTAATAGCATGTGTTTCCTCCTAAGAAGTCACGGGTTCAAAACCAGAGGGGGGTATAGTATGTATGCCTTCATAGATTTAGCAGTCAAATCATTGCGCGGAGGTGGGTCCCTTGTCCCACGAACAAGGAGGTCTCATACACCAATTTGGTGTCTGGCTTGGTCGTGACCTTAAAATTGGATTATTATTATTATTATCTTAAACATATGTACAACTGATGTTTGACCCATTAAGCGAGATCTGTTTGAAAATAACACTACATGTAACATCTATTTTAACTGTTAAACATCAAGATCAAAAAATCCTGTGCCAAGCATTTCACCCACAACAAGCAGTAAGTGGCGCTCCACTGTTTGCAGGAGCTCAAAAAACAAGGCCATGTCGCAGGGTCCGACTCTGATTCTGAGTCCTACGACAAAGATGGCCTTATCCTAGAATGCACAGAGATTCAAATTTACAAAACCCTAGCCAATATCAAGAAGAATGACCCTCTCATCTATCAGAAATACGTCGAACCCTACAATGAAGAAAAAGAAAAATGTAGAGAAGCTAAAGAAGAAAAAGTCTTTGTATTTAAAGAATGTCATGGCCCAACATTTGCTCGAAAATGGCCCCGATTTTGGAGAAAAATGGGTTATAAATTCCCTGCAAGAGTTATGCAGAGGAGTAGGATGAGCTAAAGAGGGCATTCATGGAGGCCAGTGTTAGCGATGATGAAGATGATGGGGGTTTCGTAGAAATTATACAACATGGATGTATATATTGGATTCAATCCGATCTAAAAATGTACTAAAGTTAAATACTGAATCGCTTCTGGGTGGATATGTGAAGCTGGGTTACACTTTTGTAAGAATCAGGGGCGGAAATTTTTTTTCGGCAATAGTTCAGCCGAACCTTTTATAAAGTTTGGCTGAAATATTTGATAGTTCAAGCGAACTTTCTGAGAAATTTCGGTCGAGCTCGTGCTTCCGTTTAGATTGACGGCACACTGACGGTGTGGGCAAACAGAATTTTTGCCGGAGATGGGAAAACCGGCAACAAAATTTCGGCCAAACTTTGAGTTCGGCTGAACTTTTACTCTTAAAATAGTTCGGCCGAACTAGTTCTTATAAATATATTTCCCGCGAAGTTTATTTGTTTACGGCGTCTGTGTTTTCTTTGATCTATTTGTTCGCACGTTTTTCTGTGTCTGTTTGTTCGCACGTTTTCTTGTTTGTGTGTTGTTGCTGGTCTGGGGCTGCTTCCGTCTGCGCTGTTGGTGATTATTTGCGGCGACTTCAAGCAAGCAAATTACCAGGTATTTTTCCTCCTGCTCCTCCTCTATTTTTCACAAGGAAAAAATGCGTAATGCAATGTGTTCTGTAATGTGTTTTGTAATGCAATGTGTTCTCTGTTAGCAAAGGTTCCAGCATTTAACACTTCTTAATTCAATCTGGCCAGACTTCATATTATAGGTTTTGCATTCAGTCTTCAATTTTACTTTTTGATGTGTGTCTAGTCGAATATGATACCATCAACCGTTTCCTTTAATGTGATTTTTTTGGACTGGTTTTACATGTAAGCCATTCTCATCCAACCAGGTTTATATATTCTATATTATATGATTCTTTTGTAACATAGAAATTTGAATAAAAACCAAATTATGAGTATATAGATGATCATTTTTCAATACACAAATTTGAATGAGATCAAATTAGCAGAATGCAGATTTTTGCATCCCAGCATATTCTGTCTCTGAATTTTTTGTAGCAGAGTTTTGTGCCCCAATGTTTCTATAATAATTTCGATTTTGAATGTAAGAGTTTTATTTGATTTTGTTTTTTTAGTATAAGAATTTTGTAGCCCATGTTTTTATTAAACTCATCCCTACTGTCAGAGTGAGAGAGTCCACTTAAATTGCAAAGTTATACCAATTTTTATATAATTAGATTAATTTATTAGGTATTGGAGCATTGCTGGAGATTTTTTCTAATTGTTGTAGAACTAAAATATAAATTATTTAAAAAGTACTTTCAATCTTTAGATCTTAGCCAACCTTGTAATAAAATCAATAATTACTAGCTTCGTTTTCTTCCCTGCTCCCAGTTGTGTTGTTAATTACTTGCAATGTAACATAGCCCAATTTTGGTAATTTGACATGCTAGGTAATCATATATGAACCCTGCTATTATTATTTGCTCCTATTAAGAAGTGTTGGGAAATAAAGAGAACATTTGATGGGTGGAAAGTTCATTGAAAATATTGATCTACAAAATTTCTCTATGAAATACATACATCATACAATAATATATGAATATATGTTTATTCATGTATAGTGAAACAGGTCAGATTGAGTATCTCTTTTCAATTGTATGAGTATTATTTCCATATTGAATATTGACGTCGTTAAAAAATATTGAATTCCATTGCTACAATGTTGAAACAAAATTGCTTGGCCGAGTTAGCCATGAAATCTGTGATCTTATACCTTCTAATATGCTTTGGCCTCCCAACTATCAAAAGACAACCTAAAGGTTATTGTCCATTCAGTTTCCTTTATATTTGGGCATTCATATTTCAGGGAGGCAAGTAAGATGGTTATGCAATTCTGAAACCATCCTTTAACACTCTATATTCTATTGTAATTTATGTTTTCCAACTATGTTGTAATATTTTGAGCAAATTTAGAGATAATGATTTCATATTTGAGTTAAATTTCCCTCCCGTGGGGTATATTATTTCTCTTGAGCCCACACGACTTGGCCGACTTCTCAGCAATTTGTTATGAGTCATAACTATCTTATACTTTCCACTGAGCTAAAAGGAAGTGTTATACATATCTTATACTTTCCAATGAACTAAAAGGAAGTTTTATATATAAATTACGAGAATCGTTATTAGTCGGAGTTTTCTTATAAACTAAGATAACCAAGATTCACATAATTAATGATGACAAAATAATATATAAAATAAATTAATTACAATATTACGGTAAAAATTCCTAATTGTTGTATAATCAATAGTTAATTCACATTTGATATTTCCATAATTCATTGAGCCATTGATGTCATTGATGGTTGCTTGTTCTTTCTTATGGTTGCAATATAATTTTAAAACTTTTGCATGCTAATCAATGTGTTATTTTGTACCATGTGTTATTGTGTACCATGTAGCTAGAAATATTAAACTAGATATAAGTTTATGACAATTATGACAAGTGTATTGTTTTTTCATCCTTATGTTCTTTTTCATTATTATGTCTTTAGGTTTGGAGTAGGTGACACGAGTCCCTTTATCCCTCTATTATAAGTGGGTTATGGTTTGCTTTGTCTCATTGTTATGAGTATAGTGATTTGTGATCGAGAGCAAACTTTTTAGTAAGAGCAAACTTCTTAGTAATTTCAACTTTAAAATTTTGATTTTTAACTAAGAAGTTAACATCTTTATGCTCACACATATTTTTTATAACATATATATACATATATATATATATATATATATATACATATATATATATATATACATATATATATATATACATATATATACATATATATACATATATATATATATATATACATATATATATATATATATATATATATATATATATACATACATATATATACACTATATATATATATACACTATATATATATATATATATATATATATATATGATTTTCTATAAATATATCCATCCATCTATTTTTCTTTCTCCACATCTATATCTACACACCCATAAGCCACCTGGGTAATGTGATTACATGGCCTCCTTTAACATGCTAAATCTTCCAAAGGGAATACATTTTTATCTAGGACTCAGACTGAGATAAATTAAAATGCCTGAAAATAAACCACTGATCTGGTGTACATGCCTCCTCTATAAGAGGAAAACAACCCATAGATCAGTTCATATCCAGAAAAACAAGTATGTCCATATGTTCATAAAACAAAAATATTTTTTTGCGTTAACCCGGGCCTTCTAAGAGAGGAAAACAACCCAGACAGGATAAACAACAGAATAGAAGTCTGAAAATAAATGCAAGTAAGAGTAACTGTCTAGGGCATGTATATCAAACCAAAAAAAAACACTTTCTGATATAAAAACAGGGAGACAACAAAATAAAGTTATACATATGGTGGATGATCCGACACACAGATCATGCCCTGGTCCTTGTCCTCTATCCTCCAACAACCCATATCTTGTTGCAAACCCGCTTTAGAAATCTGGTCTGTTGCATCATTGGCGCATGCCTTTAGGGAATAAAACAACCCCCCTAAGGGAAAGACCACTGCTACTTTCTTAGATGTATTTACTCCTGTGGGTGAAACTGTCCTTGCCCCTATTGACTCTGTTGCTGTCTATGCCTATGCCATCTAGGCCTATGTCCACGTGTGGGGCTATACTCTTTTCTAGGAAGAGTCCAAAAATTGGAAATCGATCTAGCCATGAGCAAGTTGAAGAGAGCTCCTTAAGGGCTTGGAGTCGGTAATTTGGGGAGGTCCCTGTATATATGGTTTAAAGAAAAAACATTAAAAGTATGTTTTAAATGTTTTGTCTCTTCTAGTAAAGGAGATAAATTATAATCCTGACAACTGATCTCTCCATTGAACCATTTAACGACATTCATAGAGTCCTTTTCTATGTTAACTTTAGATTGTTACTGCAAATGCACCTTTTGGAATTATTGGTTTTAATTTGAGTTTATTGGTGTCATGTAGAAGTCAAGGCACTCATTGGTATAGAAATTTTGTCTTTACAACCATGTGGGAACGAGAAACCCCAAAATTCCGAACAAAGCATCTATGTTGTTAATTATGCTTTAAATTTCATTACCTTTTGCTGTAAGGTGTGTGTTGAATTTCTGGTAGTATGATATGCATTTGGTTGCTGCAGTTGTTACTGTTCCTGTGGATCCATCAATTTCATCTGCTCTAGCTGATTCTCGCCTTGTGCATGGAAGTTTACTACCACTGTTAAGCTTCTGTCGTTATTGAGCCTTCTCTTGATTCCTCAACGCTGGAATGATTGAACTAGAATGATCTACTATTGTAATGTGACAACATATTGTCTTTTATACTGCTGTAATGTATTTATGTAATGTGAATACATATTGTCTTTTATATGTGACTACATATTGTCTTTTATACTGCTGTAATGCATTTCTGTATGACACATAATCTGATCTTTTATACTTGATAACCTGTTATGGGTATATCAAGAGGATTTTGTATATGAAATGTTATCAATATATGAAACGGGGTTTTTTCTCCTTTGAAAAAAGAGTTGAAATCATTCTAAATTCACATGTAATGTATTTCTGTAATGTGACTGCATATTGTCTTTTATATGTGACTACATATTGTCTTTTATATTGATGCAATGTATTTTTGTATGAGACATAATCTGATCTTTTATAATTAATAATTTGTTATGGGTATATCAAGAGGATTTTGTATATGAACTGTTATCAATATATGAAACAAGGTTTTTTCTCCTTTGAAAAAAGAGTTGAAATCATTCTAAATTCACATATGTTTAGTGGTGTCACTATTTCATTTCCGATATTATGTTGCTTACCTTGATGAACAGGTGGAACTTTGTTGGGAGGCCTCTCTATTTTTTTATTCTATGCTCATACTGTCAAAGGCCATTATATGTTATATGGGCTAGAATGTATAGTTATTAGACTACATATCTTCATACTATTCTGCAAATAGTATGATGGAAACCAAACATAGTAATGTACTAGGACATCACAACTTGCTAATTAGTTATTAGACTACATATCTTCATATAGAACTTGAAAATAGGATGATGGAAATGTGAACTTGCAAATAGTATGTGTTAGACTCCGTCTTGTCAGCCTGCTGCAGTCAAATTCTCTGAAGTTCATTCCTTATTATTCGCAGTCACTGATGTTACTGTGGTCCAGAACAGAGTCATTTTAATTCTTGAGTCCATGGTTTTGTCTGCAGACTAGAGGAAGGTTCAGTAAGTTTTTATTTTTATGTCATTATCAATAATGTGAAATTGATTCTTCTTCAAAACAGGGTTTTGAAGAAGAAATCATCGAATGTATCTTTTCACCATGTAGTTCCTCAGTTGCAGATGCTGGTTCTCCTTGCCAAAGTTCAATATTAATTATCCTTGCAAGCAGACAAAGAAAAAGCTCTCATTCAAAATCAGCAAATTTAAAAAGGGAATTAGAAAACAGAGTTTGTAATAATGTGTTGGAGCATAATTGGCAAAGAATATTGCAAAGAGGATTTCATCAGATGGTGGCGGTGCACTCATCATTGATTATGGACAAATATGGAAGGTGCCCACTTCTAATGATTGCTGCAGGAGGAATGTGCATAAGATGCTTCATTATTGGATCATTTTACATACAGGGACATTTTGATGGGTCTTCTCTTCTACTACTTGCAAGAAAATTATCATTAATTGGCCTTTTGGGTTATATTGCAACATTTTCAATGGGAATGGGTGGAATTCCATGGGTCATAATGTCTGAGATATTTTCTTTGAATATGAAGCGTATTGTTGGCAGTTTGGTGTCTCTCACAGCTTGGTTTGGTTCATGGATTGTCACCCTCACTTTTAATTCTCTCTTTTCTTGGAGTTCTACAGCTTCCTTCTTTATATTTTTCATATGGCTTTTCTGAGGTTCATATCATCGCACTCTGTGGCATCCAAGGATCGTATATAATCTCTGTACCTGTGGCTTGCATCTACGATTATAATGGTTCGATTTTTTTTGAAGTTCATATGGTTTGAGGCTTGTATGACTCGTTAACTAAACTCTGCAATGTCTCGTATGGTTCAACCCTGAGCCCCTCTGTGATAGATGTATATATATATATATGCGTCGTATCAATGCAAAGGCTCGCTTGCATCAGTTACTTGCTGATTCTGAAGTCGAGCTAGAGACATCTCATCTCTGCTCTTGGTGAAAGATCTTTCGAAGGCCGGCCAGAGAAGCAAACGGTGTCACAGTCTCCACAGTATCTCGGCATCTCAGTGGTATCACAGTTATGTTTGGCACTTGGCATCTCAATGGTATGATCACAGCCACAGTATATTGGCTCAGAGTCTCAACTCTGGTATTCATATGGTCTTGATGGGCAGTCTCTCGATTGGGCGTATACTCTCTGCAATTTGATACACAATATGTTGTCTCTGCGTTATGGTCACATTGATATGTATGGAGGTATCAACGCTATTCTGTGATGGGTGTATTGTTTCTACAGATCTATGCTAGCAGCTATATTCATATATGCATATAGAATAATGTCTATGGTCAGCGGTACTTATATGGTTGGCAAAAGCACTCTTCTGACATCCCTATAGTCTCAGTGTCACTATTATATCGACCTGTTTCAGCACTAGATGAATCTAGGCTCTGTCATATAAACTGTATGTATGTCATGATCAATTGCAGAGTATCACAGATGATTGAACTTGCAGAAACACTTATGCTCTTTATGGACCTTCAAACACTCGAGGACAAGGAATTAAAGAAGCTTTCATTTTCACACATTGTCCACTCGATTCGACAAATGAATACTAAGCACAAGAATGATGCTAAGAATCGTGCCTTGCAGAGCATTTTGTTCTCATTGTTGCAGGAAGAACATGAGTCAAAAGCAAAGAATGCCCTCTCTGCTGAGAAGCTTTTTCTCGCCTTCAGACATGCAATGAGCGATTTGAGGTTAAAATGATGATTATTAAAGTGATTGCCAGCAGTAGTCCAGGCCTGTCATGATATGGTGCCTCCTGATGCAGTTGAACCATTACTGAAAGCAGTTGGTGAATCAATTTGTACATGATCGAGCTCGTACTGAGATGATTGCTGTTGGTTTAAATGTTGTAAGGGAAATCTGTCTACGAATGCCATTGTTGATGACTGAGGATTTACTTCGTGACCTTGCCCTGTATAAGAAGTCTCATGAGAAAGCAGTATCATCAGCGGCTCGATCCCTCATTGGCATCTTCAGACATATATGCCCATCATTATTGGATAAGAAAGATCGTGGGGGGGTATATATTCTGTGATGTGGCAGTCAATTGCAAATACTCCAACATTCGATCCGTCTTCAAAATATATGCGGTGGATTTACTCCAGATTATCAAGATCTTTTCCTAATTTCGGTAAAATGGCCAATGCATTTCCAGAAATTTGGAGGCAGTTGTAATTTCCAGAATGTGCAAAGTGGCAGAGAACAAGATCCGATTGCCTATGTTTGTCTTCAGTAATGGGATTGACACATGTAAATTCCACCTCTTCATCAGTTATCAACAGATTCGAGTAGAAAATGGAGCGCTTTTCTATCTTCAGAAACGCTGATTGGCTCTTAGTTTGGTTTGTTTAATAATGATAAAACAAATTCCTTGTCTTGGGGTCGATTGTTTTCCCCTAGGTTTATTTAATGTATTGAAAATCATTTTGGGGAGAGTTCTGAGAGCTGGTAGAGGAAAAAATTAGAGTTTCATTGTACAGTTCAGCAGAGAAATAATGGAAAGTTTGCAGCTCTGTTTCACAAGATCCTTGTGGTGTGAGTTTACCAAATGTTTTCTCCTTTTTGTTTCTTATGTAATCTCGTAATGTTTTTTCATTTCATTCATTATCAGTTCACTGAATGCTTTTGCAGTAAGATAGGCAGAATTCAATTTATTTGCTCTGCCTTGAAGTAGCGTTCAGGATTTGTGTATTTTCTTCTGTCTGAAAGGGATTCATTGTTAAATGCCCCTTTCAGCTTTCTTAAGCAGTCTTTGCATCCCATTTAATTTCAGTTTAATTGTTAAACTTCACTCCTACCTCGCCTTATGTAATAATCTGTGCTTTTGATTAGATCTCTGCTCACGCTGTTCTTAATCCCATGCTTCCCAGAAAACCCCATCATTTATTAAAAAACCCTTTTCTATCAATTTACTAGCCTAAAATCAGTTTTCTTTATCGGTCATCTCAGCCCCTTTGAAAATTTTCCGCCTAGATAGACCCGGAGAGAGCCCTCTCCTGTCCTCGTAGGGCTAGCTACGAGGCTAAGGTTGGTTTGATGTTGCCTCGAACCTCGCCTTCTTCAGCCTGGGGTAGATTCGAGCGCTAACAGTATGATGGAAATGTGGATCTCAAAGAAAAGTCATGATTAATTCTTCTAGAAACCAAACATAATAATGTATTAGGACATGCTCCTTTAACTTGCAAATAGTATGGTCGAAATTTGGATCTCACGACTGTTCAAGATTAATTCTTCTAGAAACCAAACATATTTTAATGTATTAGGCCATAATTTAATGTATTAGGACATGCTGCTTTAGGCTTGGTGGAATTACCTTTTCTTTTTATTTCTCTCTTACACACACACACACACACACACACACACACACACACATATATATATGAAGAGATGATCCCATTTTCTTTTTTATTCATAGATCAAATGTCATTTAAATACAAGATTTATCATAATGTAAAATGATTCATTCCATATTATTTATAATTTTTTTCATTAAAAAATGAACCCTTTAAATGATGAGCCTAGTTAATGCTTCTTCTTCATGAAGAAGACTACTTGATCTTTCAATTTGAATTTTATGATGGTCCTTTGTTATCTTTCTTGACTAATTCAAATTATTGACACAATCATAAGCTTCTTGTTACTCTTTTTATTCCTTCCTTATATTGTATTCTCTCCCTTAGATATTGTGTACTCTCCCACATAGATATTGCACTCAATTTTGATGGTCCTTTTTTATCTTTCTTGACTACTTGAAATTATCAAATTATTGACACAATCATATAGATATTGCACACAATTTTGATGGTCCTTTGTTATTTTTCTTTACTTCAAATTATTGACACTTGATCATATAGATATTGCACTCAATTTTGATGGTCCTTTGTTATCTTTCTTGACTACTTCAAATTATTGACACAATCATATGATCTTTGTTACTCTTTCTATTCCTTCCCACATAGATATTTCACTAAATTTCGTAGGGTCTTCTTTTGAAGTCAAATATATTGTATTTTCCCCCTTAGATATTGTGTACTCTACCACATAGATATTGCACTCAATTTCATAGTCTCTTTTTTTGAAGTCAAATAAGTGACAATAATTTACAAGAACTATCCCTAATTTGTTTCTCACATGTTCAAATGGTTCTCTAACAAGATAATTGACAAGAGTTATTCCTAATTTGTTTCTCACATATTCAAATGCTTCTCTAACAAGAGGCTTTGAAGGGTATACAACCTCTGGTTGACGGATGAAGGTCAAGGACCTTCAAAGTACAACCAAAGGTTGAAGGATCTACAACCAAAGGTTGAAGATCATTAAACCAAAGTTTTAATAATGCAACCTTAAGTGATTCCACGGGTCCTCTACACCCTTCACATGGTAAAATTGGGATAGGTCTAGTGTTTACTTCTACAAGTTCTATAAGCAGAGTTTGTAAAGGGCCAAGTAGCCTTTGGATCTCATCTTTATGAAAGGTGACATATCTAGTAAATGCCCCTACAGTCAATCTCTGGAATGGATCTAAATAGAAGTTCTTCACTTTAAGTTAAACTATGTACATGTGTCATTTCTCCCACGAACTAAAGGCTTCCTCCCATTAATTTTAGATGTGAACTCTACCATAAACTTTTTAAGTCAAAATTTAAGATAAAAAATGCACATGTCATTTACCTCATGATCTTGTCGATAATAAATGTCGATTTAATATATATATTTTTATTGATTTTTTTTTTATTTTTTTTATTTTTTTTCAGGGATAAGAAAACCATTAAATATGGTTGAAAAATGGGAATTATGCATAGAATTTTCTTTCTATCCCAATCTAGGGAAAGTAGTGATTACATATGTGCTTTCCAATATTATGACTGGCAAAGTCGTCCAAAGGAAAATGAATATACTGGGAAGAACAACAAACAACAAGGCTATTATATTTGATTGATAGAAGGCTTTGGAACATCGATGGAGTATGGATCAAATGGAATTGTAGTTTTTACCAATTTTGAACTTGTGTGTAACCAGATGAATGGCATGTGCCAAGTTAAGAAGGAGAGGCTAAAATAACTGCATGGAATAGCGAACAATATTGTTAGCCAATTTCAATTTTTTAGTATAAGGCATTGTACAAATGTGAATAAGATGTCTGCTGATCTATTGTGTGGGGCAATGCCAATTCATGTTTCATCTATCAAAGATGAATTAGAATTATACAGAGCAATTCCAATGCAATATTCATCTCTCAAAGATGAATTGGTTTTGAGATTCTCTTCTTCAAAAATTCAAGATTCATCTCTCAAATATGAATTAGTGTTGAGACGCTCTCCTTCAAAATTTATTGATAGACATTGTAACAGATCTTGGATATGTTTGTGTTGTGTACTTATAAATGCGTCTTTTTTAATGACCATGTGTTTTTTTCAATTATATACCAAGTGTGCTCCCACCACACCATGTAAAGTGCAACTTGGAGAACTTCACATTTGCAACAAGTGGTGAACTTCACATTTTTATAAAATTAAAATGCGGGGACTTCAAAAAAGTTTTGTTTAAATGGAGTTTGTTTAAATTCAGTTTCACTTTTTTTTTAATGACCATATGTTTTTTCCAATTTTATACCAAGTGTGCTCCCACCATGTAAAGCGTAATTTGGTGAACTGATCATTTTTATAATTTATTTTTTTCTTAAATTGAGTTTCACACATCAATTATTTCTTTGAAATTTGTGTTCTACATAATTTGTGTACAATAAATTACAAATTTATTTTCTAAAATATAATTTGTGTAAATGTCCACCAATAGATATATATATCATGGAGGATGAATGACGAAGATAAACCGAATCCCATATGGGGGTTCAGGGATCAGCGGATGTTCACGGTATTTAAATATAATCTTAAATTTCCATACATGTGTGTACATATGGAATTGATTTTTTATTAACTTTGTGAGTTAAATTAGTTGTTAATAAGTTTCATTTCTTAATTTTTAGGAGCTAAGAGGAGAAGGGTCTCTACTCCATCCATGGACCGTGCCCATGGTTCACCTAGTCGTGGTATGGTTCACGCAATTTAATCAATGAATATGCATATGTATTTATATGTACACATGAATGTATTTTTCAATTGATTATAAATTCATATTTGCTTATGAAGCTTCTCTCTCGTCTCAAGAGGTTGGTGGTGGTTCAAATCCACTTAGAGGTCCATCAATGAGTGGTAGCAGGTTTCGTGAAGTAGGTAATATTTATTCCCCATAAGGACAATCAAGAGTTGGTGGTGTTGGTTCTCAGCAGGGTCGTTTTGGGTCTGGTTGTCAGCAGGGTCATTCTAGGTCTCAACAGTTTCATGGTGGAGAAGATGCTAACCAACCACGTCAAGGTTACCATCAATTTCAATATTTGTTTCATTGAATTTGTACAAATTTTTTTACATGTGTTTTTTCTAATATACGAAATTTTATATATGTTGATGTAGAGGCCAAAAATGTTCCAAATATTGGTCAAAATAGACGCAGGGTAGAATGCTACATTCAAGAGGAAGGTTGTCTACCCAGCACAACTTATCCGGCCGACATTTCTGATATAGCATGGGAAAAAAACATGGTGCAATGCACCTTACAAAGGTGTGAAAAAATTCATGCAAAATTGCAGAGAGATCTCATGGCTTTGACTGTACCTGCTGAGAGTCAACAAAGCCTCGAAATAGTTACACATTCATTGGGAAAAATTGTAAATGTGTACAAAACTCTTGGGCCAATGACTAATAAATTTGTAGAAGTGATGAGAAAGAGAAAGGAAACAGTAATGGGTCCAGATAAATGGGAGGATGTAAAACAAAGAGTTACAAAAGATGTGGCAAAGTCAATGTTTAATTTCAAGGAAGGGCCAAAAAAAAAAAATGCTGAAGGTGCAATATTTGAAGCACCCAAATATAGCTCGCTATTTGTATGATAGGAACCTTGTGGCCTATGGAAGGCTCCCATGGAACAACGGAGTTCCTATTTATTTTGCACAAATGTTTTACGCAGAATTTTTTTGGGTATGAAGCCCAACTACAATGAGCTTCTGTCAGAATTTTTTGGTATGGGGAAAGGTCGATTGTATGACCATAAGGGCGCCAAGAGAGATGTGGAGTTGCCTCGCCCTGAGCCGCCATTGGTGAGTCGACCTTTTTGGGTCGAAATTATGCAGTCAGAGATGGAGACTTCTCAAATAAGTCGAGAAGCAAGGGATGTCATGATCGACAATGTTTATAGTGGATTGGGTGGAGTCGATGTTTGTCTAAATAAACAAAGAGCACGTGAAAATTCACGTGCCAATTTTGTGTATTGTACAGATGAAGAGATTGACAACATGAATGTTGAATATCTCCGAATATATGCAAAAAATTGTCGCAATGGTTTTCAAGATCTAATTCTTCATGAGGAAGAGGGCACGGGAACGGTATGTGTTAATGACCTTAGGATTTGAAATTATTTTAACATACATATACATGTGTACAATTTGTAATAAATACATGTGTATGTACATGTATACATTTATTTGTATGTACATTAATCTAACAAAAATGTATCATTATATGTTAAAACACTATTTGCAGTTGTCACGCATGATGCATGAAAAAAATTTTAATATCACGTTCGAGACCTCTGGTTCAAACGATGCAGATGGGTCTCACCATCAAAATATGTTGGCAAATGTTAGTGTTTTTTAAGTGATATTTTAAAAGAAATAATTGTGCACACATGTACGTGTATGTATATATAATGATAAAATGTTTTAACAGATTCCAATTCCGTCCAATGTTTTTTGGATGGCAGTACCTTCTTCTTCCAAGGGAGATGTACCTTCTACTTTCTTAGGAGATGAGCCACAAGTATGGACAATTTTTCAGTTTTAAAATTTATGTTTAAGTTATATATATATATATATATATTCCACCTCAAAAAGTTCCATTAAAAATTGAGATATATATATCTATATTTTGAGTTATTTTAAATATTTTGAATTTAGGTTCCTATAGAAAATTTCTTTAATCCATGGACTCTAGCGATGGAGATAGGAACATACACACCATTTGAACAAGTTGTCTTTAACTTTTTTTTTAATATTATTGAAAATAATTTTATATATGTACACGTGCATTTTCATTTGAAATTTTTTAATATATATATATATATATAACTGTACATGTATATTGTACAGTTTATCGTTGCAGATGTTCCTATGGGGGAAAAACTTGTTCATCAAATGAAGAGGGAACCTCATGAGGTATTGCATGATTTTTCTGCTATATTTTATTTTTTACATGAAGTTCTATATATATTCTCACTCATTTTTAAAACATAAAATTTTAATGTTCAAGTACATGTGCATTGTGTATGTAGGTTTCCCATGCTTCACATGATAGTGCGCGGATTGAGACCCTGATAGGAAAGACGCTAGATCCATCTCTATTTGATGGACATGATTTGTAGATTTGATTTCAAGATTTATATAGTCTTAAATTTTCTTTTTTATATATTATCTAGATGCACTGTCATATATATATAACTTGATACAGTTTGATACTTGTGAGATCTACAATTTTTGGACATATTTTATTACAGTGTTAATATAATTTGTTTTGTTCCAAAAAGTTAATTTTTGGATGGTTTTAGTACTTTTGGCATGTGAATGTGAAGTAATGTTGTTATATAATTTGTTTGGTTTTTAAAACTTTTCTGGATAATTGAACCACTAGTAATGTTGTCATCTATAAATTAATGTTGCTATCTACACTACATTTGGCATGTTAAGTAATGATGTGTTATAATTTGTTTTGTTTTTAAAATTGAACTTTTTGATGCTTGGAGTGCATTTGGCATGTGAAGTAATATTGTGATCTATAATTTTTTGTTAAATTAAAAGTCAAAAGTTTTGGATGGTTTAAATCTACATTTGGTATGTGATATAATGTTAAATGTTTTTATTGGATAGTTGAACTATAATTGGCATGACATGTAAAGTAATGTTATGTATGATATAATCAAAAAGTTTTTAAAACTCAAGTTTTGGATGGTTTCAATCTACATTCGCATGTGATATTTAATGTTTTAAATGTCTAATGTTTTAATGTTGCATGATATATAATCAAAAAAATTTTAAAAATTAAGTTTTGGATGGTCTCAATCTACATTTGGCACATGTGGTATAATGTTAAATGTTTCTATTGGATAGTTGAACTATAATTGGCATGGCATGTGAAGTAATGTTATGTATGATATAATCAAAAAGTTTTTAAAACTCAAGTTTTGGATGGTTTCAATCTACATTTCGCATGTGATATTTAATGTTTTAATGCTGTACAATATATAATCAAAAAGTTTTTAAAACTTAAGTTTTGGATGGTTTCAATCTAAATTTGGCACATGTGGTATAATGCTAATGTTTCTATTGGATAGTTGAACTATAATTGGCATGGCATGTGAATTAATGTTGCACGATATATAATCAAAAAGTTTTTAAAACTTGAGTTTTGGATGCCATTTTAATCTACATTTAATGTAAACCCCTTTAATTTTGATTTAATGTTAATTTTTTTAAATGTAAATCCGTTTAATTTTTATTTAATGTTAAATGTTTTAAATGTTTTGAGATAATGTTAAATGTTTTGATCTAATTTCCTGATGGTTTCAATCTACATTTGGCCTATGGAAGACCCCATGCGTAGACAACGGATGCGTTGCAGAAGGGGAGGTTGGGGTAGGGATGGAGGGGGCAAGAGTGCTGGCTCTCGTCCTCCTCTTTCAATCCATGACACAAGTAGCCACCCTCCTCCAGTAAGCAATGAAGCACAATTTCACTTCACCAGCGCTATAGATAGACCGTGAATTACGACGACCATTTCCATCTCTTTTCAGCATGAGCCACAAGATGAAGGTGCTTCTAGTTCCAGTAAGCGGTGGAGAAATTCCACCATCTCAACCCATCAGCTCCAAGACACCAGGAATTCAGCAGCTCTTCTAGTCAAATCCACCTCGACGAGCTCCAGCAGCGATGTTGTGAGCAGCGACAACTCCTCCCAGCACTCCAAGGGAGTAGATGATGATTCGAAGGACTATAGTTGTCCAATTGTGGAGGAGAATCCTCCTACACACATTGATAGCTAGGCCGATGTCAGGTCCTCTTTAGGTTTTTCCCGGTTATGGGCAGCCCCTTTTCTATTTTTTTGTTTCATACCCCCTCTAGTGTTGGCTAGTTAGGTGACCCAGGAGACAGGTCTTGCTATGTACATTATGTTCATTACAGTTATATATATGTAAATACTTTAATTTTTATTTAATGTTAAATGTTAAATGTTTTGATATAATGTTACATGTTTTGATCTAAGTTTTGGAAGGTTTCAATCTACATTTGGCCTAGATGGAAGACTCCAATGTGAAGTATTGTTTTGATTGAATAAAAAAGAGTAAAGAAGTAGTCGTATATATATGTAAATCCCTTGAATTTTGATTTAATGTTATTTATGTTAAATTTTTTTATCTAAGTTTTGGATGGTTTCAATCTACATTTGGCCTAGATGGAAGATACTCCTATTTGAAGTATTGTTTTGATATATTCAAAAAGATTAAAGTAGTTATATATAAATCCCTTTAATTTTGATTTAATGTTAAATGTTTCAAGATATAACATGTTAAATGTTTTTATTTAAGTTTTGGATGGTTTCAATCTACATTTGGCCTATATGGAAGACTCCCATGTGAAGTATTGTATTGATTTAATCAAAAAGAGTAAAGAAGCAGTTATATGTAAATCCCTTTAATTTTGATTTAATGTTAAATGTTAAATGTTTTGATATAATATTAAATGTTTTGATCTAAGTTTTGGATGGTTTCAATCTACATTTGGCTTAGATAAAATACTCCTATGTTACTTGTATTGTTTTGATTTAATCAAAAAGTTTTTAAAACTCAAGTTTTGGATGGTTGAAGTACATTTGGAATCTTAAGATTGCTTTTGATCTCTACATAGTCTTGTTTGAGTGAAAAAAATTCCAATAGGAAGAAAATATCTTTTCAATGGAACTAACCATGTATCAATTGAGCTCTAATTGAAAAAAGAGTTTAAAGACGTAGATATATGTACAAATTATCCCTTTAATTTTGATTGGAAATATAAGAAGTACATATATGTTTGTTGAATTTGGGTTAATGTCATTAATGCACTCAAATAGGTAGCCTTGTTGATTTATAATTTGGTAAATTGATGACATTCAGTTAATTTCATTTTGGAACATAGAACATATATCCAACCATTGGACAGACAAATTTTGTACTAGATTTTCAATCAGGAATAGAGATGTGGGTGAAATCCCACCAAAAGTCGGATAAGTGCTCCAAGTATCTTGTTTGAATGGAATCTTTGTACAAAACTATACTGTGGATGATTTATCTACATTGCACAGATACTTTTTATCAGAAAATCTCACAAGAAAAATTGGGCACATTCAGTTCGTGTATATATCCAATACGATTTTTCATCATTGCACATAGAAAAACTACTTTTAGTTAAAATTGCATTTTAGAACATATATATTGAGTAAATTTAAATCATTTTTCATCAATGTACATAGTAAAACTACTTGAACAATTAATTTCATTCTAGAACATATATATCCAATATGTAAGTAACATTTTTCATCAATGCACATTGAACATATCTGACCATTGGACAAACAAATTTTATACTAGATTTTCAATCAGGAATAGAGATGTGGGTCAAATCCCACCAAAATTCGGAGAAGTGCTCCGAGTCTCTTGTCTGAAAGGAATATTCGTACAAAACTATATTTCGAATTATTTATTTACATTGTGGATACTTTTTACCAGAAAATCCAACTATTTTTCCATGAATGCACATAGAAAAACTAGTTCCAATTAATTGCATTCTAGAACATATATATTGAGTATGTGAATCATTTTTCATCAATGCACATAGTAAAACTACTTGAACAATTAATTTCAATCTAGAACACACACACACACACACACATATATATATCCAATACATGTAACATTTTTCATCAATGCACATGTATAGAAAAGCTACTTTCAGTTGATACTAGAGCACATGCATGTACCAAAACAATTTGTACATGTACAAAAAATTGCACAAATAACATAAGCAGCTCAATTTTTAGTTGAGTGTACTAGAAGTTCTAAAACATATTTAATCCAAAGAGAATAAATTGTTGGGAAATTCAATCAAAAAAATTCCAATGAAATGCGATCTTCAATAATCCGTTTATGATCGGATTTTGACATTTTTCATTTCCTAATTTTCGTTTTTTTCTTTGATTGAACCTCTATCAACTTTATGCGTGTTGCACACACCAAGTGACTATATTAACAACTTATGGAATCAGGTTCATAGTCTTCAAAGTAAAAAAAGTCCCCACTTTGATTAGTTTGTTTGAAAAAATAACCTTTTAGTATAATAGATCCTCTGTCATATTGAAATCCGTGATCATTATAGTTTTCTAATAATTTCATTTTTCGTTCAATGCAATGCATCAAATAATAATTAACATTTTCATCGTTGTCAATAGGTGCAATTACAGCAAAAACATCTCCTGCACAATAAAACAAACTTAAAAAAATTATACATATTTAAATTTATTTGTAGATATTTAAATCATTAGAAAGAAATTCAAATGTTACCTTCTCTAACAAGATCAGAAACTCGATCACCATCGGATGGTATTGTAGTTTCCTTTGATTGCATTTCTTCAAACATTTCAACATAAATTTTTCCCTTTTTATTTAGCTCTGTATGTTTCCAATCTTTTACATACATTTTGTTTTCACAAATGTCATTGGATTTGATGTTGTCTATGAAAACATCACAAAGTAAGAATATTTTCTTTTATCCAATGCAAACACATTTCTGGACAACTTTGTTTTAATTGAATGCAATTTTGGAGTCTCTTTTATTGTTTCAATGTCATTTCCAATTGATTTATCTACGACTTCGATCCCAATATGCCAGAAAAACCTTTATATGGAAAATTAAAAGAATAATTTGTAAATATGATATCAAAATACAACAAAAGATAATCATTACATGATAAATGTACAATGTTTAAAATTAGATTTCCAATAAAAATTAAATTGAATGTACCTTCGCACTTCCCTTGATGGGTTAGTCTCATGGCTTAGAGCAACGATGCACATTGAACAACTTCTTTAGCTTTCACAAGTCGTCTTGTAGAGTGGTTCATTTGATATCTTCAAAGTTCTTGTTTTATGCATTCTCCTGCACCGTCGTGTTCTCCTTTTCCATGGCTAGTCTCAAAGAAATTTCAACAATGTTTAATGCAGGTTTTATTATGAAGACAACACAACCAAAAGAATGATCGTGTAGATTTGAATTGACTTGCGCATCCGTCTGACCATATCCAATGTTCATTGAATTTTATTCCATGATTTTTCAAGGAATCATAAATTTTTCCAAAATAATGTTGTACAAAATATGTATCATGTGTACAATCGTCACTGATATAAAAGTGATATTCTTTAATGATATGTTGATTTGCACTTTTGATTTCTATATGATCGACGTTTTTTTCAGCATGTCTATATAGAATATGGATGAGAATGGACACTTGGTCAGAATGATAGTATTCACTCTGAATTTCTTTTTGTATCCTTCCATAATGTTCTACCAAAATCAAGGAATGTGTCATAATATAACTCAAATTCCGCATGATAACGGCAACAACAAGTGTTGCATACGGTGATAGGTTTTACATACCATGGTTTTTGTTGATCAAAAGCACTGATTGAAACATGAAATTGATGATTCTCTTCTTTGAAATTTTTCAATAACTCTATCTGAGTGGTTTCCGAGAAATATTTTTCATGTTCTTCATACTGATTTCGTGTTATTCTTCTTCACATCACATGCCTTGCAGTTGGCGAAGCACGCGAATTGTTCTTCCAATATTCATATATTATTTTTTTAACATTTTCTCCAAGTCTATCTTTGTATGGTTGCCTACAAATAGCTCTCCAACAAGCGAGTTCATCATTTACATCTACTTGCAGCTGAAATTTCTGATGTTTATGCAAAGTTTTTTGTGAGGTTCCTAATGCTCGTGCCATAGATGTTACCAAATGATTATCTTTAGTACTTGATGAAAACATTGCCATATGTATTCCTCTACGTACAATCGAAACATTTTTATCTCTAGATCTCTTAATTGAATTTATAGTACTACTTATACTTTGTATCACATCTTCCTTAATTTTTTTATCTTTGGTTGATTTTCAAATACCCAGTAGTGTCGTAGCTTCTTTTAATTTTCTTAATGATAGGAGACCTTTCAACATTTGAGGTTGAACTGTCACCCGCTCATTTAAGAAATAATTTTCAAAAATGTAGTTTACACGATATCATATAACATGGTCGGGATTTTTATCTCCATATGTGTCAGTGTCAACATTTTCTAACATCTCATCATCGACACTGATTTCATCTGTACATATTCGAAAAAATAGTACATAATAAGTTTACATATGAAAAATAAATAATTAAATTAGTAAATATATGTATAATTTCAATAATACGTGTATGTGTTCAATATATATATATATATATATACCTTGTGATTCAATTTATTCATTTGAATTTCTTTCAATATTTTCACCATATTCAATCATTGGTTCAATACCTCTTTCACTTTCTCTTTCAAAATTTTGTATCTCATCATCAATGTTTTGAGGAATATCTCTGTATGTTTACATTAAACAAAATATTTAAATTCAAATTAGTTCATCAAATAAAAATTAAGCTTCACATTTTACACTAGGAAAATTTTAAATATATCAATAAATCATAATATTTAAATTTGCATACCTGCTTCAATTTCTACTTGAGGTTGATTTTCCCCTTCAATATTTGAGAGGGCTTCTATCTTTCTTTTGCGATATTGCCTCATCTCTTCTCTACGTTCCTCAGGGTCTCTTTTTCGATCATATTTTCTCGCACAAGTCCTTCGATTTCCCACAATAATAGAGTATGAAGTTCAAAAAATTTCCTTCAAAAAATTAGACAATAACTCAATTAGAAAAAGCAACACAAAAGATTTAATTTTAAAAAAAAAATTCATTTTAATTTTTTTGCAAAAAATACATACTTCAATCCAAAACACTTAATTTAAAAAATTCGAGAAAAAAATGTCTTATAAAAATTAAATGAAGCTCAAAATATTTACTTCAACTCAAAATACGTACTCTAAAAAAATATCACTTCAAAAAATGCCTCCAACTTAAAAAAAAGAAGCGTCATTTTAAAAAATACTTCCAAAAAATGTCTTTTCAAAAATAAGCCCAACTCCATACTTTAAAAAAAAAATGAAGCACAAAAAACATCCAAAAAAATGTATTACATACCTCCAAGAAATGTCCTTTGAATGTACGTCCAAGAAAATTCCTTAAACCCAAAACAATTATTTGCAAAATCAGGCCGCCTCCAAGAAAATTCTTTAAACCCAAAACAATTCTTTTCAAAATCAAACCGTCTCCAACAATTCAAAATTAAGCACAAATCCATACTTCAAAAAAAATGAACAAAAAAAAATCCAAAAAATGTATCATATACCTCCAAGAAATTTCCTTTGAATGTACGTCCAAGAAAATTCTTTAAACCCAAAACATTTTTTTGCAAAATCAAACCGTCTCAAAGAAACGTCCTTTACGAAAAGTCCTTAAACCCAAAACAATTCTTTGCAAAATTAGTCTGCCTCCAAGAAATGCCCTTAAACCCAAACCTCCAAGAAAAGTCTTTAAACCCAAACCAAGACCTTTATAAAATCAGACGAAATGTGAGAAACATAATGATTACATTACATTCTCACATATATCAAGGAATCAAAACCAAACAGTTGATCGCATAGCTAACAATATCCTAGTCTGGAATGCATCGTGAGAAAACCACCATACATAAAACCAAAAACATGCATATCCATCAGCATAACACAAATGCATAAACCAAAATAAACATCACACCATGTAGAGCTGCAAAAAATATCTCTCATATATATATATATATATATATATATATATATATATATATATATATATAAATATGGGTATCAAAGTATAGAAAATAGTATTGCTAGCCCATTAGCCAGCCCAAAAATATAGAGGTCATGAAAAATAAGGGAAGCATCCTCATAATGGGTGCTTTCCATGTGTACAAAATCTACTTTAGGGGGGTGCCCCCTGAAGAGGAGCCTTCGGCCCACCACCACTCCTGCTGCCACCACTGGAGCTGTTATCACCACTACGATAGCTACCCATCGTAGAGTTGGCCGGAAGTCCCTCTCGTGGGCCATCACTGTCTCTAGCCATATCACCTCAAAGTCATCTATACGACCTCGAGCAGGCATCCCATGGGTCAAACGGTCCACTCGACCCCAAAATTACTCTAAAGCCTCTACCTGAGCTGTAAGTGCTATGATACACACCTCAGCTGCATCTGCACGAGCTCTCTCTATTGTTATTCCAGCGGCACCTGTTCTTCTTCTCTCACCTGAAGGGCCAGCACCAGCCCTACCTGGTCCACTGACACCCTCTCCCGGTCCACCGAAGGCACCACCTCCCCAACCACCAGGCGGTCATGGTGGAGGGTTGTGACCCACCAGCCAGGCCACTGCGTGTCCCACCTCGCCAACATCTGTACGAGTAACAAAAATAATGCCAGTGTCAATTAAAAACACTCAAGAACACAAAAACTCCAAAAAATGAAGAAATATAGCACATACCCATGAGACCCCAAACATAACCAAAAGGAAGACCAATATCTAGATCCCCCTGAAAGTCCATCCCTACATAAGGGTATGGAAAAAACATCTGCAGATTGGCCTCAAACCAAGCCTCCATCGTGTCATTCCAGTAACGACCCACTCTGCCAGCACCACCACGTGGCATTTCCGGAGCCCACCTCCTCATACATGGCTCCCTCAGCCCCCGGATAGGCACAGGAACTACGGGCCTCAGCAACCCAACCCTCTCATACATGATGCTGCACAAAATGTTGTCGTATGAAAATGATTTGGATTGACACTGGACCTTATTCAATTGTGACACTATACCATCAAAATAGAAACGGGAAAAAACGAATAAATTCCCGTACCTCAAGTGGCATAATACCACCACCTGTGGGCCTGATGCCTGATGAGGCGCAAACGACCCCGCCAGTGACACAATAACAGCCAGAGCACACTGCTCAGCCACATTTGTCACTGAGGTGATATTTATGCAACCCTCAGTTAAAGGCGCACCACCACAATGACGCCGCCAGAACCTGTCCATATTCACCCACCCAGTAGAAAGCGGGTACCTCAGCGCCTCCCCCTGAGGCAGTAATCCGGTCACAAAATAAATATCTATCTTCGGACGAATGACCAAGTTTTCCCCCCTCGGGACAAACATGTTGTGCCTCTCGCGCCAATGCCGTATAATATAACGTAGCAATCGGTCTTGTGACTGAAGGCACTTGTTCTCAGCAAATTTCACGAGGCCCCATGTGGCCAACTGATGGCGCGCCCCAGCATCAGCAGCCAGAGCAATCCGGATCTTAGGCCAATATTGCTCTCTCCACACTAACCTGCCAAGCAACAGGCACCCATCAGTACAAAGGAGAAAAATCATCAAGGACATAAAAAAACCCAAGTTTTCCAAAAACACTGCCCTGGCGCACCTGTTTCATTTACAAGCGCGCCCTTGCGAGCAAAGAGGTAGGGAAATACGACAATCATAGTCGGTTCATACCCGCCCTGGAGGTCCTACCAACTCCAAGGATTTTTTCCCTTCAGAAAATACCTATGACTACCACCAAGCTGCTCAAATATACTTCGACCTCGGGCCACTGAATCCCCATCATATTTTTTCAGCTATTGCTCACCAACATGCCTACGTTAAACCCATTATGATTTGGTTAAGGTTTCCTTTTTGTCGACATCAACACCTCCTTTCCAAAAAGGAAGCAGTACCTTGGATAACCCTTCCCCATGTAAAGGGGTATCCTTGGGTGGCACTATGGGAGACATCATTGTCCATAGATGTCATCGATCCTCTTGACATTCGACTACAGAAAAATATTTCATGTCACGATGGTATCGTACCTTACAACCATTGCACTTTGATCAAGATACATCGAAGACCTGGGCCTTTATAAGCGCTGCTGACAACAATGCTTACATGGGAAGGTCCCAGCCAGTACATATGCGTAGATTATGCAGTCATATGCCATACCAATATTACGCATATGGGTACCACATTCCACCTATCGTCAAAGAAAAAATTCCCCTGAGGGCGTCAGCAGTTGTCGTCAACAACCGCCAACATCACTACCACAATAGTGACACAGACAACACACGTATCTGTCAATTTTGTTTAACTAGCCATAGCATCATGAGCATGGGACATGCCCGCTTCATTGAAAATTTTCAAATATGTTGTATATTTTTTCTACTTGCAGGGAGTCCCCTAGGCAGTGGTTATCTTAGACCTGGTGCAAGATGTTGTCCTTCAACACACATTCCTTACTCTCTCTCTCTCATTGTGTACGATACAGAAAAGAAACTATAATTTATTTTGTCTATATAGTTCTTCATAGACCTCACACATTAGGGGACATCTGTTAACATTGGAAAATCGTACAGCAAAAAACGACATCAAGTAATGTCGAGCCTAAGGATTTACAGGATAGATATACATTATGGAATCAAGAATTTTAAGAATCTCTAAGGCTTGGAGCAATTCAAGATTGAACTAGTCATAAATGCCTGAGTGCATGCTTTTTCCTTTGATAAGTGCGCCTTCTATGTGCACTGGAGCCCAATAAGCACGCATTTCTGGAAATGGAAAAAAGTACCTTTCTGAGACCACAAGCAGGCAAATGACAATTTCCCCTTATGTGAAATTCACCCAAGGACAACACCAGCGCCTGCTTAGGCCTTGTGTGAGCACACAAAAGCATATTTTAGCCCAAAATGTAATATTGCCCCCCCCTTGGTTCACTATCCACCATGTAACAGGGGAGGGAAGGTGGTTTGAAAGCTCAACTATATAAACCCTCAAAGAGATGAACAATTTGTGAGCACAAGGTTATGCTGGCCAAAGTTGCCCAAGCAACAAGAGATGTTTATGTGAACCAAGGAGCAGGAGCTAAAGAAGAGGACTCAATTGTTGGCCACCCAACAATTTCAGTTTATTGCAGCATAGAGAGAGAGTTGAACTGCGTCAGAAGGAAGAACTTGAAGGAAAAACATCCTTGCATCGGTTCCTAGAGCCTCTGCCTAGGCCCTTCGGCAAGTGGGTAAGATTTTTATTCATTCCAAGAATTCAATGAGAAGAAGGCCATCGAGCCATTTTTTACCTTGTTATTGTTTGGAACTCTCTATTTTTCTTCTTTTTATGCTTTTTAGTGTTACTTTTTCAACAGAGCATACTTAAGTGTATTACTTCATTTTAAGTCTTATACTTCTGAGCTCCCCCCAGATACTGCATGTTACTTATGGTTTAGAGAAAATACCACATTCTATAAATGCATGTGATTTTGTAAACCCGAGTGTCAAATCCCCCACAACACTCATGATTCACTTGTAATTTTTTTTTATTACTTCTTATGTTTATGATTATGTATACATTGTTTATATGATGTTTTTGGATGAGTAATTGTTGACTAAGTGACTAGTAAAGAAAGGGAAAAAATAGGTAAAAGTTGATCCATATGCATAATAGTGATTCAACCCTCCTCAACGTTTTCAAGCTCACAACAGTTGGTATCATAACTTCCAATAGTTGGTGTTAAATAAGGTTCTTTAAAGTTCATATTTATCACTGGAAAGTATGTCTACAAAAATATGGTAAATATTTTATTTATTTTTTTATAGAATGCATCATCAAGGAGTCTCTCTACTCACTCCTGCAAACTTCTAGGTATGCAAAGGAAAAGTTAAATATGAATTGATAGATTATGTAGCTAACATTTGGAGATTAGAATGTGAACCTTTTTGTCAATATCATATCCCACCAAAGTGACGCAGTGAAATGCCCAAGCCAATTATGTTATATAAAAGAATATTCACAATTCAAATCAGGAGAAAATTATAGATATGACATCTGCTAAATGCATATGGGACAAATTGAAGGTTTTATATGGAGGAGATGAAAATAATAATACTAATGGAGAGAAGTAGAGTAAGAAGAAAAACAAGAATGACTCATAGAAGAAAGAGTCTCAGCCCAAAGAGATTTATCCCCTAGTGTGAATGGTGTAGCTATTCATTAAGAAGAAAAATCAGAAAATCAATCCTAAGTAGAACTAGGCATACTTCAATGAGGTAGATATTAAGGCATAAGAAAAAAAGAGTTTTTTTTTTTTTATATTTATTTTTTATATGGTTCTTATTTTAGTAATGTTGACTTGAATAGTGATGATGAATATGCTGTTATGCTTCGGAAATATGAATATGAATGATATATTTTTTAGTGAGGAAACTATATATTGAAGGAAGTAGGATAACATATGAATCTATAAATCAAGAAAACATTTTACAGGTATGTGATTCCAAGAAGGTTCAGCTAAAATAAAAAATTATCAGTTTGAACACCCATCTAGAGGAAGCTAAAATAATTGAATAACTTATGAGTATCTAGAAAAAAAAGAGAGGGGGACGAGTTGAAGAGCTTAAATTTGAAGTGGTCTCTATGATGGAGAAGATAGATCATAAATACATTCAATATAATCAAGAAAATAACAACAAGACCTTGGAAGACATCATAGATAATTAGATATCTCCCATGGATATAGTCGGTCTTGGTTTTCACAAGGAACAATCTAGCTCATAGTTACATGCAAACAATAATGTTGGTCATAAGGATCCTATAGTATGTAATGGAACCAACAAGAAGAAAAGGAAAGGAGGAAAACAACAATAAATCCAACAACCAAGAAGAGGATCTATAGGAGCTCCCATGACTATAATATCATCCGCTCCTATAGTTGATGTTGGAATATTTAAAAGGAGTTAAAACCCCTTTTCTCCTTTAATGGACAAGGTAGAGTGATAAATTTTCCACAATTATGGACATGTTGTATCCAACTATACAAAGATAGTGTATATATCTTATTAGTAGAGCATGCAATAATATGGGTAGCAAGAAAAAACAAGGAGGTTAACAACCATCAAGTATACTATTTCAATTTACGATCATTATTTCTTTGGCCACAAGGTGGTTGATTGCATATCTCACGCAAGGAGTAACAACATGACCTATGCAAAACATGGATATGACATGTTTAACATGAGATTTTATCCTCTTTCCATAAATCTCATTCATGTGAGGTGTTTAATTCCAATACAGGGCTATAGATTTCCAATTGTTTGGTTCTTTAATGCAGATCTGAGAAAGTGAGAAACATATCTAGAGCAGGATTAATATAAAATAAGAGGAGAATGTGAATCAAAATAAGCGGCCTAGAATATATGGGTGAAGAATAAGGAGTATCGACCCATGATGTATAAGTATCTTTTCCCCAATGTAATACATTCTTACATTATGCATATTCACAAAATACTGTAGAAGAGTTATGATTTGATGAAAATGAGTGGCAATGGAAACATGGTGTGTACGACAGTCCTCATCCACAGTCATGTCGATAGGATCAACAAAAGGTATGGAAGGTAATAACCTCAGGGGGAGTTTTGCATGGTATTAGGGTTTCAATGGTTTGTTGGATGTGGAGCCTGATTATATTCATGATTCAAAGGTCTTACTTTGAGCTGTATTTGTATCCAAATCCATGATGGAGCGGGGGGTGGTGTGTGGGTGGGCTTTCCCCTTGAATATTATTCTTTGGGGGGGGGGGAACGAGTGCATGTTTGGATCCCCCCACCCTTCTGCTAGGGTTCAGGGGAAGCACCCCTAAAGCCAAAAAATGATGAAACTTTTCCTTGTAAAATATTGTAATGTCATAGAGAATATTCTTCGTTCATTAGGCAGATGATCTAACGGTAGAAGTTATGTTTAATTTTTTTTTTTTTTACCAAGATGGAAACCCCTTAGTTTGTATTAAGGAATTATATTGTGGATGTGTATGATTATTCCTAGAAATAAATTTACAGGAGAATATGTGAGAGAGAAGAGAAAATTATAGCGCATCTGATGTAGGTTCTATCTCCTCATTTTTCTCGATAATATACAAGGAATTCCTAGTTGTTTCTCCATGGAGGTAGCCCAAATTGGGTGAACCATGTATATATGTGTGACTCTCTTGTTTTTTGTGTTTCTATATTTGTGTTTCCACAGTATTTAATGTACTTAATTTCTCCATTAATTAATTTAGAACAACTTGTATTAGATTCAAAGGTCTATTTCGCAGATAAAATCGTACCAAAGAAGAGTTTTTAGTTCAAGTGGGAGCAATAGCAGAATATGGTAGGTTTAAGGTATAAAATTTAACATCAAAAATTAGCAGTTGTGGAAAATGAAGATGGAATATTAGTTGTATAAGAAATATTTGTTCCGACCATTGAGCAGAAAATCAAAGAAGTTGACAAGTGTGAAAAACAAAGAATGGGATCTTCTCGACAAAAAGGCACTAAGAATAATACGAATGTGTCTGGTAGTGTTGGTGGAATTCAACATTTCAAAGGAAACAAAAAAAAAGAATTTTTAATTACAACATTGGCCAAACTATATGAAAAAACCTCGAGCTCTAACAACGTATTTCTCATGAAGCATATATTTAATATAAATATGTCAGAAGGTGGATCTGTTTCTTATCATTTAAATGAATTTAACATAGTTCCGAGTCAGTTAAATTATGTAGGGGTAAATTTTGATAATGAAGTTAGGGCTTTGTTAATTTTGTGCTAATTTCCAGAAAGTTAGAATGGCTTACTTTTGGATATTAGTAACTACGTCTCTAGATATAGTACTTTAAATATTGATGATGTTGTGAGTGCCATCCTTAGTGAGGAAATGTGATGAAAAATCTCTGGTAAAAAATCAGTTAATGATTTGAGTGGAAATACTATGAGAAGAAAAATGGAAGTATGAAAGAGCCTAGGAAATCAAAGTAAATCAAGAAAAGGAATATCTAAGTCCATTTAGGGAAAGTGTGTTGGAAATGTGGGAAGAAACGACACCTAGAGAAAGACTACAAATATTGGAAGGGAAAATAAGGAGACACACAACAAGATAACAACCAGGAAATGAATAGAAGACGTGATGTCTTACAATATTCTCTGATTATTCCATTATAAAATATTATTCGTGCCTGAATTGTATAGATTCAATCGCTTCTTTCCATGCCACAGCCGATACAGAATATTTTCATGACTATGTTTAATGAGATTATGGACAGGCTCATTTGGGTGATGATAAACTGTGTAAAATCATTGGAATGAGTAAGGTTTTTCAAAAGAAATAGAATGGAAACCAATGGATATTGAAGGATGTAAGACATGTTCCATATTTGAAAAAATATATAATTTCAACAAGGTATTTTGATGGTGAAGGTTGTGTAACTATATTCACAGACAAAAATTGGAATGTCACTAAAGGAGCCTTGGTAATACAAAAAGGAGAAAAGGTCAACATTATATTTATGTAATGGTATTTGTAATATTTTTAATGCTTTTGCCTCCACATGAACATATACAACATTGTGGCATCATAGGCTCCAACATATGAGTGAGAAAGTGATGTGTATTCTTCAATCAAGAAATTTGTTGCTATGTTTGAAGCATGTTGAATTGGATTTCTATGAAATTTTTTTTATGGAAAACAAAAGAGAGTCATATTTCTCAAAGTTGGGACAGAAAATAAGTGCAAAAAAATAGAGCATGCAGACATATATATCAGAACCTTCTCCATTATAATCTCTCAGTGTCTCTTTATATTATGCTACTTTTATCGATGATGCAATTAGAAAAACCTGAGTTTATTGTATTCAAAATAAATTTGATCTATTGGATGTTTTCGAAAAATGGAAAGATTTTTTTAAGAATGAGGCGAGAAAGAAGTTGAGGTGTCTTAGATAATACAACGGAGATGAATAATACAACAAAGAATTTGATAAATATTTTTCAAAGCTTGGAATTTGTAGAGAGAATATTGTTGCAAGAACACCACAGGAAAATGTTGTGTCAGAAAGGATGAACAAGATAATCATGGAGCATGCAAGGTGCATGAGATTGCAAGTAGGATTGCACTTGCAATTTTGGGTGGATGTTATATATAATTGTGTTTATTTAATAAAAATGAGGTCTTAAATTTAATTTGATGTTGGTATTCCATAGGAGGAATGGACCGGCAAAAATGTAAACTATTATTTTTAAAACACTTTTAGTTGTGAAAATTTATCCACATTAATAAATAAAATAGAACAAAGCTTGAGGAAAAATCAAATAAATGTACCTTTATTGGATATGATGTTAATGATTTTTGTTATTTATTATATTATTATGAAAACAAAAAAAATCATTAGGGTGACAGATATCCTAAAGAATGAAAAGGTCTTATATCCAGATAAAATGCAAGGAAAGAAACAAGAAAACGAAAACGAGGAATAGGCAGTGCTTGATGATATCACATGAAAAGTAAAGGTTCCTAAAAATAAGATTGATTAGCATCCACAACAACAAAAACAACAAAAAGCACCTCAAACACATGAAAATGGTGTTAGAAGATCTACTAGGATAAGTAGACCCCATGAATGATACTCTCCTTCATTGTATTATGTATTGTTTATTGATTCTAGTAAAAACCAAAAATATATGAAGAACCAATGCAGGTAGAAACTAGGAAGAAGTGGGAGCAATTCATAGAGGAAGATATGGACTCCTTGATGTAGAAACATTCTTGGGACTTAGTCAAGTTACTTGTTGGTAAAAAAAAATTGCAGAATAAATGGGTTTACAGGTTGAAGGAAGAAGATGCATATAAATATAGGTATAAGGATAGAATTTTGGTGAAGGGATTTGCACAAAAGAAATGTATAAAATTCGATGATTTTTTTTCTCCTGTTGTTAAAATGATTTCAATCTAAACCATTTTAAGTCTAATCGTAGCCAAAAATTTGTGTCTTGAGCATTTAGATGTCAAGACAACCTTTCTCTATAGGAATTTAGAGGAAGAAATAAATATACATCAGCCACAAGGGTATGAGTTCAAAGTCAAGGACAAATTAGTGTGCAAATGAAGAATAGCTTGTATGGCTTAAAACATGATCCATGACAGTTGTATCTAAATTTTGACAGGTTTGTGGCTGAACAAGTTTATAGTAGATGTCACTTTGACGATTGTGTTTATTTTAAAAGGAAAAATTATATAAGTTATATTATATTGTTATGGTAGGTATATGAAATGCTTCTTGAAAGGTTTAAATCTAGGAAATAAATCTGTTGAAAGGAAAATCGATAAATTAATTTGCAATTAAGGATTTGAGTGTTGTAAAACAAATCCTTGGTATGAGAATAGCTAGATGTAGGAAAAATCACAAATTAACATTGTCCTAGAGTGAGTAAGAAAAGGTGTTGGAAATATTTAATATGAAGAATGAAAATCCAGTCAGTACACCTTTGGCTAGCCATTTTAAAGTAAGGATATATATGTCCCAAGACCTAGGAAGAGATGCATTATATGTGTAAATTTCCATACGCATCAATTGCTGTAAGCTTAATGTATTGAATGGTCTGCACACGCATTGATATTTCACATGGAGTGGGAATTGTAGGTAGGTACATGAACAATCCAAGGAAAGAAAATTGGATGGAAGTGATGTGGATTCTCAGGTATTTGAGAGTTACCACAAATTAAGAATTATGATTTGGAGGTTCAAACATTGCTCTACAAGGATATGTTGATGTAGATATGGGAGGTGATAGAGATAACAAGAGGAGCACCACAAGGTATGTGTTTATTGTAAGTGGAACAACTACTAGTTGGGGTTCAAAATTGCAAAACATTTTTGCACTTTTGATAATGGAAGAAGAGCATGTTGCTTCTACATATACTAGAAAACAAATGATTTGGTTACAAGGGTTTATGGATGAGTTGGGAAAGAAGTAGGATATGATAAGCTTATATATAGTGACAACCAAATTTCCATTCATGTTTAAAATAATTCAACCTTTCATTATAAGAATAAACATATATAGATAAAGTTCATATGGTCAATTTAGGATGATGAAGAGTTGAAATTGGAAAAGATACACACAAGCCAAAATCCTGCAAATTTGTTGACAAAGGTTGTAGCCAAGGAGAAATTGAGTTTCAACTCAGCTTCAATTCGCCTTCAAGAGTAATGATGAAGACGAGAAATAACTAAGTCCAAAGTGGAAGCATTTTCCCAAAAGTGAGGTAGCACTGATGGAGTTGATATAATCAGTCACCAAATGGGAGATTGTTGGATGTGGATCCTCATAATCTTCTTCATTTAGAGGTATTTTTTCAATTGTGTTTCGATCTTGATCCCTGATGGGGGGGTGTGGGGTTCCAAGGGGGGCTTTTGCAGGTTTGGATCCCACCCTCCCCCTGACGGGGGTTTGGGGCAGCGTCCTCAAAGCTAAAATAGATGAAATTTTTCCTTGTAAAATATTATAATTTTGTAGTGAATGTGGGAAACTCATTATGAAAATGATCTGATAGGATAATTTATGTTTAATCTAGGGTTTTTTTCCCAAGAAGGAAACCCCTCAATTTATATAACAAATTTTTTTTGTGGATTTGTATGATTATTCTGAGTGAGAAAGAAATAGGAGATTGCATGAAATCGAAAAGGAAATTACAATGGATTTGTTGTAGGTTGTATCTCTTCATTTTGTTGTATCCTAAAAGGAAGGACTAATTGACGTAGCCAAAATTGGGTGAACCACGTATATTTTTGTCTCTCTTATTTTATGCATTTATGTATTTATTTTTCCGTAATATTTTATGTATTTCATTGCTCTGTTAAATAATTTCTAACATGGGCTATGTCTTTTTCACCATACATTCACACAATGTTTTTGTAGAAGCTTCATATATTGAATCTATGAGTGAAAAGTTTGTATAACAACAATATGTATGTATTTTCTTATTATTTGACATGATGGCTTAGTATCCCTAGTGTTAATCATGCATAGAAGGATTTCATGTAAGGGCAAGATTATTTTGGAATGCATAATAGTGGATTATACATTTATACCTTGTAAAAAGATCTGTGTGCAATACTATATCCTTGTACCATTGATGCATTTATCATTTGATCTGTTAGTTGAGTGGTCATTTTATTTTGCATGCATAAAGGATAGTCATATTTCAACCATATATGGGATTTTTAGTGTCAACGTCTAGTCATACTTCATTGATTCAACCATGTAAAGAATTGTTTTTGTACATTGATGAATACATATACCTTCTTTTATGAAGCCCTATATTTGTATCGCATAACATTGTATATCATTGGTAAAATTTCTGTGGAGTCCTTCATCCAAGAGGAGTATCCTCATGGAAGTGACAAGGAGGAAAAGGCAGTAGAAGTGTTCTTCTACAATAGCTTGAAGATAATGGTTTTAAAACAACATATGTTCAGGGGATCATGTTCAACAAAAGAGAAAAGAATAGTATTGGAAGAGAGACATAGTGACATCAATTGTTGTGGTTGATCATGATTATTTTCTAGTTTTTGTATTTGATCATGTTTCATAAAAATATCAATTGGTATAAAAAATATTCACTAGTGTCATCATGGTTTTTTCAACGAGATTGGACCACCCTTTTCCATTGATGTCAAATGGGGGGAGTGACACAACCACTAGAAAAATGTGTATACCACCGAATTAGAAGTGAAGAAGATCATTTTATCAGAGTATTTGAAGGTTTCCATCAACGAAAAATGGGGATATTGTTGGACACATGGTTTTTACATTGATGTCAACCAAATGAGTTAGCCAATTGAGTTAGAATTTATGTCAACATACTTGATGACCCTATGCATAAGGTTCTTCTTAGTGTGATTTGTTCCTAAGGTATCAGAAGGACTGATAGGTGTCCAAGGAACTTCCAAGTATTATTGAATTATACCATGGCCTTATGCCCGCCAGAGAGCGACATTGGCTTAACGACATGATATGCTCATTTTATGCATTCAACACTTACTACAGGGTGCAAATTCAATGCCAACAACACCCTTATGTAGGTTCATAAGGGAAAAAATCATGCTTACACCATGGAAACTATCCATGGTGACAGATGTGAATGGGTGGATTGATGTGGTATACTAATGCTTTATCTAACTTGTGTTGATTTGGTCATAGAGCTTGTGAGAACGCATTTTGGTTTTTTAGTTATGTCATTTGTAGTAACATTATCTAGTTGAATATGTAGGGGTGAAATGCATTAAATACCATGCATTATGTCTTGAACACTTCTAACTTGAGAAAAAAATAGTATATCCCTTATTATTGATCAAGCTAATGTTAGATGAAGTTGGATTGCAAATAATTAAAATGTGACAATTTCACATAACAGAGCAATTGGAATGAATGCATCTTTTAGCGCAATCACATAGTGAAAATTGGTCCCAAAGAGTACCAATGGTATTAAGACCTATGCTCATAGACACCCTTGCATGCCCATATATATGAATGGAGTATTGAAGACTGTGAATGTCATAGCATGAATCAAATTAGGCTGAGTGGTTCATATCGATTGTATTAGAGTATCCCATGTAGTGTGCATGAAATGGTAAAGAATTGGTGTGTTATTACAATTCAGTTTTCTCTTTTTTATTATTACAAGGACATTTTTCAGCTTTAAGAAAGGCTCTAAGGCCCTAGAATCTACTATAACCATTCTTCCCAAAAACATTCAGGAGGTGGGTCTTCTCCCTATCGAGGTGAGATTCATCAGAGATTCTTAATTCCCTAGTGGCTAAGGTGTTGAGGATGGCCATTTTTTTAGTAGGGAAATGGTGTGAAATAGCGTGAAGCTATTGTTCAGTATGGGTTTTCTTCCAAAAAACCTGATGGGAGAAAGAAGCATGATCCTTTCTTGAAATAAGAACATCAAGTAAATGAAGGATACCATTAAATTCAAATTCTGTTGTTAACTTAATGGAACATGATTGACTATTAATATGATGGAAAACCATATCTAGATTATCTTTTCCATGGGGACACAGGACACAAGTTTCATCAACAAATCTTTTCCAGAGTTTAGGGTGAAACAAATCTCAAGAAAGGGATTTCGATTCGAATTCCTCCATGAAAAGGTTAGCAACTACCGAGGATAGGGGCGCACGCATGGCCACACCACAGGTCTTCTCAAAGAATTCACGTTCCAAACTAAAGAATGTAGAGGTGAGGTAAATTTTAACTAAGAAGGTAGTATCAGGATCTGTAATGTGATTGATGACATAAATACTCTCATTAATGGGGATATTGGTGTATAGAGAAACGACATCAAAACCTACAAGTTTATCATATAGATCAATTTTAATGTCCCATTAGGGGAATGTTGAGGTCTAAAATGGGCCTCCTAATGCAATAATAAAATAATAGCTATATCAATAAAATAATATTTATGAATTTTCAATTCACTTTTTGCACCACAATCCATGTAACCATGGTTAAATTCAACTCAAAAATTGTACCAAAATAAAATTAATAAAAAAAATTGTATTGATGTGACTATAAATAAGAATGAGTTTTTCAAGAAAAAGTCTTTATCATTGAGCAACTAATGCATTTGTCCTGCGTAGTTAAGGAACTTAAAATAAAATATAAATATTAATTCATAAATTCTTAATTATATAATATGTTATTAGTTAAAATTTATATTATTTAAATTGTATAATAACATGTAATTAATGTACTATATAAAAATAATATAATAAATGTAATATATTATTTTATGCATTAATTTTATTCAAAAAGTGTGAAATGACATTTATTATGAGTACTTTACTTTGACTTTAGAAGTACTTATAGGACTACCATGGTTAACCATGAGTTTTTATCCAGCATTGAGAATGTGACAAGTAAGTACCTTTAACTTGGAGAATGCCACTTCAACCATTAGGGATGATTTCATCCCCTAAAATGTGATTGGTTCTCGTAAAGTGAATTTTTATTGTACATTTTCCTTAGGAGGCCCATCTTAGATCTCAAAATTCCCCTAATTTTAACTCATTAAAAAAATAGGAAGAATCTTTGACATAACAATCAGTACAACCTATGAGGGGCTTGAGCATATTGGCTAAAAAATTAGCGACAATATAGGTTGGGCCACCTATGGTATTAACAATGGGTCGAAGGGGGGCCCTTTGTTTACACATCTTAGGAATATCATAGATCTTGGGAGTAAGAGGGTTATTCTCAATGAGCTTCTTACTCAGGAAGCTGATAGAGTTGCTATATTTAATGGCTCGAGTGATATCTTTGGAAACCATTTTTAAGAGACTTTTATTCATTTTTTTATATATATTCCACTACTCTCCAAGTGATATAACATTCTCCTATGGTAATCATATTTTTTTAACATCACAAAAACACCTCCTTTCTCTGCTTTAAGAACAAAAATATATTTATTATTGTTCAAGTATTTCAGAGCCTCAAACTCAAGTTTTCTTTCTTTAGTTTTGAAGGTGAATTCTTTGAGCATAATTGTGGTGTGGCCATGGGTTCCTCCATTTCCCCGATTGTTTCTAACCTTTTCATGAAGGGATTTGAATCCAAATCCCTTTCTTTAGCGTTTTTCCATCCCAAGCTCTGGAAAAGCTTTGTTGATGACACTTCTATCGATTGGCCCCATGGAAAATATAAATTAGATCTCTTTTTCCATCATCTTAATAGTTAATAATTTTCCATTAATTTCACTATGGAATTTGAAGTTATGGTAGCCTTCCTTTCCTCGATTTTCATTATTTCAGTAAAGGATTATGGTTCTTTCTCCCACCATGTTTCATGGAAGAAACCCCATACTGTGAAATATCTTCACGCTACCTCGTACCATTTACCTACTTAGAAATTAAGCATCCTCAACACCTTAGCCACTAGGGCGTTGAGAATCTCCGACGAATCTCACCTTGATAAGGAGAAGACCGACCTCTTGAATGTTTTTTCTATGAATGGTTATAGTTTATCCTAGGGCCTTAGAGCATTTCTTAAAGCTAAAAAAGATCCCTGTAGTAATAAAAAAGAGAAAAATGAATGTTCATGTGGTGTGTGCCTTCCCTTCATTCAACGAACCACTGAGAAGATCGCCATGATCGTTAAGAAGCATAATGTTTCTTCATCTTTCAAACACCTTAACACTATAAATAGCTCTCTCAAATCTGTTAAAGATCCCGTGAACCCCTGGGAAGGGAAGGGTGTCTACATAATTCCTTGATCATGCAGGACTCATTACATTGTTGAAATGGGCCAGTCAATTAATCAAAGGATTTGTGAACATGATGCTGACATTAAACATGGAAGATCCCTCTCTTATTCCCTAGTTGAGCATATAGAAAAAAATAATCATCATATCTACATCAAAGCAGCTAAATTTACTGCTAGGATTGACCATTTACATCATCGTAAGCTAAGGGAAGCATTAAATATTGAAAAAATTCATATTAATCTCATTAGGGATGATGGCTGGAATATTAGCATGTGTTGGATTCTTGCCTTGTATTCCTAGGCGGGTTTGATTATATTTTTGTGTCGTTCCTTTTTCATTTTTATTTTTATTATTAATTTATATAATATAACCTTAGTTATTATTAATGATTGAAATGGTTTTTCTTCAACCCTCTCAATCCACCATATTTCGTTATATTAATAACTAAAATGTAAAATATAAAATTTGTTTTTTTTATATATAAAGGATTTAAACCATTCTTATATTAATTCTCACATAATTCCCTTAAATTAAATATTTTAAAATTTTAAAATATGATTACTTGGAGATTATTAAAAATATTATAAAATCTTTAACTCATTAAAAATAAAAATATAAAATAAAACAAAATTTCAAATTTAATTTAATTAATTATTAATTTTCCTTCTTAGTCAAACTAGTCATTATGCCAACAACTAGTTTGGTCATCTCTACAACTATTTAAGCTCATTTCTTTTATTTGATTTCTCATCTCTCCCTAAAGAAGAACCACATTGGTTGGTTCAAAACACGTCGAAAATGTTCTATCTCATGTGATTTTTACCAAAATATTTCTAAAAAATTATGATGGATTACATAAGCCTCAATTAAAATATTGAAACCCCACCGGATATAAAAAATGTCAATGAAAAAATGGATACCTAAATATCTAGTGAAAGGAGGGGGTTTTTAAATTTGGAAGGTGTATTGGGTTCATATTGGTAGGGAGTTAAATAATGTGATATTTAGAGGTATTTTGGAATATCTAGGAAAATTAGGGGTATTGTTTAGTAAGCCATGAGCGCACATGATATGTCATAGGTTCATTGACTTAAACCCCTATGAATTCTTTGTGAAATAGGATATTGCAGATGTTAGACCAGTACTAACTGTGTGTTTTCATGAGAATTATATATTTTAAGTATGAGTGATGTTTTTGTGAGATTTTTTGTGTATTGGCGTCCATAAGCCTTGTAATGTTTAAATATTGGTTATATGTTGTTGGTTAGGGTATGGAGTGTTTTTTTCTTCAATCATTATGATGTATTTAATTTTTTGGTTATTGTGTGTGACTTATAGCGATGTTAATGGGGATATTTTAGTTTCACAAGTAGAGGATGTGATGGGAATTGGCTGCTAGGGTCTAGAAGTGTTAGTTGTTGAGCAATGAAGAATGTACTGGGTCCAATATAAAAATGAGATGAAACATGGCCTACACTGTATTGATTCTTATGCACGTGAATCCAAGTTTTAAAGTGCATAAAAATTTGACCACAAGAGATTGAATATTGGGGGTATCAATGGGCGAGTTGTGGCTTGCCGATAAGTGGTGGCTTCTACCAAGTTATGGTCTAACAGCATAGGTTCGGTTGCTTCCGTCTAGTGGTGGATGGAAAAGGTATTAGGTTTTGAGTTATCCAGAAGGTAGTGGCTTGTATAGTTGAGGGAGTGTTTACTTCTAGTATGTGGTGGCATACAAAGTCCAAGAAGTGGTGGATTACAATGAGTGGTTGCTTGCATGCATCCCAAGATATCGTTTGAAAACTAGCAGTGATCAATGATATGAGGATGAAAAGAAATTTATCATTAATAATAAGAAGAGGTAGAGTAGAAGAAGGTGGTGGTTTTTATTCTTGAAGGATTTCAACCTTATATCTTATGTTCATTTGTTAATGTGTTTCTTTAATGTGTATTTCCACTCATGATTGAATTGCATTTGTGTTGAGTAATCCTTATGTCTGTGATCATTTACATTTTTGTTTATATTATGTTTTTAGATAACTAATTGATGAATCAGTGACTAGTGAGGAAAGGGAAAAATGAGCTAAAAGTTTATCCATCTTCAAAATATTGATTCACCTCAAGATCCCTCCCCCCCCCACCCCCCCACCCCGCCTCCCCCTTTTATTATTTTCAAGCTCCCAGCAATTGATATTAGAGCTTCCAACACCATCAACATCCATTTTCCATTCTTTATGAGAACATCATACTCCAATATTGCTTCTTTCAATTCATAATGAGAAGTAATATATTTAAAGAAATTTAGTTCAAAATTAGTAGAAAAATTCAATCCACAATTATATTGGACATCCATATTATCAACAAGATTCAAATCATTTACATCACCTCCATTTTGTTTGGTGGAAATTATATTTCTTGTATTTCAAACATCATCAAAGTGATCACTTTTAAATGTTTTGGTGAACCATTTTGGGGGATATTTGTAATATGGTATAGGATGCTTTGCTGATTGAGATATGGTTGCATCAAGATTGAGCCTTCCAATCCTCTCACTCACATCACTTAAAGGTAAACCCTGAACAGAAGCTATAAGATCTCAGGTAAACCCTAAACATAAGCTACTATATTCCTTCCAAAGATTTCGAGAGTAGTGAAAACCCATAGTAGGAATGAAAAATCAAAACTAAACCCTAAGGTTAATCTACTATATTCCTTGTAGAGATTCAATAGTATGAATGGAAGGAATAGATTTTTTTCTCCCTTTTCGTATGAAACATGTGCCCACAAATTTCTGAGAAGATTTTTTTTCTTTCACTTCGATCTATTCTTTCAGGAATTTTCTGAAGAGTTTAAAAGCACTTCCTCATCCATGGGGGACAAGCAGAATGTCTAACTGGTTTGTGTTTCAAAAAAATAGATTTTTAGCTGAGTCCACTCTTTAATGTTTTACAGATTCAGATTTTATGTTTTGGTTTATTAAATAACTTTTTTTAACATAGTTTGAATTTATGATAATGGTAAATTCTAATTATACACCTTTCTTCATTTGGTAAGTTATTCTTAGCTTATTTTTAACATATATATATACACTTTAACGAAAGTGATTTTATGCTTTTTCGTTATTATATATTATTTCATTAATTCGTTTATTAATATAATTTATGTGGCATATTTTGTACTGCACTGGAAAATGATGTATATGTCTTTTGCCACAAAAAGTTCACTGGGTATTATTATTCCTAATTAAATATACGTTTCAAGGTAACTGGTAATAGTTTAATGAAGGCATTTGTGTTGAAACTTGAAACCATACAGTAAGCATGGATTTTTGTATTCGATTTGAAATGCTTATGATATTTTGTGTTTTTCAATATTTTTTTTAGCAGGACTATGCTTCTCGGCAATTGCGAGGGCTTTGGCTGACGGTCTGGTCTGGACTAAGCGGGTCAACAAATTCAATGAAAAAGTAATCAGGGATCAAATTTGGCGCTTGTATAGAAGCATACTCAATGAGTGTATTTTAAAATTAAATTTGGATTAAATTTGAGTAAACGTCATCCTATGTGTTTAAAAACAATGGTTACACGCTTTTACAGCGTGTTAATCTCTAAAAAGGGGTTCATATACATACACGTATGATCTTATTCTATAATTTGATGTATTTTAAGTGGTGTAGGTAGTGTTAATTTAATTTGGTGTAGATAGTGTGTAATTTAATTTGATCATATGCATCATTTTACATTTGGTTTTAACTTTATATTTGAACACATATTGTCACAAACAGAAATATTAATTTGGCCAGTGGATGATTTGTGTTATGTGAAAGAGGATATACACATAGATAAATTCATTCATTGTGTTGTGGAAAAGAGGATCTCATATACATAAAGTTATTAATTTTAATATTATTAATAAGTAGTTAATGGTTATTAGGTTTAGTGTTTGGGATTGTAGCTTTCTATATCACTCACTTTGGTTCAAGTCTCTAAGTTCAAGGAAACTCAAGGAGTAGACAAATTAAATATTTTTGCAAATTGTTATAAAACATTTAACTAGTTTATATAATTAAATTATATTTCCATATTAAGAGTTTGACTATTTATACTTGCAGGCATTGCTCAGAATGGTCTTTTTATATATTCTTGTTTGTTGTTGGAATTAGCTAAATCTCAAACTGAAAGGAACTTTTTTCTAGATTTTTTCTAAGTCATGCTCTTCTTTAATGTATAAAAATGAATTTCAAAAGAAAACAAATTTTTATATTTTTGGTTGTTGTTGGAATTGGCTAAATCCCAAATTCAATGAAATAATTTTCAAAATTTTATTTAGTGAAGGCATGCTCCTCTTTATTATATACAAATTAATTTTTAAAAATGAATTTCAAAAGTAAAATAAAAAATGAAGTCTAAGATAATATTAACCTCGGGAATTCATGTTTTAAGATTAGTCTAACTTTTAAAAATTCAGAAAGTATAAAACATATAGATATAAATATTAAATAGACATCATCATTTCATGTCTTGTGTTTCCATATATCTTCAAACTAAAGTGTAGGCAAGAGTGTCAAGCATTTGCAATAGAATGAGTAATTATAACAAACATTGTTACATATTTTTAAAATATATCTCCACTAAAAATCATGAAGATGAAAATACATACACATTTACAATCTTAAATTTGAAGTTCAAAGTCCAAAGATCACATATTAGAGATGCATTCTTAAATAGTTCTCTCAATAATTTCAAAAAATATATAATTGTTTTCATAAATTTAATGTTGTCCAAAGTAAATGCATTCATCCATTTAAGGACAAAAATTGGGTTCGTATAAAAAATGTGTGGAGTGCACACCTACAAATCACCTACATAACATATTTTCAAATGAAAAGAATGTTGTAAAAAGAAAAATGGACAGATCTACAAAACACAATGTTGGTAGGCCACAATGGGGCTTCAGTCAATAAACCTTTAACATATCATCTCGAATCATAGCATATTAAACAATACCCTTAAGTTGAGTACATATTTGAAAATACCCCAAAAAAATTACATTATTTAACCCCTACCAATATAAACACAATACACATTCTCAATTTAAAGAGCCCCTACTTTCACTATATATTGTACGTATCCATTTTTTTATACCCCTTTATATTTTTTCCTTAACTTTGAGCTCAATTTTTTTTACATGCCAATATAAAAACCCTGTATCCCATATATTTTCCCCAATATGTTATCTAATTTTTTCCTCATTATATATCCCCTAATATAAACCCATGTGCTATAGTATTTCTCTCGCAGTAAAACCCTTGTGGTAGGTGGTATATCTACTTTTATAAGAAAAAAATAAAAATAAAAGACTATGGTAACCTAACAAACCAATGAGATGTGGATCGAGAAGGCCAGAACAGGATGGTATGACCCTTATGGAATGAAATGGAAGCATAAGAGACACATGCAACAAAATCACATAAAAATGAGGCACATAAAGAAAAAGGGCTAAGGGGGTAAAAAAAGAGCACATGTTTTTGAGAGCCCATACTCAAACGAAGAATCACCATCAATGGCAACTAGAAGAGAATTGGCTATGGTTCCCATTGAAACACACTCAAAGGAATGACTAAAAGTGTAAAGAAAGAAAGACAAAAAAGAGAAGTTAAGTGATTATTTTCACACATAACGTTTAATATTTTCTTTTCTAATTTTTTATAACTTTTTTTCTCTTTCCCTCAAATTTGTGAAGCACATATATCGTAATTCATTTTAACATATGCCAAATTTAATTTTGATTGTTGTTTTCATGATAGATAAAACTAAGGGTATTTTCCTTTTAGAAAAAAAAATGTAATTGGAAAATTCCAAGAAAAAATTTAGATGATTTCTAAGTGAGAATAAGGATAGAAAAACCAAAGCTCAGACAATGTAATTATAGTGCTAGAATTCGTTCATTTATTATGTTGAATCTTCTAGAAGTTGAATCATTGGAATTTTTTATAGTTATTTCAAGGTAATAACCTTCTCTAAGATTTTTTTGAGCCATTTCTCATTAAAGTGGTGGTTTTACTCATAACTTAATTTTCATTTCTCAATATTTCAGCTTGGATTTTATTCATATATTAATCAGTTTGACGGACTAATTTTGAGTGGTTTTTATTCTTAGTGAAGAAATGAATTCACCATTTATTGACTTTCTCCTTAGAGAAAACAATTAGTTTATTAAATTTATTTCTTCACGTGTCTTGTTTTGTTGCATTTTATCGTTATTTAATAACATTCCATCCATGACGAAGCTAGGTCTCTCTAATTACTTCACCACCTAATCTAATTTAAAAAAAAATTGCCTAGTCTTTAAGCTATGTGATTTGGTAATTAATATATGGAGTGTTTGTATTATTTCTGTCCAAACTGCATATAATTCCTTGGTCCTCCCTTGTGATAGAAGATCTTGTTCTTTTCGTTGTGCTTCATTCATATATGATACATTTATGATGAATGTAGTTAATATTTCCTTATAAAACATTTCATCATTCGCTAGGTATTTTTGTAAATATTCAATTGGTCAATTAATTCTCATATATACGTTGGTTGAGTTCTTAGATACATTCCATGCCTATGAAATTGTATTAATTTTCATCAATATTACCAAACACATATTCTAAGATTCCAACAAGTATGCTCAATGCCATCTTGATCCTGGAACTAATATTTAGTACATCCTTTCAAGTTAAATTTGGTTTGTCTATGGAGATAGGCTCAATGAAAAATGTTTTGGGAAATAAAACAATTTTCAAATCTTGTTGTTTTCCCTAAAGTTATATTCTTTTATCTTCTTGTTTTGAGATTGAATAATCCAATGTGTATTTAGTAAGGTGATGAAAGTCATACAATTTTGAATGTTTTATGCCTTTGAATTCAATGTTAGAGTTCACCTTTGTAATCACTTCATCATTTTTAACATTTAATTTTTCAAATTCTAGTTTCGTTAGATTTTTGTTTTAGGCCTAATGATGTTCAGTACCTAATTTAATTTCAAAAATATAACGATTTTATTGAGTTATTTCTTTAGCAATACACTGACTATTCAAAAGTTTCCTTTTAGCCTAGTTTAGTTCTTCCAACATCTCCTCGATGTTGTATATATCCATGACCTAGAAACTTGAATTCTAAAGTGTTCCAAAGGGTGTGACTCTTCTTTACTTTCAAACTAGCTCCAATAACATGTGACCTCTCAAGGGTAACACTCGATAGTTTTCATCACCACCATCTAGACTGTATTAGTAAATTTCCTATAAATTTCCATCTCTTGAGGTTTACCCTTTGAGGTGGAGGTGATCTTCAATAAATGACGAGGAGTGGAGCTAGATCTTGCAACTAAGTGTATTGTTTCTTTAGTAAGTTAGTGTTGAACAAGTAACTAATGTCTTCCTGAAATGGTTGTAGAGTATCAGAAAATATTTAATTCTCTATAGCACCTTCAATTTGGTGTCCCTTAAACGAAGTACCATATTTAGTGGATTTAAGATGAGGATAACATATAGACTCATGTTCAAAACCTTTTATTTCTTCCATCTTGTTAATCTTGAATTCATCAAGTGGGTTGCATACTCATCAATTTTGGAAATGTTTTTGACTTTAAGACTTCCCAATATCATTCGCAGAGGTATGAAATGCTTCTTCCTCTTTTCATTAAGAATGTGATTCCATCAATTATACTATCGACATAATTTTGATAAAAATATTTTTTCACAAATATAAATTAGTAATGTCAATGGATTTCCTTCTGACAGCAAAAAAACTGAAATTCGGCCCCTAAGGAGAGATGGTCTGCTAATGTAGCTCTGCCAACATTTTCACCTCAATTGACTCAATTCCTCGTCACGTGGTCTTCCACAAATTCTTGTAATTTTATTTACCAAATTCGAGAAATTTGAAAAATAAACATAATCAACAAACTTTGAAATTAAATTATATCTCCCAAACTTTATATTCTACCGCCAAACCTTATAACTAAGGTTTAACCCTTCGGAACTTTATATTAGTACCCGACGCTTCTCTTACCCAAACAACCTTAGGCCTCGGGCCCACATATATAATCGATGGCCCAATCAAATACATGCACCGTACCTTGGTTATCCTCCGGGCTATTTCTGAACGTGATCTCTGTTTGATGGTCAGCCTCTAGATCGGATGGTATACCTCAATTTCACGTGGGCTCCGATGTCGATCGTTAACGTGCTATGGAATGTAAAAAGGTGGTTTTTGGGGTCCCACCTTATGCTACGTGTCAACTGCTCTATGGAATCGCTCCAATTTTGAAAATACCACTTATCTCACGAAAGCGATGCGATATGGGCTGTCCGGTTTCACAAATCCACTCTCGGCTTTTGAACAGTGGTTGACCAGGGATAAACCAGGGTTACGCCATTTCCTTCGATTCACTTCAGTTCATTGACTCACGTTTATCCTTGGTTCAGGATTCCAATTAATAGCAACAAAAAATTTATCTCTATGTAAGCAGGGTTTTCACTACTACGGGACAGAGCTCAATGACCACAACAATACGCAGACCTCTTCCTCGGGTGGGATTTAATTCAACAGAGTTTGTTCGGATAATTCAAGAGAAATAGTAGAAAAAGAGATACAAAAACCCAACTCAACGGTCATACACAGACCAGTGTTCAATCGCCTCACGACTAAACAAATTCCTTCACAATAACAATTCAAGACAATTCGATGGCCAACGAGCACTGAAATTTATTTAACCAGAAGAAATTGTTTAACACATGGATTTTTATTGCAGAAAAATCTCTCCTCAATGAGATCCGGGGGTTACATATATACATAAACATTTTTCTCTTCGGTTCCTCTATGAGGACCATTTAGTAAATCAAAAGCGTAATTACAATTATTCAAATAACTGAAACATGACAGATGGATCGAATCCAAACCTATTCGACTTCCATCGACTCTAACTAATCTAAATGAAATAGGCAGCTAAGGCATTGACACCTTGCTGCTACAATTCAATGATTTCGAACCCTCCTAGCTACAACATGTGGAAAAAACCTCCTACATTGCTGGCTAGTGTCTAATGCCCCTACATCAGACTCCCGAGGGAAATTTTCTTCATCGACTCCTGTCCATGAGCTCTTCCACTGATCTGCCTATCTTATGCAACCTTTGTTCAGTCATCCAAGTGGCATCTTCCTCTGGCTTGTCCTTCCATTTGATTAAGTACTAAAAGTGCTCTTGTCCTCTGGTCTTCCTGAACACTCTTTTGTCTAATATCTTCTCTAGTTGTAATGGTTGTGCTAGAGGTAGCTGCTCTTTCCACTCAATCTGTTCCTTATATGATGATATTTCTTCTGCACCATCATCTTCATACTTGTACAAATCTGCAACATTAAAAATGGGAGATATTCCAACATCAGGTGGCAATTCAATCTCATAAGAATTTTCAGAAAACTTTCTAAGTATTTTGCATGGCCCAATATTTTTGAACTTTAGTTTTTTATACTGCTTCTTTGGGAATCTCTCCTTTCTCAAGTGTTCCAAAACCAGATCTACTACTTCAAAATGGACTTCCTTTCTGCTCAAGTCTACTCTAATTTTGTATTTGATGCTAATGCCTTGTAGTTTCTATTTCACTTGTTCATGTATGGCCCGGATCTCTGAAGCAAATTCTTCACCATCTGCGCTCCTTAGATCTGCCCTTCCCAGATTTCTTAACTTTGATATTCCTTTGGGGCACATTCCATAGACAATATGGAATGGGATCTGCCCCGTGCTCTTGTTTGGTGAGTCATTATATGCATATTCTACCTGGGGAAAAATATGGTCCCACTGCTTGGGATGCTCTCCTGCAAGACTTCTCAACAAATTTCCCAGACTCGTATTCCCCACCTCAGTTTGTCCATCAATCTGAGGATGGTAAGATGAGTTGAAACTCAGTTTGGTACCAATTTTCTTCCACAGTGTCCTCCAAAAATGGCCCACAAATCTGGTGTCTCTGTTTGAAACAATACTCCTGGGAAACCCATGCAACCTAACAACTTCTTTGAAAAACAAGTTAGCAACATGGGTGGCATCACTAGTTTTATAACATGGAATAAAATGTGCCATTTTGGAAAATTTGTCCACCACAAAAAAGACTACATCATTCCCTCTCTAAGTCTTGGGCAATCCTAAAACAAAATCCATACTCACCATGTCCCAAGGCCTGTCTGGAATAGGCAAGGGAGTGTACAATCCTACATTCTGGCTCCTTCCTTTGGCATATTGATAGATTTTGCAATTCTTCACAAACTTGTCCACTTTTTTTCTCATCTTAGGCCAATAATAGAAGTGACTCAACTACCCATAAGTTTTATCAGTACCAAAGTTTCCAGCAAGTCCACCACTATGCTTCTCCTTAATCAAGTTTTCTCTCATGGAACATTTTGGTACACACAGTTGGTTTCTTCTAAATAGTAAGTCCTCCTACAAGAAATAATCCAGCAACTGGCTTGTATCTATTAGAACAGGATTACAACACGCCTCAAATGCTTCCTTAAAATCTGAATCTGTTTTATACAATTCCTTGAGAAAATCAAATCCTACAACTTCCAAATTAGTTTCTTGAACAAGCATGTGACTTCTACTCAAAGAATCAGCTACTTTATTTTCTTGGCCAGTTATGTGTGTCAAAAAAAAGTTAAAACCTTGGAGATACTCAACCCATTTGGCATGCTTATGATTCAACTTGGGCTGATGTACAATGTACTGCAAAGCATGATTATCAGAATAAAATACAAATTCCCTGGACATCAAATAATGTCTCCACTTTTTCAATGCCTGAAAAATTGCATAGAATTCCTTCTCGCAAGAGGAATACTTTCTTCTGGTGTCAATTAGCTTCTCAGTGAAATAGGCTACAGGCCTATCATCCTGACTCAACACAGCTCCAATGGCTTCCCCACTGGCATCACACTTCACTTGAAACAGTTTAGTAAAATCAGGTAGAATCAAAACAGGCTTTTCAGTTATCTTTTTCTTCAAAATTTTAAAGTTTCTTTCTGCTTTAGCAGTCCATTTAAATGGTTGTTTTCTCTTCTTTATTGTCTCAATGATGGGTGCATTAATCTTACTGAAGTTTCTTATAAACTTTCTGTAAAAACTGGCAAGTCCATGGAAAATTCTTACCTCAAAAACATTTCTGGGTGAAGGCCACTCCACAATTGCCTTAACCTTCTCTGGGTCCATCTTCAATCCTTCTACAGAAACAACAAAACCCAAATACACCAACTTTTCCTTGATGAATGAGCATTTCTTTAATTTTATCAGCAGTTTCTCTCTGTGCAGCTTCTTCAAGACATAATTAAGATGCCTCAAATGTTCTTCTTTAGTTTTGATGAAAACTAATATATCGTCCAGATACACTATCACAAATTAACCAATGAATTCTTTCAACACTTCATTCATAAGTGTCATGAAAGTGCTAGGTGCATTTGACAATCCAAAAGGCATTACCATCCATTCATACAGTACTTCATTTGTTTTAAAGGCAGTTTTCCACTCATCACCCTCTCTTATTCTGTTCTGATGATATCCACTTTTCAAATCTATCTTTGAAAAATATTTAGCACCACTCAAACAATCCATTAAATCCTCACCTCTGGGCAAATGGAATCTGTACCTGATTGTTATCTTATTTATTGCTCTGGAATCAGTACACATCCTCCAGCCTCCATCTTTCTTTGGGCTCAATACTGTTGGTACTGCACATGGACTCAAACTTTTTCTAATCAGTCCCTTGTCCACCAATTCCTATACTTGTCTCCTGATTTCCTCATTTTCTGTGGGAGTCATTCTGTAGGCTGCCTTATTTGGCAGATTTGAACCAGGGATAAAATCTATCTGATGGCTGATCTTTCTCACAGGTGGCAGCTCATCAGGTAAATCATCCAAAACAGTGTCACAATAATTGTCTAACATCTATTGGATTTCTATTGTCAGATCAGAAATATCTGTAGAAGTAAGAACTACCTTAGCTTTCCAAATTAAAGAAAAACTTACCTCTTCTTGTTTTATCTGCTGCAGATATTCCATCCCGCTCAACAACAATGTCTTTGGATCAATCACTCTATTGGATGGCTCTCCTTCTTCCATGGGTATCAATGTATGATGTACCCCATCCTTGAAGAACTTTTAAGTGTTCTTCTTGCCATCATGAACCACTACTCTATCAAACTGCCAAGTTCTACTCAGCAGTATGTGACACACATCCACGGGCATTACATCACACAAAACCTTATCTTTGTATTTTCCCATTTGCAGCTCTATCTCACACTGTTATTTTACAACCAGCTGGTGCCCTTTATGCAGTCAGGACACCCTGTAGGGAGTTGGATGCTCCCTTTTCTTCAGCTTCAACTTCTCTATTACCTTAGTGGAAACCAAATTTTCTGTGTTGCCACTATCAATGACTAGCTGGCAGCATTTCCCTTGGACTTTGCATATGCTCCTAAACAAAGTCTTCCTTTGTGCAGGTTCAGTGACCTCTTTGGTTTGCTTCAAAAGGACCTTATTAACCACCAAGGAATCTCCCCTCTCTGGTAGAATTTCTTCTTCAATTTCTACCTCTTCTCTAGCCTGGGCAACAACAGCATTTCTTGGACAAGCACTCACATTCTCTAGGCACTCATAGTGCTTATGTCCCACTTGCTGACATCTATAGCACCTCAATTCTCTACCTCTACCTCTGTCTCTGCCTCCTCTTCCTCTATAAGAACCCCTTCTGCCGCTTGCATCACCCTCTGCAGATGCATTCTAAGGTGAGCTACTGTTAGCTCCATCCCTGGGTGCAGTAGACTTTCCTCTACCACCCTGACTTCCATTTCCACGGAAATTACTTCTCCCTTTGGCAGACTACTTCCTCAGGAGTTTCTCTTCTGCTTTCAAGGCCATCTGATAGGCCTCTTCAATTGTCTTAGGAGATAGAAGACCAATCTCATCTTGGATCTCCATCTTGAGACAATTCACATATCTGGTTGTCTTCTCTGGTGTGTCTTGAAATTACCCAGCTCTTATGCTTACTCTATAGAATTCTTCTGTGTATTCTTTTACTGTCAGCAACCTCTATCTCAGGTTCTGCATTTTCCTAAACAATGTCAACTAATAATCACTAGGAAAGAATTTACCTTTTAATTTAGCCATCATTCTGGTCCAGCTCTTGATAGGCTGCTTGCCAACTCTCCTTCTTTCTGCCTGCACTCCATCCCACCAGAATGAAGCATGCCCCTTCAGCTTTGTTACTGCAAACTTGAACTTCTTATCTTCGCTCATTTCTTCATAGTCAAAGCACTTGTTCATTTCATTAATCTAGTCCACCAGCTCTTCTGGATTCAGTCCTCCTGCAAAATTCGACACTTCAATCCTGGGCTTAACTGCAGACCCCAGAACAGTTCTGAGGAGCCTCATGTCAGGAGGAATCTCATCATTTTCTTTAGCTTCTTCTATCTCATGTCCACTGATGTCTTCAGGATCTCTAGGCTGCCTTTGCTCCATGGCATCCACTCTGGCCTCGACCCTCTGCAAAATGCCCAACACTTCTGCATTGGCAACGGGTCCACCTCTCCTTCTGCCAACACCTCTACTAACTCGGATTTCCATGTTAATTCTCTGCAAAAACAACTCGAAAATGCTCTGATACCACAAATGACAGCAGCAAAACTGAAAATCAGCCCCTAAGGAGAGCTGGTCTGCTAATGTAGCTCTGCCAGCATTTTCACCTCAATTGACTCAATTACTCGCCACGTGGTCTTCCACAACTTCTTGTAATTTTATTTATCAAATTCAAGAAATTTTACAAATAAATATAATCAACAAACTTCAAAATTAAATTATATCTCCCAAAATTTATATTCTACCGCCAAACCTTATAACCAAGGTTTAACCCTTCAGAACTTTATATTAGTACCTGACGCTTCTCTTACCCAAACAAGCTTAGGCCTCGGGCCCACATATATAATCAATGGCCCAATAAATTACATGCACCGTACCTTGGTTATCCTTCGGGCTATTTCCGAATGCGATCTCCGTTCAATGGTCAGCCTCCAGATCGGACAGTATACCTCAATTTCACGCAGGCTCTGATGTCGATCGTTAATGTGCGATGGAATGTGAAAAGGTGGTTCTTGGGGTCCCACCTTATGCTACGTGTCAACCGCTCTATGGAATCGCTCCGATTTTGAAAATATCACTTATCTCACAAAAGTGGTGTGATATGGGCAGTCCAATTTCGCAAATCCACTCTCAGCTTTTGAATAGTGGTTGACCAGGGATAAACCAGGGTTATGCCATTTCCTTCGATTCACTCCGGTTCATTGACTCACATATGTCCTCGGTTCAGGATTCCAATTAATAGAAAAACAAATTTATCTCTGTGTAAGTGGCGTTTTCACTACTACGGGACAGAGCTCAATGACCACAACAATACCCAGACCTCTTCCTCGGGTGGGATTTAATTCAACAGAGTTTGCTTAGATAATTGAAGAGAAATAGTAGACAAAGAGATACAACAACCCAACTCAACGGTCATACACAAACCAATGTTCAATCGCCTCACGACTAAACAAATTCCTTCACAATATCAATTCAAGATAATTCGATGGCCAACGAGCACTGAAATTTATTTAACCGGAAGCAATTGTTTAACACACGGATTTTTATTGCAGAAAAATCTCTCCTCAATCAGATCTGGGGGTTACATATATACATAAAAATTTGTGTCTTCGGTTCCTCTACGAGGACTGTTTAGTAAATCAAAAGCCTAATTACAATTATTCAAATAACTGAAACATGACAGATGGATCAAATCCAAACCTATTCGACTTCCATCGACTCTAACTAATCTCAATGAAACAGGCAGCTAAGGCATTGACACCTTGTTGTTACAATTCAACGATTTCAAACCCTCCTAGCCATAACATGTGGAAAAAACCTCCTACATTGCTGGCTAGTGTCTAATGCCCCTGCATCACCTTCCAATCCAAATAATCCAATATCCTTTAATAAGAGGACTAACAAACATTCTTCTACACTTCAATATAAATAATTTTTTTATAGACCAAAGAAAAATGAAACAATGGTTTGTCTCTCTTAAATATGGGTAATATAATTCAGCAAGATCAACGTCAAAATTGGAGTGTCACATCCTTAGAATACCTTCAAATAATTTATAGGAAACAATGGTGTAGACTATGTATGCACACATCAAGAACATTGTTTATTATTTGAAATTTACTAGTTGATAGGAAATTTCTACAGAAATTGCATGAGTCCAGTCTAATGTGACTCGTTCATGCAGACCATAATGTAAAATGTATAAAAAATACTTTGAAAGATACTCTATTTATTCGAGAAAAGGGGCAGGGGAAATAACTAGTCAAATTCGTTTTATGGGTTGTTAAGCACAAATACCTCAATTTTGACCATGCTCACCAATTCTCTAGCAGTGTTCTTGAGAAAATATTTTAAGAGGGTCTTCCCTATATTTAAATTCACAAAGAAGGAATCAAATTTAACAACCTTGAAAATACTGTCAACGTGGGGAAGCTTGAGAATTATTTTAAACACGCGGAGTAAAAGTAATGCAATATGATCAACTTTTTAACAGTGCACCTTCTTGTTATTATTTTCTTTTGGTTTTAGGTTTTAATACCTCCTATAAGGCACAAACAACTTAAAATATAGGTACAACCATCTAGGGGTGTTGAAGGTGTCTTAGGAAACGTTCTTGTGTTTTATTGGACATTGTTTTTGAAATCCTTTTCAACCTACGATGATAACTCTTGAATTATCTTTCCATTGATGTAAAAAACATTATATAACATAAGGAGGTGTCACCATTGGAAGTCATATTCCAAGGTTATTTTTTATTTTTTATTTATTTTTATATTTACATTTTTCTCACGTAATCCATGAGGATTAGGTATTTAATGTTTTTGACCTTAATTTGAAGGGGTGTTTGTGACTCTAAGAATAATTATGAATATTTCAAGCTTTTTTATTCTATGTGCATTGATGATTATGTCTACAATTTTCTCATTTGTTGAATAATTTTCCTAGGTGACTAGTCTTGGCCACCACACTTGAATCAAATGATGCTTTGAGTTTATATGTTTGGTTTGATAATGGAATTTAGGATTATTGGCCAACTTAATTCTAAAACATTTGTCAATTAGAAGGGGAGTAGAGTTCAGTTATTTCTTCTAGAAGTATTCAAGATTTTTCTCGAGCCACAAAATATCCTTCATTGCTTCTATAGTTTCCACATATTCACCCTTATTATGAAATCTACTAGAAATTATTATATGTCTGGTCTCCATGATATAACTCTTGATCCAACACTCATAACATAGTATGAAGTAGACATTCCATTATTATTATCTCCATCAATGTTTGTATCAGAGTATCCAACCAAGATCAGGTCATCCACCTATGAATATTTGAGTCCAAATCATCCATAAACTACCATGCATATTCAATTTTACAATTTTCCACAAAGTATTTCCTAAAACTCTATTGAAAAATCAAATATCTACATTATTAGTGTTTTATTTTTCTTCATATTTCAAGATATGTATATTATGGTTAATTGTTCATGCATTAAAATTAAAATATTCAAAAAACTAAGAATGGTGAAATAAAATCTCACAAGCATGATTGGCACAAGATAAGACATGGGAAACCCTTTCGGTAGAAAACTCAAGTGGAAGGTGAGGTCGCTCTACTCTCTTTCTCTAAATAAAAAATGAATTTGAGTACAAAAAAGTATGGCGTGTATCCTATGGACTACTATAGTGAAAAAATCCTCGTTATTTTCTCTATCTGATATCCCTCTCGACTATCTTTACTCATGAATGGAACAAACACACTGAAAAGAACCAAACCCCTTTTCTCCCTAGTGGCGTTGTTAATAGTAAGCTCAATAACTTACTAGTGGTTATGTTTGACAACCTTAACTCTAAACTACAGTTACGATATGGTCTCTTCTAGTGTCTTGTTCATCATATTTAAGTGGATAGACCTATTTCCATAAGTAATGGGGTCTCACATGACATCTTCTTGTATTATTTTGGTGAACAAATAATCTCAACATATGAGTGAAAAAATTTTGTGTATAGACTCTGATTGATGTGATTCTTGCATCACTGGAAATATCTCTATTTATAATATGAGAAATATGCACAACGCTAAAGAAAAAAAAAGTTATCCCCAAAAATCATGATGCCTCAAAATTCTCCCATAAGTTTTCAAACCTCAGTTTTCAAAATTGGACCGTGCTAGTAAAAATGGTACTGTGAGTTTATTCCTCCACTTTGTTCATTTTGAAAGAATCAAGGTGGATAAAAACAAATTATTAATCCAATTGGATCACCAAAATTTTTATTTCCTTTCAAGTACCTTATAACTCTTTTTTCAGCAGATTAATGTCCTTCACAAATCATTTGCATAAACCTAGAAATAGTTTAAACAATAAATGAAATTTCCTTTCTCGTAGTGGTGATGTAGAGAAGACTTCCCATAAAATTTATATATTTATTTACATGTTAAAATTCATTTCCTTCTTTATATGTGAGCTTTAGATTTTTCTCCATTGGAGTGTACAAAGGATTGTATTCAACCGTGCCAAAATTAATCAACAATTCTCTAATGTACTTCTTTAAACAAATGAATACATAACTTGGATGTTGTGTCACTTCAATTCCTACGTAGTAGTGAAGGTGTCCCAAATCTGCCATATCAAATCCTTTCTTCAACTCTTTATATATGGATGTAATATATTTTTCATTGTTTTTTGTTATCAATAGATAATTTACATATCATACAATATAAACAACTTATCCAACTTTCTTGAAAAATAATGTTGAATATTCAATATTGAATTGTTATAAATTTTAAAATATTCTTAGTCAATTTTTCATACTAGGATCAAAAATATTATTTTAAGCCATATAAGGATTTGACAAGTTTGCATACTTTCTATTCTTGTCCCTTCACAAAAAAAAATTCTCATGAAGACATAAGAAATTAGTATTCACATCCATCTAAGGGATTTTCCATCCTTTCTTTGTTTTTAAGGGAAGAATTGCCTAGATGTTGGCCCATTTTGTTGTAGGGAAATTTTATCGACATAATAGACACCTTATTTCTTTGCAAATGCTTTTTCCATTAGCATTTATTTGTTATTTTCAAGTAAGCCATCTTATTTATACTTATTCTAGTAGACCTAATTATATCCAGTTTCTTGGTTCCAATAGAGGGTCGATCTATTTGAATCATAGTGTTTGCATTGATGTCAACCAAATGATTCAACCAATTCAGTTGGCATTGATATCAACAGAATTCTTGACCCTTTGTACGATGTTCAAGAAGTGTTGGTTCTAGAAAGAGTTCATATGTTCCTGAGGTATGCATAGGTCCTAGAGGTGTTTGAGGAAGTTTTGAAGGAGTTGCAGTAGGTATGAGTGAAAGGATTGTTGAGAATTCCAAGTGTTACTACACTACCGCAATCTTGTTCCTGTCATAGAGCGACACTAGATTAACTACAAAGTCTCGACATTTTATGCCCAAATTTTTTTCCACAGGATGATAAATCACTGCCAACAACACTCTCTTGTAGGTGAAAAAAAAAGAAAAAGTCAGTGTTAAACTATCGAAATTAACCATGGAGAAATATGCGAACATGTGGAATGAGTTATTCTTCTAATATGTAATCCAACCTGTGTTGATGTGGTGTTTATTTTGTAATAGAGGATGCGATAACACGTTTATTTTTTGGACATGGCGTTAGTGGCAGGAAGATCAAGTCAATTGTGTAGGATTAAAAAGCATCTAATACCATATGTTATGGCTTGATCACTTCTGAATTGAGAAAATATATATATATATATATATATATATATATATATATATATATATATATATATATCCCTTATTGTTAATGAATATAAATTTATATAGTTGGATTGTGAGTGATTAAAAGGTGACCAATGCACATCACAAAGATAACAAAACTAATACATCTATTAGAGCAATGAATGAGGGCATATTGACGCTAAAGAGTGTGTTTTATAGTAAGACGTATGTGCATGTAGACCCTTGCATTCATGTATCCATGAATGGAGTGTTCAAGATTGTGAAGGTCAGAGGAAGTGGGTCATTGTACTGAGTTGTTCAAATATCGTGTAGTAGAGTATCCCATGTTGTGTGCACATAGAATGGAAGAGAAATGTTGTTGCATTGATGGATCAAGGTCAATTTATATGCTTTTCATTTGTTGATTTATCGATGGTGTAATATCTAAAGAGTGATTTTTTGGAGTGCGCTTTGGTAGTTTATGTGTGCATGGAGTGACAAAGCCCAATAATTATGACTATAGCATAGCTTTATGTAGAGGTTATAGTAAATTTTATATTTCTTGATTATGTGGCTAACTTTGGTTGTGCAAGATTAGATTGTTAGTGCTAGACCAATATTGATAGCATGATGCCATGAGCATTATATATGTTGAGTATGAGTAATGTATTGGTGAGGTTATGTTGTGTTGTGTTGTCCATGAGATTTCCAATGTTTACATATTGGTTATATGTTTTTTGTCATCATATGGTGTGTTTTCAGCTTTGCTTTTGAGTCATTATGAAGTATTGATGTTGTTGGTTATTGTGTGTGAGTTAGAGTGATGTTGATAAGGCTATTTTAGTTTGATGAGCAAAGGATGTGATGGAAATTAATTGTTAGATTTAGTTGTTTGTTGTATTAAGTGGTTGAGAAAAGAATAGTGTAGTGGGTCTAGTATGAAAATTGATTGAAACATGTCCAACATTGTATTGAGTTTGATGTAGGTGGATTCTAGTTTTAAAATGCATAAAAAGTGGTCCACAAGAAATCGAAGGTTGGGGTATTTGGTGGGCGAGTTTTGACTTCCTATAAAATGGTGATTTCCTTCAGGTTGTGGCTTGAAAATGCGAGAGTGGTGGCTGGAAAAATTATTAGGTGTTGGGGAATGCACCAAGTAGTGGCCTACAATATGTAGCGGCTTACATAGTTAAGTGAATGGTGGTTTCCATCAAGTGGTACGTACAAAGTTCAGGAAGTGTTGACTTATGTTAGGTAGTGGCCTGGAGCTAGTGGTTGTTCCCATGCATCAAAATTTGTGGATTAATGTACACCTGTGCTGGCCAATGTTATGATTATGTAAAATAAATATTTAAATTATAGAGAGATGTACAGAAAAAATAGTTGGTGGTTTTTCTCATGGAAGTTTTTCCATGTTACACTTGTGTTGATGTGTTGCTCATTGTTAACACTAGAATTTGTGGATTAATGTACACTTGTGCTGGCCAATGTTATGAATATGTAAAATAAATATTTAAATTATAGAGAGAAGATGTACAGAAAAAATAGTTGGTGGTTTTTCTCATGGAAGGTTTTCCATGTTACACTTGTGTTGATGTGTTGCTCATTGTTAACACTAGAAAGTCGTATAGAAAAAAATGACATCAAGCAATGTCGAGCCCAAGGATTTACAGGACGGAGATATATTATGGAATCAAAAATATTAAGAATCTCTAAGGTTTGGAGCAATTTAAGATTGAAGTAGTCATAAATGCCCGAGTGCGTGCTTTTTCCTTTGATAAGTGTGCCTTCTGCGCGCACTGGAGCCCAATAAGTGCGCATTCCTGGAAATGGAAAAAAGTCCCTTCTCGGAACCACAAGCAGGCAAATGACAGTTTTCCCTTATGTGAAAGTCGCCTAAGGACAGCACCAACACCTCCTTAGGCCTTGTTTGAGCACAAAAAAGCATATTTCAGCCCACAATGGAACATTGCACCTCCCTTGGGTCACTATCCACCATGTACCAAGGGAGGGAAGGTGGTTTGAAAGCTTAGCTATATAAACCCTCAAAGAGATGAACAATTTGTGAGCACAGGGTTATGCTGGCCAAAGTTGCCCAAGAAACATGAGCTCTTTGTGTGAACCAAGGAGCAGGAGCTGAAGAAGAGGACTCAATTATTGGCCACCCAAAAATTTTAGTCTATTGCAGCATAGAGAGAGAGTTGAACTGCGTCAGAAGGCAGAACTTGAAGGAAAAACATCCTTGCGTCAGGTCGTAGAGCCTCTGCCTAGGCCCTTCGGCAAGTGGGTAAGACTTGTATTCGTTCCAAGCATTCAATGAGAAGAAGGCCATTGAGCCATTGTTTACCTTGTTATTGTTTGGAACTCTTTATTTACCTTCTTTTTATGTTTTTTATTTTTACTTTTTCAACAGAGAATACTTAAGTGTATTACTTCATTTTAGTTCTTATACTTCTAAGCTCCCCCCAGATACTACCTATTACTTATGGTTTAGAGAAAATACCACATTCTCTAAATGCATGTGATTTCGTACACCCGAGTTTCAAATCCACCACAACAGTATTGGCGACTCCACTGACGTATTTCAAGTTTATGTGGTTCTACCATTATTTGCAGGAGACCCTTAGTCTATGCTAGAGTGGAGCTAACAATCCTTTGACCCATCTTCCAATCCCTAGATTCACTGAAGTGATAGAATAAAGAAGGCAGCTCCTAATTTTTTACTTGCAGGAATTTCGCGTGCTATTTTTACACACAGACGTGTAGTGCACGTGTTCAGGAGTGACCTGCGCATAAAAAGGCGCACCTGTTAGAAGGTCTTGCGCGCAATTTACAGAGATACTTTTTTTCCATATCTGCTGAATTTTTCTGCTTTTAAGTGTGTTGGGCAGCCCCTAATGTATCGTCCAACACCTGTGTTGATACCCCACAGCTTCTGAAGACTAATTTTTGCTACTTTTGTAGGCATTTAATTAGTTTTCATTTAAGTTGATTTTTTTCAAAAAGTATTTACATAGTTTAAGTAGGGGGTGAATTAACCATTGCTTTCCAAACAATTTATGTTTTTGCAAATTCTGGTATGCACACTTATTTTAACTATTCCAACTAAGTGGCTCATGACCACACATGCATAAGCTAGTGTATAAATTATTTAGTTTAAATTTCAATTTTTGCATTTAGGAAATTGCGAGACTAGGACTTAATTGAAAGTTAAAGTAATCTCTGTTGTCTTTGCGCCACTGGGTGACCCTAGACAAGCATATGAACACTTTACATTTGTGATTTTCTGTCTCCCTTTAGTCACTCACATAGACTAATTAGGAGGTTTTGGAAGCGGCCCATTATCCGCAAATGCTTTTTATTTTGAGCAATGAACAACGTCACATAGTTTAACTAGGGGGACATTTGTAATGGATAACTGATATCCATATGTTCAAATTATGATATTTCTCACCATATGCTCACACACACTCACCCACTAAGAAAATAAAGCCACCTAAAAATAACTTAAACCAACTCACTAAACTCTCCCTATAGGGGTCACAAGAGAAATTATAGTTGAAGTTAGGATCAAGGGGGTAGGCATCCAATAAGCCGCCTTGATCACGCTTCACATTCGAAACATAGAAGTTGAACTTTTAGGGAGATTAAAATCCACCTATAAGCCCACGGAAAATAAAACCCGAGTGTGGCAGAGACTCGATTCAGAGGGGGTTAGGCTTAGGCACAGTGCGTGCAGTATCTGTTGCAGCTACCTGACCCGTCTGATACTTAGTACTATTAGCTGACTAACAAGAAGCCCAAGACTTGAAAACTCACATGGGATGGTGGTTCTCAATGGCCAAAACTAGGGCATCCTTTACCCTATAGGTGATGGTGCAGGCAAGCGCTAGACCCTCTACCCTTACCTTGGTTGATTCTCTTCGGTAGACTGGGGGCGTTGCCAGTTCTTTCGGGAAGTTGTGCCAGCACTCGCAAGAAATCCTCTCAAGGCCCAATTACTTTTGAGAGTGTGAGTACATCATTAGGTCTTCTAGGATTTTTTGAGTATCACGTGAAAACAGACGAAACCATTTTTTTCTTGATTGATCACATAGATTAAATTAAAGAAAAAATCATTTCTTTTTCTCTTTTTTTTATGTATGTGTCCATAAATTTGACGTGATAATAAACTCAATCCCCTCAAAAAAAATTTTCACAACCTAACTTGGACAACCCTCAAACGGTTCCAATGGAACCTCGTCGGTCCAGGCATCTTTTGGACCTCCCCCCATTAACGGGAGGAGTTCCAGGTCTTTCGTTGTTTAGGCATCAAAGACAGAACATAGCCTTAGTGGTTGGTTCCTCCTTTATTGGAGCAACCTTCGTTGGGAACCCTGAATGGTCTCCCAACACCACACTGCACATCAATCCCCCCTCATCCCCTAGGGGGCAGAAGATTGCATCCCATACGGGAAGCCAGTTGAATTCACAACCGGGTACGTCACAGAATAACCCCCATTCTCACCAGAACTTCATGTCTTTAAATGTTTCCATGGCATCAACCTCTTAGTCACGCTTATTAGCGGCGCTAAATCTATCGGATTTAACCAAGCTCACCAGTGACCCCATCGCACACGACCCCAATTGGCCTCCCATGCCCACGAATCTCCCTTCAGACATACCAAAGTTTGAGGGAAAGCAAGCGGAAGACCCAGGGAATCATATAATGACCTTTCACCTATGGTGCTCATCGAATAGCATCATTGACGATACTATTCGATTGAGGTTCTTTCAACACACTCTCATGGGACTGGCCGCGAAATGGTACGTCGATCAACCCACTGCTTCACACAAAGCCTTTAGCACCCTCGCTACTGCGTTCCTCACTTATTTTCAATTACCCATTCACCATGATTTAGGAATGGAATTACTCACTCATTTCAGAAAATCGCCCTCTACCCACATTTCTAAACACCTCCACGAGTGGAGACGACATCGTAGCTTATGCAAAGCTCAACTCGACGACCCAGTCCTTTTAGATTTATTCTTGAAAACTCTGATGGCAAAGATTTCAAAGGATGTGGCACAACATAACCCCACATCTGAAGAGGACACAATCAGTAAAGCCAATAAGCTTGAACTGATTTATACGAAATCAATATACATATACAATATCCTTCTTATCACCCTACGCCTGCAATATTATCAAGAATTTCCAGGCGCGTCGAACTCCGTAGATGGACTTATTAGGTTGATGACCCAAAGGTACCTAGGCAGCATCAGTCAAAATCCCTGTTATAAACATGTATCTACCCAGGACATGTCTCAACCCAGATTCCAAAGTCATAATATGCAGCAACAAAATTTGACTAATAGGGCACCCGTGTATCACCAAGGAGGACCTTACCCTATAGTAGAGGGGACCCCGTACGTAGGAAGAAAAATTGATGGAAGAACTCCCCCCGAACGACCAGGTGCAAGTATGGGATAGCAGTAAGCTCAGTCCCAAGCACATAACTCACCAATTCAAAACAATGCACAAGTGAACTTTGTGCAGCCATCCCAAGATCAACCACACCAGTATGATCAGGAGAATTAACCTCCTAACGTGGTCAAAAGAAAGGTAAAAAACAAACCCAAAAGGAACCCTAGATAGGGGGGTAGTATTTTACAGCACCCACCGTGACCCAGGCCTAGAGATAAATTCAACCGGAATCAGAACCAAGAGCCAAGAAATGCTCAAAAGTAAGGCAAAAGGCCACCTGTACGAAAAAACCATTCTTGTTCAATATGTGGTGAGTACGGGCACTATACTCACCACTGTCCCGAACTCCCTAAGCTTAAAAAGCTCCAGAGTAACTGAGGACAAGAAGGATCTTCCCAGCCAACCACAGTTATGTAAGAACCGTTCCCCCATCAAAGAATGGTCAACACTCAATAACAAAACCCGAATGAGTCTGACAAAAACAACCATGAAATTTACATGGTCGGTGAAGAAATGTTTTTTCAAACATGGAATCGTAGCTATGACACCCCAACAGACGTCGGTACGTCAGGGGCTAGTACATCCGCACTGACTGCACCTTTAACCATTCCAAAGATTCCTTTGGAACCATTTCCAAAAATGGTTAAAGGGCCTAATAGGCAAGCAGGTAACTACTCCAAGGCAGCCCACAATTATAGCATCGTAGACGGTTTAGCCCAGTCACCTGCTGCTATGTCCGCTTTGGAGGTACTACAGTCGTGCCCAAAGTAGCGAAAAGCCCCACTTTCCGCCTTAGGCACCGTCAACCCTGCTGACATGCGCATGATGGCTTTTGATTTAGACAAAGCCACCCCTCGGCTTCCCTCCATGGTCGCCTTTCAGATACCAGTATCAGTACAGAATATCATTATTCACCAATGTGTCATAGATGAGGGTGCATCCACATGCATCATGTGAAATAATGTATGGCAGAATTTAGGAGCCCCTGAACTCAAACTCTTCGTCATCACACTCAAAGCATACGATGGTCGGCCCTCAACCCTCGTCGGTCTCTTCTAAAATGTACTAGTCTGCTTAGCCAAAAAAATGGTCCACATAGACATCGAAGTCTTGGACGCTCACTTGGATTACAATATACTTCTTCGGTGGAGTTACATGTAGGCCATGTCTGCCATAGCATCCTATGTTTTTCGTATCATGATGTTCCCCCACGAGGATCGAATCATTATAGTAGACCAGCTGACACACACTGAAAAGCGTCGCTTGACCAATACAGATATGGTACTACCTTATGTAGACATAGCCACTGATGGTCTTTCATGGTATCAAGAATATGGCCCTAGCCAATTCAAACCATCGTCCGTCCTAGGATCCTTCCGAGGATATCCTCCCATTATCCCTGAGGTATCAACTGATACCACAGCAGCCCCGGTATGCATGATGTCCTTGTCAAGCACCGAGGTTAGTTAGGACACGGACTCAAGAAGTGACGACACCGAGGCATGAGCTATTGTAGCCTCCTTAGTCTATGCCACCTCCCAAACTCCTTTCCTATACCCACCTCCTGGATTCACCTCCCAACAGGTCATGGCAACACTGGTACTACCCAACATATCATTGGCATTTCCAGTATGTTACCTCGTTCCCCCTCCAGGAACGCTAGCTACCAATGTTAATCCATTTCGATTAAAGCCTCCTAGTCCCGAGGATCCCCAACCTACCCAAATAGCAGTCGAAACTGCCCCTGCAAGGGAAATGCCCGCTGCGAAAATGGCGACCACAATAAAGAAAATCACCAAGAAAGGAAAGAAAGTGGTGAACCCCACCATGCAGAGGGAGTCATCAGCCTGTGCTATATGTGATGTCATAGGACACCCTACTCAAATATGCCCAGAGTTGGATGAATTAAAACCACTCCTCAGCTGCGAGGCAGGCACCTCAAAATGGAATTCCCATAAAAAGGAACTTGCCACCAAAAATTCAGGCAAACCAATGTGTACCAATCACGCGTGTGCCTTCTATGACACCTATGGGCACTATACCCACCATTTTCCAGAAATACCACAGTATTGGGACGCCTTACATGCAATCGAGTGATCCTATCGAGAGGATCCCTCCATCCAGTCCACCAATGACGAGTCGTGCACCATATTTTACTTACAAGAGGAGCACCGATACGTAGAGTGCCCCCCAGTAATGCCCATTATATGTTGCACGCTATGCGATGAACGTGGCCACTACCTCAAAGAGTGCGCTGCATTTGAACTCATCCACAGATGGTATCCAATATAGAGGGTCTACTACGTGGGGCTACGGGAAGCACAATTCACATGCCCGTATGCACCGACAATCACTTATTGGAGGATTTTCACTACATACCTTGTTTCCAACTAGCCCTTGCTAGCCTCCGCTCATCCATATTTCATCTTTCCCAAGAAGACGATATGGATGTCGAATCCATCGGCAGCTCCATGACCCAAGCAGAGTAGATGAGTGGGTCAATCATGTTCTTGTCGGCTAAAGAATGAACTAGCAAGTAACCCATAGTTATCATGACAAACACGTCATGAAAGCCACCTACATGCACATTATGCAAGTAGATAGACCATATAATAATCCACTGCCCCAACTTATCAGCATATCGATGATGGTACCCCGCCAGGCCTTAGACCACACACGATGGGAGACCCCTATCATGGACTATTTTCCTGATATGTCAGGGTAATCATTATGACTGGAATTTTACTGATGTCTCATGACTCCACCCCATTATTGACATGATTAATGCCATAGAAAATAGGATGAGTGACCTTCAAGAGTGGAATAAAAGATACGTCATCGACCCAACGGCACCCCTACTTCCACGATGGCATTATAAGCCTGCTTCGACCCCGCCACTAGGGTGGTTCGTCACGTCTGCTAAGACCATAAACCGACCATGTAAACCTCAGGCCCAGCCGAGGATAACATGCAGCCTATGTGATCTAAATGATCACTGAATCAATCAATGGAGAGAACTCAAACCACTTGCAAATAGTTTCCGCATTATATCGTCTCTTCCTCAAAAGCTTCTATCTAATCAAGAGAAGATTACACATACTTACCTCCAAATTTGCTCACACTTTCATCATATATTTAAGTGCACGCATTTCCCCAAGCTCAAAATCCAACTTGGGCCTTAACTGACCCTTTTTGAGCATCCACATCTAGAACATAGAGTAGTGTAGATTCTCACACTATCTACTCTGTCAACATTGTGATACTTTGCACCGTTTGCACTAGTCATAATCACACGACAAAAGGATGTCTGTTGCTACAAATGTTCAGATATCTCTGTGAAAAAATCAACTTCCATCTATCAGGAATTGACTATCCTAGCATGAAGGCCAACTATCAGCCCACTCAAGTCTCTATTATAGAGATACTTCCCCCGCTGCATGCTAGCAACATAACTCATCACATATGACTTGTGTCATCGCACGCCCAAGAGAGGATTTCAACAACCCCTCCATCATAGGAATCCAGATTTATTCCTGTTGCAAAACACCAGGGCACCTTGCGTCCTTGTATTGATTTCTGTAAGTTTCGAAACTTGCATACAACCATCGAACTCCTGGATGATACCTAGCCTCTAGAACAATGCCTAGTACAACTAGAGCTAGTTGACAAAAATAGGCGCCAATTGCTACAACACAATGAGACCCATAAGAAAAGGGTAAAAGCATCATTCGACCCCCACATCACCCCTTGCTCATTTACCGAAGGAGAGCTAGTCCTTTGCTATGATGTCGCAAAAGAAGCCTTAGGGCGAAGAAAGTTCGAAACCCTATGGAAAGGGCCCTATATCATCAAACATTTCCTCCAGCATGGGGCATATATCTTGACGGAACCAGATGAGACCTACCTCACTAACCCTATCAACAGCCTTTACCTCAAGAATTTCTACCCATAAGGGCCCCACAAGCCCTTATCCCCTAGAGTTAGAGTACACACAATCCACCACCAAAATATTTTTGACCCAAAAAATCCTAAACGCGCTCAAAAATCACCTGAGCCCTATTTCATATTTGTTGATGGAACATCACAATGGTCTCAAAACTTAGCTGCAGCCATCTGGGTCACCTATCACCCTGACCAATCACCACTATGTTCAAACGGCATGTGCATTGGTTCAGCAACAAAAAATGAGGCAGAATATGACGCCGTTATCGATCTTATGTGCGAGGCCCTCCACTAGGGCATCTGCGATATTCATGTCTACCTTGATTCCCAGTTAGTAGTATCATAGTTAAACCAAACATTTGAAACCAGGGATGCAAATATTTTTAGAAAATATTTGCATGCCAGAAGAGTAAGCAGACAATTTGATTACATTACATTCTCACATATATCAAGGAATCAAAAACAAATAGCTAATCGCATAGCTAACAATATCCTAGAATGGAATGCATCAAGAGAAAACCACCATACATAAAACCAAAAACACGCATATCCATTAGCATAACAAAAATGCATAAACCAAAATAAACATCACACCATGTAGAGCTGCAAAAAAGATATCTCATATGTATATCAAAAAATATGGGTATCAGAGTACAAAAAATAGTATTTCTACCCCATTGGCCAGCCCAAAAATACAGAGGTAGTAAAAAATAAGGGAAGCATCCTCATCATGGGTGCTTTCCCTATGTACAAAATCTACTCTAGAGGGGTGCCCCATAAAGAGGAGCACCTGGGCCCACCACCGCTCCTGGTGCCACCACCGGAGCTACTGTCACCACTGCGATAGCTACCCATCGTAAAGTCGGTCGGTAGTACCTCTCACGGGCCATCACTATCTCTATCCATATCTCCTCGAAGTCATCCATATGACCTCGAGCAGGCATCCCATGGGTCAAACAGTCCACTCGACCCCAAAAGTCTTCTAGAGCCTCTACTTAAGATGTAAGTGCTATGATACACACCTCAGCTATGTCTGCATGAGCTCTCTCTGCTACTATCCCAGTGGCACCTGTGCTTATTCCCTCACTTGAAGGGCCAACACCAGCCCCGCCCAGTCCTCCGGCACCCTCGCCCGGTCCACCAGTGGCACCACCTCCCCGACCACCAAGCGGTCGTGGTGGAGGGTTGTGACCCACCAGCTAGGCCACTGGGCGTCCCACCTCACCAACATCTACATGGGTAACCAAAAGAATTTCATGGTCAATAAAAAACACTCAAGAACACAAAAACGCGAGAAAATGTAGAAAAATAGCACATACCTGCGGGACCCCAAACATAACCAAAAGGAAGACCAATATCTGGATTGCCCTGAAAGTGCATCCCTGCATAAGGGTATGGAAAAACATCTGTGGATTGGCCTCAAACCAAGCCTCCATCATGTCATTCCAGTAATGACCCACTCTGACACCACCACTGCGTGGCATCACCGGAGCCCACCTCCTCATATGTGGCTCCCTCGGCCCCTCGATAGGCACAAACACTATGGGCCTCAGCAGCACGACCCTCTCATACATGATGTTGCAAAAAATGATGGCGTACGCAAATGATTTGGATCCACGTTGGACCCTGTTCAGTTGCGACACCATACCATCAAAATAGAAACAGGCACAATTGAAGAAATGCCCATTCCTCAAGTGGCGTAAAACAACCACCTGTGGGCCCGATGCTCAATGAGGCGCAAATGACCCCGCCAGTCACACAATAATGGCCAGAGCACACCACTCAGCCACATCTGTCACTAAGGCGATATTGATGCACCCCTCAGTCAGAGGCGCACCACCACAATGACGCCGCCGGAACTTGTCCATGTTCACCTGCCCAGCAGGAAGCAGGTACCTTAGCGGCTCCCCCTGATGCAGTAATTCAGTCACAAAACAAATATCTATCTCCAGACGAATAATCAAGTTTGTCCCCCTCAGGAAAAACATGTTGCACCTCTGGCACCAATGTCGTATAATATAACATAGCAATCGGTCCTGTGACCGAAGTCACTCATTCTCAACAAAATTTAGGAGGCCCCATGCGGCCAACTAACAGCGCGCCCCAGCATCTGCAGCCAGACAGTCTAGATCTTGAGCCAATCTTGCTCCCTCCATACTAACTTGCCAAGCAACAGGCACCCACCAGTACAAAGGAGAAAAATCATAAAGGACAGCAAAAAACCCAAGTTTTCCAAAAACACTACCCTTGCACACTTGTTTCATTTATAGGTGCTCCCTTGCACGCAAAGAGGCAGGGACAACATGCTCTTGCGTAGTTGTACCTGATAAATACGAGAAAGGGGGGTACATATTTCTCTAGATTACCCATGCAATCTAGGGAAAAAATCCCCTTTGGGGCCATAAAAACCCAACTTTTATGGCCCCTGGCGTCACCAAATGTAAAAAATTAAAGTGCAGGACGTCATGAGAGTTACCTTGGAATAAGATCGCTAATCCACAATACATAGGCTAACCGCAATGGCAAGAAAGGCTCTACTACCACCTCTTATCTCCCAAACTCAGCAAGTACAAATGAATAGGATTAGGGTCGTAATCCCTTATTTATCGCCCTTTTTCAGAACTTTGGAGGTCCACAACAGGAGATTAGAAGGTCCATTCTAGAAACCGTAAGTTGCACCATCATCAGTATACCATGACGAATGAAAGCGATGCCCCGCGTTCGCTTTCCAAAGAAATATTTTTTCAAGTGCCAACAGGTATGCAACCTCCTATCTTCCTTTCCAAAATTCATGTTTTTCAAATAATATTGAATGAAAAGAAGATGCTTTCACTTGACATAGTTGTTTTTTCAGCAAGAACCCACAAACCATTCACAACAGTCGCCACCGAAACTTCTGGAGTAGGTATCATTCTACCCTCAGCATGATAGAGTCCCAGAAACTTTGCATATCCTAACATCATTTATCCATCAAAAATAAAACCTAGGGTCCTCACACCCGACCACGTTTATCATCACCTCATTCTGCATATGATAAACTTCCTCGATGGTCGGTAGAGCCTCCTATCCATGGCGATCATCACAACAAGTAGACCATACATCACTCCACAAAGTGATGCCATGGCCATACCATTTTAGTCTGAGAAGCACCTCATGCCCATCCAAATATCATGCATAAGGTCAAGTTCACCATTCCAACCGAACCCCCTTCCCGGATGACTGGGTTGTACAAGCATAATGAAAATGCTCCTCCACACACCGCATTTGACCCACTATACCTCCATCAGCATTAATCCATCTGTGACATGTTCTGCTTCATCAACCCCACACATGAGACCAACCAATGGGACCCCTACCCCTATCAAAACACCATCCTCACACCATCAAGTGAGCGACCCTCTTTCAAGTTTTTGGGTACCTGTCTCTATGTTTTGTACAAACAAAACCCCATTATTTTATTCTTTTTGTACAAAAATCACAAACAACGCCCTTCGCCTCTTCGCCCTCATATTGAACTTTTTTCTCCCATGGCAGTAGTCCCCCACCTCCCTTGATCGAAGTATTTCATACCCTCCATGCATGCACCATTACGACAATCATAGCCAATTCATACCCACCCTGGAGGTCCTACCGACTCCAGGGATTTTTTCCCTTCATAAAATACCTGTGACTGCCGCCAAGCTGCTCAAATATACTTAGACTTCGGGCCATTGAATCCCCATCATCTATTTTCAGCTACTCCTCACCAACATGCCCATGTTAAACCCATTATGGTTCAGTTAAGGCTTCCTTTTTGTCGACATCAACACCTCTTTTCCAAAAAGGAAGTGGTACCTTGGATAACCCTTCCCCATGTAAAGGGGTATCCTCGGGTGGCACTATGGGAGACATCATTGTCCATAGATGTCATTGATCCTCTTGACATTCGACTACAACAAAAGCTTTCATGTCACGATGGTATTGTACCTTACAACCATTGCACTTTGATCAAGATCCGTCGAAGACCCGTGCCTTTATAAGCGTCTCTGACAAAAATGCTTACACGGGAAGGTCCCAGCCAGTACATATGTGTACATTGCACAGAGATCTTCCATACCAAGATTACGCATATGCGTACCACATTCCCCCTATCATCAAGGAAAAAATGCCCCTAAGGGCGTCAGTAGTCGTCATCAACAACCACCAACATCAGTACCACAATAGTGATAGAGACAACACATGTATCTGTCAATTTTTTTTAACTAGCCATAGCATCACGAGCATGGGACATGCCCGCCTCGTTGAAATTTTGAAAATATGTTGTATATTTTGTCTACTTGTAGGGGGTCGCCTAGGCAGTGGTTATCTCGGACCTGGTGCAAGATGTTGTCCTTCTACACACATTCCTTTCTCTCTCTCTCTCTCTCTCTCTCTCTCTCTCTCTCTCTCTCTCTCTCTCTCTCTCTCTCTCTCTCTCTGCGTATGATACGTAAAAGAAACTATAATGTATTTTGGCTATACAGTTCTTCCTAGACCTCACACATTAGGGGGCATCTGTTAACACTGGAAAATTGTACAAAAAAAGACGACATCAAGTAATGTCGAGCCCAAGGATTAACGGGACAGAGATACATTATGGAATCAAAAATATTAAGAATCTCTAAGGTTTGGAGCAATTCAAGATTGAACTAGTCATAAATGCCCGAGTGCGCGCCTTTTCCTTTGATAATTGTGCCTTTTGCGCGTACTAGAGCCCGATAAGTGCGCATTCCTGGAAATGGAAAAAATTCCCTTTCCGGGACCAGAAGCAGGAAAATGACAGCTTCCCCTTATGTGAAAGCCACCTAAGGACAACACCAGCACCTCCTTAGGCCTTGTGTGAGCACACAAAAGCATATTTCAACCCACAATGGAATATCACCCCTCCCTTGGGTCACTATCCACCATGTACCAAGGGAGGGAAGGTGGTTTGAAAGCTCAACTATATAAACCCTCAAATATATGAACAATTTGTGAGCACAAGGTTATGCTAGCAAAAGTTGCCCAAGCAACACCAGCTGTTTGTGTGAACCAAGGAGAAGGAGCTGAAGAAGAGTACTCAATTGTTGGCCACCCAAAAATTTCAATTTATTGCAGCATAGAGAGAGAGTTGAACTGCGTCAGAAGGCAGAACTTGAAGGAAAAACATCCTTGCGTCAGGTCCTAGAGCCTCTGCCTAGGCTCTTCGGCAAGTGGGTAAGATTTGTATTCATTCCAAGAATTCAATGAGAAGAAGGCCATCGAGTCGTTGTTTACGTTCTTATTGTTCGGAACTCTCTATTTAGCTTCTTTTTATGTTTTTTAGTTTTACTTTTTCAACAGAGCATACTTAAGCGTATCACTTCATTTTAAGTCTTATACTTTTGAGCTCCCCCTAGATACTGCCTGTTACTTATGGTTTAGATAAAAGACCACATTCTCTAAATGCATGTGATTTTGTACACCCGAGTGTCAAATCCACTACAACACTCATGATTCACTTGTAGTTTTTTTTTCACTTCTTATGTTTATGATCATGCATACATTGTTTATATGATGTTTTTGGATGAGTAATTGTTGACTAAGTGACTAGTAAAGAAAGGGAAAAAACAGGTAAAAGTTGATCCATCTGCATAATAGTGATTCAACCCTCTTCAATGTTTTCAAGCTCACAACAGTTGGTATCATAACTTCCAATAGTTGGTGTTAAATAAGGTTCTTTAAAGTTCATACTCATCACTGGAAAGAATATCTAGGCAAATATGGTAAATATTTTATTTATTTATTTATAGAATGCATCACCAAGGTGTCTCTCTACTCACTCCTGCAAACTTCTAGGTATGCAAAGGAAAAGTTAAATATGAATTGATAGATTATGTAACTTACATTTGGAGATTATAATGTGAAGGTTTTTTTCAATATCCTATCCCACCAAAGTGATGCAGTGAAATTCCCAAGCCAAGTATGTTGTATAAAAAAATATTCACAATTCAAATTAGAAGAAAATTATAGAGATGACATCTGCTAAATACATATGGGACAAATTGTAGGTTTTATATGGAGGAGATAAAAATAAAAACACTAATGGAGAGAAGTAGAGTAAGAAGAAAAAAAAGAATGACTCATAGAAGAAAGAGTCTCGGCCCAAACATATTTATCCCTAGTGTGAATGGTGTAGCTATTAATTAGGAAGAAAAATCAGAAAATCAATCCTCAATGGAACTAGGCATACTTCAATGAGGTAGATATTGAGGCATAAGAAAAAAGGAGTTTTTTTTTATATTTATTTTTTATATGGTTCTTATTCTAGTAATGTTGAGTTTAATAGTGATGATGAAGATGATGTTATGCTTCCCAAATATGAATATGAATTAGATATTTCTGTAGTCAGGAAACTATGTATTGAAGGAAGTAGGATAACATATGAATGTATAAATCAAGGAAACATTTTAGAGGTATGTGATTCCAAGAAGGTTCAACTAAAATAAAAAATTATCATTTTGAACACCCATCTACAGGAAGCTAAAATAATTTAATAGGTTATGAATATCTAGAAAAAAGAGAAAGAGGGACGAGTTGAAAAGCTTAAATTTGATGTGGTCTCTATGAGGAAGGAACTATATCATAAATAAATTCAATATAATCAAGAAAAGAACAACAAGACCTTGGAAGACATGATAGATAATTAGAGATCTCCCATGGATATAGTCGGTCTTGGTGATCCAGGTGGATATTGGTGGTCACTTGCCTATTCCAGTTGGGGCCCCACCATTGTCTCTTCCATTTTTTCAGTTTCGGCACAAATTACTATTTTTATCAGTTTTTTGGGTCCTGAACTTCTGGAGCAGTTTTGAGGCCCTAAACGATGTTTTTTGGGAAACTAGAGAGCAACATGGGTCCATGGACCGATGTTTCTCATTCAAAATTTGTAGTCCTCGGATAGATCTTTCTAACAAGGTATGGTACGCGTCAAACAGAGATCGTATGCCAAAGTCACGCACCTTGGAATTTGGAACACCAATTTACCCAAACGGGGCCCATAGTTTTGGTGCTTCATCTCCTAGGGTTAGGGTTTTCACTGTTTAGGATTTCCCATTGTTTCTAAATAATAAATAGGCCCTCAAGCCTCATTTTAACTGATTTCGGAGGCTTGTAGCCACCACATTTCTTCTCAGAGATAGCTACTAGCGCCCTAGCTAGTTTTATTTCCATTCTGTCTGTAAGCAAATTTCAGTTCTTTGATATTAATGAAATGAAGTGTTATTTCCACTGCATCTCTATATTTATGGTTATATGTTTATTCGGTTGTGTTCCTGCATAAATCCGGATCAGTGGTATTAGAGCGGTCTTCTTTTTCTCAATCCTTCTTTGCATGTCCCCAACGAGGTCGGGCTATAAGGAGCTAGGGCTTGATCTGGTGGAATCTTTGCAAGATTAGCCTCGTAAACCTCGACGGATGCCCATGGGGGACGAAAAGAAAGATGAGGGAGTAGGAAATCCTATGAAAATATTGCTCAAGGAGGCCCTCGAAAAACAAAGGAATGTGATGATGGATAACTTTGTTCAGATCCTTCAATGACTGCCCACCGGTGGCGCATCTGCATCTAGCAGCCACTCTGGAGGCGCGACTCCTTTTTGAGGTACAATTAAATTTGAAATTCCCATATTTGAGGTTCAAATAGACACAGATGTCGTAGATAGATGTTTGAATCTATTAGAAGGATATTTCTCTATTCATGACTTTTCAGACCGGGAGAAGATTATTTTTGCACTCCTCAAAGCTACCCCCCATGTTAAGGACTAGTGGGAAACCTACTGTGAGAACAAGGACTAGACAGAACCCTCTCTGTTCTCGGCTGTACCAACTTGGAATTCTTTCTGAAATGCCATCAAGGAACAATACTATCTCATGGGGAGCTATGAGGACAAGTACATACAATGGACCGCGATGCGACAACAAGGGAATCAAGATGTGCATGAGCTGACGAGTGTGTTCCATACCCTGTGCACAAAATTAGGTATCAAAGATTCAGAGAAATATCTGGTGCTAAAGTATCGTAGCTGTCTACACAGATAAATTTAGGAGGAAATGGAGTTCCTCGACATCTCCTTGCCTGGTACGGCATACCAGTATGTTGCCAAGATTGAGCAGAAATTCAAACAGAGGAAGCAAGACTTTGGATCTGCGAATCAAAAGCAAGGGAAAGGTGCTTCCAAACCGTAGAACAAAGGATAGAACCAAGGCATGGTAGCTAAAGACAACCCGTCAAAGCCACAAGAAAAGAACAACACCACAAAGCCAAAGAAGGACACGGGAAAGTGGTGTGAGTTCCATAAGAGCTCCACTCACAACACAAGTGAGTGTCAGGCCAAGCAGTCGCTATTGGCCGAGATGAGGGCTTCTGAGTCATATGCATGCTCTGACTCTGAATCGGAACCTGAAAAGGGGAATGAAAAAGGGAAACAGATTATTGATGCGGAGCCCAACGCCACTGTTGCCACTACAAATATCCAGAAGGAGGAACCGGAAGATCCAGACGAGGAGGAACATCTCTTCCACTCCCAGATGTGGGTAAAAGGCTCCCCTGTATAGTTCATTGTAGACAATGGGAGCTAAAAGAACCTCATTTCAGTAGACGTCGTGAAGCAGTTGGGCTTGCCAACCACAGCTCACCCACATCCATACACCATCGGGTGGCTTCACCAAGGACGAGATCTCCACGTCAGCCAAAAATGCCGCCTTCCCTATAGCATCAAGCCCTTCACAGATGAGGCATAATGTGATGTTGCTCCTATTGATGTTTCTGATGTATTATTAGGACAACCATACTTGTGGAAGCGTCATGCTGTGTATGAGTCTCGACCTTGTGCTCTTATTGTTACTTTGGGAAATAAGTTGTACAGGATACCAGAGGTACCACCTCCTACTGCTATCTCTTTGGTTACTACAAAACAATGCGGTAAGCTCATTTCCCAAACCAGGAAATTCATTTTCCTGATGATCCACCCCCAGGGCAAGAAGAATACTGTGGCCACGACCTCCAGACAAGGCTCCTCTACATGACAACAACAAATGGATAAGGTTGTGGAGGAGTACGAGGACATCTTCACCTCACCCAGAGGGGTTCCTCTGCACTGTCAAGTCAAGAACCTGATTGATCTGAACACAGGTGCACCGCCACCCAATGGATCGATCTATCGGCGCTCTGTTCTGGAGAATGATGAAATCAAGAGGCAGATTCAGGAGCTGTTGCAGAAAGGTCACATCAGACCAAGTTCATCACCCTGTGGGAGCCCGATCGTGTTGGTACAGAAGAAGGATGGGACGTGGAGACTCTGTATTGACTATCGAGCACTGAACAAGATCACTGTCTGGAATAGGTACCCAATCCCATGGATTGATGACCTTCTGGACCAATTCAAAGGTGTAAAATATTTCAGCAAGATTGACCTCAAGTCTGGGTATCACCAGGTACCAATTGAACCATTTGATGTGTGGAAGACTACCTTCAAAGCCAAGGAAGGCCTTTTTTAATGGCTGGTCATGCCTTTCGGGTTGACGAATGCTCCCACAACCTTCATGAGGATGATGGACGACATCTTGAGGCCATTCACCAACTCATTTGTAGTGGTGTACTTGGATGGCATTCTGATCTTCAGCTAGACTTGGGAAGAGCACCTTCACCACATCCGACAAGTCCTCCAAACACTGCGGCAACACAAGTTGTGTGACAATTTGGAGAAGTGCACGTTTGGCATGACCCAGGTTCAATATCTGGAATACATTATTGATGAAAGGGGGGCGCATGTGGATCCAGCCAAGATCCAATTCATTTGGGATTGGCCAGCCCCAACCACTATAACAGAGCTTTGCAGCTTTCTGGGTCTTGCTAATTTCTATCGTAGATTCGTGTTGGGATTCTCTCATATCACTTGGCCCTTGAGTCAAGTCACCAAGGGAGGAGCGAGAGAAAAATTATTTTGGTCGGAACCTCAACAGAAGGGATTTACAGAATTGAAAAATCGCCTCTGTTTGCCCCAGTGCTCACATTACCAGACTTGCAACAACCATTTGAGATCGAGACATATGCCTCTGACTATGCTATTGGGGCAGTTCTTACTCAACAGGGACATCCAGTGACATATCACAATGAGACATTGTCTGACACAGTTCGCAAGTATCCCACTTATGAAAAAGAAATGTATTCCATTGTGCAAGCTTGTCGACAATGGAAGCATTACATTTTGGGGAAGGAAACAATCATCCACAGAGACCACCAGTCCCTACAGTTCATACAGACACAAGGGAAGTTGTAGAATGATCGCCATAAAAAGTGGTCCACATATCTGCAACAGTTTCATTTGAACATCAAGTACAAGAAGGGTGGTACCAATAATGTTGCAAACTGCCTCAGCTGACCACCGATCGTGGCGCTCACCACCGTGCTCAACTCTTGTGGGCACGAGACTTCTGATTGGCTGCTTCTCTATGAGAGTGACCCAGAATTCGGCCACACTTACAAGGCACTCTTGGGGGGTACACAAGTTCCAAATTTTCACCTCCAAGATGCACTTTTATGTCACTCCGACACTTTTTGTTCCTTCAAGCGAGCGTGCTAAGATGATATGGGAAGCACACTACAGTTGAGTCGCTGGGCATTTCGGGGTCAAGAAAATAGTAGCAATACTGTAGAAGTATTTCTATTGGCCAAACCTTCGAAAGGATCTCAGGAAGCACATCAGATCCTACACTGCTTGTGCCATTGCCAAACCGACCATCAAGAAGAAATGCCTATATACTCTGGTACCTACCCCTAGTTGACCTTGGGAATCCATCTCCATGGATTACATGTCGGACCTGCCTTCTAATAAGCATGGAAATGACTGTGTTTTCGTGGTCGTTGACAGATTCTTGAAGATGGCCATTATGGTGGCCTACAAGAAGAATATCACAGCAGAAGCCACTGCTAAACTCTTCTTTGAACGAGTATGGGTGCACTTTGGGATCCCACAGTCTATCATATCAGATCGAGATAGCAGGTTCCTCAGCACATTTTGGTCTAGCCTCTGGTCAATGATGGACACAAAGCTCACCAAGTCCACAGCTTTCCATTCCCAAACAGATGGCCAGACAGAGGTTGTCAACATAATGATTGTACACATTCTGCGCATGTACAATTCAAAGCATCCATGCACATGGGACGAGAGCCTCCCCTATGTACAAAATAGTTATAACCGGGCTCTCCATAGTTCAATTGGCCATAGCCCCTTTCAGGTGGGCTTGGGATTCCAGCCACTATGTCCCATTGACGTAGCCATACCATTTGCGGCTACTTAGGACGATTCAGCTCATGTCCAGTCTGAAGTTGACAAAGCAAATAGCTTCATCAAGCACATTCAACACATCCACCAACAGGTTCGTGATATATTGGAAAGAGCCAATGCCAAGTACAAGCAACGCCATGATCAACACCGAGTGCCACACAACTTTCAGGTGGGCGACAAAGTATGGCTACATTTGCGGAAGGAGTGCCTCACTGGACCCCACTGCAAGCTTCGCCCGCTCCAATATAGGCCTTACACCATCACCAAGGTTGTAGGAAACAATGCCTTCAAGCTCAGTATTCCACCATTCCTTGGTCTGCACCCATTCTTCAATGTGGATCACCTTCTTCCTTACTTCCCACCTCTACTAGACACCTTTTACATTGCAGAAAAACTCACACCAACAGAGTTAAACCCAGACTGCATGGAAAAAGCCACCAAATATTGTATCATGTACATGAAAATCAAGAACACTTGCCAATAGAAGATCCAACAGTATCGGGTTGTCAAAGCTAGCCAACTCCTACACCAAGGAAAGTGGTTCACCAGGGACCAAGTTCAAAAGAGAAATTTCTCATCTCATGGAGGAACTTAATTTAATGGGGACCATTGCTTCCTAAGGGAGGAGGAATGATCCAAGTGGATATTGGTGGTCACCTTCCTATTCCACTTGGGGCCCCACCATTATCTCTTTCAGTTTTTTTAGTTTTGGCACAACTTACTATTTTTAGCAGTTTTTCGGGTCCTAAACTTCCAGAGTCGTTTTGAGGCCCTAAACGACGTTTTTTTGGGAAAACGGAGAGCAACATAGGTCCATGGATTGATGTTGCTCGTTCAAAATTTGTATTCCTCGAATAGAACTTTCTAACGAGGTATGGTATGCGTCAAACAGAGATCGTATGCCAAAGTTACGCCCCTGGGAAGTTGAAACACCAATTTACCCAAACGGGGCCCATAGTTTTGGCACTTCATCTCGTAGGGTTAGGGTTTTGGTTGTTTAGGATTTCCCATTATTTATAAATAATAAATAGGCCCTCGAGCCTCATTGTAACTCAGTTCAGAGGCCTGTAGCCGCCACATCTCTTCTCAGAGATAGCTACCAGCGCCCTAGCTAGTTTTATTTCCATTCTATTTGTAAGCAAATTTCAGTTCTTTGATATTAATGAAATGAAGTGTTATTTCCGCTGCATCTCTGTATTTATAGTTATATGTTTATTCTGTTGAGTTCCTGCATAAATCCGAATCACTTGGTTTTCACAAGGGAGAGTCCAACTCATAGTTACATGCAAACAATGATGTTGGTCATAAAGAACCTATAGTATGTAATGGAACCAACAAGAACAAAAGGAAAGGAGGAAAAAAACAATAAATCCAACAACCAAGAAGAGGACCTAGAGGAGCCCCCATGACTAGAATGTCATCCGCTCCTATAGTTGATGTTGGAATATTTCAAAGCAGTTAAAACCCCTTTTATCCTTTAATGGAAAAGGTAGAGTGATACATTTTCCACAATTATGGACATGTTGTAGCCAACTATAGAAATATAGTGTATAGCTCTTATTAGTATAGCATGCAATAATATGGGTAGCAAGGAAAAACAAGGAGGTTAACAACCATCAAGTATACTATTTCAATTTACGATCATTATTTCTTTGGCCACAAGGTGATTGCTTGCATATCTTGCACAAGGAGTAACAACATGACCTATGCAAAATAGGGATATGACATGTTTAACATGAGATTTTATCCTCTTTCCCCAAATCTCATTCATGTGAGGTGTTATACGTGTGGAAACTTCGGTCGCAGGCATATAGATTTCCAATTGTTTGGTTCTTTAATGCAGATCTGAGAAAGTGGGAAACATATCTAGAGAAGGATTAATATAAAACAAGAGGATAATGTGCATCAAAATAAGCATCCTAAAATATGTGGGTGAAGAATAAGGAGTATCGACCCATGATGTATAAGTATATGTTCCCTAATGTAATACATTCTTACCTTATGCATATTCACAAAATATTGTAGAAGAGTTATGATTTGATGAAAATGAGTGGCAATGGAAACATGGCGTCTACGACAGTCCTCATGCACAATAATGTCGATAGGATTAGCAAAAGGTATGGAAGGTAATAACCTCAAGGGGATTTTTGCATGGTACTAGGGTTTCAATGGTTTGTTGGATGTGGAGCCTGATTATATTCCTGATTCAGAGGTCTTATTTTGAGTTGTATTTGGATCCAAATCCATGATTGGGGGGGGGGGGGGGTTGCTGTGTGGGGGGGCTTTCCCCTTGAATATTTCTTATTGGGGTGTCCATGGCGGGGGTGGGACGACTACATGTTTGGATCCCCCCACCCTTCTGCTAGGGTTCAGGGGAAGCGCCCCTAAAGCTAAAAAATGATGAAAATTTTCCTTGTAAAATATTGTAATGTCATAGAGAATATTCTTCGTTCATTAGGCAAATGATCTAACCGTAGAAGTTATGTTTAATTTTTTGTTTTTTTACCAAGATGGAAACCCCTTAGTTTGCATTAAGGAATTCTATTGTGGATGTGTATGATTATTCCTAGAAAAAAATTTACAGGAGACTATGTGAGAGAAGAGAAAATTATAGCGCATCTGATGTAGGTTTTATCTCCTCATTTTTCTCGATAATATACAAGGAAGTGCTAGTTGTTTCTCCACGGAGGTAGCTCAAATTGGGTGAACCATGTATATATGTGTGACTCTCTTGTTCTGTGTGTTTCTATATTTGTGTTTCCGCAATATTTTATGTACTTCATTTCTCCATTAATTAATTTAGAACAACTTGTATCAGTTTCAAAGGTCTATTTTGCAGATAAAATCGTACGAAAGAAGAGTTTTTAGTTCGAGTGGGAGAAACAGCAGAAGATGGTAGGTTTAAGGTATAAAATTTAACATCCAAAATTAGCAGTTGTAGAAAATGAAGATGGAAGGTTAGCTGTATAAGAAATATTTGTTCTGACCATTGAGCGGAAAATCAAAGAAGCTAACAGGTGTGAAAAACAAAGAACGGGATCTTCTCGACAAAAAGGCACTAAGAAGAATTCGAATGTGTCTGGTAGTGTTGGTGGAATTCAACATTTCAAAGCAAGAAAAAAAAAAGTTTTAATTACAACATTGGCCAAACTATATGAAAAAACATCGAGCTCTAACAAGGCATTTCATATGAAGCATATATTTAATATAAAGATGTGAGAGGGTGGATCTGTTGCTTGTCATTTAAATGAATTTAACACAGTTATGAGTCAGTTAAATTATGTAGGGGTAAATTTTGATGATGAAGTTAGGGCTTTGTTAATTTTGTGCTAATTTCTAGAAAGTTAGAATGGCTTACTTTTGGATATTGGTAACTGCGCCTTTAGATATAGTACTTTAAAGATTGATGATGTTGCGAGTGCCATCTTTAGTGAGGAAATGTGATGGAAAATATCCGGTAAAAAATCGGTTAATGCTTTGAGTGGAAATACTATGGGAAGAAAAATGGAAGTATGAAAGAACCTAGGAAATCAGAGTAAATCAAGAAAAGGAAGATATAAGTCCATTTAGGGAAAGTGTGCTGGAAATGTGGGAAGAAACGACACCTAGAGAAAGACTACAAATCTCAGAAGGGGAAAGAAGGAGACATACAACAAGATAACAACCAGGAAATGAACACAAGATGTGATGTGTTACAATATTCTTTGATTCTTTCATTATAAAATATTATTCATGCCTGAATTGTAGATTCAAGGGCTTCTTTCCATGCCACACCCGATACGAAATATTTTCATGACTATGTTCAATGAGATTATGGACAGGCTTGTTTGGGAGATGATAAACTGTGTAAAATCATTGGAATGAGTAAGTTTTTTCTAAAGAGATAGAATGGAAACCAATGACTATTAACGGATGTAATACATGTTCCATATTTGAAAAAATATATAATTTCAACAAGGTATTTTGGTGGTGAAGGTTGCGTAACTATATTCACAGACAAAAATTGGAATGTCACTAAACGAGCCTTGGTAATACAAAAAGGAGAAAAGGTCAACATTATATTTATGTAATGGTATTTGTAATATTTTTAATGCTTTCACCTCCACATGAAAATATATTACGTTGTGGCATCATAGGCTCCAACATATGAGTGAGAAAGTGATGTGTATTCTTCACTCAAGAAATTTGTTGCTAGGTTTGAAGCATGTTGAATTGGATTTCTATGAAAATTGTGTTTATGGAAAACAAAAGAGAGTCATATTTCTCAAAGTTGGGATGGAAAGTAAGTGAAAAAAAAATAGAGCATTTAGACATATATATCGGAACCTTCTCCATTATCATCTCTCAGTGTCTCTTGTTATTATTCTACTTTTATCGATGATGCAATCAGAAAAACCTGAGTTTATTGTATTCAAAATAGATTTGATCTATTGGATGCTTTAGAAAAATGGAAAGATTTGTTTAAGAATGAGACGAGAAACAAGTTGAGGTGTCTCAGATAATACAATGGAGATTAATAATACAACAAAGCATTCGATAGATATTGTTCAAAGCATGGAATTTGCAGAGAGAATATTGTTCCAGGAACACCACAGGAAAATTTTGTGTCTGAAAGGATGAAGAAGATAATCAAGGAGCGTGCAAGGTGCATGAGATTGCATGTAGGATTTCACTTGCAATTTTGGGTAGATATTATATATAATTGTGTTTATTTAATAAACATGGGGCCTTAAATTTAATTTGATGCTGGTATTCCATAGGAGGAATGGACAGGTAAAAATGTAAACTATTATTTTTTAAATACTTTCAGTTGTGAAGATTTTATCCACATTAATAAATAAAATAGAACAAAGCTTGAGGAAAAATCAAACAAATGTACCTTTATTGGATATGATTTTAATAAAAAAAATTTATTTCTTATATGATTATGAAAACAAAAAAAATCATTAGGATGAGAGATATCGTATTCAATGAAAAGGTCTTATATCCAGATAAAATGCAAGGAAAGAAACAGGAAAAGGAAAATGGGGAATAGAAAGTGCTTGATGATATCAAATGAAAATTAAAGGTGCCTAAAAATAAGAATGATTAGCATCCACAACAACAACAACAAAAAACACCTCAAACACATGAAAATGGTGTTAGAAGATCTACTAGGATAAGTAGACCCCACGAATGATACTCTTTTTCATTGTATTATGTATTGTTTACTGACTCTAGTAAAAGCCAAAAATATATGAAGAACCAATGCAGGTAGAAACTAGGAAGAAGTGGGAGCAATCCATAGAGGAAGATATGGACTCCTTGATGTAGAAACATTCTTGGGACTTAGTCAAGTTACTTGTTGGTAAAAAAAAAATTGCAGAATAAATGGGTTTATAGGCTTAAGGAAGAAGATGGATATAAATATAGGTATAAGGATAGAATTTTGGTGAAGGTATTTGTAGAAAAGAAATGTATACACTTCGATGATTTTTTTTCTGTTGTTGTTAAAATGACTTCAATCTAAACCATTCGAAGTCTAATCGTAGCCAAAAATTTTCATCTTGAGCATTTAGATGTCAAGACAACCTTTATCCATAGGAATTTAAAGGAAGAAATAAATATACATCAGCCACAAGGGTATGAGTTCAAAGTCAAGGACAAATTAGTGTGCAAATGAAGAATAGCTTGTATGGCTTAAAACATGATCCACTACAGTTGTATCTAAAGTTTGACAGGTTTATGGCTAAACAAGTTTATAGTAGATGTCACTTTGACGATTGTGTTTATTTTAAAAGGAAAAATTATATAAGTTATATTATATTGTTATGGTAGGTATATGAAATGCTTCTTGAAAGGTTTAAATCTAGGAAATAAATGTGCTGAAAGGAAAATTGATAAATTAATTTGCAACTAAGGATTTGAGTGTTGTAAAACAAATCCTTGGTATGAGAATAACTAGATGCAGGAAAAATCACAAATTAACATTGTCTCAGAGTGAGTAAGAAAAGGTGTTGGAAATATTTAATATGAAGAATGAAAATCTAGTCAGTACACCTTTGGATAGCCATTTTAAAGTAAGGATATATGTCCCAAGACCTAGAAAGAGATGGATTATATGTGTAAATTTCCATACACATCAATTGTTGGAAGCTTAATGTATGAAATGGTCTGCACACGACCTGATATTTCACATGGAGTGGGAGTTGTAAGTAGGTACATGAACAATCCAAGGAAAGAAAATTGGATGGAAGTGAGGTGGATTCTCGGGTATTTGAGAGGTACCACAAATTAAGAATTATAATTTGGAGGTTCAAACATTGCTCTAGAAGGATATGTTGATGTAGATATGGGAGGTTATAGAGATAACAGGAGGAGCACCAGAAGGTATGTGTTTATTGTAAGTGGAACAAGTAGTAGTTGGGGTTCAAAATTGTAAAACATTTTTTCACTTTCGATAATGGAATAAGAGCATGTTGCTTCTATAGATACTATTGTTACACCATTTTTTGGTCATCTAACCTAATATCATTAGATGGACCCAAGTACACCATGTAAGACCAATTTTACCCTAACTAAAATTGCCTTCACTATGTAAAATAACTTAATAAAACACATTTATTAGGTTGTTTATGGTCTAAACAGGAAACCCCAAAAGGAAATATTAAACAAACCTATATTTGTTTGATTTTTCTGGTCATGTTTAACCCAAAACAAAGAAATTAATTAGATAAATCTTTATTTATCTTATTATTTTCTAGGAATAATTATTTAAATCTTATTTAAATAATATTCCTTGTTAAATATGACTAAATCACTTATAAATAATTAAATAAATCATTATTTATTTTATTATCATTCAACCACTTCCTTAAAATGATAAATAAATCATTTATTTATTTATTATTTACAAATAAAGGGATTTGACCCAAGTCAAATACTTTTCCCCTCCAACAAATATAATAAAATATTCCATAAAAGGTGGATCTAGATTTGGTTAATGTTATTTTAATCATGCACCAAGATCTAGAATGACCCAATATTTTGTTATAAATAGGAGGGTTTTTCCTACCATTATTCACCTTTTGTTGCCTATTATATCACTCTGGATCTAAACTCTTGGTCTGACTTTGAGCCATTATCATTGTCATATTTTCCATTATTTGCTGTGTGAGCTCCCTTTGAGTTCTATCTTTGTCTGGGTTTTCTACACCAACGGGAGAGAGAAATGCTAGATCTGAAGTGCTGAGGACTTCCAAGAACCCATCCCATTGAGGAGAATTGGAAACATCTTCTTGTTTTCCTCCCAGGTGCCCTTAATACAAAAACTTCTTTCAAAAATTGTTCTTGTCTTGTCTATTGGATATATGGAGCAAACCCTTCTTTTTACTGCTTAATGTCTTTCTATGCATAGATCTGGTTTTTTGCAGCTCTTGTCTTGATCAACTAACTGCAGATCTGAAGATATTGGCAGCCACATTTGATGTTAGGGCTATTAGTTATGCGTAGCTAAAGTGGTCTTTTTTCGTACACTTCGACAAAGGATTCATACTAACAATTGGCGACTCCACACGGGTTTTCAATTACGACCACTGTCGTTTTTCATATTCCTGCATATCCAGCTACTTCAGACCCTAGGGTTTCTTTTTAGCTTTTGGTTTTTCCTATTTTCATGTTGTTTTTCACCAATAAAACCCTAAAACATTAAAATTTCTAACTTCCACATGTTTCTGGCCCTATTGCGCAGGTGACAGACATCAGCCGCAACTAAGACGACAACTTTTCCGCAAATCTGCCACCGGGACAACCAGAGTTGGAGGTCACAGTTTTCAGCCCAAAAACTGCGACCTAGACTCCAGGTCGCACTTTTCAGCCCCTTTTCTGTGACCTGAACAGGAAAATAGGTTAGAACCTGTGACCTATACTTTTTTCTGTTGTTTTTCTGCAATTTTTCTGGGTTTTGCTAAAGCTTCTGTCAGGGTTTTCCAGCCTCTGTCTCTGCCCGTTTGGACCTGTTTCTGATCTTTTTTGCTCATCTAAGTGGGAACCTAGCCCCCTAGGGCTTCAGTACCCTCCACTTTTGGTGGAAGATTTTTAGCTGTTTCAGGTGTCTGATTTTTCAGAGTTTCAGCCTTCACTTTTCCAGATCTGATACCTCCTTTTCAGACCCCTTTTAATCAGCTCTTCTCCCTTTCAAATCACCTCCTTCAGATTTTTTTGGATCTACCTTTAGGGCCTCCTCCTTGCCCTTTCTGCTTTTTGCTGATTTCCTCCTTTTTTCCAGCCACCTTGCCTCTGCCTCTTGGCTATGATCTGCCCCTCTTTTCAGCAGTTTTCTCCTTTGGATCTCTGTCCCTTTCGACCCTAGATCTATTGGCCTCCTTTTAGTGTGTTTTGACTAGATTTTTTCCCTCTTTTAGATTAGTTTTGAGAGACCCGCCTTCTTGGGTTAGATCGATGCACTAGTAGCTGTTAATTTTCTGTTATTTCAGCATTATATACTTTTTTTTGCAGCATTATTTTCAGTTACGCAGCACACTTTTTCTCTTGCTCTCAAAACGAAAAGGGTTTAAAGAATTAAAATTAACGCACACCACACACTCACCCTAACCGAAGAAGAGCCTGGTTTACACCGCCAGGCAAAGACTTTAAAATCAATTGACACTGCACCTTTCTGCCCTTGTTTCAACATTGTAATCACTTGATTCTGCACCTCCCTGCCTTTTTCGGTCATTCTTCTTCCCCTTGTGCCGTGTTTGTGTTGTCACCATTGCGCCCCCAAGGCGCACATCCCGGAGACTTCTTGGCCTTCACCCTCAGTTTCCAGTCGGTCGACCTACTCCTTCCCGTCGTCGGCGAGTTAGTCCTCCTCTGAGTCCGCACTCCGACTCCTCCTCTGATTCATTGGGTTCTCCTTTTACTTCTGGTTCTCCCCCTGTCACCTTCACTATGTCTGGTCCAGGGCCTAATGCTAGCGGTAATCCCGGCCCTAATGTCGGGACTGCTACTAGCGGAACCGCCATAGGAACTACCTCGGCTGCATCCTTGTTCCCCTTCATGGTAGGCCTCAGCCTCCATGATTTGGACCGGTTGACAAATGACCCTATACACCATGATGCTAGTTGGCCTGCTATGCCGACAAAGCTCCCTTCTGACATCCCCAAGTTTGAAGGCCTTACTGGAGAAGATCCTTCAAATCATGTTCGATCTTTCCACATGCAGTGTTCATCTACCTCCATTACCGATGACTTTGTCCGTCTTCAGTTGTTCCAATGAATGCTTAAAGGTGCGACTTCTAAGTGGTATGTTGATCAGCCCACTTCCTCTCATACCACCTTTGTGACTCTTGCCCGGGCTTTTTTATCTTACTTCCAGCTTCCCCTTCGTTATGACACTGGTATCGAACTTTTGACTTCTTTCTGTCAATCATCTGCGACCCACCTATCCGATCATGTCCAGGAATGGTGAAGAAGAAAGAGCCTATGTCGATCCCCTACTTTCGAAGACCGTGTCTACATGGACTGGTTCCTTAGATCTCTCTTGCCTCCTATCGGGAAAGATGTCACATCTCATTTTCCCCAAACCGAAGAAGTCGGCCTCCAACTGGCATTAAAATATGACTTGATATACGCTCAGATAGGTTATGTTTATACCGTTCTACCTAATCTCCCCAGTCCTAGTGGTGTCCACGCATAGGGGGCACCTCATGCCGCCGACGGTATCGTTGGAGCTCTCTCTCATCCATATGCCCAACCTCCCATGGGTTATGGTTTTCCTGGGGGAGGGGGTAGCACCTCCCGCACTTGTCCCCCTCCTGGTAGCACATATACAGGATACAACATACCTCCTCTTTTGGCCCAACCTCCTGCTCACCATACTGTTACCCAACCCCCTTATTATTCGTATCCGCAGTTTGGTGCTCTAGCTCCTCTAGCATCAGCACCTCTGCCTCCCTTTCCTTCTCAACCCCTGCAACAACAGTCATCACCCCCTCAAGCGCAGGTGGATGCACAACAGGGATTCGTGGCTACCCAACCACCTGACGGGCAGGTGGCCACTCAACCTTCCCCTTCTGGTTCCTCCAATTACTAGATCCTCATGATGAACTCTGATCCACCTCTAACCGTCGACCTTAACCTTCAAACTCGGTCTCGCCAGTACCCCACACCTTCCGCTTAGTCTGCCCCCCAGTCCCCTTCTTTAGGTTCTACAGAGCCTCTTTCAACATCCAATGGTCCCTTGCATATCCCTTAGCCTAAAGTTGAGGTTCATACTAAGATTCATAAGGGACCATTACACCGAAATGATGCTTCTAGTCGAGCTCCTCATTCGTATAGCATAGTAGATGATTTGGTGCAGTCTCCTCCTGCCATTTCCACATTGGAACTCCTCCAGTTGTGTCCTTCCCAAAAGAAGGCTCTGCTATCTGCCATGGGTGCTGTAGATCCTGCTGATGACCAAATGATTGTTTTCGACGCCCATCAATCACAACATCCTCCTCTTCCTGCTTCTGTCGCCTTCCAAATCCCAGTCAAAATCCGGAACGCTAACGTTTCCCAGTGTGTAATTGATGAGGGGGCATCCACCTGCGTGATGTCCGCTTCAGTTTGGAAGAAAATCGGATCTCCTGAGTTGGCCCCTTCCATGATCACCCTTCGAGCGTGGGATGGCCACGCCTCCCAGCCCATTGGCCTCTTCCGTAATTGTCCTATCAGTCTTGCTGGCAAGACTGTTTGCGTTGACGTCAAAGTCATTGACGCCCCTCTATATTACAACATTCTCTTAGGGCGGAGCTACACCTATGCTATGTCTACTGTCCCATCCGTGGTTTTCCGCAAGATGTCTTTCCCTCATAATGAAAATATAGTCACCGTTGACCAGTTGACATATCATGAGCCAAAATCTCAGACCTCACCTGAGACGACCATCTCTTCTATAGCCAACAAGAAAACTGTCGATTCCTTGACCAGTGTCTCTCCTAGTGTCTACAAAGACTCCTCTTTGCTAGGAACCTTCCCTGGTCTTCCTCCTCCTCCTATCTCTGACCCCAGCTCATCGAATGTTTGCATGATGCAATCGTCTCAGGCTGCTCTCAAGCAACCTGCTTTAGCTAGTCAGCAACCAGACTCTCTGCAACCTACTCCTAGCCCTTCACCTGCAGCTGGTAGTCATGAGCCTCTTTATCCTCCTGGCATGGTTCCTCCAAACCTTAGCCATTTAGGAGCCGTCCCACCTGGCCATTACCCCTCTGGTCAGATACCGTTCCTCGCTCCCCCACCAGGAGTGTACACGGTACTGGTCATGGCCACCCTCTCTCTTCCTAACCTGACCATTGGGATTCCCGTCTGGTACTATGATCCTCCAGCTGCAACCCTACATGGTCAACCCAAACCTTATATTGCTTTCACCCCGGTTCAACCGGTCCCCATGACTTCTCCCGCTACAACAGTGCCTCAGTCACCTCAACAGGAACCACCTCCTGTTGCGACCGCTTCGGGTAAGAAGGGCAAAGCTCGCAAGGGGGCATCAAAGGACAAGGCTGCCCCAACAAACCCGGCCCCTCCTCGACCTCCACAGCATACCATCCAGTGTGCTTTGTGTGATGTTGTCGGTCACGCCACCCATACCTGTCCTGAATTGATTCATCTCAAGCCCATGGTTAATGTCGCGTTCCCTGAGTCCACGGTCCCGGAAGCCTCTGTTCCTTCCACGACCGTGGCCAAGAACCCCACGACTATTCACACCAACCACCCCTATGCCTTGTATGATCTACATGGCCATTACACCCACCTTTGACCCTGCCTCGCGGACTTCCGCCCCTCTCTAGCCACGGTCTGCCAATTCGAGGCCAAGCGCAATGAGTCCACCTCTCCCCTATTTGCGCATTTTTCTTTGGCAAAACTACCAGACATGACTGCTCCCATTGACATTCGCCCTCCCAATGTCGAGATGATGGAGCCTTCGTCCAACATTTTCTACCTATCATCATCCATGAGACCCTCGGGGAACATTCCATCTGAATCTTCGCTTGTTGTTTCGCTTGACCTTCCTTCAGAAATCACCTTGGGCTCAACATCGGTAGATCCTTTATCTTCTTACTCTTCTGTCACCCCTTGTGATGAAGCGCATGTGAACCTCTCTTCTCATGATGATGATTTAGGTAGCTTCGCCACGTCAGGTGGTCTTTCTTCCACTAGTCACCCCATCTTCTATTAGGATGACGACATTATGGAAAAAATCCCCACCCCTGACTTTCTCTATTCCCCCTTACAGCGAACCCATGCGTTCACACCACATACACCTTGTGGCCATTACATTAAAACCCAATGTTTTGGTAAGGGGGCACCCACATTTGAGAGACCAAGAGAAACCATTCTCCACAACTCTCCTAGTGTATCTGGTCGTGCCGACTTTAGGACCATTATTCTTCCACATTTAGAAGAACCTCTAGAGTCCCATATCACTTCAGATCGCTCTAAGGATGATACCCCTTATCATTCCTTCATCTTACATCAGCAACTATGTCTCTTAGACATTGTTGTTGACCAACCTATAGCTTTTCTACGAGAGCATCAGTTCATTATCTCCAACTACTCTCTTTGGGATAGTGACACCAGGTATGCCACCCCGGAAACTTAAAGTCCATTTGCTTCCTATATGCAGTACCAAAAGAGATTGGTAATCCTCCATTCCCTTTCTCAAACTGCATAACCATAACGAAAACAAATGGTGCACCACATCATTAAAATGTGTTTAGATTCCCCCTTTTCTAAATACATTTTGGCATGACCACACCATGCTTGGGGGCACCTATGCCCCTCAACCATAACCCTCCTCAAAATCGAATTTCTTCACTTGCAACACTCATACTAAGGGCACCATTTGGCCTCCATACTTATCTATGCTCGTGTTGATGTTCGTCATGAGTTACCATCTTGTACTCATGTTTTCATGGTCCCCCATTGGACCTTTACTGTGTGGCAGCACAATCAAGTCGCCCTTTTTTAGAGTATCCAAGTTGAGTCATCATCGCATTCATGGAGTCTATCCCAAGTCCCTTTGTACCCCGCTATAGTCCTCCATCCTTCATTGCTTGGTCCCTCTCTTGTGTCGCACATTATGGCCTTCAGTCCCACTGTCCCCTCTCCCTCATGATATTTTGTTAGTCACTACCATGTCATTCATGCCCTTTATGCTCTAACAAGGGAAGTCATCCATTCGCTACTCAGTCCCCTCCATTTCATCATCATCATTGGTAATAGTCTATCCGTCGCTCTAATATCTTCCCTCGTGCCTTAGTTGAGGATCTCTCATTGCCTCACCCATGGCGGCCCTTTTTCTGTCGACATCAGCTCCTTCATTCCAAAAGACAGGTCTAGAGGGCAGTGTACCTTGGTTCCAGCTTCCACTATTGTTCGGTGTCTCAGATCAGGCAAAGGGATATCTCATTACCCTTTGACTTGATTGTTTCTCCAGCACCTTTCAGCATGATCGAGATCCATATGCTTGATGGTTCAGCGATGAAGCAACAACTTTTGGTGATTCCTGGGTGTGTGTGAGATGTCTCAGCCCTCATGAGGGGGTGGCCCTGCAGGTAGCCCCCCACATGCCCTGATGACCTCTTCATTGCAGCCTTCGATGCAGCTCCATATATTTGATGATGTCGGCCTTAGCCGCTGCGGGCTCTTTGTGGTGTAAAAATGGATCACTGCATTTTGAGCCCCTCCCCTCTTATAGGGGGCATTTGGGTTGTATTTGTATCTCATGTACTCAGATATTATTGTATAAGTCCTGGCTGTTATCCCAGGCACAGCATGTATGTGGGATTCTTCATTGTATTTTTATCCGGCTCATGATTATGCCGGCTGTACTTTATGGTTCGATCCCTTGTTTACTGAACACACTATTCTTTTGTACTTTGTCTCGGCGGGCATAGGTATGCCGCCCCCGCCGCCTTTAGCACAGGTACCCTCTCATAAAAAGACTTACGACCCGCAAGTCTCGTTCTCGTTGCTCAGTTCTTCGAAGACATTATATTACCTTACATCTCTCTGATTTTTGATGTCTAGTGGATTGAGTCTTAAGAAAGCATATACTACACAACTCATTCGGTCATAATTAATTTTATTCCTAACACCGTATCGCCGGGGGCAACTGTTAACTGGCTTTTTGGTCATCTAACCTACTATCATTAGATGGACCCAAATACACCATGTAAGACCAATTTTACCCTAAGTAAAATTGCCTTCACTATGTAAAATAACTTAATAAAACACATTTGTTAGGTTGTTTATGGTCTAAACAGGAAACCCCAAAAGGAAATATTAAACAAACCTATATTTGTTTGATTTTCCTGGTCATGTTTAACCCAAAACAAAGAAAATAATTAGATAAATCTTTATTTATCTTATTATTTTCTAGGAATAATTATTTAAACCTTATTTAAATAATATTCCTTGTTAAATATGACTAAATCACCCATAAATAATTAAATAAATCATTATTTATTTGATTATCTTTTAACCACCTCCTTAAAATGACAAATAAATCATTTATTTATTTATTATTCACAAATAAAGGGATTTGACCCAAGTCAATACTTTTTCCCTCCAACAAATATAATAAAATATTCCATAAAAGGTGGATCTAGATTTGGTTAATGTTATTTTAATCATGCACCAAGATCTAGAATGACCCAATATTTTGTTATAAATAGGAGGGTTTTTCTTACCATTCTTCACCTTTTGTTTCCTATTAGACCACTCTGGATCTAAACTCTTGGTCTGACTTTGAGCCATTATCATTGTCATATTTTCCATTATTTGCTGTGTGAGCTCCCTTTGAGTTCTATCTTTGTCTGGGTTTTCTACACCAACGGGAGAGAGAAATGCTAGATCTGAAGTGCTGAGGACTTCCAACAACCCGTCCCATTGAGGAGAACTGGAAACACCTTCTTGTTTTCCTCCCAGGTGCCCTTAATACAAAAAATTCTTTCAAAAATTGTTCTTTTCTTGTCTATTGGATATATGGAGCAAAACATTCTTTTTACTGCTTAATGTCTTTCTATGCATAGATCTGGTTTTTGCAGCTCTTGTCTTGATCAACTAACTGTAGATCTGAAGATATTGGCAGCCACATTTGATGTTAGGGCTATTAGTTATGCGTAGCTAAAGTGGTATTTTTTCGTACACTTCGACAAAGGATTCATACTAACAACTAGAAAATAAATGATTTGGTTACAAGGGTTTATGGATGAGTTGGGAAAGACGTAAGAGGTGATAAGGTTATATATAGTGACAACCAAAGTTCCATTCATGTTTAAAATAATTCAACCTTTCATTATAGGAGTAAACATATATAGATAAAGTTCATATGGTCAATTTTGGATGATGAAGAGTTGAAATTGGAAAAGATACACACAAGCCAAAATCCTGCAAATTTGTTGACAAAGGTTGTAGCCAAGGAGAAATTGAGTTTCAAATCAGCTTCAATTTGCATTCAAGGGTAATGATGAAGATGAGAAATAACTAATTCCAAAGTGAAAGCATTTTCCAAAAATTGAGGTAGCACCGATGGAGTTGATATAATCAGTCACCAAATGGGAGATTGTTGGATGTGGATCCTCATAATATTCTTCAGTTAGAGGTATTTTTTCGATTGTGTTTCGATCTCAATCCCTGATGGGGGGGTGTGGGGTTCCAAGGGGAGCGATTGCAGGTTTGGATACCACCCTCCCCCTGGCAGGGGTTTGGGGATAGTGTCCTCGAAGCTAAAATAGATAAAAAATTTCCTTGTAAAATATTATAATTTTGTATTCAATGTGGGAAACTCATTATGAAAATGATCTGATAGGAGAATTTATGTTTAATCTATGGTTTTTTTCCCAAGAAGGAAACCCCTCAATTTATATGACGGATTTTTTGTGTGGATGTGTATGATTATTCTGAGTGAGAAAGAAACAGGAGACTGCGTGAAAGCGAAAAGGAAATTACAATGGATTTTTTGTAGGTTGTATCTCTTCATTTTGTTGTATACTATAAAAGGAAGGACTAATTGACGTAGAAAAAATTGGGTGAACCATGAATATTTTTGTCTCTCTTATTTTATGCGTTTATGTATTTATTTTTCCGTAATATTTTGTGTATTTCATTGCTTCGTTAAATAATTTATAACATGGGCTATGTATTTTTTACCATACATTCACACAATGCTTTTGTATAAGCTTCATATATTGAATCTATGAGTGAAAATTTTGTATAACAACAATATGTATGTATTTTCTTATTATTTGACATGATGGCTTAGTATCCCTAGTGTTAGTCATGCATAGAAGGATGTCATGTATGGGCAAGATTATTCTGGAATGCATAATAGTGGATTATACATTTCTAGATTGTAAACACATCTATGTGCAATACTATATCCTTGTACCATTGATGCATTTATCATTCGATCACATTGGTTAATTGGTCAAGCAATACATGCACAATCACT